>OY754974.1:19307959-19952959 GCA_963576475.1 Molanna angustata | reverse complement strand
TCTTCATACATACCTACATACCATCGAGCTGTGTACTTATTCGAAGTAACAAAAGGGCACTGAACTTTCCTATCCTGACATACATACACAATATACAAATTATTGAATAATTTGGATTTTAGGTTTTATAGTTTGGTATTTATTCTTCATCTATATATACTAACGACATCTACAGATGGATCACATGTGTTACATGCAACTATTCTTTATTAAATGCTTTACATAATCCGTCATATTTTTTTACAATATCATTTTTTACTCCTTACTACCTCAAGGTGAACTAGTGGGCAGTTATGAATTCGCATATTTTAAGGATTTTTTTAAAAAAACACAAATGACTTTGGTATAACCACTTTTGGAATTATTAATATTCGACCGGTTTCGAAGCGAACCGCTTCCTCATCAGGACGGATAACAACTAACCATAGAAAAGAACAACTAAGTCTCTACGTTTGAAGTGTGCTACTGCCGGTAGCGCTATTGGTGAAAGGCGCGAGTAGAGGGAGTGAGGGAGGTAGAAACGGGGGCGATTTCAATTTTTCTTGAGGAAGCATATTGATGAGCGGACTATTTGTCAAAATTTGATTATTTATAATATTTTCACCTTTATTTATTGCTTTCCTAATTTATAATGCTTCCAAATTACCCAATCTAAATAACTCGAACCCGTTCGAATATAAATAACTCAAAAGTGGTTATAACAAAGAAATTTGTGTTTTTTTAAAAAGTTTTTAAAAATGAACCACAAGGCGAATTTTGAAAACATTAATAAAATTATATACTATTCTGAAAGTTTCAACACAATTTATATGTGTGAGTGCTGTGTATTATGTAGGTATATACTACTTGTGTACGGCGTGTTTATTCTACTTTATCGATTAAAGACTTAAGAACTGATTCAATTCTTCTCAAATTTTAAGGATAAGAATTTGAAGGATATCTGATCAGTGTTTTTCAATTTTTTAACTATAAAATGTTTCAAAGTGACCCCAAGCTCAGGACTTTGATATTTTTATTTTCAAATTACTAAAAAGGCACATCACTTTCATAAAATGGCATTGAAGAATTATCATGTTTTTATAATAAAATATTTAAATCGTTTCATGAAAACGGTGAAATCTTTGTGACTTGGTAGTGAAGAATACAGCTTTGGCCACAACCCACAGCATAGTATTATCAGTTCATTTTTAACTTTTTTACTGATTATGTTTTTATTTAGCTATGCAACAGCTGTTAAAATATTTATTTTATTTATTTAACTTCATGTACCTACAATAATGAGTACAATACTATGGCGCAATTATTGCCATAAGGCAATTTCTTCCAACCAACCAATATTATTAGACAGTAAACCAGTAAACGTATATTATTATACGGTAAAAAAGTTTCTATTTTCTATCACCAATTACCTACAGTACATATTTCATAAATTATTATTTAATGCACCCATACACATCTTTGTGTGTAGATATATTTAACATTTTTATATCAGTGATATCACATAATTGATCGAAAAATTCGATATGATCTCATTACTCAAAGGCCCCTAAAATTAGCCTTAAAAATATTACGCTCCTAAAAAAGCCCTTAGGCCATTCCACATTTTAAATTGAGAGGGAAAAGCCCCAAGTTGGCATCCCTGGTACAACTTGGTATTGCTAGCACAAAATATTTTAATTACATTTAATATTAAATAAGTATATGTATATAGGTATGTATGGTGTGTATCTTATTGCCAAAGGAAATATTATGTGGTATAATATTGCTTACAATATGTTTGCTTTTCATAACTTTTATGGTTATTCAAACATTCTTAAATATTGTATTTCAGTCAAATAATGATACTTATGTAAGGTTTTTAAAGAGAGTTTGATTTTAATAAATTCGATGTAAATGAATATGTCATTGTAACAAATACATACGTAATACATCCTCATCTTCTTCTTTTTAGCCCCTTTCACGCCACTGCTGGATATAGGCCTCTTACTGGGTTTTCCATTTCTCTCTATCCTGGGCACTCTGCTTCCACCCATGCCCCACCAGTTCGACAATATCGTCAGTGCATCTCCTCTGTGGTCTCCCTACACTTATTCTATTATAATAGTCTCCAATTCAGAATACTGATGGGCCATCTATTATCCTTCTGTCTTGCCACATGATCATCCCATTGCCATTTTAGCCTTCACACTCTTTCTGCAATGCCTGTGACCTTTGACCAGAATCTTATTTCCTCGTTTCTTATTCAGTCTCTCAAGGATACGCCCAACATTTTGCCTTTCCATTGTTCGTTGAGTACATCTAAGTTTGTGGAGACTTCTGGCAGTAAATGGTATGTTTTCAAGACGTCAAGACCGTATGTTGTCACTAGCAAAACACAAGAATTGTACACTTTGGCTTTTAAGTTATTCGATATTTCCTTGTTACTGAATATGTGTCTCAACTTTCCAAAAGTAACCCAACTCAGCCCAATGCATTTTGACAATTTAATTTTATGTCCGAGGTTTACCTATTCATCAACAGCACCAATAGTCTTATTTCCAATGCAAGTACTGTGTGAAGTTGGACAAAATCTTGGTTTTGTCTACTTATGTTCATTTCCAGACCGATTTTATATAATTCTGCTACCGTAGCTTCCGGTTCAGACAATTCTTCGCTTATACTATGTCGTCTGCAAAACCAAGGCCCTCTGGATTGTTCGCCGTTCGTTTTCCTCTAGACTGCAAAAACTGCAAATCCAGAGGGCGCTGGCAAAACGGAGGTGATTTAAATAGATGCCATATCTATTTTATTGGCTTTATTGTTCCAGTTTAATGTTTTGAAGACATCTTCTAATACCAGTGTGAATAATTTTGGGGATATCGTATCACCCTGTTCGATTTAGATTTTTTCTGTTTTCAGATTTTCGTTCAAAATGAAAATACATCCTCATACATTCCGTAAACTAATTTTAAATGGTTTTTCTATAGCCTATAGATGAATGAAATCGGTCGTGGCAGGATTCGAGCTCGCGACCACTGGATTACAAATTCAACGCATTAACTACCTCTACCACCACCCATCTACTATAAAAAAACAAATAAAATAAAACGGCGGATAGTTGATTAAAAGCGCTTATTCAAGATGAGGTCGAGCCATACCAATGGAACGATGCCAGTAGTATTTAGAGGGTTATAAACAAAATAGCGGCATATCGTGGATAACGGCATATAAGGGTTATAAACAAAATGGCCGCACATAATAAATGAGTTTCTAAAATAATTTTATAACTATATTTACATGAGATGAATGTTGTAATAATTGTTCGAATTTATTAAAAAATACATGAATGAAATAAATGTTTTAAACAATATAAATAGATAAATCTATTTAAATACATTAAATATATTAATTTTTAAATTTTCTTATTTCAACGTTTCCTAAAGTATTGTTTATGGTGTGAGAATACAGAAATTGACTTCCTGAATTGTAAAGTCAAAATATTAACTTTTTGATTGAAATGCTTTATTTTACTATCAAATATGAAAAAAAATAAGAAACAAAATATTTGTGAATTTTATTAAATTATTCATTTCAGTTATTTTTCTTAATTTTTATATTTTATTAAAATACAACATGAAAAGAAGCATTAACGGTTGCGCGCGCAATAATTTTAATCCGATACATTGGCACCAATGCTTCCGTTTCAAGCCGCCAAAACCGGGACAGAAGCCATTTAACACGCCGCCCGGTATCTTACGCTGTCAAGTAATATAACGTGTTTGCATAAGCTTTTCGAAGACTTATTTCTATTTAATAGTTTACTAAATATCTATCATCATGTCTGACGAAAAAAAGGTGAGTTCTATTCTTAAACTATTTTTATTTGAGTCCCACCGGTGTAAGTCTGTTCGTTTGGTGCGATTAGAAAAGGCGCAATTTGATGCATTACAATCACGAGTATTACAATGTTTCATGTTTTTCAAACGCTGAGTCATTGAAAAGATATTTGTCGTAAAGGTTCTCGCATTTTCTTAATATTTCTGCTCAATAGTAATCCTAACCAAATATTTCCTTTGTAAAATCAAGTTTGGCATCATAACAAAAGAAATGAAATTTTTATACCGCCCGTGTTCATTTTTCATCACGACATGTATATTTTTATAGTTCAGTGCATGTTAACCTGTGTTTTTAACTTTTAAACCCCCATGTTTTTTGTTTTTGTGAGCATGTAATTCAAATAATTTAGGAAATACTCTAATTTATTTGATATCTTGTTTCAGGGAGAAAGCGAACATATTAACCTCAAGGTTCTGGGACAAGACAGTGCGATAGTTCAATTTAAGATTAAAAAGCATACGCCCCTCCGAAAGCTGATGAACGCGTATTGTGACAGAGCGGTAAGTTCATACAATATGAGTATAGAAAAAAAAACCAACTCTTATTATGTACATCAATACTGAGGAAATGTTTATATTTATTTAAGATTTGGTACACAGTTAACATAAAATATACATAAACATAATATCAATCACAATAAATCAACCGTGTACACAAAAATTCCACAAGGTACAGTCTTGTCTGTGGGTATACCAATTTATAAATAGTCAAAATTATTTTATTAATAACATTAGATATTTAGGAGAAGGTAGTCAAAGACACAGTAAAAAGGGAAAGAAAGCCTGAAAATAGCCAACGACTTTCCTGGAAACATGAAAATGTTCTGGAAAGGCGTAGCGAAAAGAAAAAATGGAACTGTGAAAGCTTCGAAAGGAATAAATGATAAAGATGGAAAAATAATTATGGACGAAGACGGCGTGAAAGAACGATGGAAGGAATATTTCAAGAAACTGTATGATAGCGGAGTAAGTGGGGACGTGAGTCAGAGAACATGGCAAGTAAGCGAAAGTGATAAGGATGAAATAACGCAAGAAGAAGTGTTTGAAGCAGTAAAACACGCAAAAGCGGGGAAAGCTGCCGGATATGACAGTGTATCAGCTGAACTTATAAAATATGGCGGCGAACAGACGTTGGAGTGGTGTCTCTCTCTTTTCAACAAATGTTGGGAAGAAGGACACACTCCCTCAGACTGGAGAAATGCAGTCGTGGTACCTTTGTATAAAGGTAAAGGATCGAAGCTCGACTGCAAAAACTATAGAGCCATAAGTTTGCTAAGCTCAGTTGGTAAGATTTATGCAAGGATCCTGGATCAAAGAGTGCGAAAGATTACAGAAAGCAAGATATGGGATGTCCCAAGGTGCGTTTGTGGGCGGCAGAGGATGTATAGACCAAATTTTTTCTCTGTGCACGGTCACAGAAAAGGTTCTGGATAAAAATCAGAAAATTTTCTGTGCCTTCATAGACCTAGAAAAGGCGTATGATAAAGTTGTTAGAGAAAAATTATGGGATATACTAGCAGTGTATGGAGTGAAGAGCAAACTAATACGCGCAATCGCGTCATTATATGAGAACAGCGAAGCATGTGTTCGTGTCAACGTGGTTCTCTATAAATAATGGCGTTAGACAAGGGTGCGTGCTATCTCCATGGTTCTTTAACTTGTACATTGATTTCTGCATAAGAGCCCTTAAGGATCAAAGCAAGGGTCTGAAATTGAGTACCGTAATGGTGCGAGATTTGATGTATGCAGACGATAAAGTTCTATTAGCAGAAAGTATGGAAGAGTTACGCTACGTCCTACGTAGGCGATTCAAAGTGAACGCGATTGCGAAGCGATGCGGTGCGGATACAAGCGAATTCTATGCGATGCGGGGCGACGCGGCGGCTCTGTCCTACGTGTGCGCGAATCGTTCCCTCTGCCGCCAGCTACTGTCATGGATGTACGTATATAAAATACTCGAGAAGTATGTTCGGCAGAGAAGTGATACTAATATTGTGTACTTAGTAATTGTGCATATTTATGGGGGGTATCACGATTTGTATGAAGAATTACGTGATCTTGAATTAATAAATGAGACTGAATTTACATCTTTCCGGGATACATATCAAAATTTGACATTCGTGCAAGCGAGAGCCTATTGTAAAATAGCAATAATAAATAAATGTGTTTACTTGTAGTCCCATTTATTTTTGCCAAATCCTAAAATTCGCAATTCGATAATAATTTGTCCCATAATATGGGACGTTCATGGACAGAAATTAAAATTTCTGTTTCTGACATGTCAAAAATAATGGCGCCGCTATCAATTCGCGCGAAAATATCAAACCAACTGATCGCGTTTGCTTCGCATCGCGCCGCATCGAAACCAACTCGCGGTCGGTAACGTAGGACACTACCATAGTTACCGACTGTTTGTTATTTACGTGCCGCGCCGCTTCGCATTCGCTTTGAATCGCCTACGTAGGACGTCGCGTTACAGTATCTTGTAAGTATGGTATATGAAGGATGTATGGAGAACGGACTTAGGATGAATGCCAGCAAATCAAAGACAATGGTCTTTGAAAAGAGTGAAAGCAGAACAGCGTGTAAAATAAGAGTAGAGAACGAATGGCTCGAGCAAGTCGATGAATATGTATACTTGGGAAGCATATTTCAACGGAACGGACGACTCGATAAAGAGATCGAAAGAAGAGTTATGGCAGGAAACAGAGTGAATGGAGCACTAAGACCAATTATGAATGATCGCAACATATCAAAGGATGCCAAAGTTGCCATTCATAACGCCATCGTAGTGCCAACCTTGACGTATGCAAGTGAAACCTGGACTTGGCAGAAGACGCATGAAAGTAGAATAAATGCAGTTGAAATGAGATCGTTAAGAAGGATTTGTAATAGAACGATGTATGACCGGGTAAGAAATGAGGACATAAGGAAAGAATGTAAGATGAAGAAAGATGTCATTACTAGAATGAAAGTGAACACATTGAGATGGTTTGGTCACATGGGGAGAATGAATGAGGAGCGCCTGACGAAGAAAATATACAGAGATGAAAGGAATGGAATGAGAGGTCGGGGACGCCCAAGAAAGGGATGGCACGACCATGTGAACGAAATTTTGAAAGACGGAAATGTTAGAAGTGTGAGCAATAGACGAACATGTATGAGACGATGCATGAATGTGGACGAGGCGAGAGATGCATGCCAGGATAGAAAGATGTGGTTAGTTTCGATATCACTGCTGTGGGGACAAGAAGTTAACAGTATCCAATAATCTAAACTTCAAAAACTTTATTTGAAACTACTTGTATACGTAGATGCTGTCGACAATTGTATTAGTATCGTCATGAATCCCGAGTATTTGAGTATGTTTCAATTAAATATGAATACAATGTATGAGGGAATCTCTTCATATGTTATACATTCTACCGGAATTTCAAGTGTCGCATTAAAATTTATTAACAAAGATGTTAGTCTCGGCTTGTTTGGCCCATATTACTTGATGCCTGTAAAAAACGGCATTTGCTTTTTTATACCGCAACTAAGAATTTAAATAATCACTGAAAGTGAGACATACCTTTAACATTTTATTCCACATTTCATAATACAGGATTGTTGATTTTTTGTATGGCATTTGAAGTTAGTAGTAGAACTCTTTTACAACAAATATAAATCCCATAGAAAAAAATCAACAATCCAGCATTTTCTGTGACAGAATCGTTAATATTTGCTATTCGACTAAGGTACCGGTGTTTGGCTAAATAAAGCATGAATCTTTTGTTAATCTAGTATTTTTATTAAATTTGTTCATCTTTATTTTTGAAAGTATTACTAAATCAGTATTAAATTAATATTTGTTTTTGTTGTAGGGGTTATCAATGCAAGTGGTGAGATTTAGATTCGATGGCCAACCTATAAATGAAAACGACACACCGACATCTCTGGAAATGGAGGAGGGAGATACCATAGAAGTATACCAACAGCAAACTGGCGGAATCTGATTTACTTTTACACAAACATTATATTATTTATCTGTTAGCATTTAAATAATACTTAACCATTTTCATTTTGCATTTTAATGTAAATATCATTCCAATCATTCTCGACTGTTATTTATCCTTTTCTTGGGGATCTACAATACCTTAATAGTCATGCTTGAATTAGCCAATAGATCATTTGAATGTATGTCAGTTCACTACACACTTCCACGTATGTACATGTAAATGAATGTGTGTAATTATATAATATATTCTGGTAGGTCTCACAACAAAACTTTGTATTTCATATTATGGAATGACTTAATTTACTATTGAAATGACAATGAAAAGTATTTGATGTTATTTAAAAATGAGGGTTATGGATTATATGCCACATTCCTCTAACGTAAAGATCTTAGTATTAATTTTTTATCAACATGTACCTAAATAATATTTTTTTTTCTTTTATGGGATGATTAGGGGGGATTGTATCCGTTACTCCTACCAAAATGGTTTTTTTTTTAAATCCGATTAATCATGACATCTCATGTATTCTGTAAAATGATAAGTTGAGTAAAAGCTGTAAGACTTCAAATTCCAAATATTGAAGATGTAAACTAAGGATGACACTTTTGTTTAAATAAACCAATGTGAATTTATTTCAAGTCTATAAAATTATTTTATATATGTATTGTAAGAATAAATATAAGTTCGGAGAAAATGGTTTTTATTTTCCACCTTTTACATAAATCTGCATGCATATAGATAATGTTAATTGAAATATATTATTTGATTTAAAATATATATGTATGTATTTGTTAAAGGTTTATTTTCTTGCTTAATTTATGTGATGCAAGAGAATATTGTTTTCATAAGCAATCTTCGGGATAATTACAGAGGGATTTTAATTTTCCTTATCTTTGAATTAATGGATAGCGCAGAACTAGGATCTCGATTTCTGGATTGAATAAGATGCATGTTACCGATCAAAAACAAAATTAGAAATATAAGTAATTTTGATGTCCTGTGGATGTATGTATTTACACTGCAATTTTATGTCTACATAATTGGTAATAAATTAATATAGTTTACAGTTGAAAGAAGCCAAATTTACATAGCCCATGTGATTACTTAAATTATTTGCTGAAAACCATATTAACTCCTCCAAGCTGAAAACTAAAATTTAATCATTTTATTATCACAACCAGAAAAAAATTCTATGTAGATTTTTGAACTTAGAGGGTGTCTATTTTTCAATTTGATATACCATCATTACTGCTGATCGAACTGTTCTGAAAAAAATACAGATGTATTTTTTTTTATTTAAAAAAATGGGCAATGTACAAAAATAAAAATTTAACAATATAATAAATAAGAATAACTCAATTAGCCCACCTATGATTTCATGTTACACGGTCTCACTGCAATGAATTATTTGTGTCTACTGGACATACAGAATGTGTACGGACCTGATCCTTTCCAAATTATATGTGGTAAGGCATAGGTACAATGGCGAATTCTAAGCAGCGTTAGTTAAAGCGTTCGTCTGGTATGTCGAAGTTAATAATTTTCAAAACGTTTGTACAGTCAATATTGGAGTTTATAGTCAGAAGTCCTTCGTCTTGTCTGAAAAATCTCCAATTCATGTTGGTAGCTATTACCAAATTTGTACTTCATCATGTGTCTCAAAGATATATATTGAATTATATTGTGAATTCTAGATGTATGACTCATATTCCAACTAACTTCTAACAATTGTGTAGTATAAATGTTTTAACTTGAATTTGTTTTATCTATCTTGTACATAATATAAAAAAATATAATGCACACTAGCGGGCTTATTGCCATTAGGCAATTTCTTCTAAAGAACCAGAATTAAGCTAATTCCAACATTTTATAATCTTTGAGGGTAATTGAGTCAATGTGTTTGTCAAATATGAGTTTACTGTAGAGTTGTATGCCTAAGGCTGGATTGTTTCAACAAAAGTATCTGTAAAGTGGGTGATCAACGTACGAGCCTATACCGCTGTTTTATGATGACGAGTCACGCTTTTTAACTCACAAAACCGCGGTATTGCAATGATACACCGGCGAGCTTTACCGACTAGCCATAAGACTGCGGTTTTACTCGCTCGTCGATCAGGGCCTTAATAGTATAGTTAAAATACTTTGATTTCATAAAATTGTTCAAAATTGCGTCGTTTGATGGCATAAGATTTCAATGAAACAACCAAAAGTTTTGAACAATTTTATGAAATCAAAGTATTTTAACTATACTTTTACTTTAATCTTTCTTAGAGAAACATGACCTTAGTCTCTAATGTCTGATTTCTTATCAATTGTCTCCCTATTAAATGTGTAAGTGTACCTATTGTATTGTACTCTTTTTACTAGATAATGTAATGGAGTGACATTTTTTTACATTCAGTATAAGCTTATTGAAGAAACAATAAGAAGTAAATCTATCGAGGTCCAGTTGTAGGTCCTAATGATGAAAAATATTTCTCACCTTTATAATTATGTTCTGTATATATTGTTGTAGAAAAATAATGTATAGTCTAACTATCTCAACTTGAGCCAGACTTCTGGGTCTGCAGAACGCAAATTTATGACTATGTGCTTGGTTTGTATATATTATGTGCAAATCGCCCCCCTACACAGCGAAATGGCTCAAAAAGTTTGTCCAAAACTATACCCCGATTTTTGGCATTTATCTTATATTTCTACTATAAGGCATAGAGATTTATATATTTTTTAAAATTAAATAACAAAAAAATATGTCGACATTTGCATTAATGCTTGAGATTTAGTAAAGAAACAAAAACATTTATTTTCCATTTTTTTTTTCTAAACAAAAATTTGTTGAATTAAATGTAGGTACATTATGTTGTAGGCATGCCAGATTACGGGGGATCCACTAATTCTAAATTCATAGTAGATCTGCCTGCATATGTCGCTGAGGAAAAAAAATGTTCATGAATTTGAAATAGTAATGTACAAAATAATCGAGCATGAAGGCTAAACAGACATCTAATTTTAATGTTTTCAGCCCAACGGGAGAGGTTATCTTTAATTTATCATATACAATTTCAAATGCTGCATTCAATATACACCATTTATGACTTCCTTTGATTTTTAAGTATCCTAATGCATCAAATTATGATTTGAAACAATTTGTAGAAGAAAACATTTTTAATACTTATTTTGTATTTAAGTTTTCTTTGCACATAAAAATATCATATACTGGTAGACGTATTGCCATCTGGCAATATCTTCAACAAAGTATAATGGAATAAATTCAATAATTATTTTTTATAGAATGAAATTGTTCATTTTTCCTACTTATTTTAACTAGCCCATTGAATTGTTTCAGGATTTATGTATATTAACAAAATTGAATTAGAGAAACCTTAAATGTATATGATCTTTATGTTAATCATTAGAATTTGGCCGACCAATTAAAAATTATTATGAAATTGATTTTATAACTAGTTTATTTCTATTTTCAGCTAACACCAGTCAATACGCACATTATGTCTTCAATACACTTGATCAAGACAACAGTGGCCTATTGAGTTTTGAGGTAACTAATTTCTATTAAACTTGTCTACATATAGTTTATTTACCTTGTATGTTTTAAAAATTCTGTCAAGTTGGATTTTCTTTTTAAAACATGATTATTTTTTATTCCAGGAATTCGTGACGGGGTTATCAATTCTCTCAAGAGGTTCTCTAGAGGAAAAACTTAGATGGACATTTTCTCTGTATGATATTAATGGTGATGGTTATATTACCAGAGAAGAAATGACCGACATTGTTACGGCCATTTATGACTTAATGGGAAAACTTGCAGAGCCTTGTGTAGATGATGATACAGTCAAAGAAAAGGTTGACAGAATATTTCAGGTAGGTACTTTATTTAACCTTTTTTATATATAAATCCTTAAATAATAATTCAAAACAAGGTAAATTGTGTTTGAATAAGAAATATAGAAATAAGATGAGAGCATAGATTTTCATATAATAAACTAGATGTGGTACTCCGTGCAAAAAGTGAGTCATGGAATATCGCGCGTTTGACGTTTTGGTTGGCAACATAATATATTGCAGTTTTCCTTACATTTCAAAACATCCTAGATAACTGTTCTCTAAATCTTAATAAACAAAGTGTTTTTTTCGACAAATAAATCCGAAAACAACTCACGTTAGTCGTTATTCTCTATAGAAAAACGATGTGATCTGCCAACCATAACGTCAAAAATCCCCCAGAAAAATGCTTCACATCAATTCATACAAAATTTGCTAACTACGACATCCATTATATTATAATAAAAATCTATGGATGAAAGAATACATGGTGAAAAGAGTGAAAATTAATGCTCTTAAGTGATTAAAGTGACTGAAATTCTGAATTAATGAATGAAATATGCATGAATAAAGAAGAATTGTATGTCAGGACTAAGTTTGTTCTATTCCTCTTTGATTACTTATGCAGCCTCTTCTTGAGTCCAGTATTGGACAAAGGCCTCCCGCTTGGACTTCCACTGGTCTCTATCCTGTGCCACGCCATTCTGGACCTGCCACTTTTATTATGTCATCGGACCATCTGGTCTGGGGCCTTCCCACCCTTCTGCTTCATGTTCTTGGTTTCCAGTCCATCACAACTTTTGTCCATCGTCCGTCCGACATCCGAGATATATGACTCGCCCAACTCCACTTTAACTCTGCTATTCTTTTGGCCACATCCACTACTCCTGTGTTCTTCCTAATCCATTCATTAGTTTTGTGGTCCCTTAGCGAGATATTCAACATTCTTCTTTCCATCGCTCTTTGTGTCACCCTTAGCTTTTCCATCATTCTCTTAGGCAATGCGAATGTTTCAAAGCCGTAAGTGAACACAGGGAGTACACAAGCATCAAAAAGTTTTTTCTTTACGTGGATTGGGATATTTTTAGATTTCAGAACATTTGATAATTTGCTGAACGCAGGACATCCTAGACCTCTTCTTCTTTCTAGTTCAGCTTCTAAATTATCTCTTCCCAGTTTCACGGTGTGACCGAGATAGACATATGATTCTACTCAAAACACAAAAATGGCGCTATAGAAATTATCCATTTATTATTATTATTATTATTACTCTGCCAATATCTTGACCATCAATTTTTATGGGTTCTGAACCTATAGAGGACATAATTTTTGTCTTATTAATGTTCATTTTTAGTCCCACAACAAGTTATCATTGATTGATTGCTGTGAAAATACATTTCTATATCATAATATACCAAAATAATAATATTAATCCTTTCACACAGTGAGTTCAAGTAACTGGTTTATGGCAACGACATGTAACAAATAAATAATTGACACAAATTTAATTGACATTACAGAAAATGGATGTAAACAAAGATGGGGTGGTGACTTTGGAAGAATTTTTAGAATGCTGTAACAACGACGAAGATATATCCAGATCTATGACAGTGTTTGACAGCTCCTTCTGACGTTCCCCAGTCGGCGCCAGGCCTCTCCCACCCTGGTCCTGAGGGAAGCCTGCGTCGACGCAACATGAACAACTCCCTACATCCACCATCAACGTCCATTCCAATACGGAAATATTAATCTGAGGTTATACCATGACTGCAGTCATCGGGACTATCATAATATACAATTAGTTCACAAGTGATGAGTGAACCTGAATTTGCATTAAACAATGCTGACTGATTTATTTTACTGATTGTTGTTGTGCTCGTGAGGATCAAGATATTATCATTAATAGGTAGGTTCACCATACTTTCTACAAACCCATTGTTACAATATTATTTTTACTCTGTACACATCTGATTAGTTATTTCATGGTAGTAATAAAGCGTCATAATATTCTTAACCCTTAAAACATTAATTGTTTATATTGAAATTGTTGCAAAAGAAATTATTCACATTTTTTTAAATATAATTATTTGCAACAAAAAAACAATCATTGGTGTATGTGCTTTAAACAAAATTCTCTTTGATCTGTACCTTCAGAAAATTATAGGAACAATATTTTAAGTAAGTACATATATTATATTTATATACTAGGTACATTTTCTCCAAAATTAAAAAATCTAAAAATATTGTGTTCATTAATTTCTAGTGTTTCACATATAACGAATAAAATTGCCTTTTTATTTTATTGTTCAGATTAGGGATATCATTACATACAATTTATTGGCATAGCCTATTGTTTCTGATCATGTTCTCAAAGTAATTTTAGCCTTAATAAAATCAAACCACTTCTAGGTCTAAAAGGGACCACCTAAATGTTGTATACATATTAAATTAACATGTGTTGTATATTATATATTATGAACTTATTGAAATATGAATTCAAACTCACCAACATGTACGGAAGTATGGTGTTTTAATGCTAAAAACCTAACAAACCATGAGAAATCCAGAAGAGGCCTACATCCTGCAGTGGAGAGATGGCTGAAGGAAGGAATTAATAATAATCTTGTGTCAACGAACATCTTTCACATTTTAATAAACTGGTTTTTTTTATGTCATTCAAATGCGTATGATAACATGTTAACATCCAAATTTATGTACCTACCCATACATCATAAACATTTTTTTTTTGTTTTAAATCATCATAACTTTTTTCTCTTAACTAATATAAAATATCTAATTATGTATATTTTTTTTCATAATGGGAATATCAGGTCCTTTTATGATATTGGGCATAGACACAATGGTGCGTACTTATTGTAGATAGCATGAACAATTTACTCTTTATGGTTATTAAGTATCAATATAATATATATTTTATATTGCTACTAATTACTAATATTTTTGAATGTACACCCAAAAGTTGTATTGCATGATAAGTGTACATTAATTTCCATTACCAAATTTTACGATATATGTTTTCCAAAAAAAATTACTATATAATGTGTTGAAAGAACTTAATGTAAACAATATTACATATTTGATTAGATACTAGATATTTGTATATTGTTTATACATAAAATTTACAATTGTTATATGAATGGAAATCTTTGTGTTTTTGGAAATAATTGTCGTATCAATGTTTATTGTTTGTTTGTAAAATATGTAAAAAAAAGTAATACATTAATTTATTCAAAAATCTAAAAACATAAATATATTTTGTTTAACTCAGAATTAGGCTAGATAAATCTGAATATTTAGATTAAGAAAATGATGTCTTATGATCTTCAAGAATAAAAATGTATGTATAAGTTTATTTCTTGTATATGTATTGTTTTTCTCTATATGCATGCTAAATCATACTTACTTTTCCTGCCTATACTTTCCAACATAGAAAACAAAATTAATTGCAAACTAAATTTGTACATTTTATAATTTTTATTTATACCTTCACATTTAAAGTTCATGCTTGGTTATATTTCCATCATTATTTACAATTTATTGTTTAATGTTATCAATTTTGATGTTAATTTAAATAAAATGTCCTTATTGTGAATCTAAAATTAGACTTCTTCATAATTTTCGAGTTGTGTATTTTTTTCTCCTCAAAACTTAGGAATATGAAGTCTGCGAAGGAAAATAAACAAACAAACATAAATAAAGATATTAAAATTTATACCTACTTGTATAATATAAAAATATTTGAAATGAAATAAATGACACATGAAAGATAAATTAATATAATTAGTCTATTTAATAAAAATTATATACTTACTTTGGTTATGCCATGAACTAATATAATTGTCATAAAATGCTTTTATTTTTTATGTTTCTCAGATAAATAGATAAAAATTACTTCTATCTTATACAATATAGCAGAAATTGTGTTGTATACTTGTAAAGATTTTATTATTTGCAAAAATTTTCAATTCATTTAAATTTGCATACCTACAAGTAAGTGTATAAATACTAAATATTATTTAAATCTTAAATGTTGAAACCATCCAAATACCTATTTGTTATCATTCAACATCTTTAGTTGTCTGCAAAATGAACTCACTACAAAAATACTTAAACTATCAATACTCTGCTATTTCTGTAGCAGTTAGTGCCAAATGATTATACCAGTTTCTATTATTGATAAAAGTTGTATGTAATTTCTACTAAATATGTATTATAAAACCTTACACCATGGAGAAACATAAATGTGCGCTTCAGAATGATTTCAATTATTTACCTGGGGGGCTAGTGTGGTCAATCGGCGGAATCAAAACCATCCATGTTTTACCCATATCTTATGGAGTTCTATAAAATCTTAAGATATTATTGAACTCTAAAACATAATTATATCCATAATATGGGTAAACATTGATGGTTTTGATTCCGCCGGTTGACTAGACTTGTCCCCCTGATTTCACTCTTTTCAAATTTAAAATCATTGCTTACCTCGACAATATCTTAAAATCCACCATCATACCATCGGTCAGTTAATGTGAATCAGCCATGTCATAGGAATATATTATGGATGGACAAAGTATTTTATAATATATTTTATATTGGTTGTAAGCAATGGAAAATGGGAGTTAATAATACTGTTAAAATACAGAAGCCATGGTCAAAAGATTAATATAATATGTATTCAAGTAATATCATCGACACCTACTTAAAAACATCATTATCATAACTTTACTATTGTGTCATTCTAATATCTCTTTTTTCTGTCTGATATTTTCTTTCTTAAATTTGATGAGTATACATTTCTTAATGTTGTACTTAACCAGAGCTTATCAAATATATAATTATTTCATGTCTTTAGACAACATTGTGATTTAAAAATAACTGAAAGTATGCAAACATAATGTAAAAATAAACAGTAAATTATTCACAAATACATTGTGTATAACGCCAATAAATAATTTATAGCATTAGAGAAAATGTCAATCATACATTTTTTATTAAAGTTCTTGAATTTAATTAAATCGATTGAATATTATATTTGATTTCAAAGTTGAAACACTTTTATTACATTTTATTATAGATAAAAGAATGTTAGAGAACCCACATATCATTAAAATCATAAATTTTATCTGAAGACATGAGTAATGAAAGAAATATTATTAAATGTAAATTAAATATTTGTGTATCCCAAAATGGCCACCAATAATTACATAGTTTACATAATGTTTAATAATGGTGATGTTAAACATTCAAAACTTATATGTATGTACACACAGTACATAGGGTGACATCAACAATTATGCTACGTCAATATTACAAATTGTGTTTCATTTTCAGTGAAAAATAATATTTTTAAAAACATGCTTCTAAAACTTAGAAGTTTTAAGATAATTCAAAATAATTTTTAAACTCAAAATTTTCATTCATATACTTAAAAAAATATGCTTAAAAATTGTGAAATCATGACTCACCACTAATCCATAGTGTGGAGAGCAGTGGAGAGTGAAAATAACTGTTGCAATACCAATTTCTTTTATGTTTTCCTATTTTTTTGGAAATACAGATCTGAATAACTACCTAAATTACCCACAATTTTACAATAACAACTGTTAAAATTTATTGAATCACATGAAGTGTTTTTACCTCCATGGAGTATGTCATAATACCTATTTATAATTTCAATTATTGATGTCACCCTACAAATGTTTCACAATATATGTATCTATTTTGTAAAAAAAATACAAAATAGTTGATGTAAAAAGTTTTTTATTTACCTACTCCAAAATCAAAATATTTCCTGGTTTTTGTCTATTAAGGGGCAGGGTAAGGCAATGTAGGTGGGTCAAATGCAAACTTTGAAACTATTGTATGAGAATGTATGTCCTTAAAGATTACAATTGTGTGCACCCGAGTTAGTCCAACTGTCGATTTGTTCTCTTAACATATCGACAAAGTATCAAGCCAGTATACGCGAGATTGTATTGATTGTGGTCTATATTTTTCACGGCTTTTCCAACTTTGGAGTCAAAAATACCAATTTAGAGGCTTCTTTAGAGGGATATATATATATATGTTATAATATTTTTATCTCGGTTTTCCCGTGTCAGTAGGTCTTGACTAAGACCATTTGTCTTCCGACGTTTCGCCTGAATATCACCAGGCATTTTCAAGGACTTAACGAAAAGCACGCGCGCGACCCACGTCTACTCACACTGAAAGCTCACCGTCAAGTGACTCGTAGCGTACAAGATGGCCGCTTATGTCAAATATTTCACCCGTGAAAACATCAAATATAACATATATATATATATATATATATATATATATATATATATATATATATATATATATATATATATATATATATATATATATATATATATATATATATATATAACCCGCGTATAGTCTTGAGAAAGACTGTTGTTTAACTCCCAACGTTTCAGCCAGATAGCACTGACCATTTTCAAGGGGGGTTTCGACTTGTATATTGAGTTGTGTTTTGAATTGGCGGCGAGCGCACACCCGTTCAACTCAGAAGTCAATATCCAAGTGAGGCCCTGTACTTGTCAATAATACTATGGTTGAAGATTTTATCCAAGACAATACTCTCAAACAATTTAGGAATGGTGGACTGAATACAAATAGGTCTATAGTTAGCTATATCATTTCTGTCACCCTTCTTAAAAATGGGTGTTATGTAGCTGCGTTTCCATATGTTAGGATAGAAACTATTTGACAAGGATTGATTAAATAATAATTGAATGAAACTGAAATAAAAAAATCCAAATAATACAAAACCGAGCTAAGAGAATTTTATTTAATTGTAATAGAAAAACAAAGATATATAAATTGCTAAATGATCTAAACGTTTTGTCTGTCAAACAAAAAATATACTTTCATGTTTTAATTTTTATACATAAATTGCTTCATTGCATAATGCAAAAAAAAATTCAAAATCAAAATTAGATATAGTAAAGAGTATCACTGTCTATGACACAAGAAACAAAAAAATATATATTAGCTTAGACAAACGAATTAAAGCTTCAACACAGAATTCCCAAATGTAGTTACAAAGCATTCATTCATGTTATACATGTTGTCATGTGGGTTTGAGAAAATTTCTTCCCACAGAAATTGCATTCATGTGGTTTTTCACCCGAATGAAATAGCTTGTGTCTTTAACAATTTCCTATCCAAGAAAATGTCTTCCTACAGACACTGCATTCATGTTGTTTTTCACTTGAATGAGTTAGTTTGTGTAATTTTAAATTTCGCATCCAAGAAAATTTCTTTCCGCAGACATTGCATTCATGTTGTTTTTTCATTCGAATGAGTTAGTTTGTGTCGTTTTAAACATCCTATCCAAGGAAATGTCTTTCCACAGACACTGCATCATGTGGTTTTTCACCCGAATGAGTTAGTATATGTTTATTTAAATCATCATTTCTAGAAAATTTATTTCCCCAGACACTGCTTTCATGTGGTTTTTCACCCGAATGTGATGGTTTGTGTAGTTTTAAATTTCTAATCCAAGAAAATTTCTTTCCACAGACACTGCATTCATGTGGTTTTTCACCCGAATGAGTTAGTTTGTGTCGTTTTAAACATCCTATCCAAGAAAATGTCTTTCCACAGACACTGCATCATGTGGTTTTTCACCCGAATGAGTTAGTATTATGTTTATTTAAATCATCATTTCTAGAAAATTTATTTCGACAGACACTGCATTCATGTGGTTTTTCACTCGAATGAGTTAGTTTCTGTAGTTTTCAACTTCCCATCTGAGAAAATGTCTTTCCACAGACACTGCATTCGTGTGGTTTTTCACCCGAATGAGTTAGTTTGTGTCGTTTTAAACTTCCTATACAAGAAAATGTCTTCCTACAGACACAACATTCATGTGGTTTTTCACCCGAATGAGTTAGTTTGTGTAATTTTAAACTTCCCATTTGAGAAAATGTCTTTCCACAGACACTGCATTCGTGTGGTTTTTCACCCGAATGAGTTAGTTTATGTCGTTTTAAACTTCCTATACAAGAAAATGTCTTCCTACAGACACTGCATGCATGTGGTTTTTCACCCGAATGAGTTAGTTTGTGTAATTTTAAACTTCCCATTTGAGAAAATGTCTTTCCACAGACACTACATTCGTGTGGTTTTTCACCCGAGTGAGTTAGTTTGTGTCGTTTTAAACTTCCTATCAAAGAAAAAGCCTTTCCACAGACACTGCATTCATGTGGTTTTTCACCCGTATGAGTTAGTATATGTTTATTTAAATCATCTTTTCTAGAAAATTTATTTCCACAGACACTGCATTCATGTGGTTTTTCACCCGAGTGAGTTAGTTTGTGTAGTTTTAAATTTCCCATCTTAGAAAATGTCTTTCCACAGACACTGCATTCGTGTGGTTTTTCACCCGAATGAGTTAGTTTGTGTCGTTTTAAACTTCCTATACAAGAAAATGTCTTCCTACAGACACTGCATTCATTTGGTTTTTCACCCGAATGAGTTAGTTTGTGTAATTTTAAACTTCCCATTTGAGAAAATGTCTTTCCACAGACACTGCATTCGTGTGGTTTTTCACCCGAGTGAGTTAGTTTGTGTCGTTTTAAACTTCCTATCAAAGAAAAAGTCTTTCCACAGACACTGCATTCATGTGGTTTTTCACCTGAATGAGTTAGTTTGTGTAGTTTTACACTTCCCATCTGAGAAAATGTCTTTCCACAGACATTGCATTCATGTGGTTTTTCACCCGAATGAGTTAGTTCGTGTAGTTTTAGACTTCCCATCTGAGAAAATATCTTTCCACAGACACTGCATTCATGTGGTTTTTCACCCGAATGAGTTAGTTTGTGTAGTTTTAAACTTCCCATCTGAGAAAATGTCTCTCCACAGACACTGCGTTCATGTGTTTTTTTGCCCAAATGAGTTAGTTTATGTTCGTTTAAGTCTCCTTTTTGAGAAAATGTCTTCCCAGTGACGATACAATCGTGATTCATAGGTATATTTAATTTGCCTTCATTTTCAATCACAAAATGCCCTTCCATTTCTTTTTTTAAATCTACTTCACATTCTTCAATTGGGAATTCAGGAAGTTCTTCACCAATATATTTGTCAATTGAATGATTATATTCTTCTTTTATTAATATTTTTACCTCTTGGTTCACTGGGCTGTCCATTGTCTGAAAAATATTTATACTAAACATTAATTAAAAAAACTTAGTTGTTCCGTGTTGTTGTTCCGTGTAACTATGTTGTTCCGTGTAAATGTAATATGGTAAGACATTAATAACCATCTTACTTATAAACGTAAACTATCTAGTAATGTAACGTGATTTTCGAAAAAGTTTACTTACCTACACCTTTATTTAGTTGACGTCAAGTTAGAACGGTGTGAGAAGTTGTTTAACGCTAGTTAGTGTGTTCTATGCTGACAGCCAAACTCTATATGCTTATAAGTACAATAAAAAACGTTGACTAACTTATTTATCTTGTTTTATTTCACTCTAATGTATACATAGGTACAGAAAAATCACCATAAGATTGATTATAATTAGAATATAAAATAGAACATTCGATGATCGTTTTTTTAACATCGTTCGACAATCGATTTTTTTCCGACACTACCCATCCCTAGACACCTCAATCTGACAACTGTCACGCGTATCAAGCTATATTTAGTTAGTGTGTTCTATGGGTATTAGTTAGTGTGTTCTATGATGGCTATATTTAACACGAGCGGCTAAATGTTGCGCATACCCCCCACTCTACCGCTACTAGTAATGTTGCCATTCAATAAAAAATAGTTTTACTTAAAATAAAATTCTTGTTATACCTGTGGCAATGATATATGGAACTGTCAAATGTACAACAGCTTGTTATAGCCGAAAAACAGTGTTGTCGAAAAACAATAATTTTTAATTTTTTCCGCGGCAACATTTTGGCGGAAGACTACTAGCGCCCCTGACGGCGTGAGAGAACGACAAGGAAGCTTATAGCCAACGCGTCAGTGACGCGCTCTCTTGGCATTCGACGCTGGTGGAGGACGGACGGTTTGGTGTGACGCCGTCATCGGTCGACACGCGCGTCTTGATGGCGGCCATATCTCAAGAGCACGAGGAGGTCTGTGTGACAGGACCCGTCACGCGCATGGACGCTGATGGTGCCCCAGAACCAAGATGAGGGCATCAACAGGACAGGAGGTTGGAGGCAGAGCGCAGTGTGGGGCCACCGCGTAGGGAACGCGGCGGCTCGCAGATTGGACCACGAAGGGCAATCCGTGTCGTCTGGGGCGTCGGTTCGCCTTCCGGTGAGGTCCCGACTGGTATGCCACCTCTGTCGAGATGCGCCGTCATAGCGTGTCGTGGGGCACAGAGCCAGCCATGGGTGACGGTCTGGAGGAGGAGATCAGGAGGAGAAGAAGAAACCACGCCGGACACGAGGAAGACCTGCTAGCCTGACGCAGAGGCTGGGCCCCACCGATCTACCGTCACCACGTGGAAGACAGTGACACGCCTGGAGTAAGGATGTCGCTGTACCCTGGGGCGGTATATTCTGGTCGGCGTCTTTTCGTGTGTTCGCGTGTGTTTGACAGTTCGTTTCGATAAATGCCACGTGTTTCTGTTTTATTTGTTGTCTGTTGTTTGGTTTTTTTATTATTTTATCGCCATGGACCATTTGTGAACATTATAACTAAAAAAAAACGCCGTACTAAAACAAATTTTAAGTGTCGTCATCATTTGTCTCCTTTTCTTCCCCACACCTTGGCTTGATGTTTCCTCGTGGCAGACGAGAGGTCTCATCAAGCTGTCAAAGTAGAAAGTATTTTATGGTCCATTGTCATCTTCATAGAATGTACCGCGGATAGTACAATAAATTATTACTATCACTTGCAGGATTTTCAATTTATTTTGTAGGTAAATGGGTATAACTATTTATTTGATGTGAGAATAATTACCGAAATGTATTAATTTGTATGAGCAAGATCTGTACGTCATACTGTGTCTGTAATGATTATAATAAAATATGTGTGACAAGTTTCATGAATACGGAGGAGACATAAATATGTTTCATAAACAAAGCTGTTTTCAGTCCTTTGGTGAACGTGCCTTTACATACTTTGAACACTGTGAACATCCGGAGGCAGTGCATTCCATTTAATTGGACTGCTCACACCAAAGCATCGGTCGTAGTGAGCCGCTTTGTTGACTCTGTCCAACTCCTTTAGGGAGTTGTTACTTAAATTTAGTCCGCAAACGCGACTCCTATTCACCGGTATTGCTCTGTGACGTGCATCGTCAGAATGGTGTTCGATGCTTGTCATTGAGCGATACCAGTGAATGGGAGTCGCATTTGCAGGTTAAATTTAACTGAACAAAATACTATTTAATATTTTTAATCATAATTTTATGTAATTATGGAGTATCACAAAGGGACTGTTACAAACACATTGAAGACATTATTGAATATTCTTGATATCATGTCAGTACATACAATAATTAAAAAAATTAGTTTAGGGCACACTCGCACACTACAGAATAGGCGTGATGACAGTATGAAAAAATCATTGAAATTATAATTTTATAAGATAAAATAGGTTATATAGATTGGAAAAAATATATTTATTTTCATTTTAAAAGAGCGAATAATATTAATATTATTAAAATAAAAATACAAAATATGTAAGTCCGCCATTTTATGAGAAACACCAATCAGAGTGAATCAATAATTATGACGTCACAGTTTCAATACAATATATGAAATTACTTTGCATCGAACAAAGACTTTTGCTCGTCAGAATTTAGAAACGTAAAAACTTACATATAAGCGTATTATTATTATTCTATGCATATAAGTACTTTATTTATCTATAATTTAAATACAACTTACATCTCGAAAATCGATAAAATATGTTCCTTCTTCTCGCTACATTACATATGTGTTCATAAACTAAAAGCATACCTACGCGGTACTGTGGTAGACATGACAGTTGTAAAGCTGCGTTGCACCGCTCAATTGCGTCGATTCTGTTCACTGCGACGGGTGTGTTAACTGACTCCTTCGAAATGTATTGGCTCACGGCGCAGTGAGTCGTGAGTGCTAGACAGGGAGAATGCGAACAGTGTTAGGGTATTGAGTTATTGAGTTGCCTGCTTTTTAACCGACAAACTATTACTTTTAAAAGTAGAATCGGGATTTTTAACCGACATACTATTACTTTTAAAAGTAGAATCGGGAAAGTTGTGATATTTTTAAACATGTAGGTACATGAAATATAATGAATTCAATAATAATCTTTGCTTATATAAAATACAATACCTGCATATTATACTTTTATTATTATTTTTTAACTAGCTTAATGACCCGGCGCAGTGAATAGGCGTGATGACAGTAAGAAAAAATCATTGACATTATGATTTTAAAAAATAAAATAGGTTATTAAGGTTTAAAAAAATGTATTTATTTTCATTTTAAAAGATTGAATAATATTAATATTATTAAAATAAAAATACAAAATATTATAGACCGCCATTTTATGAGAAACGCCAATTAGAACGAATCAGAGCGCATGACGTCACGATATTCTAGGTTCACGTCCAGTTTTGCCGATTTGCGGCACTTGTGCCGATTTCGGGAAATTCAGACTTGCGTCGGCACTTAATCGGGAAACGCTTTAATTCGGCAATTTTTGGGATTAGAATGTATAAAAAAAAATTATATATTTTTGTTTATACTAGATGTATTAATTTTGTATTTTTTACGTCTAAATAAAAGTTACTATTATTATTAGTAGTAGTAAACATACAAAGTAAATATAAGTTATTTCATTTAAATAAATATCATTCTATTATTTCACTGTTGCTTACATAGTTATTTCTTAATAGTAAGCTATTTCTTTTTGTTTGTATCTTTGCTACTAGCCCCGTCACTAGGCATGGCCTGTGCTAAGGTAAGCTAGTTTTATGTTATTGTCTATTACATTGTTTATTTAGTAAGTATGTAGGTATGTCGGTTAAAAAGCAAGCAACTCAATAATAATAATAATAATAATTCTTTATTGGCTAAAATAACATAACAAAATAAGTACAAACAAGAGCAAGTTAAAACATTATAAAAGCCAAAAGGCGGACTTGTTAATAAAATTAACATCTCAATACCCTAACACTGTTCGCATTCTCCCGGTCTAGCACTCATGACTCACTGCGCCGTGAGCCAATACATTTCGAAGGAGTAAGTTAACACACCCGGCGCAGTGAACTGGGTCGATGCAATTGAGCGTCGTAACGCAGTGGTGTTACACAGGCCTAATGCCTAATTCGCGGGAAACTTAAGATGGCCTATTTTGACGTTTGTACATTCATGAAGTTCTTTATATGCTTATTGCCTAATTAATGGTAAATATTTTGTAAATGAATTATAGTATTGAGAGCTAAATGTGGGGGAACAAATACTGTACTTCATTGTAAACGCATACTTAATAAAATACACTTTCTGTGTCTCGCATTGCCAAATTTAACTACTTGTTTCTCGTTTATATTCGCGTGGGACGAAAACAAATACCTCAGTAGGTGTTTTTTTCGACGTGTTTGTACATTTAGGGACCGCACAACACTTATGCACTTTTGAATTTATTTTAAATACACAAATCGTCTTAGAATACATATAGTACATATAGTAGTGATATGCGGTCTACGAAACCGTGACGTCACCGTCAGCTCCGACGGACGCCATTACACTGCAAGCGTTTTTTGACGTAAATGTCAAATTGGATTTTGAAATGGCAATTTTTGCTACTAAACCTTTATTTTATGTTGAAATGTATATATATTTGAAAACAGTGGATGCGTAAAAACATCGTGAGATAGTTTCTCAAAATTAGTCATCATGCCTATTATTAGTTGGTTGATAGTTTGGTCGGGCTCTTAATCAGTATGAAGATGCAAGTGAGCATATTACAACAATTTGGTGTCGGCCGATCTGACATAAAAACTAGCAAGCAGTCCAACCAAAAATACTTAGGTATGTGGTTATAAAGAATTTGGCGATTTTGCGTTTCCCCGCCAAATTTCGGGTCTGCTCGGTTTTTGCGGCCGTGATATTCATCCATTTACAAACCATAGAAAAGAGAACTTATTTTACAAACATAATATTCATGTCAGAGCCTAACCTAACATATTCCGACCGAAAACAGAATTCCATACTTTTTGCCAATTTTCCCATACATTTTAACCAAAACTAGAGTATTTCAGTAGAAACTAGAGTAGTAGAGTATTTTAGAGTATAACGAGTATAACTATAACTTATAACTTCAATTTCTGTCATTTCTGATTCTGATTGACAATTTTTCAAGGCTAAATATTTCCTTGCCATAGGTATAACATGAATTTTATTTAATATTTAAAATAAAATTATTATTATTACATGGCATTTATTTAAATAAAATTATGGCAACACTGTAGCGGTAGAGTGGGGGGTATGCGCAACATTTAGCCGCTCGTAGATCCTAGGATCATAGAATACACTAACTACCTAGGATGTACACCGATTTTTTAAACCTAACCTACAAAAATTTGGTAAAAATAGGTTGGTTAGGTTTGTTTGTACCTAGTTATAATTGCGACTGGCATGAGTCAATTGCATTATATATTAAAAAAAGTAACTAAAATATTAAAATAAAAAAAAACAAATTGGAGTTAATACTCGATAAACTGTCTGCAGGCTGATCTTGTATAAACCATAGAACACACTAACTAATAAACACGCAGGCAAAGAGTATAATATATAATACCTACGGATAAGAGACGCAACTCCATACCAAAGAGTACATAATACCTACGGATAAGAGACGCAACCATAGAAAAGAGAACTTATTTAGAAGGGAAACTTCGACTTTTTCTATGATCCCGCGCTTTTAGCGCCATCTCTGAATGGTCCCTCAACGTTTTACTGGAATTCAGTAATAATAATAATAATATTACTGACCTTCCCCAGTGTTTAAGATTAAAACACTGAATTTTGTTTTTTTGGGAGAATTTCATTACCAAAAAATTCTAGGTATAAATCACCTTTTATAAAAAAATATTTTTACGATAATGCAAAAAAAAACATTTTTCCCAAAAAATCAAAGAATCAGTGTTTTAATCTTGAACAGCAGAGATAGCAAATTGTTTTTCTAGAAAGTTAGAAAGATAGGTAAGTATTCTTTTTCTCTCTAATTGAGTTATGAAAATAAAAGAATATTTAAAACAAAGTTATTATATATTGTAAACTATATCATACCTACAATGTTTGTATTCATTAAACAATATAATTAAATCTTAATATTATGTAGTAGACAAAAATACTATGGACTTATAAATTTCTTCGTGGGTTCATGGGTTGAACTGTATAAATTTTCATGGAATAACGCTCAGTCTGCCGAGTCTGCTCAAAGTCAATTCTGAAAAACAAAACACCATTATATTACATACATAAGCGCATTGAACTATTAGTTTTCTAGTATTAATAATGTTGTCAACTTGGAATTGATAAAATACCTATATTTATAAAGTTTTTGCCAAATTTCTAACCAGAGTAAAATATCACCACTACATGCAATTGTTTTAAAAATATTGCTAGTACTATCATTTATAGATATCGGATCAACTTGCTACTAACAAAAATATTGGATTATCGATAAAATAAGTCGTTTCATTAAAATTGATACATCGAATAAATTTCAAAGTGACATACAACATAACCTCTAAACAAAAACGGTAATAATATTATTTTACCTGGGGCAAATATTGAATGCATCTTATGTCTTCTTCTTTGTTTTTTTTAATTTCCATCTATAATAGATGACTTTCTCAAAATATACTACATATTTTGTATTTTTCACTCACATAAAAAAATATTCGTTGGAACATAATGTATCACAGTGTATAATTGCCTTTGTTTAGTAAAACAAAATACTTCATATGCATTTTCGATAATATAAGTGCAAAACTGGAACACTAGCACCAATCGATTTCAGATAAATTTGAAAATTCGTAAATTTTAAAATATAAACATCGATGTTATCAAACTTTCCAATAAAACTGTTGGTTGTTGGTTGACCTCACACCACTTTTTAGATTTGAAATGGGTGCTTCTAATTGGTTGAATAACTAAAACAAGCATAGACAAAATAATCTTTGTACCATAAACAAATGTAGGAACCTACCTACTCGTTTTTTTATTTTAATCGGTTAGTAAAAAAACTGGTAGGTAACTGAATAGTAAACCTGTCATAATTGACATCACTGCCATCTATACAAAGTCCCCGAAGGTAATTTAATACTTTTTTCCAATGTACTTAGTTTCCAGACGGTGGACGCAACCACCGTCTGGAAACTCAGTACATTGGAAAAAAGTATTAAATTACCCCTTCCCCCCTCTATCCCCTTCGGGGACTTTGTATAGATGGCAGTAGTGTCAATTATGGCAGGTTTACTATTCAGTTACCTACCAGTTTTT
Organism: Molanna angustata; assembly: GCA_963576475.1. NCBI lineage: Eukaryota > Metazoa > Arthropoda > Insecta > Trichoptera > Molannidae > Molanna > Molanna angustata. The sequence continues at coordinate 19,924,728 of OY754974.1, read as the reverse complement.
TTACTAACCGATTAAAATAAAAAAAACGAGTAGGTAGGTTCCTACATTTGTTTATGGTACAAATATTATTTTGTCTATGCTTGTTTTAGTTATTCAACCAATTAGAAGCACCCATTTCAAATCTAAAAAGTGGTGTGAGGTCAACCAACAACCAACAGTTTTAATGGAAAGTTTGATAACATCAATGTTTTTATTTTAAAATTTACGAATTTTCAAATTTATCTGAAATCGATTGGTGCTAGTGTTCCAGTTTTGCACTTATATTATCGAAAATGCATATGAAGTATTTTGTTTTACTAAACAAAGGCAATTATACACTGTGATACATTATGTTCCAACGGATATTTTTTTGTGTGAGTGAAAAAATACAAAATATGTAGTATATTTTGAGAAAGTCATCTATTATAGATGGAAATTAAGAAAAACAAAGAGGAATAAATAAGATGCATTCAATATTTGCCCCAGGTAAAATAATATTATTACCGTTTTTGTTTAGAGGTTATGTTGTATGTCACTTTGAAATTTATTCGATGTATCAATTTTAATGAAACAACTTATTTTATCGATAATCCAATATTTTTGTTAGTAACAAGTTGATCCGATATCTATAAATGATAGTACTAGCAATATTTTTAAAACAATTGCATGTAGTGGTGATATTTTACTCTGGTTAGAAATTTGGCAAAAACTTTATAAATATAGTTATTTTATCAATTCCAAGTTGACAACATTATTAATACTAGAAAACTAATAGTTCAATGCACTTATGTATGTAATAAAATGGTGTTTTGTTTTTCAGAATTGACTTTGAGCAGACTCGGCAGACTGAGCGATATTCCATGAAAATTTATACAGTTCAACCCATGAATCCACGAAGAAATTTATAAGTCCATAGTATTTTTGTCTACTACATAATATTAAGATTTAATTATATTGTTTAATGAATACAAACATTGTAGGTATGATATAGTTTACAATATAAAATAACTTTGTTTTAAATATTCTTTTATTTTCATAACTCAATTAGAGAGAAAAAGAATACTTACCTATCTTTCTAACTTTCTAGAAAAACAATTTGCTATCTCTGCTGTTCAAGATTAAAACACTGATTCTTTGATTTTTTGGGAAAAATGTCTTTTTTTGCATTATCGTAAAAATATTTTTTTATAATTTTTCTTTATAAAAAGTGATTTATACCTAGAATTTTTTGGTAATGAAATTCTCCCAAAAAACAAAATTCAGTGTTTTAATCTTAAACACTGGGGAAGGTCAGTAATATTATTATTATTATTACTGGATTCCAGTAACACTTTCGGGGACCAAACAGAGATGGCGCTAAAAGCGCGGCATCAAAGAAAAAGCCGAAGTTTCCCTTCTACAAACAGAGATGGCGCTAAAAGCGCGGGATCAAAAAAAAGTCGAAGTTTCCCTTCTAAATAAGTTCTCTTTTCTATGGACGCAACTGTGTTAATAACATTGGTAGCTGTCAGTTGTTTTGACGTTTTCGTAATATTATTGATCTAGAATCATAGTTTACATATCTTTAATTGTTGTTTAAACTGGTGAAGTGAGTTTATAGAAATACTGTCTACCATCTTGGCAGTTATTGGCTATTGAAGTGCTACAGGAGGTGAAAAATATCAGTTTTAATATTCAGAGATTGACGAAAAAAAATATTGCTTATCGATTACAAATCTCTTGACCGGTCGAGCTACTCACTGTCAGTGTCTTACTATTTGGTTTGCTTGACTTGGTGTGGACACACCACTGCTCTGCGCTGCACAGTTTGACCGTTTCAATATATATACATATACCTACTGTGGAACGTCGCAGGCAAAATACACAATTCGTTATTTGTATTTTTATCATATTTATTCATCTTACAACTTGTAAAAATGAACTGCTACACTTGTGTTAAAAGTATAAATTGTGATGATGCTATGATATGCTCAAAATGTCAAAGTAAATTCCATTTTTTCTGTGTGGGATTCAGTGAAAATAATTTCAAGCAGATGCTAAGGATGAACAAATTAAAATGGAAATGCCAAAAATGTAAATCTGTTAGTCCAAAAAAGGCTGACCAAGCTGAAACTCGTGACGCTACTGACGTGTTAAAATTATTAAATTCAGTCCAAAATGAATTGACTGACATGAGAAAATCCTTTGATGCCTTACTTGAGAAACAAAGAGAAGAATTGATAGATATGAAAAATAAACTACAGATCTGCACTAATAAACTAGATGAATCTAATAAGAAAACTGATATGTGGGAAAAAAAAATTCTTGGAACTGAAGACCAAGCAGGAGAAGACTGACATTAAGATGGATAGCTTACAGAAGGAAAACAGAGCCCTGAAAAGTACTATTAACAAACTGGAACAGTCATCCCTAGGAACATCAGTGGAAATACAAGGACTCCCTTTTAGTGATAAGAATGAAATACAACCGATGTTGGTATCACTATTCAAACATATTGAATGTGAAGATATATTGTCCAAACAAACTGAAGATGTATCTGTTACAAACTCCCAAAAGAAAATTATAACTCTGAAATTTAATACAAAGGAAGCTAAGGACAGAGTTCTACTCGGCAAAAGGAAGAAAAGTAACATCACTGCTCTGGACATAGGCTGTAATAATACAAATGGAAATGTCTATATAAACGAAAAATTAACTACTCACAACAAACACCTCCTTTGGTTGGCTAAATCTACAAAAGCATATGGATATAAATTCGTCTGGACAAAATATGGTAATGTCTACATTAAAAGGAGTGAAGATTCAAATGTATTGGCAATCAAAGATGTCTGTGACATTCCTACTCGATAGTAGTGGGAACTCATACAAAAGGAGGTCCAGCGATGTACGATAACCAGGACATGAATATCGCTCAGCCTTACAAAATGATAGAAGACATAAACAGCATATATCGAGAAACAAGCTTTACGCTAATAAACATGAACATAAGAAGCATAAACAAACACTTCGATGAACTGTGCATACTTTTAAATTGCCTTTCTTTTAAACCTGATATAATTGTTTTGACTGAGACTCAAATGCGTACTGAAACTCCGTATAATATTCCGGGATATTCTGTAATATCAAACATCTGTAGACACACATCACATGATGGAATTACAATGTTCTACAGAGATGAAACAATTGTTGATCCTGTGTGCGAAATGCCAAACTTACTGTTCTCTAATTCGATTATCATGAGCTTCACTCATTGTAATGTTAAAAGTTGTATTATTGCCAACTATAGATCTCCATCTTTGTGCGTCAGGAAATATATAAATGAATTTAAAACATATTTAATGCCACTCCTAAAATCAAAAAAATGTTATAATGTTATTTTTGTTGGTGACATTAATATTAATATCTTACATGATAGAGTTCTTGATACCGATGAAAATGCTTATCTCGATGTACTGTATGCAAATGGATTTATTTCTTATATAAATTGTGTAACAAGAATGAATTTTGGTGAACTGGGCTCTTGCTTGGACCATATCATGGTTAAATCGAGAGACTCAGTAATGCCAAAAGCTGCAATACTATCGATCGATATTACTGATCATTATCCAACATTTTACGGACATAATTATTACATGAATAGCAATGTATGTGCCGCAACCAACAATTGTGGAGTTAAAATAGATTCGACAAAACTCTTATCGACTATCGTAGGGGAGTCGTGGTCTAATGTATATTCTCATAACGATCCTAACAAAGCTATAGATACATTCTACCAAGTTCTAAATAATTATATGGATCCTTGTAAAATTATCAAATCTGCACCAAAGAGTAAATATAAGAAAATTCAGCCTTGGATAACACGTGGTCTAATAATATCAATACATCATCGGAATAAATTATATACTGAATTTAAAAAGCATGAAAAATTTTGTCGCTTAAACAATCTATTGATTTCTCCCTGGATCAAAGAAAACTTTACTATCTATCGTAATATGCTAAACTTGCTCATAAAAAAATGTAAACAAGATTACTATAATAATGAATTAAATAAGGCAAAAAATGATTCAAAAAAGACATGGGATATAATCAACGAAATAGCTTCCAGGAAGAAAAGACAAATTCACATCTAAAGTAATAAAGCAATCAATATGTTAGTGTATGTGTGTGTGTATGTGTGTGTTTGTCTCACGCCTTTTGAAAAACCAAGAGCATCTAAAAATCTAATTTATGTGCAAACATGTACCAGTATACCTGATGCAGTGTCACGCTAAAAATAATGCGATTAAAATGCTGAATTTTAAAGATATTTCAATAATTATTTTTTTCATACAAAATTTTCCAAGTCATATCTGTCAAAAAAGTGTACATTTTGCACGCAAATATCTGTTTGTTTAAAAGTTAGAAGTACGTATTTACACGAAAAAAATATATTTTCAAGTATAACTTAGCTTTTAAGTGAAAAACATGGTGAATATTTTGTCTAATTATAATGTTTAACTTATTTTTAAAGTAAGCGTTTTGTACAAATGTACATATAACCCCGCCATTTTAATATCTTTTCATACGATATTTAATTTTCCCACCGAATGAATATGTTCTTTAAAATAATATACCTTTGAAATAAATGTGATTATGAAATAATAAAATGAAACACAAGACTTTATAGCAAGTTTTAAGACATATATTGTTAAAGTCTGTTAATTATTAGTAAAGATATAGGCATAATAAAATTGCATAATTTGTATATAATATTTGATATTTCGGACAATTTTCGTTTTTGTGGCTTCGAACAAACCAATGTAGGTACCTACCTACATATCCAAAAAATGTATCGAGCCCATTTGATATTAATATTGGAATGGTTACTATGGTAACGGAAAGATTCTGATATTCAAATAAAATTTGTTATGAATTGAATTTATTTAGAACATTGTTGTAGGTAGGTACCTACCTATTACTATTTACTTACAAATCACACAACAATATACTGATTTCCTATCAGAAAATTGTATGCGATGTGCTCCTAAACCGTTTGTCCGATTATTATGAAACTTTGGTGAATTGTCGAGCGTTTGCCCGGAATGGTTTCTGGATTTAAACTTTTTTCTTATTCTTCTTCTTCTTCGTGTATTTGGTCATTTCACCTATGAAGGGGCAGTATTCTGGGAAAAGAAGGTCCGACTGTCCCTCCATCTCTTCGCAGGTCTTCCAGGACGGTTTGTGGATTTAAACTTTTTTCTTCTTCTTCTTGATCGTGTATTTGGTCATTTTACCTTAGAAGGGGGACTAACCTGGGAGAAGAAGCTACAATTGTCTTTCCATCTCTTCGCAGGTTTCTGGATTTGAACTTTTTTCTTCTTCTTCTTCTTCTTCGTGTATTTTTGGTCATTTTACCTATGAAGTTGGAGAATCCTGGGAGAAGAAGGTCCAACTGTCCTTCCAACTCTTCACAAGTCTTCCAAGACGGTTTTTGGATATAGACTTTTTTCTTCTTCTTCTTTTTCTTCTTCATCCAATTTTCCTTCCATATCTTCGCAGGTATCTGGATTTAAACTTTTTTCTTCTTCTTCTTCGTATATTTAGTCATTTTACCTTTGAAGGTGGAGTATCCTGGGAAAAGAAGGTCCTTTCATCTCTTCGCGGTTCTTCCAGGATGGTTTTTAGATTTAACTTTTCTTAACCGACTGAAGGGACGGGATGTAATGAAGGGAAGGGATGCACTAAAGGGCCTGAAGGGACGGGAGGTATAAAAGGTCCTGAAGGGACGGGAGGTACTGAAGGGCCTGATTGGTAGGGACGTAATGATGGATTGAAGGGACGGGAGGTACTGAAGGGCCTGAAGGGACGGGAGGTTCTGAAGGGTCTGAAGCGACGGTTCATGGAGTCTAATTCTTTTTCTTCTTAATTTTATGTAGACCTTACAGTTTTTACACAAACTATTTCCTTTGGTCTTTTGCTTCGTTTTCTTATTTTATGTAGAACTTTGGTGAATTTTATACAAACTATTTCCTATAGATTAATCTTCTTCTTCTTTTGTGAAGACCTTTTAGTCTGTTTTTATACAATCTATTTCAAATAATTCTTCTATTTTATGTATTTTTTCTTATTTTATGTAGACCATTGGGATAGTTTTTTATACAAACTATTTCTTATAGTCTTATACTTATTCTTCTCTTTTTTATTTAGACTTTTGGGTTAGTTTTAAGTCTACTGGTCTTTTGTGCAGAAATATTATTAACAATATGCACACTTGATGAAAATACATATGTAAAAACGAATGGGATGTGACGGTGTAATCTGCACTAGAATCTTTTCAATACTTTTGTTTAATCAAATTTTAACCATTTATATCATCCTATTTTGAATAATTTTCAACGCTTTCATATTTTATTTCGTTGACGATATTTAAAGAATGGGGGTTTTGGCCATTACTGAACTCTTCACAACGTTTATATTTAAATTATAAACTAATTACTATTTATTTATTTATTTATTTCTTTTATTTATTTATTTATTTATTATAAACAATACAATACAATACAATGTTGATTACATACTAGAGTTAGAAGTTACATATGTTTGTGTGTGTGTGTGTGTGTGAGGTGTGTGTGTGTGTGTGTGTGTGTGTGTGTGTGTGTGTGTGGGTGAGGGTGTGTTTGTATGTGTGTTTGTGTGTGTGAGGGTGTGTGTGTGTGTGTGTATGTGTGTGTGTGAGGGTGTGTGCGTGCGTGTGTTTGAGTGTGTGTGTGTGTGTGTGTGTGTGTGTGTGTGTGTGTGTGTGTGTACTATAGTTTAAGTCTTCTTCTTCGTTAATGTAGACTTTTGTGTCAATTTTAAGTCTATCAGTCTAATTGTGCAAAAATATAATGCACACTTGATGAAAAAATATAAAAACGAATGGGATGTGACCAACACTAGATCTTTTCAGTACGCATTATTTAATCAAATTTTAACCACATTCCAACATCCAAAATTACTAATTTTTTTTTATATGTACATATTACAATTTGTTTTCGATGATAATATATAAAAATGGGGGTTGTGGCCAAACCAATCTCTTTACAACGTTGATAAACAGTCATATTTAAAACCATTACGCATAGTCCATGCCAGCAGAAATTATATATTATACTTCATTCACACTTTATAGCAATATATAAAAAAACATGGGTTGTGGCCATCACGAACATTTTACAATGCTTAAACTCAATCAAATTTCAAACCACTTTTCATGGTCCGATTTTGCAAAATAATTGGGTGACAATATTATAAAAACGATTGCTTATTCCTTCACAATTTTACATTCTTGGCCAACGGCGGGACATAAAAGCTAGTTATTAATAAAATAGATCACAACAACGAAATTATTTCAGACCAACTTAAAATCTCGGATATTTTTAACAATTATTTCACAAACGTAGCAACTGATCTTCTTGCTACTATGCCAATGCCCAATAACGCCAGTTCTCCAACTTCCTTACTCCCAAGTATGAGAGATAATAATGCAGAGGTACCAAACTTGATTAATTTTAATTCTATTACCGAGAACGATGTTATAATAACAATCAACGAATTAAAATCTAATACAGCTACTGGTCCAGATAATATTAACATAGAAACGATTAAACTAATTAAGCAACATATAGCCTCACCCATTAAATATATTTTTAATCTGTCTTTGGATACAGGAATATTCCCAAACATTCTTAAAACTTCTACCATAATACCAATTCATAAAAGCGGTTCACCCCTTCTAACAAATAACTATAGACCAATTGTACTTATCTCACAAATAGCTAAGATTTTCGAAAAAATTATCAAAAAACAACTCATGAGTTACCTTGAAAAAAATAATAAACTATCCAAAAATCAATTTGGATTTAGACCAAACTTGGGAACAGAAGATGTATTATATAAATTGACAAAGCACGTAAATGAAAATTTAGACATTGGGAAAAAAACATTAACAATATTTTTGGATCTAAGAAAAGCATTTGATACCGTTAATCACAATATGTTAATCAAACGTCTAGCTAAAATTGGTATAGAAGGTAAGTGTCTTTTCCTGATACGGAGCTACTTAAATGAAAGATTTCAAAAAACTAAGGTAGTTAATAACTATAGCTCGCAGCTTAGAGTTCTCCATGGTGTTCCACAAGGTACGGTTCTTGGACCGATCCTGTTCCTAGTTTATATAAATGACCTCTGCAACGCTAATATTCCTGGTGAGATAATTTCATTTGCGGATGATACTTCAATAACCATAAGCGGACATACCTGGCAAGAAACTTTTGTCAAAGCAGATAGGTGTTTAAGAATTGTAAAATCTTGGTTGAATGAAAGTCTATTATCTCTTAATTGTGATAAAACGATGTATATAACATATTCAAATACACAAAGATCAGCGCCTGATGGTAGTGATTCACATACTTTGCGATTCCATAATGTTGGTTGTGATAGCACATGCTATAGATGCTCAGAGGTAAAAGCGGTCAACTCCACGAAATACTTGGGCATTACTATTGACTCTTATTTAAGGTGGGACAAGCATATAGATTATGTATGTAAAAGAATTCGATACTTGGTGTACGTTTTCAAAAGATTGGTTGGTATTGTCAAAACAGATTTATTCAAAATGACATACTACTGCTTAGTGCAATCGATTTTAACATATGGTATGATGGCTTGGGGTGGAGCATTAAATAATCATATTGCACCTTTGGAAGTTATCCAAAAAATGTTAGTAAAAAAAATCTACCAGAAACCAATTAGATTCTCAACTTCGCAGCTTTTTGAAGATAGCAAACTCTTAGATCTGAGGAAACTCTACATACTCCAATGTCTTAAATTTATCCATAAGAGGCCTCATTTATTCAATCTAAACACACAGAACAGAGTCAGCCAGCGATTAAATAATATGTACAAGGTCCCTAATTATAAAAGGAGAAGGACACAAAGACACGCTGTATTTGTTGCACCTAGAACATTTAATAAATTATCCAACTCTTTAAAGACAATTAAGAATCATAAAACTTTTATCAGACATATAAAATCTTGGCTACTCACAGACCAATGTAATGTGCAAGAGTATTTGTTGTGATTTTGATTTTGATTTTTATTACTCGATTTTTTATTTTTGTTTATTTGTTAATTAATTCATTTATCTTACAAATTAAATTGTGATTGTTGACTGCTTGTATTCTCTGAGTTGATAAATGAATCATACTTTTTGGTTCTTGTCTCCTGAACCTGATTTTATTATTTTTCTTTTATTTTTATATAAGTATTTTTTTTCTACTACAGATTTTACTTGTTGGTGTTACAACTCTATTAAAAATTTATTCTGAATTTATTAATATTAATCTACTCCTCCTTATTATAATTTGTATTTATTTGTTTCTTACTTGTTGGGTTTTCAATTTGGTGCACTTATGTCTTTCTTTTTCTCAATATTCTGCTCTTGTGTAAAAGTTCAATGATTTTTTTATATTATTATTATTATTATTTTTTTTTTTTTTAATCATTATTGGAAATTCTCAATTTTAACTAGAAAGTGTAGATTGACTGCGACATGCATATCCTTGTACTTGCCAAGTATTGTTACTATCGACTGCGGGTATAATATTTGGTAGCACCGCTGTCAGTCTGCTGATTCATGTAAACTTATTGATGTTTCGTATATAAATATGTGTATGTATATTTTTCATATATAATTTGTATACTTTATATTTTTTCACTTGTTTCCTGCCTAAGCAATTTGCTATATTTTATTTTTATAAATAACTAATGTTACTAACGAAATAATTTTGAATATTTTTAATTGGTATACCCACAGACAGGCTATGCCTTGTGGGATTTTTGTGTGTACGGTTGATTTATTATTATAATTGATATTATGTTTATGTATATTGTATGTTAACCGTGTACCAAATCTTAAATAAATAAATAAATAAAAAATAAAAATAAAAAACTCCATACAAATAAAAATAATCGGCAAAATGTAAATTTATGAAAAGAATTGCCAAGTTATGACAACGTTGAGAAAAAAAAACTTTTTTTTGCGTTGCCTCTCTGCTATTTGACAGCACTTAGGGATGGGAAAAGCTTTATTAAATGGTGTCACCGGTAGTGATGGACAATATCATAATTAGTACCTACGCCAAAGTGCAAGCAGTCCATATAATTTTATAATTTATTATGTTCATTATTTTATAATCAGGGAGAAAATCATAGAGAGCATATTTTGCGAATGTTTATTTATTATTTTATAATACATTGATATTTCCATAGGTATTGTGATCGATATATTTCCATGCATTATGATATCAAAGAAACCCAATAACCATTATTTCACTTCGGCCTAATGTATTTCTTCTATTAATTCTAGGAACGGATATAGCGGCCCCCCAGGCCTTGATTATGTTTTATTAGATTTTTGTTTTCAGAGGCAGAGTTTAATGTTTATTTTTATTATTTTTTTCAGCCTCTTTAGTTATCAATTTCGCGTCCCAACATGGGACCGATATATTTCTTCCCAGCCTCCTTATATCAATTTCGCGTCCCAACGTGGGACGAGTATTTTTCTCCGCCTTTTCTAGATATCAATTTGGCTCCCAACGTGGGACAAGTACTCTTCTCTGCCCTTTCTTTAGATATCAACATAATAGACACATAAACACAATAAAATACTAATTTTATCATAGACATAAAATATATATACCTAGACGGCGTACCTGATAATTAAAGTGAGTTTAAAATTTTCGCGCGCTTTATTTCTTGGCTGGCAATAATTTGTAGTTTTTCATACATTTTTCCATAACTTTTCCGTTTTTTTCAATAATATTTCGAATTTGCGATTTTTATTTAGTAAAAGTGGACATATTTATCAAATAAAGGATATTATTTATTGTTTTCATTAATTTGTTTGTTATTTTTTGTGTTAATTTATAAATTATATCACTTTTTGTAAAATGTGTGAAGTTTCTTTTTTGTGTGAAAGCAAACTTTGAAACTTTTAAAGTTTAATAAATAAAGTTAAATATGATATTTTTTTACTAGCGATATTTTAGATTATTTACGTTCGATATTCATAGTAATAGTTTATTTTGGTGCGTGATATTGTCTTTTATTTAAAATGCCCGTTTCATGTTCTGGATATGACACAATAACGGAGATAATATACAAATGCACAGGTAATCTTTTTGGTATTTTGAAATTGAAAAATATGAAATAAAATAGATATAGGTTAAGTTAAGATGAAATAATTTTAATATTAATTCATAGTTAAACTGATTAACTAGGATTTAATTGTTGTTTCTTGGGATGTCAAGAAACAACAGTTGTTGTTTCGTTTCGGAGCTCAATATTTAAATAAGTACACATACATACCATCACAAATGGTAACCAGTGACGGGTGTTCAATACCTTATAAAAGGAAGCACCACATATAATGGCAGATTTTATAATTACTACAAAGCATATACCTATTCAGTCACTGTTAAAAATTCAATCTAAATAAATTAAATCACTTAGAATGTTTCTATTAACAAATGAGATATGTAAAACGGTTAAAAACTAAAAAATATTTAGAAAGGAATGCAGGAAGGGGCTGCCAAAGGAAAAATCTGTGACATACAAATCGCTTAATCCTTTATCTGATTTTTGCGCAGCTACTCGATGTATTTTCGTAATATTACGCTACTTATACTATTTTAAAGTTAATAAAGAAAATATTGGTAAGGCTAAATTAAAATATAACAAACCGCAATTGAGATTATTGAATACAAAATCACTGAAATTCTTAATGATCCTAGGCATTACTTAAATGTTAATATATCAATAATTACACTGTAAACCGCTCATTATTTTAGCCTAATATTTTTGAAAACTTCCTAGATAACTGTTTTTTATAACTTTGATGTACAAAATAGTTTTTTTCGACAAATAAATCCGAAAACTATTCATATTAGTCGTTATTCTCTATACAAAAACAATGTTTTCTGCCAACCAAACGTCAAAAATCCCCCGGAAAAATGACTCACTTCAATTCATACAAAATTTGCTAATATTCGGAATAGTATGTAAACGCCAATTTTGTTGATTTTTTGTCTATAGGTAGATAAAAATATACAGATTACGGGAAAAATATTCATTTTCCCGGGAAACGCCCAGGAAAAATAAAAATAAATAAATAAACTTACGGAAAAATGTATCGAGAATACCATACAATTTGGTGGTTTTGGGACATCTATCGGCGAATAGAAACGAATACAATAGTTTTGTCATACTTTGTTGACATCTATCGGCGAATAGAAACGAATACAATAGTTTTGCCATACTTTGTTGACATCTATCGGCGAATAGAAACGAATACAATAGTTTTGCCATACTTTGTTTACAAAAACTGTTTCTCATTTAAACACCGAATTTATATGAATAACTTTAATTAAAACACAAAGTTTGAATGTATGGAGTTATTATTGTAATATCATAAAAATAATATTACGTGCGAATATCATTTCAACTATTTTAATTTGGTAAGGTTGAGTTACAATCAATTTCCACTCAATGTATAATGCAACTCGCTCACGCGAGTCGCAATAATAACTAAATACAAGCCTAACCAACCTATTATAAGCAAACTTTTGGTAAAAATTGGTTAGGTTAGGTTTGTATGTAGTTATTATTGCGACTCGCGTGAGCGAGTTGCATTACATACTGTCACTCAATGTATAATGCATTTTGCTCACGCACGAAGCATACAATATTTCATTTTGATGACCTAAAATAATTTCGATATACTTAATCTCACCGGAATTCTCGTTTTCAATCAGTGTCAAAAAATTCAATTTTAAGTAGTATTTAAATATTTTATAACATTGTATTTTTTGAAATATTACTAATTTTCGATATTTCATAGAATTTTCATTAACTTCAGATTTTCGCCGCGTGTTTCTATACTAAAAATTTGTTTGAATATTCGCCCATAGATGTCAAAAAAAGCAACTATTTGCTTAAAGTTTTTCATACATTTTTCGTAATTTAATATTATTTTTTTTTTAATTTTTCTAGACGTTTTCCGGGAAAATGAATATTTTTCCCGTAATCTGTATATTTTTATCTACCTATAGACAAAAAATCAATAAAATTGGCCTTTACATACTATTCCGAATAATAATAATCGGCTGTCATGTACCTACCTGAAAATACCAAATATTATATTCAAGGCAAAAATAATATATAATTGAAATACTTAGCACTGTCACTTTACTATTTTCGAAGAAAAAAAGATATTTTAAATCGCCCCGTAGATATGAAAAAAACTTCATTTTTCCTACAAAGAGTATGATTAACAAAAGATTGAGATTACTTAATGATTTAAGATGATGCATATGTAAGAAAATTTATTAAGAACTTCATTTCTGTTCCTATTCAGGACAATATTTTTGTTCGTATTTTCGCTTCATAATAATTATTAACTCCACCAAAACACAAAATGTCAACAAACTTTGTTTAATGTGGACGATACATGTAATTTTACAGAAGTTATTTAATGTTCGATACTTATTAGTATTTTTAAGAATAATGAGATTTCGGAAATTCATGAAATTTTGCTAATTAAAAAGTTACCAGTTAAAAAATGCAATTCAAAAGATCCCGCCTCCACCATGTCAAGGCCCTCTGGATTGTTCGTCGTTCGTTTTCCTCTAGACTGCAAACTGCAAAAACTGCAAATCCAGAGGGCGCTGACCATGTCCATCAATGAGTAACAGAAGTTGATGAGCCCTCTCTCCGGCCACGAGAAAACATCAATGCCAATGTGAAGAAGAAAAGGAGACAAATGAAGGTGACACTATGAAATTCTTTTAGTACGGCGCATTTATTCAACATATCAGTATTATCAAGGTCCAACGGCAAATAAATAAATAAAACAAAACACAACAGCAACAGAATTCAACAAAACCAACAAAACAAAACGAAGAATAACAGTCCAACTCTCAAACACAACCGAGCATGAAGACACGCCGACCAGAAGGTGCAGCCCTAGGGTACAGCGGCATCCTCTCTCCAGGCATGTCACTGTCTTCCACGTGGTGGCTGAAAGTCCGGCGGGGCCCAGCCTCTGCGTCAGGATGGCAGGTTCTTCTCGTACTCGGCGTAGTTTCCTCTTCTCCTCTGCCAGACAGTCACCCATGGCTGGCTCCGTGCCACACGGCAACGCCATGAAGGCGCATCTCGACAGAGGTGGCAGGCCAGCTGGGAGCCTCACTGGAGGCGAACCGACGCCCCAGACGACACGGAAAGCCCCTCGTGGTCCAATCTGCGAGCCGCCGCGTTCCCTGCTGCGGTGGCCCAACACTGCGCCCTGCCTCCGCGCCTCTGCCCTGTTGATGCCCTCATCTTGGCTCCGTAGCAATGCGCGTGACATGTCCTGTCACGCAGACCTCCTGCATCGTCGAAAATATGGCCGCAATCGGGAGCACATGTCGACCGATGCCAGCGTCACACCAAACCGTCCGTCTCCCACCAGAGTTGAACGCCAAGAGAGCGCGTGCTAACGTGCTAGCTCACTGCTAGCTGCAAGTCTCGTTGCTCACCCGCAAACACCGCTAGTATTTTTCGGAAATGTTGCCGAGGAAAAAAAAATATTGTTTTTCGGCAAAATTAAATTTTATTCTCGGGCATAACAAAGTAAAGAGCGGTAAAATTATAGACAAAAAAGTGAATGCAGACAGAATATTAAAAAAATGGTATTTAATTTTCCAAAATCACAAAATATACCAAAAATACTAAAAAAAATTCCAAACGTGTTCCAAAGTGGCGAAAAAATACCAATTTAGTACTAGAAATACTAAAAACGGTCACACTGGTAGGCACCGTATTTTATCAATACCTACTAGAAGACTGTCTTCTAGTAGGTATTGATTTTATTCGTTTTATATATAGACAATAATTTCATCTTTCTTCACGTAAAATTTATAATGACATTTGTAATTTCCATAGATAATAAAGAATAGCTATCCACGGCACATTTTCCTCAACTTAAAATTTTTCCATTGGGTTTTCTTGTATGAGCCGCATTTCGTTATTTATGAATAACAGTATTGTGTTTATAAAATGTACGCTGTGCTCCGATCACAAAAAATAGTTGGATTAAAAACCAACTGTTTGTTTAAATCCAGTTGTAAGTGTTATTTGGTTTTGGACAATTGTTCTCATATTTTGACATTTCAACATGCTTTCATCATTAAATCTCTTTGTTTATATAATCGAAAATAACATAATATCAACAAAAAATTATAAATTAATAACAAGGATTCATGTATTTCTCGACTAACTAGTTTATTGTCGCTATTTTCAGATTCCTGTCATTGTAAGCAATGGACAGTTCGGGGTCAGGCATTACCCTGTCTTTTTTCGAAATCAACGGCTTATCGTACAACAATCAGACAATTTACCATACAATATACTCATGTAGATCGTGTTAAGTTTGACAAGTATAGTTCCAATATTTTGGCACCAAATAGCAGTGGCCTAATTTTGGCCCGTCATTTTTCTGTGAGTAATGTATATTTTGAGAGTGAACCATTGAAGCCTTCCTCGAAAGTGGAAGAAACTGTTCAAACTATAAAGAATAACAAGGAGACAGAAGCAACTGAGACACAAACGAGCCTTAAAAAAGCACCTGTCAAAAAAAGTTTGAAACAGAAAATAGTTGATGAACTCTTGCATTATTATCATGGTTTCAAGTTGTTGTTTATCGATATTAATGTTTCCCGAAAACTTATTGGTAGAATTTTAAATGGAAAAACATTAACTAGGAGGGAACACAAATTATTAGTTCGTACAACTGGCGATGTTTTTAGATTAATACCATTTTCAGTATTCATTATTGTTCCATTCATGGAATTTCTTTTACCTGTATTTATCAAATTTTTCCCTGGCATGCTACCTTCTACTTTTGAAACAAACGTTGAGAAAGAGGATAAAATGAGACAGAGCCTCAAAGTGAAATTGGAAATGGCAAAGTTTCTTCAAAAAACTTTGGATCAAATGGCGCCTCAGTCTAAAGATCATCACTCAGAACTGTCGAAAGAATTCAGTGACTTCTTTACAAAAATAAGATCCACTGGAGAACAACCAACCAACCAAGAAATTTTGAGGTTTGGCAAGTTATTTGAAGATGAAATAACATTAGATTCATTATTACGACCCCAGTTGGTAGCGTTGTGTAGGGTTTTGGAAATTAATACTCTTGGTACGAGTAATATTCTTCGATTTAATTTACGAATGAAACTTAGAAGCTTAGCGGCCGATGACAAAATGATTGCCAAGGAAGGTGTAGATAGTATGACATTATCTGAACTGCAACAGGCTTGTAGGGCTCGAGGTATGAGAGCTTACGGTATGCCTGAAGAGAGGCTTCGTTCACAACTAACACAGTGGTTGGATCTCTCCCTCAATGAAAAGGTACCTCCTTCACTCCTCTTGCTGTCAAGGGCCCTCATGATTCCAGAGAATGTTCCCACAACAGATAAGCTGAAGGCCAGTATCTCTGTCTTGCCGGAGAATATTGTTGTGTCACAGAAGGCTGCTATTTCAGAGAAAGAAGGCAAAGTTGATCACAAGGTTTGTTTGTACTATATTATTATCTTTTTTTCTTTTTTTTTTATTCCTTCTCGAGCAAATAACAGGTACTATGACAAATATTAATTTAACACGCACCCAATAACAAGTTGCCACATTCTGGAGACTTACGATATCAATCGTCTCACAGATCCAGACTGACAACACAATTAAAAACTGTGTCTCCACCAGGAATCGAACCCGGGACCTTTGGATCAGCAGTCAGATATTTAACCAACTGAGTTACGAAGGCCGATAATAATTTATAATGTATTATTATTATTTGTTAAGAGTAGGACCCCCACGTCCTCGCACCACCACCAAGTTTGATCTATTGTTCACCTCCATTTAGAGTTGTCATATCAATAGCAGTTCAGTTTCTTGAATTAAGTCCCATATCTTGCAGATTGAGATGCCTCCCAAGTCTTTGGGTCTTAGTATAAAAGCTCCCAGGTGTCTGTGTCTGTGTCTGTACTCCATTAGTGCTGGGCACTCGCAGATCACATGTGAGACTGTTTCTTCCTCTTGTTGACACTTTCTACAGTTTGGGTCATCAGCGATCCCCATTATTATGTATAATACATATTAGTTTTGTTTAAGTCTAGTTTTTACGAGATGTTCATTGTTATCGTAATTGAATTTTGTTGCTTATTTAATAAAAAAATATTGCACAAATGGAAATATCAGCTTGATTGCACTTTTGAATTAATATTATGAAAATGTTACACATTACTGTGGTATGACGATCGTGCCTTTGCTGTGGCAAGACCAAATGTGTAGAATAAGCTCCCACACACACTCAAATTGAAAATATATCTTCCTTCAGAAAAAAATCTAAAGACCCACATTTTTCGCTAATCTTACCAGAGCCAAAATAATAATTTTTAGTGCCTTTGAAGTGAGATATGCTCTAAAATGGCCGTATATAAATTATCTTATATAAATAATAGACTGAGAAAGCGTTTCTTGTACATAATTTGTCATTCTGTTGGCTTTCGTCTCTCAGTTAGATATCTGATAAGGCTAAGGCCTCGAGTTCAAATCCCAGTGGAAACACTGTTTTTGATTGTGTTTCTGGATCTGTGAGATGAATATTCTTAAAATTAAAACTATTTTTATTTGATGTAATCACAGTTACATTTTTTATTGAATTTTATAATTTGTTGAATTCATCAATAAATAATTTTGTTTATGGTCATAAAATGTACCTACTCTGTACATTTAACTTTTTTTTGCAAACTGATATTATTCAATGCCGACAATAATTTATCAGTGGTGTGTCATAAAATTATATTAACTCATATCTACCTATGGTAATCTTTTATTAAATGAATTAAGTGAGCATTAACAAGTTAATCTTCATGTTGATATGTTATAAAAATATAAAAATACTTGGTTAAAGTTCTATTATATTTATTGGATTATTGAGTTTCGTGCAAAGCACATCGTCAGAATAATGCTCTACAAGACTGAGACTAGTGGTTATATACAAAATTCATGTCATGTAAATTTTGTATATAACCACTAGTCTCAGTCTTGTAGAGCATTATTCTGACGATGTGCTTTGCACGAAACGCGTCAATAATCCAATAAATATAATAGAACTTTAACCAAGTATTTTTATAACATATCAACGTACAATGGAGTTCTATCAAGAATTGTCGATCGACAAACTAAACTTAGTTAATCTTCATTTTATGGCGCTTAATTTTGCATTTTAGGGTTACCAGAGTAAAAAAGGTGACATTTTTTTTAACATAATTTGTTAATTATAACTCATTATGTTAATAATTATTTTTGATTTTGCATTAGTGACTCACCAAAATTCTCACTAATGCAAAACCTTGAATAATCATGAACCAGGCTTCCGGGTGTGCAGAGCGCAAATTTGTGTCTTATTGCTTTGTTAGTTTATGTGTAAATCGCCCCCTTCTGGGCGAAATGGTTCAAGATATTTGGCGACAACTATACTCGTATAGATTTATCTGTGCATTTTAGTTTTTTTTGATGACCTCTTAACTGTTTTATATTTTTTTTTTTCACAAAATGTTTGAATGTTGTTATTTCATCCATAACAACTCTTTGTAACAGTCAAATTCCATATAATGCATCTATCAGCAAATAAAAAACTGAAATGGTTGTTTAAAAATTGAAATAAATATTGTATTATATTCAAAAACAATCCACCTACTAACACTAGATCTATATGAGCTCAACCATGAAGGTATGATACTAAGCTCAACGCTGTCATCAATTGTAGAATATCTTTTTAACTTATAAATAAAATAGATTAAGATTTATTGTAAAGTCATTTTTCTTTATCTCACATGATTGATGATAACTTATGGTATGCTAAGCGAGCATAACATGATATGATGATATGGTTAACTTATATATTATATTTCAGGCTAAAATTGACGCCATCAAAGAGGAAGAACGCAGAATCCAAGAAGAGAGACAGGAACAACACGAAGAAAAGGTTCGGCTACAACATGAAGCTGACACTAAAGACAAAGCGCCCATTGTTTCTGCTGACAAGACCCCAGACTTGGTTGACAAGGCTCCAGTAATATCTGCTCAAGCTGAGAAACCTAAAAAAGAAGAAGGACTATCCGTTAAAGATATGGAAATCATTGAAGGGGCTTTAGATTCACTTGGTAATTCATTAATTTATTTATGATATTTGTGTGGTTTCTAATTTTGCTACCTATTTATAGTGTAATCGATTTCAATGGCGAGTCACAGTATTTTTTTAATTTATATGTAGACATTTTGTGCAGCCAATTTCGTTTTTACTTATGTGTGGAGAAATCATTTATTCAAAAATTTACAGAATTTTAGTTTCACACAATTACTGGTAAAAATTTGTTAGTAAACATTAAATTTTCTTATGCAACAAAAATGAAGATACTTAAACAAATGTTTTGATGATTCAGGAAAAAATAAGAAAAAACTTCTTCTCGAAAAGGAGGAATTGCAAGATCTCAAGGAGGAGATGGCAGACTATCACGAAGATGTTCAAGAACTGAAAGAATTTTCTAAGACTGAGCAATTGGTACTTAAAGAATCCAAGGGTGCTAAACGGTATGCAATTTATGTAGTAAATTAACATTTTACTGAAAAAAAATATATATTAGGTTAAAAGTAAATGAAATAAATAAATAAACACTTCCGTGCACCCTGCACAAGTGGCGAGTTTATTACCATATGACAATTTTTTACAACAAGCCAGTGTTTCCAGCCCAGAGAAGCACTATTTGCATGAGAAATAAATTTATATAAATTTCTCCTCTGCTGGGGATCAAACCCAGGATGCCCGCACAGAAGCCAAACTGCTTACCAACTGTGCCATGGCAATCATAATCATGGCGGTGTGCCATAAAAGTAATGAAAACACAAATGGCACATTCATTATAATGAACAAATGATAAACAAGTGATACATCATTTGACTTATGTGCCAGCGTCCTAGGTTACTTTACTTTACTTTGCGTATGGCATCGGCATCTGCTTGGCTCAAAGTCGAAACTGTGCTGTCAATAGCCAGTCGGCCGCCGTTGGGACGAGTCTGTGGATGTCCTCCATCTCTCCCTCGAATCCGTGTAAGGTGCACTCCCCCACCAAATGTGCCACCGTCTGAGTCTCCGCTCCGCATTCGCAATTAGGAGAGGTTCTTTTCCCCCACTTCCAGAGAAGGTAGTTACAGCACCCCTGGCCTGTGCGGATTCTGTTGAGTTGAACCCAAAGTCTTCTAGGCAGGTTGAAGCCAGGGAATTGCGCTGTGGGATCCGCAATCAGGGACTTGTTGTGGCATTCCGCACTTGTCCATCTCTGTTTCCATGCACTTTTTATGTTGTAATTAACATCTTCCATGGTCCATATTGTGCACTTTTTATGTTGTAATTAACATCTTCCATGGTCCATATTGTGCACTTTTTATGTTGTAATTAACATCTTCCATGGTCCATATTGTGCACTTTTTATGTTGTAATTAACATCTTCCATGGTCCATATTGTCCTTCCATGGTCCTAGGTTATATGAGTAACAGAGAAGTATAAATTTTTTTCCCACAGTTTTTCGTTTTCTAGTCTGAAAACACTGTTTAGTTGGTTGGTTTTAGTTGGATGTACTTAGAGGCGGGGTGGGTCGCTGGGGCCACGTGTCCAGGCGAAGCAACCGCAAAACCAAGTACACTGGTAATGGACTAGAAGCCCGCACCTTGTGATGACCACCGGACATTGTGTTGAGGAAAAGTGTTGTCGATAAACACTGCATCGAACATATTTTTTAAGTACCTACCTTAAAAGCTTCGCATGGTTGTGTTGCAAGAACCGCCGGAGGCGGCCATTTACCGCACAGTTTAAAAGTTGGCTGAAAGCCCTAGCTTAGAAGCTGAGCATAGCGATGCTTCTCAGCTAGTAATCAATAAAGTAGAATAAACACGCCATACATAGCACATAGTACACAGCACACACACAGATACATTGTGATGAAACTTTCAGAATACAATCTCAACATGATACTAGTTGATGATTTGCAATAAAAAAATCCTTATAAATTGCAAATTTATAACTCCCCACTATATCCCCTTGGGGTAGTATATACATAAGTATATGCTGGAATGCATGTTTTGTTGCTAAATTTGTACACTAATTTATTTTGTTGTTTTTTAGGCTTGCAAACAAAGTTAATTCTATGATTGAAAAGATGGAGTCAGTGCTTGCAAACTTGGAAAAAGAAAAAGTAAAACAAAAAGAATTTATCAAGGAGGAGTCTCCGGATGAGATTAAGAAAACAGAAGAGGAACTTGTGCACGTTGAGGAATTGATGATGGCAATTAAAAAGATTCAAAATGTTCCTGACAAGTCCAAGATGGCTCAAATACAGCATATTTTGGGTCGATTGGATGATGATTTTGATGGTCAGCTTAAAGTTGATGATGTATTGAAGGTGTGTATAAACTTGACTAACCAGAAAAATAATAGAAATAATATTGAATAATTAAATTAAACATTTCATATTTCTTATATTATTTCGATGTTTCAATGATATTTAATGTATTTCTTGATATTACTAGTGGGTACAAGTAATATCATTTATTAAATTCTGCTTTCGAAGGTTGAAATTTGACTTGTTATAATTCTATTTTATTTTTACACATATTATAATTGACCTTATGTATTGATCTTTGTTTGTTTAGATTATCGAAGTGATTGGTAAAGAGAATGTCAATTTATCTCAAAAACAAGTTGGTGAACTTATTGAGCTATTGGACAAGGAAGAGATAATACAAGTTGAGAATAAGATTCAGAAAGCTCTGCAAAAAGAAATGGAGCAAGAGGACCTTGAAAAGGAGGCCAAATTGAAAGAAGAAGCTCAAAACATTATACAAGAGGAAGAAAAACTGGTAAGTTTTCTTAAGACCCTTGTTTACCCTGGGTATACGGATGTACACTAAATTATACCTCGCCCAGTGAAAGAATGCGGCTGACATAACCTGTACATAAACCAATTTTAGTGCAGGAAAATACCCTAATTTATATTAACCAATAAAATTAGTTGGCTTTCGATGTTGTGCAGCGAATTACGTGTCATTTTTGCATCCATAGATTTTCGACAACGCTTTATATAACTGTCCGCCGCATTCTTTTGTTTGTCGAGTCCTACCTTCTAATGTATAAAATACGAGAAAATATTGTATATCGCCTAATATGTGATGATGTCGGCCTTCGTGGCTCAGTCTGGATCTGTGTGCCGATTGTGTGGCTCAGTCTGGATCTGTGAGACGATTAATATCGTAAGTCTCCAGAATGTGGCAACTTGTTATTGGGTGCGTGTTAAATTAATATTTGACATAGTACCTGTTAGTTGCTCGAAAAATAATATATAAATAAAACATTTTTTCGTGAAAAAGCAAGGTAAAGTTTTGAAGTTTTTTTTAAATAGCAAGAATAGTAATTAAAATATTATAATAATAAAAAACTCATCCGGTAGATGTTCATATTCTTTTTCGATTAAAGTAAAAATCTACTTCATAGGCCTCGTAGTTCTTTAGTTACATGCAATATAAAATTAAAAAAGCGTTTTACTAAAACTAATTTGACAAGAAAATCATTAAACAAATTCAGATTTCAAAAACCTCGCAATAGAATAAAAATGTTAATACAAACTGCCCCCCTAGACAACGTGTCATTTAGCTCAAGAAAAGATAACTCAATGTTGTAACAGTTGTCATGTGACTGGCAAATGTCACTTCGATGTAGATAAGGAATATGCACTGTTTGTGTATTGGTAATGATCAAATTCAAAGCAGATGTTCAGCACGAAAATCAAATATATGGGAGTGATATTCATCAAAATATGAAGGTTCACAATTGTGTATAGCCATGAGGGCATGTACAGATGACGCTCGATGTTAAGGTATGCGGCCGGTGGGCATCTATACATGACGCTCGTCTTAAAAAGGTTAAGAAATTATAATAAAAACGAATACTTTTTGTAGTTGCATATTTATTTATTACTTCCATCAACGGCTAAATAGCCTTTTACAATTACATACAAAATAAAATAGTACAAATACGTTTAATACATACAATAATATTATAAACTAAAAACAAAAAGGATGTATATAATATGTACGAACATTAAAAAAAGAATGAAACAAAAAAAAACTGTTGGAAAATAAGCCGTGAAACATAATATAAAAAAGAGATGCCTAAAAATATGTATACATCCATACAATACACAATACACAAAATATATAGATGCAGAAACAAAATTATATAAATAATTAAAAAAAAAGAATATAAATAAC
This sequence comes from Molanna angustata, assembly GCA_963576475.1. Taxonomy (NCBI): domain Eukaryota; kingdom Metazoa; phylum Arthropoda; class Insecta; order Trichoptera; family Molannidae; genus Molanna; species Molanna angustata. The sequence continues at coordinate 19,901,309 of OY754974.1, read as the reverse complement.
CACTTAACAACAAAGTAACGTAAAGATGGATTACAAGAGAGATAGAAAAAGAGAAAAAGTTAAAAGAGAGTCCCATACAATATACCATAAATTCAAAATAAAAAAAGTAAATAAAACAATAATACCTAACACATTATAACGAAATAAAATTGACATTTTGCTTCAAGAAATATTGATGCAATAAGTTTTTATATTTTGACAATGACAAGAAATAAATATCGCCTAGACTAGAGTATGCATTACCCATATAATGAAGCCTTGCTATTGGTGAATAATATACACAAACATTGGATTTTTTTTCCTCATCAATATTTTTTTTTCTTTATAAAACTGGAGATACTTAATTCTATTTTGCACATGTTATGTGGATAAGAGGACCTAGGATTACCATTCTCTGGAAATTATATGGCTACTTCCGTAGTCCCCCACAAGCTCTTCATTACATTTTATAAACACCATCCATAATTTCAATAAACACAGCCTTCAATGAAATATAATGTGTGGATAAATTAATGGACCATGTAACTGCCTGCCTGTTTGTAAATTGAAATTCTGTTTGAATCAAATTTATTGTTATTTTGGCTAGCTAGCTAGTCTCAATTGTATGTGGGTAGTAACATACATATATACAGTACATATTATAAGCGTAGTTAAATTAGGATTATTTGAACTAATTTTCACAGGCCAATGAAAATCTTTTGAAGGAGGCGGAAAAGCAAGAGGCAATCAAGGAAGCTATCGAAAAACAAAAGGAATCGATCTTGCCCAAAATACCTACACCGGAAGTACAAACCAAAGCGACAGCGGATGGAACCAAATCCAAGGAGACATCAGGAGAAGGCCCCAAGGGACTATGAAACCACTAAAATGGAAATTTGTAAATATATATATATGTACATGTATGTTTGTGTTTTGTGGATGTTTAAAGAAGCGTTAAACAGATTTGTATTTTTAAATTTCCTAATGCAACATTTTCTAATATCACTATTTCATACATACTTTTGCAGCTTTATAACTTATCAATGATGTTATAAATTATATTTGTTTATTTAAACATGAAACAAAAAATATTTTTATTTTATTTAAATTATTCTCTAAAAGCTAAATGTCTACTTGTTTCATTGTGCTATTGAATTAGTATTTCATTCTGTGTATGTAAAAATTTGAATTTACTAATGTGTAATTCACTGCATGTTTTAAGATTCAATCTTTCATTTAAAACTTGTTTTCTGAATTCTACAAGTTAAAAATAATTAGTTACTTACTTTATTAAACACAATTTATTTTATTTTTAATGGAAAACAACAAAAAATCTTTTTATCATCCCTTTTATGTTTTCCTTTCTTGAATGTTGTGTTTTTATTCAACTTAGATAATTGCAATGACCAAGAGATTACAGCATTATATCACTGCTGCTTGGATAATTTTAATAAACTATTAAACTAGCATTTCCGCTAAAGTATGTATTGTCCTATTAACTGGTAAAAGAAATTATAACACTTAAATTTATTTAAATTTTCATCCTTTGTTTTTTAAGTTCCAGTGTGATAATCTTGCAAATTGGGCTTCAGTTCATAGCTATGTTATGATTAAAAAAATAAACAAATCATGTTCGTCTTATTTAAACACTGTATTATACAAAAATTAGGGAGGCATTCATTTATTAATTAGTCTATTGCTTACGAACATATACAAAGTATTTATTTTAATCTTTAAACAGACAGATATTACATAAGATTGTCAAAGTTCTTTAAAAAAATCAATCCCAAATTCACTTAATGCTAATTTCACAAAGGTTTCTTAATGTGAAATCTAATTTCACCAAAAATCTTACCCAACACATCAACTACTAAGTAACGGTCTATAGCAGAATAAACAAAACATCAACATGTTTGACATAAAAAAATTTTGAACAATACTGTCTCGTAGTTGTGTACATATATTTTTTATTTCATTAAAATTTGTAGACCGTTTCTTTTAAATCACATCCATAACTTTATTAATAGTCAAAGTCATATAAAACATTTATGGCTTACAGTATTTTTGGTGATGCGTGTATTCTAATGAAGTGTTGAGCTCCGTTGTTGTTATTTGATATGATGTACTTTGGTGAAAGTGGCCATTAATGTTGATTAAATAAATTTGCCTCCTTAAGTTATATGTCTATCTAAATTAATTAAGTTAAAGTTAAAACATTGTGATATAAGCTTGTGAAGTACATATTAATATAATAATTTAAATATTAGTGGTAGTACAATGTATAATATGTTTATTTTTTGTAAATACAAAGGTGCTGAGAGTTATGTTTCTAGATATATTTTTTTATCGTTGTCATGGACATAACAGTTTATTTTAAGATGATTTTGATATCACAAAATGAAATAGGTAACCTCAAAACAAAAGAACACATTTTTCAATTTTTATGTAATGTTAGAAATATTTGAATTAAGATTTTAATATATTTTGATAGATTCAGAGACTTGTATGCCTTTGTGGCGGAATTGTCAGTCTTTGCGGCTTTGTTATTTAGATATCTGACACCTGAGCTAGGTAGGTTTTGGGTTTAATCCTCTGTGGAATCAATAGTTTCTTCATTATGTTTTCAGTCTGGATTCATGAGACAATCAGCATTGAGTCTCCAAAATGTGTTAATTAGTTATCGGGTGCGTTTTAAATTATAATTTGACATAGTACCTACGAAAATATTTGAAATTACAGCATAGATAAGGGTTAAGGATTAAGATAAGGGTTTCTTTCCCGGGTTCGGGAATCAAGGAATACCTGGGAAAATTACAGATCCTGATCTCGGGAAATTTTACTCGGGAATTCTCAACCTTTTTCTCCGAAAAAAAACATAAATTTGAAATTTGTTGCTACGTTTGTTGAAATTAAACAAGTATTTTAAATCAATTATTTTAGACCTCCGGAAAACAAACTCCTAATTTGGAGTTGCTCTACAAAACTTTATCATCTGTGAAACCAACTTCCACAGAGAGTAAATGAGTTTTCTCAGTGACAAGCAATTATGCTACTATAATTATAGTTGGGTTTCTGATAAGGCATTAAATGCATTAAAATTAAAGGGCTATTTAGCTAAATAATAAGCAAACAATTTTGTAGATTATAATTTGAGTTTTTGTAAATGTTAAATGAAAAGTTTGTTATTTTTTATTTTGTTTCCGTACGACCTTTGGCCGTCCGTGGCGCTTCTTTCAAAGGTAATGTATTTTCGTATATTTCCTCGAAAACCTGAAATTTTTTTGTTTTTATTCCTGGGGTCGTAAAATACCCGGAAACTGAGAAACCCCGATTAACATACAAAATAAATAATATACAAAATAAAAACGATTAACATTATATCTCTTAAATAGATTTATTAAATTATAATGAAAATTTACTGAATTAATAATGTAATAATTTGAATTCATTTTATTGATTTTTCAACCTGCAAATAAACAAGTAAAATCGTACTATTCTTATATTCTGATAATGCTTTGATCCAATTCGATCAATAACAACATTATTATTTACTTTAAGGAAATAAACGGAATCTTCTATAATAATTTTTAAGGAAAAATATTTATTGCGTTTTAAGATTCTGTTTTATTTCACATTGACTTCATATTACACTTATTATTTATCTGGAATATGTATATTGAAGTAAATTATTGTTTTGTTAAATCCTTGTGTAATCACACTATTTAGTTAGGAAACTGTTGGTGTAGATTATTTACTCTGATATATTATATAATGATAATATATTATGTATTATTTTTGCAAAAAACAATATTTTAATAATGTATAAGAGTTGCCAAGATAGAGAATATTGAAGAAATTTAATTTCAAGTTTTCAGTGGATATAACCTTCAATAAAAGTTATTTGAATTCAAATAGAACATTTTTTTTAATATTGTCTTATTCACTTTTATGTACCAGGGGGGCAAGTCTGGTCAAACGTCGAAATCAAAACCCTCATGATTACTCCATAAGATAATTATATCCATGATATGGGTAAACATAGATGGTTTTGATTTCACCGGTTGACCAGACTTGCCTCCCAGATTACTAAAATGGGGAAAAGGAAGTAAGTATTGTTGATTATTTTTTATTATTTTTACTACTAAATAAAGTTTATTAATGTTTCGTCAAAGAAATTCAGAAGGGCATAATGGTTTATAAAAATTATCGTACTATGTAATCAAAATGTGTATGTACATATTATGAGAATCACATCACACTTATGAGAATAACTTTGAGTTTTTTTTATTCTCCACTGCTATATAAAAGTGAAGAGTTATGATTTCACAAATTTGAACTGTGATTTTTTTTATACAAAAAATCAACACAAGAAACATAGTGGCAATTTTAAACTGAATTAACTTGATTAAAATGAAATTTGTATCCCTGTTTTGTGTATCATTAAAAATAAATGATTTGTTAGTGTAATATATTTAATTTTTGTAAACACCTATATAAATGTCTTTTGAAAGACTTGAAATAATGGACAATAAGCTTTTTGATATTTTTTATTGCACCATTGTGATAGAATTATTTAAATTCAGTAATATTGATTAGATAAATGTGTTAGATTTTTATAAAAATCATATTATTAATGGTTAGATTGAACCAAAGATAATGGATCTTCCTCTATGGTCTCAATTCGGAGGTTGATTTTTCATTTGGAGATTTTATTCTATATTATTTAATTGAATCCATCAAATGATATGTTTGCATTTTTTTTTCTTATTGTGTCTCATATATTCTACATTTTAATGTCTAATTTTTTATGTATGTAATAGTTCATATTAACTCCAAGGTAATAGTTGTTTTTTCTTTTCATTGAATATATCTTTAACAGCATACTATTCAAATGATTGCATTATTGACAGAACTATGTACTATTTTTGGACGTACTATTAACTTTACAGTAGGTTTTACTTTAATTTTCCCAGAAATTTTTGATTTTACAATAAATTCTTCAGTATGTAATATATTTATGAAGATTTCGTATTTATTAGAATGAATATGCAAAAATGTGAATCAACTTTTGTTGTGCACTTGAATCACATTTTAATTTTATATCACAAAACAAAATCAAAATCAGTATCTCATTTTATATCCCAGTGAATTGATTTTAAATTTAAGTGTATGTTTTCCATGATGAAAATGTCTTTCATATCATACTGCAATTAGAGATTGTGAACATTTTACAAAATAAATCAAAATCTCATTACGTTCTGGAATAATTACATATTCATAGTCCCACAACATATTTGTTTTTCATCTAGAATTAGTATATTAAAAAGAATAAGAATATTGATACATTTAACAGTTTTTTTTTTACATTATAGAACAGAGTTTGTTTCTCGATGCAGTGAATAGTTTTGATTGTTATATTAGTGTGTATAATATGTATGTACAAATTTTAGCATTCCGATAACAAAGTCTTTTAGACGAAATGTACATAATTTATTTAATAATAATTTGTAGAAAGAACCCCTTTGAAAGCACAACATTTAGAAATACTTGAGCGGATATCCATATGTTTGGAAAATCTACCTATTTTCAAATAAAGAAAAAATTCTCAGTAAATCTGTTAGCTGATTTTGTTTGAGATTATAATTTTATAATCCAAATAATGTTGTACTGTACAAATATTTTTTTGTGTAAAATAATATGTAATATATTGTTTTTAATAAAACAATGAATTTAATGTTTTTTTTTCTACAAAAATGTTTCCCAACCACATAAAAAAAAAAATGAATATGTCCTTGTTAAACAAGCACATATACATCTTCCTACGTTCCCTTAAATAAACATAAATGCTTGTGCTATAGGTGAACGAAATGGGTCGAGGCAGGATTCGAACTCGCGACCACTGGATTACTAACCCAGCGTGTTAACTGCTCTGCCATCGACGCATCTAAATGGATATAATTTTCATATAATCTAAAAGAGAAAAGTAATAAAAATAGGAAGGCTTTAATGGGCAGGACTTGTAGAAAGAATGGGTAATAAAGAGTGTCAAAGATGATCCTGCATGTTGGTGGACCAAAACTCCCATGGCTGGATGGCGTGCAGCAGGATGTGGAGGACTTTGGTGTAAGGGACTGGAGGGGTGAGGAGATGGAGAGGAATGCTGGAGGAGGCCAAAGCTCGCATTGGGCTGTGAAGCCATTGATGATGAATCAAAAAGAGTATATTTCCCTAATGAAATAATATTAAAGTGAATGAAGCGAGGAATATATGTCAAGAGAGAGGAGTCTGGCGTTCCGTTCTCTCTGCCTACCCCAAATAGGGAAATGGCGTGATGGTATGGTAAATATTAAAATGACTATTTAATTAGATTGGACCACTATCTTTGTTTATTTTGTGTCTCTGTTGTGGTTTCCCAAAGTAAATATGAAAAACATACATATATATTATAGTTTTTATAAAATTTGTTATTTATCCATAGGCTCCCAAAATCACTCTGATATAGGCACTCTGAATCATCACAAACTACAGGCAAAATAGATAAAAAATAATTAAGTAACCAAATACATTTATGAAAAGGAGGATTAAGTAAGTAAAATAGTCAATGCTAATTGAAATCTCTTTCGTTTAACATTTCATCAGTTGTGTATAATGATTTATTGACGAGATGCTTTTTTGTCTCTCCCTCAAAGCTACTTTCTTTTAGGATGTGTATATGATGAGGCAGTTTGTTATACTTTGTCCCTTAAAGCTATTTGCATTCTTTGCCAGTCTGCGTTTTGCAGGTCTGATGTTACTAGCACCTCGCATATCATACCTATGATATTCCGAGTTCAGGGGAGTAATTTTCATATTGCTATGAGTATAGGTAATGCACTCTTGAATGTAGATGGCAGCCAGTGTAGTAACCCTAATTCTTATGTCTGTTTATCCCATGAAGGTCTGATACTAATCCCAATAAAATATGCCTTCGTTTATCACAGTAAAAAATCAGATCAACATTCGTAGTAAGCAATGAAGACAATGTTTAAATTTTTACATAAAATATAAATTTGACCTTGAATAAAAAATTAAAGTATTTTTTCAATGTAAACTTTTGATTATATTTTATAGTATTTTCACGACAAGAGTTTTTTTTTATATCATGGTTGTTGTCATTTTGGTTAACATGACATGAACAATGAAACATTGGGTATGATAAGAAAACATAAAACATTGAATACCTCCTTGTTATTGCTAAAAGTAGTGACAAAAAATTTTGTGATTTGAAATTGACAGTAATATCAAAAATTGTGAAATAAGATAATATTGAAGACTATAAATAGTAATGGTTACGGAGTTCACATACTCATAGGCACATATAATATTGTGGAATATTCAATGACAGAATATGGAAGTATAGTATTTTTTTCTAAATATCAATTGAATTAATAAATTGAATAAAAAAATGTTTATGTAGCGAAGCTAATAACCATTATATATTTTCATGATATTGATTACATTTTATATAAGTACATTATTTTACATAACACGATAACTATAGTAAAAACTAGCTAAAAGTAGTATCTAAAAATATTTAATAAGGATAGTTAAAATATTAGTTGATAAAATGTACTATAAGTAAATATTTTTCACACAAATATCTACTTATTTATCAACTACATTGTAGTAAAATAATAGTTCTAGCAAATTAAATACAAAAGTATCAACATTATTTTATATAAAGGAGTAAGTACAAATATTATTTGATTTATAATGCAAAAATAAAATAACGTTATTATTTATTTATTTGAATTCAAATACCTAGGTATATTCATTTGGTTTTAAAATATCTTATTTCAACACGTGCATTGTTGAAAAATAAAATATAGTAAGCATGTAATAATATTTTCAACCAAAGATTAAAAGTTTCATTAATTTAAATTTCCCACATTTATGGTTATAATGCAAAAGTCGTTAAACGCACCCACGCTCTTCGACACAGGAAATAGCGTCACGGCTGAAACGTTTTCTTATTGGTTGATAAATAGCACGCGCATCGTTCATAAGGCCTTGAAAATATATTCCACCAATGAGAAGTCATTATTTCAAGAATTCTAATGGAATTCTGGGGCCTCTAAACATGATTCGTTTTTTAAAATTAGCCTTTTACGATTGGCCATCACCTAGAAGTTAGTGCAGTTGCGCACATTATTTTACGTCTGGCTTATTTTTTCGACTGCCATGTTTTATTCTCGTGGGGTGTGTGATTTTATGCGGGGTGAATAACTCCTTTCGAAAAGATTACGGTAAGTAGATGAAACCAATTAACCGTAAATTTCACCCTACCACTTGTGCCTGACGAGAAGTGAAAGTCTATAATAGTGCGGAAATCAATCTCATGTGTTGTGATGTGTTACGTACATGCAATATCATTCCTCAATGTCGCAATTGATGCACTGTTCTGCGTTATTCGTCACGAATTAGTTAAATTGCTAGGTTTGCAGTTGTGTTTTATCATTGGACATTATTATCTGACAAATTCATGTGTCGCTTAAATTGCTTTAAAATGTTTGGTCGATGGCGCGAGAAATACTTCGATACGTCGGTACGTAATGTCATCGGCCCACTTTTGTGGCGCGAACGTTGGTGTGTCGGCAGCATGAGCCGTCATCGTTTCGCGATGTGTCTCTGTATTTTAATATAGGTATTTCGTTCAAGGTTCAATAAAAACAATAATAATTATGTTCCGGTACAAACTATAATAGCTATTTGTATTTATCGATCTCGCATCAACACGGCGAAGTGACACATGTCGCGCTTCATGAATGTTTTATCATGGTGACAAACATATTTTATCGTTAGTAATATTGACATTCTAACTATTTAGTAACTGGACATTTATGACCGTCGAGTTATACGTTCAAGCGAATTTTGTAAAATGGCCTGTGTATGTTATATTTTACTTTTATTTTCTTGCACATTTCGTCTATAATATTATTCATTGACTCGATATTTACGTATTACTTTTCTATTATTTCAGATCAAGATCTGTTAACCCCTACCAAAGATTATAACCATGTTTTAGTACAACTAAAATAGTATGCTTCGCGCTCTGTTTCGATTTTGGCTAATGGAATAAGGACTTAGATTTCTGTAACTTCAAATACAATGTTTGGCCAGGAGATAATCGAATTAAACGAGGATGCCTAAATACAAGAAGAAGCCCGCCATCACCATCATCACAAGTCGTGAGCTATCTGACACACAACACCCTTGCTTCTGATGGCTACATCTCTCACACACCAACAGGTATTTACTATTTCATCATTATTTTACCTGACTTTATTTTAATTCCCTGTCACATCATTCACAAGAAGTTTACAAACATAAAAAGTGAAATCTGTAATGCAACTAAATCAGTCATTTGTTACATGATGTGACTCATCAGTATGCATACTATTGTAGAGTGCATGATTAAATATTACATTGTTGTCTCTGGGAATTGGGAATTCATTTTCGTGTTCACTATATAAATTATTTTGTAAGAATAGACAACATCAAATATATATATTATTTTCTGTACATTTCAAATGAAAACAATGTACTTTGGACCTGTTTTATTACCACAGCTTTTATTCAAATATTTTTTTTTTACTTTGCATGTACATGTACAATAATTATTGTAGGTTTATAAGTAAAAATTATTACTATATAAATCTGGGATATTTGCTTCCTATGTAGTATTTTAGTAACATTATATCTTAACATGTTAGTGTTGTATGTGGATTGTGTATAGGTATATATTATGTAATCTGAGTAACATGTATTTAATATTAATGTGTATTTGTGTATTGCCTTGAAATAACTCATTCAATAATATAATTATTGTGCATGCATATAATATTATCATCTGGTAGTTTTAGAACTATTGATAACATACAACTTATAGTTTTGATAACAATTTAGTTTGAAGTGATTATATCCTATGCCAATATATAATTATCTGTGATCTCTGTCAATATATTGCATTGCTGACCTTTGTTCTAAAAGGAAGTATATGCAGTATTTAATTTATTAAGTGGGGTTTCTGTTATCTTATGCATATCTTGTGAAACATTCTTCCAAGATTTATATTTATTTATGATAATATTTATACTATAGGAAAATATTTACTATCTAACTTTTCTCTTTTTAATCTCAATAAATGAGGTGAAATTTTTAGTTAAGCTAAGTTAATTATTTTCACTGGTTCTTCAGTTTACTCTAAAACGTTGTTCGTGCTTTTGAGTTTTCGTATAATTTATACATTTTTCAGTGCAATGAATTTTGGTAAAATAATTCAACACACCTTTTTACTTATTTATAAATATGTAATCTTAAAAATGTTATCCTATTTTTATTTAATCTAAATGTATTGATTTATGAAATGTATAGGGACTCATAAATAAATTGCAACCAATTTTACTATTTTCTTGCAACTAATATTTGAAGTCTGGTATCAGTTTTATAATTATAGACAATTTATTCAATGTAAATTTTAACTAAAAGTAATAATTGTAAACTAACCTAAAAGTATAGTCTGTAAAAATTTAATGGATACCATTCTTTCGTGTGTTTAGATGCTAACATCACAAAGCTTTGAAATTTTATATTTCTTCGATATATCTTACAAAAATTGTAATATTCTATAAATCTTACAATGGCTCTTCACCCCACTACAATGGACCTTGACCTCCTCCCCATCTCCCTCTATTCTGGCACACTCTTCTCCAGTTCCTTATGCCAATTGAGTTAAGGTACCACTGCATTCCATCGGAAGTTTGGCTCTGCCAACACTGCGTCTTCTTTTTGGTATTCTTTCTATATCCATTGCAGCCTCCCTATTTTTATGAACTATGCGATGTTTGGTTGATCATATATTTTGTAGACTTCTTCGTTGTAGTAACTATATAGTACACTCACACATTTTGTTGGAGTTATTTTTAGTAGTAAAGAGTGATTGTAAAAAGAGATATTTGTCAGAAAAAATAAAGATTTAATAAAACTCATATATATTATATATATACTTGAATAGTGTACTTTGTGACCTTTGCAAGGTCAAGGTTATTACTTCATCTCTACATTATTTTATGCACTTTGTTTAAATGATACATGATTCAAAGAGACAATACCTAAACACTACTTCAACCGTTGACCAATATTTTGTAGATTTACATAAGAAATATATATTCAATATGGAGAATATCTTATTATGTTGTTCAATTTGATTTTAATATAGGGAAGTAACAAATTATATTGATATCATTTTCCTTTGTGCATTTCGACATAGTGCCCCTGGTTGGATTATACATGGCAAAATGCCATGAGATTTTCTCGCGAATTTGCTTTGTGACGTTAAACTAAAAAAAGTTTGGTTCATTTTGATCAGCTAAAATTGAGTATTCCTTTGGCAATCTTGAGCTGGTTTTAATTTTCCCCATTAATTATAATATAATTTTATGCAATGCGCTAAATGAAAAGTTATAAAGGAGATAGATGTTGCTCTTAAATATATAAATAAAGTTAGGCCTAGTCATTGGTTTGCACGAATTTTACACTATAGAGAATCTTGCTATGCTCATCTCGAGGCAGTACATTGCTTTCCGTGTGGTGCATGTCATTTGGTGGTATTATGAAAGACGTTTTTTATAAATATAGTTTTTTGTAGTGCCCTTCTATCTGCTGAATAAAATAAAATAGAAATTCCATATTGTCTTTGGTCAACTCTCTGATGCCCATTTTACACAATCACAGGCTTGAAGAAATCTCGCGACGTTGATTGTAATTTTTTTGCACTATTGTGTCGAGACCAAGAGTCTAGAGGAGCTTCTAGAGCTACCCTTCGTGCCATGCAGTCTGTCATTCTTACTAACGATCTGTGAAGGCGCGGTTTTCAGTCCCCATATGCAGAGCGGGTGGAGGTGGGCGTAGCTATACATAGTCTTGACTAAGTGTACTATTGTTTTTTGTTAGAAAACAAAGATCATGTTAGCATATTAGATTATGCTAAAAACAGCTGATAAGAGACCATACAAATATTTTGTTTATACGGTTTATTTTATTTCTGTACTTTGATATTATTTTTTATAATTTCTGCTGATAAATTATCATTAAATATTTAATCAGTTAGATTGATATGTGCTGTGTATCTATTTTATCTGATAATATTTTTCTTAGAAGAATATGTGTCATAATTAAAAATATAAAAGCCTTCACATTGTCATTTATAAAACAACTCTTCATAATTTTATCAAAAGAAAAAAAAAATATATGGATGTGTAATTTTTTTTTTTTTGTTTTTAATTTATACAATATTGCAGTTGTAATTTATTGTATATGCAAAAGCATTCTGCAGTTAATGCAATGCAGAAATGTATTATCAAAATAATAATTTCGCTTAAAGATGGAAAACTGTTAGATTTGAATTGGTCATGTGCTTAATAATGGCTTTTTATAACAAATGTGCAGCATAGGTATTAAAGATTTGAATTGGTCATGTGCTTAATAATGGCTTTTTATAACAAATGTGCATTATAGATTCATAGATAGATGTATATTAATCATTTAACAAGAAAAGTATTTTTATTTCTAAAATGTTATTAAGAAAAGTGAAGAGTTACATTTAAAATATGGAAAGTATGAATGTATCGGTTAATCACTTAATAAGTGGCACATAAATATTTCTATAATTTATACCATGGGTTAACTAATGAAAAAATATCTGGGCTATTTATTTTATGATACCTACATAGTTATCATAAAATAACTGACGTTATTACTAAACATTTTAAAATTATATTTCAGATTTTTCAGATAATCATTTGCATATAAGTTGAATCTTTTAAAATAATAAACAGTATTTTGCTTAAGGGGGGGACTGCTGCCAACGTACCTATTTTTCAATTTGATATACCATCATTATTTCTTATCAAATCGTTTTGAAAAAAATAATTTAGATAGTTTGGGTATTTAGATATATAAACAAAAATATACCTTAACTTTTTGATAATTTTCTGTATAAATTCTTGTAGAAAAATAATGGCATACCCCAATTTTCAATGTTTATCATATATTTTTGATAAAATATAATGCATAGAGTAATATATTTTTTTTAAATTAAAGAAGACAAAAATATCTAGAAAAATATGATGTGACGTTGCATTAATGCTTCAGGTTTAGTAAATAAACCTAAAAAACATTTATTTTCCATTCAGCGCCATTGCATAATAAAAGATTTTTTGGTTTATTTACTTAACTTGATGCATTAATGCAACGTCATATCATATTTTCCAGGTATTTTGTTCTTCTTTAATTTATAAAAAAAAAATATTGCTCTATACCTTATATTTTTTTAGAAATTTAAGATAAATGGGTATGCTTATTATTATAATCGGGGTATGCTTATTATTTTCCTACAAGAGTATATACAGAACATAATCAAAAATTTAAGGTATATTTCTCTTTATTAATATCCAAACTAACTATGTTATTTTTTTCAAAATGATTCGTTTAGTAATAATGATGGTATATCAAATTGAAAAAATAGGTACGTTGGCAGGAGTCGCCCTCTTAAATTCTTTTAGAATTTGATTGGATTCTCTGTGCAAAATACTACAAATTGTAGATAAACCTAGTGTTGAATTTTTCAGCTCAATGAACATTTCCGATTCTGAACACTGAAAATTCTCAACAAATGGTATAAAAAAAAATCTCCATTCAACTCATTTTCTTTGTATTTGTACAGAGATATGGTGCGATTTGTAAATTTATGTAGATGCGTTTCTGTAAAAGAAAATAATTATTTGAAACTAGTAAAAAGGGGGTTACTCCGATAAAAAAATATCAATTCAGTTGGTATCAATTGAATTTTAATGAGTAGGTTAATTTTTTTTATCTTGTTATCCAAAAATAATCATTGCCTACACAATATGATACAAATTTGGTAAATTCCTTTTATCATGTACCCAGACCTTTCTTAGAAAATATTATGTATAGTTAAACATTATTTGATAGAGAATGATATCATTTCTTTTTTTTTCATATAAACGATTGATTTATTCAATTTACATTCAGTACTAACTAGTGTTCGATTGAGTAGATAATAATTTATAATATATTTTACAAGTGAAAACAATTTAGTAGTTAGTATTTTTAGGTATTTAACTCGCTTTATAGAAGTTCCAAAAAAAATATGGAAAAAATAAAAAAAAACAAGTTTTTACTAAGTTTAGTTGATTATTCTGACGATATGCTTTGCACGAAACGCGTCAATAATCTAATAAAAACAATAGAACTGTAACCAAGTATTTTTATATTTTTTTATAACATATTAACGAACAAGTTTTTAAATTTTTTATTTATGTATTTCCTTATTTACTCAATTTTACACAATATAATTTAAAAATATTGCAGTGGAATTTATCACTGGGCCTGTTAGTGTATGAGGGACATATTTTTTTAATATATTTCAAGGCTTAAGTGAATTTGTGTAAAAGAACATAACATGATATGTTGTGTAAAATTAGTGTATGAGGGCATGAGAAAGATGTCTTCCTAAGTGCACATGTTATCTTAAAACTAATGTCAAGTTTCTCGCTTGGGATGGTACTGTGTAGTGTAGCTTTTAAGGTCTGTTGTGCTCCCCTTACTTTTTTGTCCCCCCAAGTTCCAAGTCCTTTGGGGGGATTCAGGACTTGCAGGGGACTTGATGATAATGAAAATTAATTGACGTTATGAAGTGACCTTGGGAAATTATTTTTTTAAGTCTTCATATATTTTTGTCTGCATATTTATTAAAATATTCAGTATAACTGTACAGAACAATTTTCAAATCACATTTTTTTTTGATTAGGTAATATTGTAAAAGTTAGCATTACAATCAATATTAGCCGACTTGTTATATAATTCTTTTATTATAATGTGATGGAAGTTTTTGCATTAAACCAATGCTAGGTATATTATGGAAGCAATGAAAAATATAGAAGTATGTACTTAGGTAGGTATATTTTTGGAACATCTCTATAGAGATTGAGGAAGAGATTGTGTTTTGAAAGCAAGGAAAAAATCACAAAGACATTCATACAGGGCTTATGACCTGTCATCAGCTGGCTTAAGTGACCACATTATGCAATTGCAACATTCGCTAATTTTGAATGTCTTTTTTGTAGTGAGTTTTCGTTGTGAGAGCTGTTAATTTGGAAGATAATATTTATTTAATCAATGTAAATTCATTCACAATGGTGTTCTAAGCGTCCATCTATCGGGCGGAGCACAAACTAATATCTGTTATCATTTTGTATCGAAACATAGAGATTTGTCATGTCCCCAGCGACCTATCAGAAGCTTTGGGTATTTGGACCACAGATGACACTACGAATCTAACAAATTATGAAGATCTTTATCTATTGAAAAAACGCCAATATTATTATTGTTTCAACACTACAAATTTATATAGGTTGTAGGAAACCAGGCGTTTCTTATAATTTCAATTTAGCAATGTTTCTTTTTGGACATTAAACGTAAACGTTGTGAAATCGATGCAAAATTTTCACCTCTGCGAAAGCCTGAAAAACTACATATATATATGATGGGTCGATGGCAGAGTGGTTAGCATGTAATCCAGTGGCCGCGAGTTCGATTCCTGCCTCGACCAATTTCGTTCACCTATAGCTCAAGCATTTATGCTTAATTTGGAGAATGTCAGTAGATGTATATGTATTTGTTTAACAAGAACATATTTAAAATGAATAATAAAGTAGCTGTCAATAAAGAAATAGGTTCCCGATTTGTAAAAGTATATTCCTGTTTTGTCACTAGATATAGTTTATCATATTATGTACATACTGACAATCAATATAAACAGTATCTGACAGAATTTCTAGCCTCTGATTATTGTCATCTGTATTATTTAATTTACAAAGATCTGTTAAATGTTTTTATTGTTAAGTAATGTACCTGATTAACTCCACTTAATCTTGATGAAAATGCATCTTAGCATGTTTACTATAAATAAATATTAAAATGACCCTTGAATATACAAAAATCACTCTTGTTTCACTATCGCTTTGACTGATTTATGTAATTTATTTAAGTATAGTCAAATAATTTTCATTTAAAAAAAATGCATATTTTATATTTATTTATAAATATAAACATCTTTAACCTATAAGCTGCTGGTATAGTCATGCAACTCGTATGAGATGTCCTCTACTAGTTTTATTACTAAGTCACTTGACAGTTATTTCATCAGCATTTCGATATAGCTACTGTAAAGAGAAACATGTATGATTACGATCCGCAGCTTACAAGTTAGTGAGTAATTTTCTTATGGCATATATGTAAAGTAGTATTTATTAGATATCTATATAAGCCTGGAATTATAAGACATTACTTAACAATTCCTTTGTCTTCATTATTAATGATTGTGAAGGAAACCTTAATGCAATATTAAAATAACTGAAGCTGTCCTCGGACTTCTCTCTCAGGTGGTGTTGTAGCCCAAACCGAGCCTTTCCCTCCTGTAAAAAGTATTTGTAGACCACACAATAATAGTAAATTTATGCATATTACAGAGACAAGGAATGGAATGACTAAGCTATGTAAAGCATCTGTAAATTTTGGAGTCAAGTTAAAAAAAAATACATATAATAAAGGATATTTTTATATTTAAATTAACTATAAATATTTTTTATTTAAAATACTACCACGATCTTTCCTCAATAGAGCAAATGCTGGAATAGAAAATTTAATGAATGAAATTTACATACATACCATCACGGCATATCTCATAATTTGAGGCAACCAGCAACAGGTGTGCATTATTTTAGGATGCTCGACACATGTGTGAATCCCCACACACCATCCTCGTCACAGCTAAAAAGGCAACATTCAGAATGGGTGGTGAACCTCATTGCTAATCTATGTAAGATAATCCATCCGGCTTGTATGGGACACCCGAATATGATGATAATAGAAGAGTGGAAACACTATTCTAAGTTGGTGCCTCTCAACATTATTCACAGGAGTATTTCTTAAGGGGGCGACTGCTGCCAACGTACCCATTTTTTCAATTTGATATTGCATCATTACTACAATACGAATAATTTTGAAAAAAAAACTTAGTTTGGATATTAATAAAGAAAAATATACATTAACTTTTTAATTATGTTCTGTATATATTCTTGAAGAAACATAATAAACATACTCCGATTTTTGACATTTATATTGTATTTATAAAAAACTATAAGGTATAGGAGCAATATTTATTTTTTTAAATTAAAGAAGAACAAAATATCTGGAAAAATATGTTGTGACGTTGCATTAATGCATCAGGTTAAGTAAATAAACCAAAAAACTTTTATTTTGCAATGACGTTGAATGGAAAATAAATGTCTTTTAGGTTTCTTTACTAAACCTGAATCATTAATGCAACGTCACAACATATTTTTCCAGATATTTTTGTCTTCTTTAATTTAAAAATATATATATATATATATATTGCTCTACGCCTTATAGTTTATTAACAATATAAGATAGACGTTGAAAATTGGGGTATGCCATTATTTTTCTACAACAATTTATACAGAATATTCGAAAAGTTAAGTAATATTTTTCTTTATTAGTACCCAAACTATCTAAATTATTTTTTTTTAAACCATTTGATTGGAAATAATGATGGTATATCAAATTAAAAAATACGTTGGCAGCAGTCTCCCCCTTAATTCTATATAAGTACTTGTTCTTTCTTAATGGAACAAATTCTGAAATGAAACCAAACGATTTAAAAAAGCAAAGGATGCGTTTAAGTATTGTTATGTAATTCCGGCATAGTAGTTGGTACAATAATAAAGTAAAATATGTGGTGAATGTGGTCAGGGGTCGCGGGCATGAGGAGCGACGTGTGGTGGTCGCAGTGGGAGGGGGCCCTCGGTCAGTGGCTGAGAGATCAGCTGGAGGCACGAGGCATCGACGCCCCAGCCTATGGTCGCTACGTTCTCAGTCTGCTCACTCGACCTTTCCACCCAACCGATCTCAGCCCTGAGACTGTGCAAGGCTCAAAGGTACATTTATGTAACATGCGCTATTTTATTTTATATAGAGCCTTTAAGTACAGTTTGACTTGAAGACAGCAGAGACTTTAAAACCAACAACTGTACACCTGATTTTCTTTTTTACGCAGTTTTTGTTTAAAAAAAAAAACATATTTCAACAATACATGATTTAACACTGCATAACTCAGTATAGTTATCGCCAAATATCTAGAAAAATCACATGGATGCGAGAAGACACTTTTTTTTTTTCTTTGCTTAGTTGGTTTGATTACTTCTGTGTTCAAAATATCTCCCTCCGGGCTGAAAATTTTCAAGTAGTTTAGATATTTTTCAATACAAAAATTAAATTTATTAATTTTTAATGACATTTTTCTTTAAGTATACTTTTTTAACATGGTGTGTAAAAAAAGAATCCGATGTATATGACATTTTTTTTGTAAATACGTTGTGTCAACCACATTAAAATAATGTCTGAAATCCTATAGATAAGGAATTATTCCAACACTATGACATTAACACTAATTTTAAATATATGCGCAGGGCAGATTGAAGATTTGATTATATTTGTCTAAATTTCATATAACTCCTGATTAATAGAAGTTGCATTAGTTAGATTTATTTTATCTATTTATAAATTAGCTGTTTTCATAACTCTTGAGCTTTTAACTCCACTAACCCATAACTACCCTGCCATTGATTCATTTTTAATCACATTTCTAAATCTGACAACTTATTTAGTTTATACAGCAATGAATATAAAATATAACATTAAAACATTTATTTATACTGGTAAAAAAAAAAATATTTATATTTTTTCATACCCAGATATGTTTAAATTTTACTAAATTATAAATATGTAACTAATAACTATGGCATGTTTAAATTAAGATTGGCTTTGGGATATTTGGTGATGGTACCTGTGTCAAAGGCATGAAATTTTTGGGGGTTGCAATATATAAAAATATATATTTGGTATAATAAAAGTACATTTTTTTTTTGTAAATGTAATTCAATTCATAAACGAATGGTTGAAAAACATTGTGATGATTGAAATCATTTTTCTAGGAATGTGGGATAGATTTTTCCAAATATGTGAATTGAATATATATTTCATGAATGAGGAGTTGTACAAAAGTTATCATACAGAGCTGTTACAGTTATCATTTTAACTATGAATGTATATTTTTTCAGACTTGGGAACGAAGAAACAGATCTAAATGGGCCCCTGTCAAGATTGAGGCTTTGAAGCGCTCTGCTGCCGTTCAGTGTCTCATTAATGCTTCTGATGATCAGGTTTGTTAACTGTCATCAATATGTGCTTGAATTATGTTTTCCTTATCTTAATTTATTGAAATTCATCCGTAGAACTACAAGCAAAATGTTATCTTTTCTTATTTATTAAGTATTTAACATTTTCAAAATAAAAATAAACCAAGAGTATTATAACCACTCATTTCACCTCGGGCACGGAGCGTTATACCATTGACGCACATCGTCTCCAGGTGATCGCTTCTAGCATTGCGTATACCACAAAAGTAATTTTTATAACATATCATAATCATTTTAAAAGACTTATAAACGACAAACTCATTTAAAAGTTGGTCGTTTTTTAGTTTTTTTATCTTATACTTATTCTGTTCACTATTTATCAGGCTACATATTTTTCGTGCCTTAAGTCATAGAACCGAAGTTTGTCATTGAATCAAATTAAGATAGATATGATAGTATTGAGTTATATATGTTAAAATATATAAGCAAAAATATGTCAAATTTGTAAATACGAGGCATTGATCTCAACCCATATTTCACTCACCCAACCAACGACCAACTTTTAAATGAGTTTGTCGTTTACAAACTTGCAAACATTGTTGCAAACTGTCATTGAGTAAAAACTCTATATCCGAGAAAAGGATGTCATATGAATTAAAGAATATTTAATTGATAAATGAGTAGGATGACTGTTTTAAGAGTTTCAACAATTTTCTGTGTTCGGACTTTGGTATTCTAGTGACCAAGGTTAGGCTCACAAGCCTTTCTTCTGACAACATTTTGCTATTATATTTTTTATGAATTTTCAAAGATGTAGACTTTGTACTAATAATATAAATTTGTATTATTTTTTTAGAGTTCAGGCATTGAACAACTTGTCGATGAACTGTGCAAGAAAATAAAAGAAGTAGAGGACAAAAAAGGCAATCTTAAAAAGCGCGGTTCACAAAGCAGCAGAAGAGAGCGCACGCGCACAGTTTCCCCCGGTGAGATGGCACGACTGTATTATGCTGCCTTCCCCGCTCTGGGATCTGGTGGCAAGGAGAACTTACCACAGCCCTGTCAGCAGTGGCCCCGCAACACTCAGAAGCATATTCCCAAGTACAAGAACAAGAGAGATCGCTCAGCTAAGAACAAACAGCGCACGGATGGGGACGTCCTGCCTGAATGGGTCACGGACGGAGACGTCTGGGACATGGAAGGTCAGGATCCCATCGAGGACTTCATCAAAAGTGTGACGGTAGATGAGGGATATGGAACTTGTGATAACACGGCCACCGACGACCTCGTTGGGACAAAGAGGCTCTACGAGAGAGATTCCGATTCATCCCTGAGGGACAATGATGACATGATCCTCTCCAAAGATTGGATCATCGATGAAGACTTAGATCCCGCACCGAGGTCTCCCGCAGAAGAAGAGTCCATTGCTAAGTTTGAAGCCAAGTTCGATCGCAGCTTGGAAGCCTTATGGCCCAAGGAACAAAATAATACCCCGGATGATGAATATCAAGAGCTACCCGTTGATTTTCAAGATTTGCTTTCGTCTCCTTCTGATAAAATGTTTGATTGCTGCACATCACCCGATAAACCGATGCCTCTGTCCCTTACTGGATCTATTTGGTCAAACAGTGATCCCAATGAATGTGCATTTCGCAGCGAAGATTATCCATCTAGAATGTTTGTGTCCAATTTTGGATTAAATTGCTACCCTGGTTCATACAATAATGTTTGGCAAGAGTCCATGGAGGTTATATACAATAAATTACAACCTCTCAATTTGGACGATGCAGATAGTAACAATGAAAATGTATTGATATTTAGGGAAGAAAAACCTAATGTTACACCTCTTGATAAATGGACTGAGGAATCAGAAAGTGATCCCTATGCCTTGATATCGTATGATGATGTACTGGAGTCAGTTCCTGCTGCTACCACCGCTATTCGTAGTTTGACGGCTCTCAATCATAGCAGGCTCTACAGTTCATTTACAGAGGTTATTCCTAAAGTTGCCGCTGGGTTTATCGGTGATAGTATCAAACGCAAGAGTCACGAAAGCTTCCCTCGCATCGAACCAGCCAAACCAGTAAAAAGCAGTTTATCCATCGATAAAGATGATGAAGATCTTCTAACATCTATGCGCACTCATTTTAAACCCATTAAACATGATAGTGATGATAGCGCTACTGCCATTGTAAATTATGCAGATGGTGTCACTTTCCCTATTGTAAGTGATTTAGATGATGTTAAATTTGTTCGTAGCAGCTCTGGGACAATGTTTTTAGAGTCTGATATAGAAGCTCCAAAACAATATATGGAGTATCGAAAGCAAGGAATCGATTACTCTAGATTGGATATATGCCCTTCTGCTAATTTTTATGACGATGGCCTATCTTCGACGGAAATAGTGCTGAAATTTCGCGTGTGTCAAAATGAGAAGTCAGTTCAAACGGAGCAGTTCGATGTCAACGGAAAAGTTATTTCACCCAAGAAAGAGGAATATCAAATGAGTTCACCTGAATTATCAATCATATCCTCGGATGCAGAAGAGAAGTCAGTCGCGACATTGGATTCGGACAGTGAACTAGAGACTCTGCAACTTAATTGGATTCAATGTGACGAGTGCAAATCTAACACAAACCCGTGGACAGCAAGCCAATTCAGCTGGCAGCCGATTAAATATAACGCCACCAAGATATGGAGTTTAGACGATAAGTTTTGTAAAGCGTGCAACGAACAGAGGGCCGAGGCTAAAGCAAAGAGATATGACACGCAGAAAGCTAAGGTGTACAAAGAGGAGACAGCTAGAGAATGGGACGAGCTTCTGTCCGATATAAGCTACGTCCAAAACCAACAGTCTGACAAAGAATGGCAAGACGAGGGAGACGGCCAATGTTGTATCGCTCCCCAGGAGATTTCTGTCAGCGCTGCAGACGGGAACTTTATCAAGAGTGCCTTGCTGTCGCAGTTTTACATGGAGGAGGAGTGTAGGGATAAGATAGGGGGAGGATACGTGGGTAGTATACTGGAGAGAGTGGTCAACCTGTATGGCTGCGGGGCTGAGGATGAGGAGAGAGCGTGGGGCCGGGGGGAGGGGGGTCGCAAAAGGCGCCACTCGGCGGGGGGGGCGCACGGAGCAGGTAAACTGCGTCGTCCTTTGCCCCCGGCCCCTCCACCTCTACCCCTGTTACTGCCGCTGATGGCGCATGCAGACAGACCGCTCACACGCTAACATCACACACTTCTCTATCTTCATTTCTCTCCACTGTAGGGATGAAACGATACCACTTTGGTATCGAATAAATTGTATTGATACTTACTCATATCGGTCAGTTTTTTCATAGAATTATAGGCAAAGGAAACCAGTTAATTAATGGTTGCATGTGTGTGTATTCAATAAATAATTAGCTCCACATCTAGGTTAAGAAAAACAATCTTATAATAAATTGACCGAATCATCAATGGATGACTTCAATAAACTCAGCACGAAATATATATATATATATAAAAGTACTGTAAATGTAATAAATACATTTCTTCAAATCAACTATGAAAGATTTTGTTAAATTGATAACAGAAAATGACTATATATCATTTAGATGGGTGGTGTCAGAGCAGTTAGGGCCTGGGTTAGTAATCCAGTGGTTGCGAGTTTGGATTCTGCTACGACCGATTTTGTTCACCTATACCACAAGTATTTATTTTTAGTTTAGGAAATGTATGAGGATGTATATGTAACTTGATACAAGGACATATCTATCATTTAAAAAAAATACACACAATATTTATGTTACAAGTCAAACAGGTGGACTGTTGCTTACATACAATACCGATACGAGTATTTATGACTGATACCTACTTGGTACTCGGTTGTTAAGTATCGATACCAAAAGTACTTGATATCAAAAGTAAATTTTTGAGTAACTGCTTCTATTTTTACTCATATCGTTTCATCCCTACTCAATTGTCCATCCAAGTCACAAGAAGGAAGTTCTTTCAACCACTAAAGCAGATTGCACCATCGGAATAGAAATGGCATGTTACATTAAAAGTGATTTAAATAAAAACTTCTTTTCATTTTTTTTTCTCCATTTTCTGTTTTTTTTTATATAACATGTTTATTTTTAGAAATTTTGCTCATTATGAATTAGTCATTATATAGTATCATCATCAGTTGGTTTATATATAAATAAAAATTGTTCAGTTTTACAGATTATTTTTATCATTCTTGATGAATGCGTGTCTGTCGTTCTTTGAAAACAGTTGATACGTGAAGACAATTGAACGGCTTATAGGATAATACAGTTGTTCACTTTACATAAAGAATTCATAATTTATTTATTATGTCAACTTGTACTATAATATAGTTAAATTATACCGAAGGAGATCTATAAGTATATTTAATGTTTATGTATATATTTATATAATTAAGTAATCTGGAAACGGGAGAAAAATTTTCTAAATCTGAACAGCACATGTTTTATCTCGGTAGTATATTTTATTAAGGACTTTTAAACATTATCACTTGGCGAAATTTATCTCAAAAACATATCCCTAGTCATCAATATTGTTTTGATATTCATCGTTTTACTTGCCTTATAAATCTATGGCATTTCACAACAATTGTCATGTTTCGAAGCAATATGCATTCATTTACATAAACATAATGTATTCAAAATAATATTATTAACATAGAAAAAGAAAATTGCTAGGTTTAATTAGCTAATACAATCTCCAATCTTAAGAACGGAGCAACTGACTCGTCTCCCAAAATTATTGTCTCAAATGTGTATCGTTTAGTTTTCATTATTTTTTATTTTGTAATATATTTATTGTAACATTATGAAATTTTGAGTGTATTGTAACTATTTTTTTTTGAAGAATTCTTAAGTTTGGAGAATTGGAATTATGTATTTAGTAACATGTGTTGTGTTGTAAATATCCTTTGTATTTTTTTTTGTTTGTTTTCACTGTTTAAGATTGAGTTTGGAGAAATGTTTAATGGACGAAAATTTGTTATTAAAGTGTAGCTGGAACGGGCACAACATTTGTTATTGACTATATTTTTATATATTGTTTATATTTTTTTTTGTTTTATATTAATAGCCTCTATGGCTTTGAATGGACGGTCCCAATATATATTACCATAAAGACGTCCAATAGGTATTAAAATTATACGAAGACACGTAAGGAGCATTGAAGTTGTATAAAATCTAAATAGTGTCCTTTTTTTTATTATAAAAGGTATCTCGGTACTTCTCCGAAATTCTAAATTGTACGCAATCGGTGAGTTAACTCCCCTGTGTGTTATTTAAAGAATTCTTCTTTACCCCATGTGTAAATAAATATGAGTAACGTTTCTTGCAATTATAAGAATTACTTGTATATGCGCATGTCGCAGGTTTTTGACCACATTTAGAATTTGTCATAATTCACAAAGAATATAGTAAAACACTAAATATCGGGCATTATATTGTCACATAAATACCATCTCAAACCAAAAAATATTTTTAATTCATTTGTTTTAAAAACATGTTTAGTGTTGTGTTACGTGTTTAAAAATATTTTCAATATATTAACAATATTTATATGTTTATATGATATATATATTTCATTGTGAATTTATTCAATTATGTACATTATTACTAGTATGCGCTATCGACATTTTCAATGTTAGACAGGAAAATAATTGATTTCCGTAATTAAAAGAATTATATATATATATATATATATATATATATATATATATATATATATATATATATATATATATATATATATATATATATATATATATATATATATATATATATATATATATATATATATATATATATATATATATATATTCAATTTTTGTTTGTGTTAACACGCGATTTATACATATTTTTGAAAGGTTAACAACGTATTTGTTATATTTTTATCTATGCAAAAATCTTAGTATTTTATGAATTAATTTATTTTAAATGTTTTCAGTATGGTATAATTTTTTTTTTTATATACTTTTTTTCTAAATTGATAATAGATCTTTGTTAACTTGCATTAAAAATTCAAATTTCTTTACAAAGCAAAATATTTTGTTTCTTTATTATTGTCTTTATGTTTTGTTTGTGTAAAAAGTATGTATTTATAATAATTATTAAAATGATTATAATTTTTGTTAACCCAGGTACATATGTAATATCTATTATATTACTGTCTACATTTTTTTTAATGTAAGATGTAACTAGTTTATATTATACATTAGGTAGAATATTGTTTTTTTTTCTTGAGAAATATCAAAGCATACAAGAGCAGTAAGTAAGTATATCATTTAGTTATAGTTTTTACTGCATTGTGTACTGTGATATTAATACTTAGTATTTTTTTTTAAATGGCTTCAAATATTGAAATACTTCCATATTATTTTCATTGTTGCCACCGTGGCCTCGAGATGTTTCTGAAGAATTTTTCAATCTATTTGAAGTCATTTTTTCGTTTAGACTTGCTTGACAAATATTGACGCTGATGCGCCACGTACCGGCCAAGTCTATTCGAATAACATAATATTTGATTGATAGAAGTGAGTGTTTGATATGTATAGTTTTTAGTTAGTGTCATGTTGATGTTTGGAATTGCCTAATATTACCATAGGGATTTTTTGTGTAATCGTCAAATGAATGTATGATGAAAACTCCCTTGGTGAATATTTTTAACATTAAAAACCGCATAGCATAAAGGCTTGAAATGTACAAAGCTAGACAAATAAAAATCCTTTGGCGTTAGGCAATTATTTTGAGAGTTGTGAATGTGAAATTGTTTAAGTATAATTTATAGAATATGTATGAATATGAACGCTCAGTGTAACACTTATCGTTGAATGTTACAATGAAAAATGATTGAAGTTCGTACGTGTTATACTGTTCTTGTAATCTTTTACACTGGAACATCTTTTACTCAGCTTTTTTATAAAAGCAGATGTGTTGAAACACGTTAAGTTTGAAAACTGATGTGTATTTGTATGGGAGACATAATGAGAGTATGTATTAAATTTATATTTAATATAATATATATGTATGTATATTTAATTAAATACTTAATTTGTATTATCCGCTATATATGATGAAATATTTTTTTTAAATGACATTTATTTCAAAGTTTGAAATTGCAATATCTCATTTTCATTCCACAAATGCCTATTATATATGTATATATATTTACATTTATATGTAACTATTACTTGAATGAATTTTTATTGTATATTTCTTGTTGGAGTTAGGGGATTTTGTTTGATACTATATCATTTTTACTCTCCACTACTATGGAATAGTGGAGTCATAATATTTTACATCAATTTCTCAACGGGTAACATGTAGTGAGTGCAAACTATTAGTTTCATTGTGATGTGTTTATATGTATGGCGTATGCTGTATTCTTTTTGTATCCTCTTTACAGCCCAAACTAAGTCCGATCCACTTATATTTACGATATATGAGTGAAGCGTGTACATCTAGAGCTGATTAGACCACTGTAAATATCTTCTCTATGATTTAATTTGTCAAAATCTTCAAAATTCTCTTATGATCTAAAAATCGAGATTCTTGTATTTGGTGCGATTTTTTGATACAATATAGGTACTTACTCTTTTCAAAAATGCATTCAGAGATTCTTGACTTTTTAAAAAAAAAAAACATGGTGTGTTATTAAGTGTTAAATTTCATATTTGTATGAAAAATGCACATAATAGAAGTAAAATAGCTTCTGTATGGGAAAATTGAATTATACATACATACATACCATCACGCCATGTCCCTTACGGGGTAGGCAGAGAGAACCGAACGCCACTTACTTCTATCTTGACATACATTCATCGCCTCGACAACATTCATACATCGTCGTATTGAATTATCAACTTCATATTGATATTTTATGTTGTGTTTCTATAGACAAATGTATTTTTTTTAATCTCCACAATGAAAATAATAGTATTCATCTACATACTATCACACCGTTTTCATCATGGGGTAGGCAAAGAGAACCGAACACCACATTTCAAAAAATGCATTTTAACTGTTAATAAAGGCGGCGCTGTGGACGGGCAAAGCTCATTCAGAGGGACAAAATAAATAAAAAGATTTCATAAACATAAATTTATTTTAATAACTTAAAACATACAAAATCATTTGCATTATTTAGCAGAATAGGCCTTTACACATGTTAACGCATTTAATGCCTTATCAGAAAACCGATATCTAATTTTAGGAACAAAATTGTCTCATTAAGAAAACTCTGTGGATGATTGCCACTAAACTCATAATATGAGTTTTGTGACAGTGTTTTTGTGTGTATTATGATTACTTTTTTGGGATATTTGTTTATGAATCTAATAGAATTGTACTGCATGAAAATGTATTTAGGAATTTTTGTCCACCTTTCATTATGAAAAAATGCACACTTACTGTGTAGTGGAGAAGTAAGTGATGGCCCTGACCCACTCATTTTATGTATCTGGAATTCCCCTTTCACCAATAACAAATGTATATTTTTATTTTATTTTGTTTGTATAAAAAGTGGATTTGGGTGTTAGCTATTTTAAAAAGTATAAATTATCAGCTAAAATTCCCACCATTTAAAATTTAAAAATGAAAAAAAAAAAACAATTGTTTTACGTTGGTTTTGTGGAAAGTAAAATTATTAACACAAGAAGAAAAAAAAATAGCTTAGAAGATTCAAATTTTGGTTCATAAATTTTATGCAGGGACAATTGATGTTATTAACATACCCCATTTTATTTTCAAAGTATTTAGTGTAATATTGTTAATGATTTATTGTATATTATGTCCATGCAAAAATGTCACTATATTAAAAACAGTGTCTTCGCTTTTTAGAAAAGATACGATATATAATTTTTGTATTGACAATGAGGTTATCTTTTGAATATTTATAATCATTGCATAGTTTTGTGAACCAATGAGCGCTGCTAATACATATTATACCTATTCGTTGTAAAATCTATACTTTTACTTAAAAAGCATTATTATGCTGTGTTATTGTATCCTTTTAGATATGTCGTCATAATATGTATTTGTTTTTTCTTTTTTCAATATTGAGCCTATTTCCTTTTTTGCTTTAGATAATCACAGTTCAAAATTCTAACAAAGAATAATAATAATAATGTTCAATTTATATTGAAAATGTGTGATCAGTTTTCCTTTTTATATATATTTTTTGCACTTTCAAATATATAGATAAAAATTATTATTATAAAAGAGACTCAATTGCGGTCTCGAAAAAAAAATGTGTGATGAGACAGACGATAATCACTTAGTGTTTTTAAATGTAATAAATAAAACACCGCCAAACATTTGACACCTCTGGTTTGGTTAAAAAATAAAAATATATATATATGTATGTTGAATACATTTCTTAAAATATTTTTGTTTATATAGATATTCAATTACTTACACAAATCATATTATTATGTATATGAAGGTTTTGCTATGCTGCTATCCTTTTTTTCTATTATGTGTATCACACATAGAATAATAGTGCAAACTAGATGAAATGTTACCAAAGTGTGACTTCTGACATTGACTTAAATTCCATTTGACCCTAAAATCTTTTAAAATGGTATTTCATATGTGAAGTTATGCTAAGTTTTTCAATATACATGTTTGGTATGTGTAGAAGACACATGATAGTAATATTTGTTTGACAAGAATTTAAAACTACTTTTTAATAAAAAAATACGAGTGCGAAAACTTACAGATTACGACAATTCAAAAACTTACACAATAATATATCTGCATTGCTGCCATAATGATAAAAATTAATATAATAATTCAAATGTAAGTCAGCTGTCACATTTGAATATCACCTCGTTCTCATTATCACATGAAGCGCAGTGTGATGTGATGAATCAATTTGGTATGGGAAATGTGATATATTTCACAATAATCGCACATGCCAATATATTAAAAAATAATTACTGAAACAACATTATTGGTCTGTGGAGTTGTTGTTTTAGTTGAAAGTTTTTTTTATCAAGAAGAGTTATATTGGTAAATTTTTAGTGCCAATATCAATGACAGTCTTGTATAAAGGGTAGCTGGTTTTATATACATGTTCTTATAATTGTATATTTCACAGGAATAAAAAATCTTTTCATTTGTATGTATTGTTTATTTAACGTTTCTCTGATGTGGTGTGTGAACACCCAAAAAAATGATAATATTTTTTAATAATTACATACAAAACAAAGTGAAATAATAAAAATGATCATGTTTTTGTCTGTCAGTGGCAGTAATAGAGGAGATATGTATTTTCATCTTTATTTCGATAAAAAAAAAACGTATCAGTCTTGATAAATCCTTTTCTTTTGTATAAAATCATATTTCTTTTGACAAGGAAAATGTCGCAGAAAACTTTGTGTTTCTGTGTTCAAGTCTTCTGTTTATGGACTGTCTCAATTGAGGTGCTTTGATTAAATATTTAAACAAAAAAATGTTTCTGTTGTGTTTGTGAAATAGATTCACATTCTCAAAAACTACAAATAGTTGTTTTAAGAATCACCAGATGTTAGAATATTAAATTCTTATTTGCGGGTATCTGGAATTGAAATATATACCTACACAATCATCTTTATGAAAATCTTCAATTGTTAATGAATTTGTTTGTATATGTGATTATTTTTGAATTATGTATTTATTTTACAAAACAGGGGGACTACTCATGACACATTCTTAAAGCGTTCTTAACTTGTCTTGATCTTAAAAATGTATAAATCAGTACTTGATCATAATATAATTTTAATTTTTCTCTACATTTAATCATAAAAAATTGTTAGTATCAAAGTTGAATATGAAATTATCATTAATTGTTGTATAAGTTATTAAATTAATGATAGCTAAAGTTTGAAGCTGATCTTAATCTTACTTTAATCAACTTTATGAGTAGCCCCGCAGGTCTATATAATTTAGAACAAATTTCAATACTTTGGGATGTATTGTTTTGTTGATGTAATAATAATATCAATTATTGATCGTCTTAAAAAACAAATGTTTGTAAATATCAATTTCAGAACTGCTTTTCTTTTATATATATACTTATATAATAATATTTTATGTAGATTTTCTTGACATTTTGTTAACGCAATATACATAACATGTTACTTTAAATGTTTTTTTGTTACAAACTAAACCTCGTAATATTATCTCACAAATTAGATTTTCCATGTTAAGTCCTGTGAGTTATAAATTTTAATCATGATGTGGCCTTATCCTGTGAGCTTTTCACCATTTTTATACATTTGTGAATTTGTGCAATCAAAATATGTTACAATTTGTTGACTACATAATATTTTGTGTCTTGTTAAATAATTATTATTTTGTTGGTTGATTTTTGATTGTCAGTTTCACATCAAAATGTCAAGAGGAGGTAAATAAATTATATTAGAAAAAATTGTAGGAAATCTGGTGGTTCTTTTGAGTCATTCTTTTTGCAAAATGTAAATGCACATTATGCATCATTTACAAACCATTTTGTTTGATTTTATGAAAATAAATTCATGCAATACCATTTAGTGTTTTTATTTTATTTTTACCCTTCTGCTGAATTATTTCAAAAGAAAAACCTTGTGCAAGTGGCGAGTTTATTGTCATTTGGCAATTTCAGTTTTTTCTTGCCGTTTCGGCTGATTAGGTTCTTATAAAAAATGTAGAGATATGAAACAATTTTGTTTTATTAAAAAGTACCTAGTATAATGGAGTTCTACACCTTAAATACCATTAGTATTGAAAATTTAAAAATATATTATATTTATTGACTTCATGTATAATAATGTGTTTAGGTTTATTATATAAGGCTGCCTGTACATTGATGCGGAGCGAGGCAGCGGAGCGGAGAAATATTAACCAATAGGATTGCATAAAATCTCCGCTCCGAGATTTTATGCAATCCTATTGGTTAATATTTCTCCGCTCCGCTGCCTCGCTCCGCATCAATGTACAGGCAGCCTAAGGCAATTTTTTCCAACCAACCAAAGCAACATGAGGGTGTAAATAGTGAAGTACATAGTAGGTACATTAAGTTTATAACAATGAAAGGTACACGTAACAAAAAAAAACAAAGGAAGGAAGAAGATGGAGGTTGTGGGAGGAAAGAGAGGATGGAGAAGAGGTCAATTAAGAGTTATTAGACTGGTATAACAGCTTTAGTCTTTTTTCAAAGAGTTGAATCGATTGAGGCATCGTAATACTTACGGTGTTCCATAATCTTGCTGATTGTACTTCAAAAGAGGAACTGAGAAATTCAATAGAATTAATAGGATCAGCAGATCTAAGAGAAGATGCAGACAGTGATTTGACAAGAATATAACCTTTTCCTTAAGATATTGTGGTGAATTATTGTTACTGATTGTATAATACTGTAGTGAAAGTAAATTAATGTTACGATGTTAACATGATATCTTAGGCTAGCGATAAAGTGGAAACATGAGCATATTTTCTAAGATTATAAATAAAGTGTATACATACTTACTTCTCCAAGATACATACATTTTGCAATCGTTCAAGTTATTTAGAGTTCTTCATTAGCATCCAGATAACAGACGTCAGCATAATCAAGCAATGGGACAAGTAAGAATTTTGGAATGTGTCTGAAGAATTTTTTTAGTCTATTGAAAGAATATATTATATAAAACAGATTTTTAATGACATGAGAAATTTGTTCATGCCATGAAAGATCTTCGTCGAAAAAGATAACATTTTCTGAGATAACATGACTTTATTATAGTGATAATTTGATAAATAAAATGGTAATAGAATAGAAATTAGAAGCAAAAATGAGATTTTTTCATTATGTATATGTACTACGTACAGTACATATAATTCAATGGATTTTTTAATATTATGGATAGCAAACTCAATAAAACAACAATTTTATTTTGACAGTTAATGTAGTACCGAATTGTTATAAATCGAAAATGTTTAGATTAAATTTCATCAAACCATTGGATTTTCAAGCAGGGTCTAGTCCCAGCTTTTCTTTTCTGCATTCTTAGGTTAGGTTTAAATTTGTTTATAATAATAATAGCGACTCGCGAGCGAGTTGCTTTATAAATTGAATTATAAGTTAAATTTATATATTTTTTTTAAATTTTCGCATTTAATATAAAATTTACTACGATCCGAGAGCCAACCGGAAACAGGTGAATGCAATGCGGATTGTAGACGCTAGTGATTTTCACGCAGAACAAATTAATATTAACAAATACATTTTTAAGTACCTACCTAATTTATAAGACAAATATTCACAACCATCGACACAACCTTCGATAGCTCAGTTGGTAGAGCGGTGGACTGTAGTTGGAAATTGCCTGTAATCCATAGGTCGCTGGTTCAAATCCGGCTCGAAGGATTTTTTGTTTTTTTTTTATTCGTACTTTTTTTTATACGTAGGTAGGTATAATGCTTCATTTTTATTCTTACTCGTATACTTTTTGATACAGACTATCATAATATTGTTTTAAAATCAATAAAGAAGAATCATGCTACCAACTTAATTTAGGAGTTGATGTAGTTTGACTTAAAAAAAATTCCTCTACTCTGCGATAGATGTCTCTCTTTACTATTTAGTAACAATAAAACGTTTTCTTTATTTGACAAACAAAAAATTTACTATTATATTTGATTATATTAAGTAAAAATATGAATTTGTGTTGTTTGACATATCAGTGGGATTATGTGGTGTTTTTTTTAGATACAAATAAATTAATTTTCAGAGGAATAATGGACCCGGCTATTGTGCCAAGGTAGATAGTTGTGCGATTTTGTCTCTCCATAATATTCAAACATCAGTTGGATACTAGCGGTTGCCTGTTACGAATGGTCGAATTTTCATTGCACCATGCAATATTCGATAATGTAAATATTGTTCAGTTCTAAAACGCGAGTGAATCTCATTGACAGTATACGTTACGTATTAATTTGTTTGTCGTAATATTTTATCGATAAGAAATCGGTGCATGTATTCCCGTAATTAAATTTATTATCATGTATGAAAAAAGTGAGTGAAGTTTTCAAAATTCAGTTTCGTTCGTTGTTTTGGATTGGTAAGTGATAATATATTTTCGATATGTAGGTACTAGGTATGTGAATATATTTTTTCTGTGATTTTATATTTGTTTTAAAAAACGTTTTCCTACTTATTCTTTCTTAATTCATGTATATATGTATATAAAAAAAAACATGTAAATCTTGACGTATCAATCCGAGATTTTAAATCCCTAGAATTTATTTCAACTGGATATCTGTCTGCTCTGGTTTTATCTTTCGGTATAATATTATAAACAAAAAAGTAAAATATTAAGCACAACAAATAAAAAATTGAGCAGGAAATGTATTAAAAATTGAAATCATATAGCAATAATTAGTTATTTATTTATTTTAAGATATAAAATCGAGATGAATTAGATTTCCTTTGCAGAAGCCGGAAGATTGCATAACCTACTGCCGGAAAAGTAGTTGATTATTTGTTAACTTGTGGTTAATTACAGACAAGTTATACACACAGTGAGGTAAATAAGGTTAATTATATCCCTAAGAAAATATTTTTGATAAGCGAGGAAAGGGCGACATATGAACAGGACCGAACCTATGATTTTAACGCTCGGAGCACTAAATTAAAAGGAACTTCATTCCCCATCCCTCACCTGTATAACATGATAATAAATTGAAACGATTAATGAAAAAAATGATATTAAAGGTACGATATGGCAGAAAAAGCTCGCCGAGAAGTAGGTAAATAACTGACAAAGCTTGGATGATATCAAAACAGAATTGTGACGTTCGGTTCTCTTTGCCTGCTTTGTTCTAATTTGTTCTACATGCCTACATTATTTCATGTCGCCGTTTTCTTTAAGGAGTAGGCAGGGAGAACCGCGATCCATATATTTCATTTTGTATAGCAATAATTCTGTAGATATATTTTTTTGGTTTGTGTATGTCGAATTAATTAAAGAAATATAAATGAAATTAAAATTAATATGTATATTGTATATGCTTCTATCCTCGCAAACATACGTAGGTTCTTTTCATGCTCACCTATTGTTCAAGCTTCTTTCAAAATATCGTCCACATGGTCATGGCATCCCTCTCCAGGGTGGCCTTTGGTATTCACTCAAACCCTTTGTATATTTCATAACCGTTCATTGTTTTTTTTTTTAAATTTAATAATAGTTCATCAATTTGCTTGCTCTATAGGCATTCTTTGTCTACGTTTATCTTAGGTGGTGATATATTTCTCTATTATTTAATCTTATTTGTAGGTAGGTAATTGAGTTACGGGAACAAACAATTTTAAAAAATGTAATTCAAATATTAAAATGAACTAAAAACTAGTTTACGATTTAACTAAATGATTTATTTTTCAATTTGTTCTGTAGAACGTGTCATTTGAGAGATTTATGTAGTACAAAGACGAGGTTGTAAAGTTTGGCGCCATTCGTTCACACCTTTTCAATAGAATTCGTTATTACCTATAGCCTGAGAATGTCACTAAGCCATACAACATAATACGCCCATGGCTGTTTAATTTTAATTACGTCCGTGCTTTTGGTTGATTTTTACTCCTCACTACCCCAAGGGGATATAGTGGGGAGTTAGGAATCCGCAAATTTTAAGGTTAATTTTTATTGATGACAGTTTCATTACAATGTGTATGTCTACTTTATCGATTATAGACTAAACTACTCATTCGATTCTTTTCAAATTTTGAACATTTGTATTACTTGTTTAGACCCCATTAGATTTTGAAGAATATCTGATTTGTGCTTCTCTATTTTTTAAACTGTGAAATATTTCAAAGTAACGCCAAGCACAGGAAACTTTAAATTTTATATTTTTATTTTCAAAGCGCTAAAAAGGCATATCGCTTTCATAAAATGGTATTGTAGAATTATCAAGTTTTCATAGTAAAATATTTAAATCAAAATAATTTAACAAACTCATTTCATGAAAATACTGGAAATTTTCCAAAGTTTGAATACTCTGTGGAGTGACTTGGGACTCTTGGGAGGCTGTAATCCACTAGTTTTCACTACAGACAAAATAAAAATAATAGATACTATCTTACTAGACTTTTCGTTTTTTTGTTTTATGTACCTACCTATATATGATTTATAATTTATTTAGTATGTTTTTGATGTAGGTATGCCGTAAGATTAATTTGAGCATTTAAATATTTATTTTATTACATATTTAGAAATAAATATGAAAACAACCCTTATAGTTTTCACACGGACTAAAGTAAGTATATTAAATAAAAATCATTCAGCTAACATATTATTAGCAGAAATGTTTTATAAATTGCAATAATTGTTTTTTTTTATCTGCCCCAAAAGATGTCACGTACAATTAAAAAGATGTTGTGATAGTTATCCAAAGAAAATATCTAAAAATAACAAAACATGTAATAAAAAAATAGATAATTTTATTCTGTTATTAACGAAGAATAGTCCAAAACCATAACCTACAACGAAAACAAATCACGTGTATAAATATCGTTAAATTACGTTAGTTTTCCATGGACAATAAATCACACTTTTTTAATGTCATATTTTGATATTTTGCAAGAGGTACATATCTTATTTATATTTCTGTTCATTTCCTTTTAATTATTGTATGCAATGTAGTGTAAAATAATTATTTTATTCTCTATGATTTAATATCTCAAAACTTTCAAAATGTTGTCACGTTCTTGAAAATTAGATTTTTATAATTGGGTTGGTGGCGAAATGAGCATCGCGCTGGCATAGTTATCCTGTGATGTTCAAAACCCAACCTATAGTATAACATTTTATGCTTAATTTAGGGAATGTAGGAAGATGTAGGTATATGTATACTTGTCTATCTAGGACATATTCTTTAAAAAAATGTTGAAATAATATTGGTGCAAATTAAAAATGTGCTTCATGAAAATGCATTCAGTGATCTTCAAAGTTTGGAGTAGGTATTTAGAAAAAAGCTCATGAAGTGACCAAAAATGGACTTTGATTTTAACCCAGTAGACAAGTCATTGGTGTACATCGATCAAGTGTTCAATTATTGTGAACGCATCTAGTGATATAGGTAGGTAGTTATTAAGTGGTCAAGTTAAGAATACTCGAGATTCCATGGTTAGATCGTCACGCTAATGAGTCTATACTGCACTGTACAACAGATAAAAAATATTCAAGAATGTTCAACAACTTTCTACTCACGTATATACCATTGTTATAATTGCATTACTAGCTTTATGTAACACTTTAAAAATTTATATATTTATAGAACGCAGTAAGGCATTGGCTTGGAATAATACTTCCATTATCGTTGTTTTCGGGTGTCCTGTAAGAGCGAAAACACCACATCATGGTAAAATTGCTCACATTGTTCAGCAATTATGTTCACCAACTATTCTGAACGTCGCCTTTAAGGAGCCATATAAACCTAAACACCCCAATTTAAAAAAAAAATTCTCAAATATACATATGTAACAGTGTGTTTCTAAAAAAAATACCATAAGTATTTTCAATGTTCGTCACAATTTTAAATTCAGCATTAATTCTCCTCAACTAATTATTTAAAATATCCTTTTTTACAACATGTTTTTTTAAATGACTCCATAACTATGTGTCGTAGAGAAATAAATCTTCTATATACTTAAATAGTGCATAAAATCGAAGTGAATGACCGATATTTTTTTTCAATTCAAGTCAGGTTTGTTCTTAAATTGCAAAAAAAAACAACAAATTTGGGGTTTCCGATATTTTGAATCACATATAAACAATTTTTAATTGACACAGTTACCCTTACTAACGCGTAACTCTATAATACATTATGCGGTTTTAATATATCATGTTTTCAGTCACTATTAAAAGTTTAGCGTTATATGTTCTCTTAATGATGAGAAGAGATTGGTGTATGAGTAGGTATACATGCATATGTATATTTTACAAAGGTTTTTTTTTATAATTTACCATTTCTTATTATGTTATATTGAAATTTGAATTATTGCATGTGATTATCAAGAGAAAACGAGGAAACGAATCTTATGATTCCACAGGACGGGTATAAAGACTGCGGAGGAGCTGTTTCGAGTCGCTATAGATAGTAAAAAGTACCTCAAGTAGTAGAAAGATAAGGGAGAACCTTACACGACATTAAAAGAAGAAGTGTATACGAGAAGCTTTAGTTTTCCGCAATAAGAAGGAGGTTAACATTGAAGGTAAGAAGTTTGACAGTCTTTTTGTTTCTTCTTCTTGTTTATGTGTTATGTCAGGTTCCCCTGACGTGACGTTGATTATTAGGTACTTGGGAGTAAGGCTCTCTCGGTCTTGGGCAGTGCAAAACTGCTTTTCCACATAACTCAAACCTATAATAGACACCTATTAAACGACACGTTTAGTTAACATACTTATCACAGTATTTATTTAGCAAGTTGTCTGTCATATCGTTTCTGTATTTTGTAAGGAATTACATACGTCTAGGAAGGGTATTAGTCGGTCCTTATAGTTTCCCAAAATACTGTAAACAGAAGAGTTATACCTATATCCAGTATCTCGGTATTCAATTTAAACATTCTTCAAGATGTGGGAGATTGTAAAAATCTTGTACTTCTTGGTACATTTTTCCTCTGGCAGTGCATCTAGAGATCCATCTGATTGAACGTATCTCATTTTTATTCTTTTCCTTGATCAGAATGATTGATCCAGCGAGGACCCGTGTGATTTATGTATGTGGTTTGGTTTAGGTATATCTTGCATGTCCTTGGAGTATGCACTTAACTTCCAGAAGAGTATTTGTCCATTTTTGGTGTTCATCAATTACTCAGTA
Organism: Molanna angustata; assembly: GCA_963576475.1. NCBI lineage: Eukaryota > Metazoa > Arthropoda > Insecta > Trichoptera > Molannidae > Molanna > Molanna angustata. Next base: position 19,863,148 of record OY754974.1, on the reverse strand, counting down.
CTGGGTGAAAACAGCCTTCTACGAAGTACAAATTTATCTAACCTGTCATCCTTTAACACTCGTCCAGGTATGTACATCAAAAGAGTTTGAAGTATCAGGTAGGTACATCAAAAGAGATTATGTACCTAGGCATATTTTGTTCTCTTGATCTTTCAACTTCTTCTTCTTCTTTGGCTGGTCCTCTTCCCAGTTCATCTGGGGTCGGCCCTCCTGGTACGATCTTTCAACATTTCATCTCTTGATCTTTCAACATTTCACATATTAATATGGTTTGTTTATAATCCCACTTTCCACTATTACGATTTCATAATTAAATTTCCCGGCGAATATCACGTACATTTAATGTATGTAGATGCTTTTGTCGTATAGTGTACCTTCTATGAATTTTTTGTCCTACGGTGTGCAGTGTGCAAACTATATATAGGTACCTACGCTCTATGAAATTTTTATCGTGTGGTGCACCTGTTATGAAATTTTGTGTCCCCTTTAATAAATTTTATACTGTCGACAACCGTATCGTAATGCTTAGCCGTTTAAATTAAGTGTCGGCGTCCTGAGTTCAATTCCAAGTAGAGGGAAATTTATTTCCAAAAAAATCTTCAGTAATTCTCATTTTTCCGTGCTGGTAATACTAGAATTATTACCATTCAACCATTTTATAATATTTTAACCATGTTTAGTTATTTATTTACATATTTTATAATTAGGTAAAAGGGTTCATTGATTTGTATGTTAAAAGCTCTATGGATTATAAGTTACTATTTGCATACTTTTATTTTTAGTGTCTTGTTTACTGCAGTTGATCACGACTTAATCCCGGACAAGAAAAGTTTTAAACAAAAGATGAAGGTGCTTCATCAAAAAATACAAAAGTAAACCTAGCGTCACGTACAAAAATAAGTGTGCTTTTTACAAAGAAGCTGTGCTTTATAGACTGCGGGATGATTTAATAGTTGCATGGTGTAAACTGACCATTCTCGTAGTGCAGGTTTTGTGGTGTTGACTAAGTATGTACCTGTATGAGAGTTCATTGATAAATTTTAGGTATCTTGAGATTATATTATTTGTTGGTATATAACAAAATCAGTGGCGAATATTAAATTGTATATAAGTAGGTTCTGTATATACACAGAAATTTGTTCCAAAAAGTAAAAAACTTATATGTTCTTGTGAATTTTATCAAAATAAACAACATATCAAAGTTATATTAATGGGATATTGATATATACTAGCTGTAAGGCACCGGCTTAGAATAGTGCTTCCACTCTTTTCTGTTATTGTTTTCGAGTGTCCCGTAAGAGCCGGGTAATCGAAAATACTACAGGCAACAATAACATTTGATATAGTTCAGCAATGAGGTTCACCACCCATTCTGAATGTAGTGCCTTTTTAGGTGAGACGAGAATGGTGTGTGGGTATACACAGATGTATTGTGCTCCCTTTTATAAGGCAATGCACACCCGCACACCTTTCGCTGGTTACTCCACATTGTGGGATTTGCCGTGATGGTATAGATATATACTACACATGACCAAACTTCAGAATTTAAATTTTTTAAACTGTTTCATGTTAAAATAGGTACATAAAACGAGATTAAGAGATTGTAAATTGAAAAATATGTTAAAATAAATTAAACACTTGTTTTTCTTTCTACATTTATTTTTACTCTCCAGAACGACCTGGTGGTCGTTCTGGAGAGTAAAAATAAATGTAGAAAGAAAAACAAGTGTTTAATTTATTTTAAAAATGGAATTCTACATAGTAAACGCTGTCAGTGTAAACAAAATTAAAAGTGAAAAATATGTATTGTATAATGGAAACATATTACTTAAAAAGAGATTTAGAGATTCTGAATTTAAAAATGTGTACTTTATGATGGAAACATGTTAAATAAAAAGAGTTTTAGATATTCTGAATTTAAAAATGTGTGCTGTATAATGGAAATATACTACATTATAAGAGGCTTAGAGATTCTGAATTCAAAAATATGCACTGCATATTGGTAATATACTAAACAAAATAGGTACGTACATATTCTATGAAATGAAAAATTTAACATCGAGCTCTACCCACTCATATTTCAAGAAAAATATTATTTCAGTGATGTGATGAGTATTCATAATTTATGTGTCTACTAAATCTGAACTTATAATATTATGCGGTTACGAAATATAATTAAGCATATGGTTGTAAAATGATTGAGAGGTTATAATAATGTATTATAATAGTTATTGAGGTCAAAGAGAATCATCGTACGTATTGAGTCTATATCGTCTGACATACAAACTTGACCTCTAAACTAAAATAAAGTACGGCCCTTGGTACAGATAGTAGATATATTGTACCAATATAAGATGTAGGTCTAACTTGTCTATCAATAAAGCTCATTGACAATATTCAATGTCTAGTTCGTTATATCAATCCAATCATCGCAATCTTTGCCAAAATCAAGAATTTGTACTCCAAGATTGCTGATCCTGAAATTTCATTAACTGCAATTTATGTCAGAATAAGGAGATAACGATGAATCAAGAGATAGTCTTCAAAAATCTAATAAATTGATGAAATTCATTTGCAGTCTCTACGTACCTACATATATGCCTCTAGGAATTTTGAGCAAATTTAATACTCTTTAGTCTTGCAGAGAATCGACGAAATTTTCTATTTGTAATAATAATAATAATACATGGATAATTAATATATCGCCATTTTTGTGTTTTCACCTCAAGGATGCTTAACAATTATACCTGGCAAAGAAAAAATGATTAGTACCAATCCGAGCCACCAGGGGCGACTTTTTTTGCAAATGAATAATAATCCATTCTGCTGTATTCGTGTCAGTCACAGTAAGAGTAATAATATTGATAATGACCAAATATTACTATATGTACAAAATTTGCAATAATTTGATCGATTGCCCTGATATACTCAAAAATGTATCACTCCATGTACGGAATAGACATACCCGCTCACAAAATTTATTCCACATACCAGTATGCCACACTAATTACAGATACTTTTCACCCATGTTTAGAATTCAGCGAGTTTATAATATACATTTCAAACATACAGATATTTTTCATGACACTTTACATCATTACCAAAAACAGATAAAGATGTTCTTAAACTCTAATACACAATCCAATAATCCCCTCCTCATTCACTAAAGATCCCTCCTCCTCATCCTGAATCATACTCGTTTACTGTAAATGTGTACCTATATCTTTGTTTTTTATCTATATCTTTATTTTTTATCTTTTTAAATTTTCTGTTTTCTTATATTTTCTTATGAATTTTTCAACAATGTAATCAATTACTGTATAACCATTAATTTAAATTGAAGAAAGTAATTTTGGCTCAACTTTTATACAGTAAATGTAATGTAAAATAAATAAACTGTAGCTTTCTGAGTGAAAATAAAATAATAGTACCTACTATTTTCACATACTCCCAAAAACAATATGACATGTTTTAAATTAATTTATAATAGAAAAATCTTTGTAAATTCGTGACGTAGCGAAATGTTTCAAATGTTAGCAACTCTGTAGAACTAAATTGACCAAACTGACAACTATATACAAGATTACCAACACAAAAATACAAAAATAATTATTAAATGAAACGTACATTTCAAAATTCTATTTATTTATATATTATTCAGTATTCCCAATACGATTTTGTCTCTTCTTCTTCGTGTCCTCAATGCTGGGGGTCGTGATCTATGGGGCCGCCAATGGACAGAACGAGTCGCCTCTAGTCCTCTATGCCCTCCGCAGCTCGCACCGCCGAATAAAGGTCGTTCCCGGTCATCTCCTTAATTTGGTCACACCATCGTGCAGGGGATCTGCCTCTATTTCTTTTGCCTGGTATACACTTCCTGGTACACTTACTGGTTTTGTATACCTACACATTCAAATGTTTAGAAGATATACATATTCCTATTTCAATCAAAGTACAGGATAAAGGATTAGTAAATATGTCATTAAATTATCGCAAAGTTTATTGAGAAAATCTTGTCACATTAAATTATAGCCTATAAGGATCTATTGTATTCAATAACATGTTTATTTTCTAACCTTGTATTTGTTTGATTCATATTATCATTAATATAAATTTAACAATAATCACAATCGATTCGTGTAATATAATGGATTATTATTTAAGTCAGTTGTGTGTTCAGGTTTGCATTTGACAATCTATTACTATTATTCAAAATAAGTAATTGCACATTTGCGCAATCGCCCCATATTTCCATCATACCTAATATTCCTAATTGTATTGTCACGTTTGACCAAAGGCTAATAGTGTTGCTTACCTTTACCTACTATTGTACCGTCTCGTCTTCCTGGTACTAATGTGGACAAATTCAAAACAATAGCAAATTACAGTTATTGTTGTTTTTATTGGGTAATATTACAGTTCTATTGTTGTGTCTATATCCATTGTAAATCATCGGGGGGAGAATTTGCTGGACCATCGTGATCTCTCCTCTGAGCAGTGTCGCAAAAAGCGTTTTGTTTCATAAACTACTAACAAATTCCGAAATAAAATAAATAAGAGAACACATTCAAAAAATAAAAAGGGTGACTAGAGAAAAAATTGCCATAGAAATTAACTAATCTTCACGAAAAACTACAAGATTTAAACCCATTAATAGCAAGAAAATACCCTCATCCTTTTCCTCGTTGCTGGGATCAGTTTGTTTATTGCTGTTGTGTTTATTTTGATTTATTTTGCTGTTGTTTTAAAAACGATACATATTTTATTGTTGCTTTGTGTTGCTTGGGTTAGCTTGGAAGAGATTGCATTATGGCAATGACCCCACCTTTGTTTACTAAATTATACATAAATTGAATCGAAATGATGTATATAATATACGTACATCGTCAATTGAATCCTAAAAAAACTGATTATATATTCAATATTTTTCCATTAAATTGTTTACTTTTCGAGTCACAGGTACCTACAAAGAATGACCATACTATTCAAATAATTATCGCAAAAAAACAACAAAAAATATAGATTTTTTAAAAGAATGAATATATACTAATAACAAGCCTCCTACCTACTTATATTTCATTTTTTTTTAAAGTGAATATGTCCTTGTCAAACAATGCTTGTGCTATAGGTGAACAAAATCGGTTGAGGCAGGATTCGAAATCGCGACCACTGGATTACTACCCCAGCGCGCTAACCGCTCTGCCATTAAAATAATAAAAATAAATTGATAAATTATATAGCGTGTATTCCACTCAATGGCGCTTAACAATAATACCCGGAATAAATAAATAAAACCTATGTAATAGTGGCTACTTAATCACTATGTGAGTTTTAAAAAATATGTTTTTAATTGTTTTTTAAATACACTTTCACTGTCTATTGATCTTAAACTATATGGAAGCTTAATCCAATGAACTGGACCCACTACAACAAATGCTTTTCACCAAAGTTCGTCATTCCACAAGTATTATGTTCTTTTAGACTATGCTTGGCCGTATTACTTGCATACCGAAGCGTAGATCTTTTTTGGTTCAGATCATCTGGTCTACAAACGATCCATAAGGTTTTTAGTTCAGATCATCTGGTCTACAAAGGATCCATAAGGTTTTTAGTTCAGATCATCTGGTATACAAAGGATCCATAAGGTTTTTAGTTCAGATCATCTGGTATACAAAGGATCCATAAGGTTTTTAGTTCAGATCATCTGGTGTACAAAGGATTCATAAGGTTTTTAGTTCAGATCATCTGGTATACAAAGGATCCATAAAGGTTTTTCGAGCATGTCCGTGAATGGCTGTGTGAACCGTCCAGCATATCTTGATCTGAATCCTTTCCGAAATGAAGATCCTTTAGCAGTGGTGATATGTGAGCAGTATATTCTTTAAACAAAACATGAATGTTTGTGCTAATGGTGAACGAAACCGCTGTGGCAGGAACACCCGTGTAAATTTTATTATGTATTTTTTGAAAAAGTCGTATCTTTTGTACATTATTGTAAAAAAATGAGCATTTCACAAAAAATAAATACCTAAACATGGGCATTCAACAAATTACTCTCTTACGGAGCTGTTTCACCAGGTCCCGAATATCTCTCGATTATGCCTATTCAGCGGTTATGTCTCAAGTAAAGTAAAAATTGCGTTTCACCACTCCCGAATAGCGCTACTCGTCAGATAAAGTGACAAGTAACTTATAGGGGACTTTACCTGCCCAGTAAAGTTATTCGGAACTTTATTTGTCACTTTGACAGTTGCATTTCATTGCCGGTATCACGTGTTTCATTGTTATTTTCTTTTAAATATGATTTTATTCGAGGCAATAGACGATGTTTTTGATGCGGAAATGTTTCCTACACAAATAGATAAAATATTAGGCCATGAAAAGATTACTTCGTCAAATTCGATGAAGTTGATTTTAAAAGAAAATTTCGCTTGTCAAAGCTTACAGTATCCAATGATATGTGACTTGATAAAATATCGAATTACGACAAATACAATAAACTAAATACATACTTTGATATATAAAACATTAATAAATTATTAAAATAACAATATAACTTTGTTTATTTCCACTTATTTATTTTTATTCCACAACTAGTTTCAAGAACTACCGTTCTCTTCTCCAGGTGGGTTTAAACTAAAACTAATTTGGTGTGGTGTGTGGCCGTGTCATAGGTATAGCGGGAGGTGGGGGTAAGGGGGGAAGTGGGCGTTGCCCTAACGGGAACATGGATAATAATGGTGAAGTGTTGGGTTGTGTCTGGTTGTTAATTATTTTCTTGTGACTGTTTATGGCTTTGTGGATTTCTAATGTCTCTAAATTATTTTGTTTCAGTCCGTATGTATGCTTATGTAATAATTGTGCGTTTGTATTGTCAAATGTATGATTTTCTTGTATTAGGTGGTTTGCATATTCTGAGAAACCGTGTCCATTTAGGCAGCGTTTATGTTCTTTAACTCTAGTTTCAATTGTCCGTCCTGTTCTCCCTATGTAAATACTGTCACAGTCCCCACATTGCAATTCATAAATTCCACTTTGTTTCAGATTACTTGTTTTATCTGTGTTGTTTTTCAGTATAAGTCCTATATTGTTGTCTGTATACAAGGCTGGTTTTATGTTTAAAGGAAGATGTCTCGTTATATCATGTGTAATTTTATTAAGATATATTATTTTTCTCCAATTTGTGCCAGTCTCTCGTGGTTTTGGTTTGTATATGTATTTATGAATGATGTTTGTACGTGTTTTTCTGTTTAATATTTTATGAACTATATCTTTCTTGTAACCATTATTAAGAGCTATAGTTTCTATTGTTTGTAACTCCTTGTTATAGTCTGTCTTATTTAACGGTATCTTGAGTAATCTAGTGATCATTGAATGAAAGGCTGCCATTTTGTGTGTGATTGGGTGTTGTGAAGTATTATGAATGATATTGTCAGTGTATGTTGGTTTTCTAAATATGTTAAACGTAAAAGTATTATTTGTTATTTTTATGGTCAGATCTAGGAAATTTAGAGTTCTGTCTGAAATAAAAAACTTATTTATAAAAAGAAATAATTTGAAAATGTACTTGAAGTTCTTACATACTGAATTAACAAGTGTACTACATAGTGTAGAATGGGATCTATTCGACGATAAAGTTCGATCATATGGAAGTGCGAGTGCCCACAAGAAAAAAGAAACCTTAGACAAGAAACTCAAATCACTCATAACCAATAAAAGTAAAACTGAAAAATCAAATGTCAACGTGAATTCCAATTAAGATGCTCACCAAAATACAAACAAGATACAATTCTACGATCGGATAGTGAATTTATCAAATTTTACATTCAATAAAGAAGAAAACAATCTTTTATCGAAGGGTATGAAATACAACCTTCCAAAGTACAAAGTCGAAAAATCCCTGGAAGTGCTAGCTGCTGACCTGGAGACCGCTACATACAGAGAAAATCTAACTTTCAAATATAATTGTGCGGACAAGATAAAAAGTTTTTTTAACAAATGTAAAATTAATATATGGCAGTTAAAAGAAATTAAAGTGCTAAAAAACATCAAAAAAAAACTTAAAGACAATAATTTAACATTCACCCGTGCAGACAAAGGGAATTCGATCGTCATCATCCCGACTAATGAATACGACAACAAAATTAAAGACTTTCTAAAAAATAACATATTTGAACATATTCTCAAGGATCCAACAAACAAGTTCAACAAAAAAGTGAAAGAGATCATAAACTCCTGCAGTAATCTGTTTGACAAAACCATTAAAAAACAATTAGTGTTTATGAATCCGTCAGTGCCAAAATTCCAAGGACTAATAAAATTACATAAAAACCCAATAACAATTAGACCTGTAGTTAGTTCATGTAATTCCCCAACATACAAATTAGGTAAAATGTTAGTGTCCATTTTTAATAACCTTAATATATTTGTACCCAAATTCACAGTTAAAAATTTTATTGATCTAATTGATAAGATAAAAAACATAAGGGTCCCGGACAACGCTAAATTAGTTTCGTTTGATGTGAGTAATTTGTTCACCAATGTTCCTATCACGGAAAGTAAAAATATTATTAAAAATTTAACAGAAAATTTGAATGATGGAAACTTGGCAAACGAAATACAAAAATTATTTAGTGTTTGTATGGAACAAAACTATTTTGTTTATAATGGAAAAATATATACACAAAAGGACGGTTTGGCAATGGGACAACCAACCAGTCCACTAATAGCAGACATCTTTATGAATAATTTTGAAAATAACTTATTTGATAACACTAAAAATAAGGAATATATAAAAAATGTATTGTTGTGGTATAGATATGTTGATGACATTTTCTGCATATGGACGGGTACGGACCGACAACTACAAAAATTTCTCACACACCTTAATACACTACACAATAAAATCAAATTCACAATGGAAACGGAAAAAGACAGAACTCTAAATTTCCTAGATCTGACCATAAAAATAACAAATAATACCTTTACGTTTAACATATTTAGAAAACCAACATACACTGACAATATCATTCATAATACTTCACAACACCCAATCACACACAAAATGGCAGCCTTTCATTCAATGATCACTAGATTACTCAAGGTACCGTTAAATAAGACAGAATATAACAAGGAGTTACAAACAATAGAAACTATAGCTCTTAATAATGGTTACAAGAAAGATATAGTTCATAAAATATTAAACAGAAAAACACGTACAAACATCATTCATAAATATATATACAAACCAAAACCACGAGAGACTGGCACAAATTGGAGAAAAATAATATATCTTAATAAAATTACACATGATATAACGAGACATCTTCCTTTAAACATAAAACCAGCCTTGTATACAGACAACAATATAGGACTTATACTGAAAAACAACACAGATAAAACAAGTAATCTGAAACAAAGTGGAATTTATGAATTGCAATGTGGGGACTGTGACAGTATTTACATAGGGAGAACAGAACGGACAATTGAAACTAGAGTTAAAGAACATAAACGCTGCCTAAATGGACACGGTTTCTCAGAATATGCAAACCACCTAATACAAGAAAATCATACATTTGACAATACAAACGCACAATTATTACATAAGCATACATACGGACTGAAACAAAATAATTTAGAGACATTAGAAATCCACAAAGCCATAAACAGTCACAAGAAAATAATAAACAACCAGACACAACCCAACACTTCACCATTATTATCCATGTTCCCGTTAGGGCAACGCCCACTTCCCCCCTTACCCCCACCTCCCGCTATACCTATGACACGGCCACACACCACACCAAATTAGTTTTAGTTTAAACCCACCTGAAGAAGAGAACGGTAGTTCTTGAAACTAGTTGTGGAATAAAAATAAATAAGTGGAAATAAACAAAGTTATATTGTTATTTTAATAATTTATTAAAATGAATATCCACAATGTAAACGCCTCTACCTTAGAATATTTATAAAACATTACTTTATTATATGCATTTTTTATTTAAATAATGTCATTCAAATGTAAAATTAAGTATTAATTTAAATACATAGAATATTGTTTATTGTTATTTAAATTCAAAAGATTCGATCTTAACGTACATAAAACTTAAACGTCAAAATGAAACGCATTTGGCGGTTGTCCATAGAAGAATTTGAAAACTAGTACATTTCTATGTATTTGTCTATGAAAATGCGACGTTGCCATCGTTATTCGTCAATATACTATTCGGAACATCGGAACTTATCCAATGATGGTGAAACGCAAATTTTATTCAATACATACATTTTAACCGGCGAATAGCACTATTTGCCGAATAGTTATTCGAGACTTATTCGGAGTTTGGTGAAACAGCCCCGTAGATTATATTTTTACGACGTATCTACGCTAATTTTTTTAATAAATTACTTTTATAAACATTGTAAGCTTTCAATATTAAATTATAATGCCAATTTATCAGGAAGACATTAACTTATTATATTATTAATACTCCGTTAAATGTCAAACTGAACATTATCACGAAAAGTTTCGAAGATCTCGTCGAATTAATTTTATTCTGTTATCGCTAAGAAAAATCGGTATTCGATTTGTGATTTAATCTGATTTTAATAAATCAGACTGATTAATTATATTATTATTGTTACTTCTCTCAGAAGCATTAGTTAACAACAATAAAGGCAATGTTAATTTTAGCATCGTACTTGAACTGTCTTAGTCACGTAAAAGTTGAAGGTGAGCTACTTATGACTGTGCCAAATCGGTTTGCGAAATTTTAAAGCTCGGTTTAACTCGATAGTATACATACCTAATATTCATTTAAATCGAAATTATAGAGCTTATACAACAACGGATGTTTTTATTTTTGTCTCATCCCAGACATAGAATATATACAAGACATAAATTCAAGAGCTTTATACATATATACAAGAGATGTCAGAGAAGAGATCTCTCTGGGAGGCATCTCACACTCAGGTCGTCTGGATCACAGAGTAACAATTCCTTAAAGGAGTTGGACAGAGTCAACAAAGCGGCTAACTATGAACGATGCTTTAGTGTGAGTGGTCCTGTTAAGTGGAATTCACTGCCTCTAGATGTCCGCAGTACTCAAAGCAAGAGCACTTTCACTAAAGGACTAAAAACAGCTTTGTTTCAGAGATCAACACAACATTAAACCATCAGCGCCCTTGGTATGATCTCGAATCATTAAACGGTGCTATACAAATAACTTAATATTATTATAGAATATAGCACTAGTTTTAATTTCACGGCTTATTTATTTTAAGCACCAGGTGCCTTTGATAAATAGGTAAACAGTGAAATAAAACAACTGTTTTATTCTAAGTCATCACGGTGCTTCACCAAGCATTGTCCCTTACCAGACAAAAACTTGTGTTTCCAATATCATCACAAAGTTTCACCAAAAATTATCCATCAACAAACTAAAAGTAGGTACCTAATGTTTATTTTTTTCGATATGTATCATCAAAGAGTTTCACCAAGAAATGTCCCTTAACAAACTAAAACCAGTGTTTTTTTCACTATCATCATGATGTTTAACCAAAAAATTGTTTCTCAACAAACTAAAATTAGTGTTTATAAATAAATTAATATTTTTCCACAATATTTTTATAACGACCGAACGTTTTCGCCAAGGTGACCTTGACAATGCCAATGTTTCATTTGGACATTGACAATGCCAATGTTTCATTTGGACATTGACAATGCAAATGTTTCATTTTGACATTGACAATGCCAATGTTTCATTTGGACATTGACAATGCCAATGTTTCATTTGGACCTTGACAATGCCAAGTCACCTTGGCGAAAACGTTCGGTCGTTATAAAAATATTGTGGTAAAATACATATTTATTTGTTCATTTTAAAATGGATTTCCATGGATGTTAACACAAAAACTCTAGAATCATAAAATTAGTGTTTTTTTTCTTTCTTCTGCTTCTTGTGTCATATCAGGTCTCCCCGACGTTGACGACCACCATAGAGAAAGCCTCCCTGTCCTGTGCAGTGCGAAACAGCTCCTCCACATTTCTTATACCGGCGGATATTTCGCAGCCAGGAAAGCTGCCTTCTTTCGACCCCTCTACGACCCTCAATCTTCCCCTTCATGACGAGCTGAAGGATGGCATACTTTTCACCTCTCAGAATATGGCCGAAGTACAACACTTTACGGAGCTTAACATTATTTCTTTTACCAATATTTTTTCCGTCGACAAACTAAAATAAAGCCCATCCCTGTTGATACTCGTCCATTGATACATGTGTACCGTTCACTTATATGTATGAAAGCGACTCTCCTGTCCGTTAAATAAACATATTTAACATAAAATAATGTATTATGATGTTATCATACGACATTCACCATGTTGTATATACATTAAACTTTATTACGGTAATCGATCAATTGATTAATTAACCGATACAAAACTTTATCCTTGTACTAATTTGCATATTGCGGAATTAACTTGTGATTACTTTGGGAATGACATGACGTGATTATGACCAGCGCTAAACTTTCATTAGGAGGTTAATTAACAATAGGTATAGGATACATAGCACGATAGAGTGACACAGAACACACATTCTGAGGTTTTTGTTTGTTGGTAGGTAGATGCGCAAACCTTCTCCCACTTCGCTTAAAATTTTCAAGATGTTTGCCGATACCAATATAAAAAATTTAATTAAAGCTAGCGTCCATACAGGCGTAGCGGACGGATCGGACGGAGCGCATCAGACGGATTTGTTTATGGCAGTGCGTCCGCAGAGGTGCACCAGTCGGATTGCCGACACAACTGTCATTTGGATTTGTTGACAATTTTCATCCAAAATCTTTCAGCCGTTTTCGCGTGATTGCTGAATAAAAAACATCTAAGCATCCAAAGATTCGAATTTATATTATAGTGGTTTATGAAAAAAAAAACATTTTGACGATACTCGGCATATTTTACTAGGGTTCTTTCTTTTAGAGCGGGTCATAGTGGCCGGTTGGAATACCAGGAGCGCCTTTCGCTTTTTAATATGGTTAGTTTGTCAGTTAGGCGGAGTGTGGCCGAATTAATGTATCTTCGTAAGCTGATTCGAGGTCACTTGGACACATCTGACATAGAATTGTTAAACTTTCATGCAAATAATAGATTAAGATGCAGCGAAGTGTTTCGTCTGAAAAGGTATAGAACCAATGTGGGACAGTTTTGTCCTATAAGCCGAATGATGAGCTCATATAATAGTTTGTCAAGGGTTGTATCGGATCTTGATGTGTGATGCATAATCCGGTGTCCACTTTCAAACGTTTGATTCGAGGAAATCTAGTGATAGGGACACCCTGATGTTGTGTGGCTCTGTGGGTGTTGATTTGTATTGCGCATTTCTCCCCACTTTTGAATTTTGTATTAGGATAATTTGGTATCTTGATTGTATGTTTTGTTTTTACTTAGTTTTTATAGTTTTAAAAATAAAAAAATACTAACACGTGTATAGTACGACATATAAACCAGCAAATTCGACAACATATTAACTTATAAGTCTTACTAAAAATATTCTAGTTAGACGGGCATGTTGCCGAGTTCGCGATTTTGTCCGCGACGTTATTTATTGACTGTCGTTACATTGCACTCGCGTATGCACCTGCCAATACAGTGACATTCTGCCGTGTCGGAGTGTCATTGTATTGGTAGATTCAGACGTTGAGTCTGAATCGTTGTGACAATTTAATGTAATGACAATGACGTTCATATTTCATAGAAATTGATCTATGATAAATTGCTTATTTTTATCCTTTAAAATATGTTGGGTAAAATCTATTTGTTTTTTTTTGTCTCGGTTCAATTGTTCCTTCTTTTTTTATGTTTTATTTTATTAGTTCAACATTTGTTTTCTTTCTGTTTTCCTACATATATGTATATGTGTATTTTAAACTTTTCTTTTAACTGTGCAAAGTAATGTCTTTTTTATAATATGAATGGTCAGGAGACGTTGATTGTACATACCTAACTATGCACAATAGCCATGCGGGAGATACCTGTTATTGGAGCACTGGAGATTCTATTTTTTGTTTCATGTTTTTTTTTGTTTGTGTTGTTCAGTGTTCTGTTGGTGTCTCTGTATATTAAATAAATAAATAAATAAATAGAGCGATACCGGTGAATGGGAATCGCGTTTGCGAAAAATTTAAATAGAACTTAAAATATTTTTTTTTTTTTCATAATTACAGTTGATTATGGAGTTCTATCATGAAGTGACAGTTTCAAACATTGAAAAAATTAAAGTGGTTTATTTAAATAATAATTTAAATGTGAATTTTCCTTAAAAAAGCGATATGATATGACAGATCCGCACATAAAAAATGACAGATCCGAGCGGATTAGTGTTTCTCCTAGCAACGGGTTCGGCATTCTGACGATCCGCTGCCATCAGTGGACGCACTTGTATGAATTCCTATACAAATAATTCTAAAATCCGTCTGATGCGCTCCGTCCGCTGCCGAACAGAGGACGCACTTGTATGAATTCCTATATAAATAATTCTAAAATCCGTCTGATGTGCTCCGTCCGCTGTCGATCAGTGGACGCACTTGTATGAATTCTTATTCGGAGAATTCTAAAATTCGTCTGATGCGCTCCGTCCGCTGCGCCTTTAAAATGTTCTACATTTTAAAGCTCTAATATTTTTTTGCTCTTTCAAAATCCAATTGATGATACCCTATTATTTTGTTTCTATATATTGCCATCTTTCAGAATTTCGTTAGGATAATTATAAAGAGATGTCAGCACGCAATACAAACGAATTGAATAATGTATTTTGTTATATTTTTATTTGTTTATAAGTTACCTACATGTATTTAATAAATTTAATATGTACACAGGTTATATTAATCATTCTTACTAGAATCTTACACCACACACATCCACGTAGACCAAAATATATTGTTGCTCAATTCAGCAATTGGGTGATCTCCTATTTATAAATATTGCATCACCGGATATCCGCAAATATATAATGTTCATCTTATTACAACAGATATTTTGCAATCTGATATAATAGAAATCTCGTTCAGATAAAACAAACATCGAGATGCAAGATAATCGCAAAGATTCTGAGATAGCAATTTTCTTTCATACCGTTTAAAAAGATGATGTATTATCAACATCACAAATCATATTTCTCGATCTGTCTATAATTGCAACGTTGAAGAAATATTTTTAGATTGGCGTACATTTCTTATTCGCTAAGCTAGTTACATATTATAAGTAGTTGTTTTTGTAGCCATAGAATAATGATAAATTTACATACCTTTGAAATTATGCAAACAATGAGATCTTGGTGAAAAAAAAAATAAAGCATTGGTTTTTTGGGATTGTCGAGCTGTTTGTATTATTTTATTTCATTGTTTGTGACTTTACCCCATAAATGATTTTTAACTAAATTTGATTTTTAGACCGAGAATTTTTATAAAAATATATTAGGATATAAAAAAAATATTAAAAAATAAAAACATGTTTAATTATTGCACTATTTATTTTAATACTACAACTTACAACCAGTTTCGTGCTAAGCACATTTTCAAGTAGTATTCACGTACTAAATGTGCTCAGCATAGGTAGTAGTTTTAAAATTAGTGGAGTAATTAAAAGAACTTTTTTTAGATTAAATATATTGTTTAAATATGTTTATTTTTCTTAAGAGGGTGACTGCTGCCAACGTACCTATTTTTTCAATTTGATATACCATCATTATTACTAAAGGAATCATTTTGAAAAAAATAACCTAGTTTAGTTTGGATATTAATAAAGAAAAATATACCTTAACTTTTTGATTATGATCTGTATATATTCTTGTAGGAAAATAATAAGCATACCGCGATTTTGAACATTTATCTTAAATTTTTAAAAAAATATAAGGTATAGAGCAATATTTTTTTTTTTATAAATTAAAGAAGAACAAAATACCTGGAAAAATATGATATGACGTTGCATTAACGCATCAGGTTAAGTAAATAAACCAAAAAAACTTTTATTACGCAATGGCGCTGAATGGAAAATAAACCTGAAGCATTGATGCAACGTCACATCATATTTTTCTTGATATTTTGTCTTCTTTAATTTAAAAAAAATATATATTACTCTACGCCTTATAGTTTATTAAAAATATATGATAAACGTTGAAAATCGGGGTATGCCATTATTTTTCTACAAGAATTTATACAGAACATTATCAAAAAGTTAAGGTATATTTTTGTTTATTAATATCCAAAGTATCTAAATTATTTTTTTCAAAACGATTTGATAAGAAATAATGATGGTATATCAAATTGAAAAATAGGTACGTTGGCAGCAGTCCCCCCTTAAATACATACCATTACGCAGTATTCCTTTTCGGGATATACAAAAAAGCGATTTTTGCACTTCATCTTTTTGTGTACAATTCTGGCTCTATTTACATCATCTATGCATCCTTTCATATTAAATCGATTTCTTTCATTTCCGTATTTAAGTAGACGTTCTCGAACACTTATAGTAAAATATAAGTATATAGTAAAATATATATTTATAGTTAAATTTATAGTTGACCCGGGACATTTAAGTTTTGGGCTACGTTCCCTACATATATATATATATATATATATATATATATATATATATATATATATATATATATATATATATATATATATATATATATATATATATATATATATATATATATATATATATATATATATATATATATATATATATATATATGTTATATTTGATGTTTTCACGGGTGAAATATGTTATAATATTATTATATTATTCGTTAAGTCCTTGAAAATGCCTGGTGATATTCAGGCGAAACGTCGGAAGACAAATGGTCTTACTGACACGGGAAAACCGAGATAAAAATATTATAACATATTTCACCCGTGAAAACATCAAATATAACATATATATATATATATATATATATATATATATATATATATATATATATATATATATATATATATATATATATATATATATATATATATATATATATATATATATATATATATATATATATATATATATATATATATATATATATATATATATATATATATATATATATATATATATATATATATATATATATATATATATATATATATATATATATATATATATATATATATATATATATATATATATATATATATATATATATATATATATATATATATATATATATATATATATATATATATATATATATATATATATATATATATATATATATATATATATATATATATATATATATATATATATATATATATATATATATATATATATATATATATATATATATATATATATATATATATATATATATATATATATATATATATATATATATATATCCACCTCACTAGGCTTAGCCTGTACCGAGGTGGAATATTTCACAATCACATTAATATACATATTTATACAATATTTTCGTATTTCATTCAGTTTTGTGACAGTATGCATTCTATATAACATGATTTATATAACTATAGGTAATCAAGAATAGTACATCAAGCAATAAAGCAGAAAATAAAACAAAACAATGGTTTATATATAAGTAAACAAAAATATATCAATCAATAAGGCGAGAGAAAAAATAATATATATATATATATATAAACAAAACAAAACAAAACAAAAATATCAGATATAGTGTGGTCTGTTTTGCACCCACACACCAACACCCAAACACCCACACGCACACACCCTAACACACACACACACACACACACACACACACACACACACACACACACACACACACACACACTCACACACGCACGCACGCACACACACACACCACACACACACATATACACACGCGCTCACCCACATACGTACATACCCTGTTCATCTGTGCACTAGGCAGGGACATAGGTAAGTACCTTTTCAGTATCTTTTCTTCCCATTTTTAATAGCCAATCCGTCAACAATCCTTTAAGTGCAGGATTACCAATAAACTTCTTCAGGTTAAAGTTTTTATCATGAACCGAGTTAAACAGCCTGGGTGCCAAAAACGAGAAGTGCCTATGTGCAAACTCTGTTCTGGTCCTGGGCACCTTATAATGCTTTTCGTTGCGACATCTCGTTGAAAGTTGATGAGACAATGGTATCAGCAGATGTTGATGCTTGTTGTAATGTAGTACAATTGTTTTTGTGTATATTTGTCTAACGTCAAGTACACCAAATTCGCGAAACAGTTGGTCGGATGGATGTCTATATAGTTTCGTGCTAAGCACATTTTCAAGTAGTATTCACGTACTAAATGTGCTCAGCATAGGTAGTAGTTTTAAAATTAGTGGAGTAATTAAAAGAACTTTTTTTAGATTAAATATATTGTTTAAATATGTTTATTTTTCTTAAGAGGGTGACTGCTGCCAACGTACCTATTTTTTCAATTTGATATACCATCATTATTACTAAAGGAATCATTTTGAAAAAAATAACCTAGTTTAGTTTGGATATTAATAAAGAAAAATATACCTTAACTTTTTGATTATGATCTGTATATATTCTTGTAGGAAAATAATAAGCATACCGCGATTTTGAACATTTATCTTAAATTTTTAAAAAAATATAAGGTATAGAGCAATATTTTTTTTTTTATAAATTAAAGAAGAACAAAATACCTGGAAAAATATGATATGACGTTGCATTAACGCATCAGGTTAAGTAAATAAACCAAAAAAACTTTTATTACGCAATGGCGCTGAATGGAAAATAAATGTTTATTAGGTTTATTTACTAAACCTGAAGCATTGATGCAACGTCACATCATATTTTTCTTGATATTTTGTCTTCTTTAATTTAAAAAAAATATATATTACTCTACGCCTTATAGTTTATTAAAAATATATGATAAACGTTGAAAATCGGGGTATGCCATTATTTTTCTACAAGAATTTATACAGAACATTATCAAAAAGTTAAGGTATATTTTTGTTTATTAATATCCAAAGTATCTAAATTATTTTTTTCAAAACGAGATTTGATAAGAAATAATGATGGTATATCAAATTGAAAAATAGGTACGTTGGCAGCAGTCCCCCCTTAAATACATACCATTACGCAGTATTCCTTTTCGGGATATACAAAAAAGCGATTTTTGCACTTCATCTTTTTGTGTACAATTCTGGCTCTATTTACATCATCTATGCATCCTTTCATATTAAATCGATTTCTTTCATTTCCGTATTTAAGTAGACGTTCTCGAACACTTATAGTAAAATATAAGTATATAGTAAAATATAAATTTATAGTTAAATTTATAGTTGACCCGGGACATTTAAGTTTTGGGCTACGTTCCCTACATATATATATATATATATATATATATATATATATATATATATATATATATATATATATATATATATATATATATATATATATATATATATATATATATATATATATATATATATATATATATATATATATATATATATATATATATATATATATATATATATATATATATATATATATATATATATATATATATATATGTTATATTTGATGTTTTCACGGGTGAAATATGTTATAATATTATTATATTATTCGTTAAGTCCTTGAAAATGCCTGGTGATATTCAGGCGAAACGTCGGAAGACAAATGGTCTTAGTCAAGACCTACTGACACGGGAAAACCGAGATAAAAATATTATAACATATTTCACCCGTGAAAACATCAAATATAACATATATATATATATATATATATATATATATATATATATATATATATATATATATATATATATATATATATATATATATATATATATATATATATATATATATATATATATATATATATATATATATATATATATATATATATATATATATATATATATATATATATATATATATATATATATATATATATATATATATATATATATATATATATATATATATATATATATATATATATATATATATATATATATATATATATATATATATATATATATATATATATATATATATATATATATATATATATATATATATATATATATATATATATTCTGGTGGTCTTAACATCTGTACTGTTTCTATATTGGAGCTTCTCGGATTTGTAAAGTTCTACAAATTTAATTCCTATTATGAGGACGACCGTTTTGGCTTGTAAAGGGTCTTTTCAACTTCTTTACTGAATTACTGAAAAATATAAAAAGCGCCTTATGTGATCCTTAAAACTATTTAAAATATCCAAATAAAGTATATTGTATTCTTTTTGCATTTTATATAACTCCTTCGAGTTTTAAAAAAAGTTGATTGTTTATTATATCCAAAATAACAAAAGTCGAAACCGGTCACCGTCAGTCCTTTTAAGTGGTTTAAACAAAGTAATTTTGGATATTGTAGATAATTTATAATGACGACACAAAGTTGTTATATTGCTTGGTTAAAATTATGTAATTTTTGGTATTTGTAATAAAAAAATATTTATTTAAAAAATACTTGTAATTTATTTTATTTATTTAAAAAACAATGCAAAATTCACATTACTACAATATTTACACATTAAATAAGAATTAATAATATTTATGTATGACCCAACTTCAAAAAGAGAATATTTTGTCGTGTTTTGAAGTGAGTCACATTTTACAACACATACAAACTAAAACTAGTAAGAATATAAATCTTAATCTCGGCATCATAATTAGGAACGTTGACATTGACATAGAAACAATAATTCTGCAAAAACATAAAAAATGTCAATCGCTTAATAATACTAACGAACAAAATAAAAATAAAAGAAAATAAAAATCGACATGTTTCTTAAGATATGCTTTCAATGTTGCCAATTTGATAAATTAAATTTGTCGCATAAAAAAATAGTCAGTTTTTTCTAAGCAATAAAAGCTTCATTCTCACAGTACACAGGTCAAAAGTCGAGAACGACGTAATAATTCATTTTATATACAAATATTATTGACCTTTTAGATAAATGTACCAATTATTCAACTTTTATTTGTTCGATTACAAACGAATTGTACCAGCATCTTTATTGTTCATCTTGCTATGCTGGGTTCTTCTCCTATATAAGATGAGTGTCTTTGTTTCTCTATGTACTAAATAATAATACGACTACAGTTGAATAAAACGAGTGAATTGTGACCAACATAAAACTCTCCACTACATTTTTAAAAACGTGAGAGCATTTTGAAAGTCTTGTCAGATGAAATAAAAAAGACGAAATGGACGGATGTCTATGGAAAACTAATCGGCTCTAAGTTATGTAATGCACTTTACAAAACATAATACGATATTTATATGTCGACCTTCGTTGTTTGGATATCTAACATCTGATCCAAAGGTTCTCGGTTCAATTTCCGTAGAGACACTGTTTTAAATTGTATTTTCTATCTGGATCTGTGAGATGATATCATATTTCTCTAGAATGTTGAAAATTCTTACTTATTGAGTGCATGTTAAATTAATATTTGACAAAGTATGTACCTGTTAGTCACACGGGAAGCCATATAAAAATTGATTGAACTTCTAGTTTGGGCTGTTTAGATGACACAAAATTACATAGTACCTACGACAATTAATTACATAGATAATAGGTAGGTATACTACGTAAGATGTACATGTCTTATTTTTTATTTTATTTTATTTTATTTTATTTTATTTTATTTTATTTTATTTTATTTTAGTTTATTTTATTTTATTTTATTTTATTTTATTTTATTTCATTTCATTTCATTTCATTTCATTTCATTTCATCTCATCTCATCTCATCTCATCTCATCTCATCTCATCTCATCTCATCTCATCTCATCTCATCTCATCTCATCTCATCTCATCTCATCTCATCTCATCTCATCTCATCTCATCTCATCTCATCTCATCTCATCTCATCTCATTTTATTTTATTTTATTTTTTTTTATTTTATTTTATTTTATTTTATTTTATAGAATACAACAGCATTACAATAAAGATTTATACAAATATACAGAGATAATTTTTATGTTGCCAATTATAGTATTCTAAATATATTAAGTACATACACATTTATTAACAATTATGAAAACAGGATGGGAAAGGAGAGAGATAGGGAGGGGAGTGGGGGGAAGCATCGACCACTAGAAACTCATATTATGATTTACCTCACGTGTCTCAATGTAAGAATAATAGTTAATTAAAATTAAGTTAAAATTAAGTCTTAGTTGTATTTTTTTTATTATTTTGTATTTTGCTTATTTCCTTTTAATAATTGTATGCATGTACCTACTGTGGTGCTGTCCTTTGTAAAATAAAATAAAATAAAGACCTAAAATCTTCTTCTTCTTCAGCTATCAGCGCTATCTCCAATTGTTTCACTGCGGCCTTAAACATAAATGCAGCGCTTTTTCTGAACCACTGCTTTAGTTTACAAAAAAAAAACACCATTACGACGAAACTCACAGTGTGCACTCTCTACATAATATCAGTTGGGAAATTCATGCACTTGGGTATTTAAAAATACTCTTTAAAATTTTGAAATGATAACTCTCCACTATTCCATGGTGGTGTGGAGTAAAATTATATTATTTTCTATTACTAATATAATAGGTAGGTACCTACCTATAGATGCGTTATGCGGCCCAGATCTGCGAATCACGATCCTTATGTATGTATGAACAAATTTTATATTTATTGGCATTATTCAGTCTGCTGTTGTCGATTGTTCCAGATGTGGATTATTGCAACACAATACGAATTGGACTATCGGAGGCTGTCGCTATGAACTATCGTAAATTAATAAAATAGGTTGTTCGGAAAGACAATTCGTTTTTTTTTCCAATAGAGGAAATTATTGTATTTTTTCACAGCAAACTTCACACGACGACGACTTACAAAGAATGCTGAACAAGTTCCATAAAAAGTTTGATTCCACGCAATAGTTTTTATTTGTTACCCTATAAAATAAGGAAAGTCGAAAGCAGCATTTTTGTCATATTTTACTTTATAACTATCAATTAGTTTTATTTTTTATAACAGGTAGGTACTATGTCAAATATTAATTTGACACGCACCCAATAACAAGTTGCCACATTCTGGAGACTTGCGATATATCATCTCACAGATCCAGATTGAAAACACAATTAAAAAATGTGTCTCCACCTGGAATCGAACCCGGGACCTTATGATCAGCAGGCAGATACCCAACCAACTGAACCACGAAGGCCGACACTGGTCAATCTGGTTAATCAAGAAAAAAAAAAAACTCGATTTGCATGTATGGAGAAGATGTATTTACAGAGCGCTAGGGCCAAAATTGTTTTGAAATACTTCGTTTTGCCAATTATGAGGTTGAAGATGCACCTCGTTCTGAAAAGCCAGTTGATGGCGACGAAGACAAAACTAAGCCGGCCATTAATTCACGCGAACCACTGTAACATATAACATCTCAGAGAGTTACATTTTTCGACTTACATCGAAATTAAGAAATGTGTACATCTGTAACATGTGCAGTACGGAAGGCATCGTGAGGTGGGGAAGACAGCAAAGGTGATGCTGGAATAATCATGAACATAGAATGCTATAAAGCAGGTTTCCACGTATCATGTTTCATTTGAACCCTGATGGCAGAAGTCCCCCAGGCAGACCCCGAAAAGATGGCGAGACAGCTGTCATTCGGTCTCCCAGGAGTCAAATACAGCGGCACAAACAGATCTTTCAGAACCATAGAAGTAAGGAGAAGAATTCCATTATTTCCCATCAGTAAAATGCCCTAGTCTAATTTTTGTATTTCGTTTCACCAAAAAAATCGACCGAATACTATTCAATTAATCTATATCTAAATTAATTGAATAGTATTGCAAATCAAAGTTTTGTGTAAAATGATAAGATTGATGGTGAAATGAAAGAATAAATTAACTTACCTACTGAGATCCTTTTTATTTTGAGTAGATAAATTTTAATTAGAACAAATAATTTACGTAAAGTGCAGATGACTATGAGATCTAGGAGTTTTTTTTGAATAACCGCATGGATCTATTGGTGGAGATTGCGCGAATGAAGTGGAAGTGGAATCTTAATCAAGAAATTTCTACGGCGGTCGATGCCAAGTTGGTGAACGCCGAGGCTGCGCGCGCATTGCACGTTCAAACTGCGCAGGAGTGAATTTAAAAGGGTCACTACAGAAGAGATATTATCAATTTGGCTATAATCTCACCATTTATATAGGGTGTAAGGAAGTTTTAAATAAAGAAAAACTAAATGACTATCCGAAGAACCCAATATCTTTGTTGTTTCATCCTCTGTATACGGATGTTTCTAAGTTGGAATTAATTTCCAAATGCAGTGAATGATTGAACGAACAAAGGAATAGCTAACACCGTCTGCCTTAACTGTTGCTCTGATACTTTGACCTATCATTTGCCTTTTACTTTTTTGGTCATCGTGGATAATTTAGATTTTGTTTACGAATTCAATAAATATCGTCTAAAGAGTTTATTTTCCTTTGTTTACGTTCTCAGAAGACAGTCACTGGTGGAACTCCATTGCGAATTAAGAGTAGGTAGGTATATCTGTTTTTGGTCAATAATAATGCAATCCAGTTGTAAGTTCTCTTTATTTGTATTTACAATATATTTGTACAAACCTACATACACGCGCACTAAAACCATACAAATAATATTATATATAAAATCATAAACTGCTTCAGTCCAGGTTCTTAATGTTTGCATCTGAGTTTAAAAAAACTTAAAATTCTTAAACTTAGATGCGAACTTAAAATTAGAATGCTTAGATAAACTTTTCACATTTTATATTAGCTCTAAGCATTTATCCATATTTTTATTTTCGATTTTCGTCATTTTTAATTCCATATTATTATTATGCCTTATGACAATATATATTTTTCAATGCCTTGGTGAACATTGCGCATGCGAATAAAGTGACCACATAAACCAGCCGATGACAGGTCTTAAGCTCTGTAGGTGCCTTGAGTTCCTGGTTCTTCTATAATATTCAAACTTCGTCTCTATTGAAATTTTAAAAATTTGTCAAAAAAAAATATTGACTCCCGACAGGGAGAAAAACTAATGAATGTATAATACTATTGACAAATTTATGCTTATTAAATATAACTACAAAAATATAAGTATGATCACTGGCTCAAATGAAACAGCTAATACACTTTCTTATAATATAGGTACTTCCCGCGTGAACATTTGTCTTAACGATACCTACCTACATCTATTCCGTTCATCTTGAAATTGCTGTCATTAGACTTACGTCAAAAAGTGCTTACTGCTCTTTTGTTGCTAACAATTTGATTACATCTAAAGGTGTATTTTTGTATATCAACAAAAAATCGTTCACAAATTGGAATCATCCAAATGATAAACTGGTAAAAAAGTTCAATCTTCAAGCATGCTATAAAATACATCCACAGTTTTTTGGCATCGTTAAGTGTACGTAGGTAGGTACTCGCAAATCCATAGACAAAAAGTTAAGTTCTTCAGTTACAAGATTATGTACGTGCTGTCCTAAAATTTATTTATTCCATTTCAAAATACTTATCCTTCTTATATTTTCGTTCTTTTCCTCTCTAATACTGCTTAATTCCATAGTGTTTTGGGTGATCTAATTTACGTGATTTTTATTTTCATTATGTTCTTTATCTCGTAAAGTATCTCATAGCAGGTAATTTCATATACATTACAATCAATTGAAAAAAGACCAATAAAGACGTGGTGTATTTTGACGGATATTATAAAAAACAATAAAAGTAAAAACATTTTCCACACAGAAAGAATGTATGAAGAACGACTGACAAAGAAAATTTATAACACAAACAAACAAACTTGCTTAAAACAATATATTTTTCATTATTTCAATCCATCTTACAATATGGCATTATATGTTGGGGGGGAGCTTTTAAAACCACTTTAGTGCCTTAA
Organism: Molanna angustata; assembly: GCA_963576475.1. Lineage (NCBI taxonomy): Eukaryota > Metazoa > Arthropoda > Insecta > Trichoptera > Molannidae > Molanna > Molanna angustata. The sequence goes on along the minus strand of OY754974.1, from coordinate 19,837,198 downwards.
GAAGTTTTTCAAAGAATCATTATTAAAATTATATTAAAAAAGAGATTTGATTATCCAACTATTAATTTATTTCAAGAATTTAAAGTTTCAACTGTTGAAAATATCTACAAAAAAATCTCATTGTTCCAAATTCATAAAGATATTCTTACAAATTCAAACCAATTGTCATTTTCTTTAAGCAGCAGAATAAATTCACAAGGATGTATTACCATTCCTCTTTTACGTACAACTGCCTCACAACATTTCTATAAGTATAAAGGTACTAAGTGGTTTAATGAACTCCCTTTGAGTCTTAGACTCGAAAAAAATTATAGTATATTTAAAAATAAAATTAAAAAATTGTACTGATTTATTTATTTATTTTTTGTTATTTCATTCTTTTTTTGTGTAGCTTCATATTTTTTAGTAGATGTACAATGTTTTGGTAAATGTAATAATATTAAATAGATACTCCCCTCTTTTAACACGAGATTTTATCTCAATTAAAGAGGGTTATTATGAATTATATGATGAAAATTGTATACCTTTTTAAATTGTGATTTATATGTGAACATTGTATTGTTTTTGTTAAATAAATAAAAAAAAAAAAAAAACACTAATGGAAAAGGAATGAAAGAAAGGGCCAAGACACGGAACTATTGGCACGATCGTGAAAACATTCTGAAAGAAGAAAACTTCCTAAACGTCATAGTAAACTAGTTAATTGTACTAGAGGTTAAGGAAGTGTTTAATTATTGTAAACGTGTTTTTTTTTTGTTATAAATTTGATATTATGGTAAAAAAAGGACGTCCTAGGTCCGATTTCCATTCATATAAATAAAATGTAAGTAATTTAAAACAAGAATTCCGTCAAAATTTAAAACTAGTTCCTAAAATATATTTTCTCTTTATTTTATAAACGAAATTCTCGTTTTCAAATCATTATTTTTTTTTCATTTTCACTTCAATCAATAAATTACTTTTCGGGCAATTCTTGTTGACTAATTATCATTTGAACGGAGAGCAAGAAAGTGTTAAAACAAAAGTAACATATTTTCAAGAAAAATATCAGTTTGTTCGTTTTCGGTTTTTAAGTCGTTCAAGGTGATTCGTTTTTTTTACATTTGAAGATATCTGTTTTGAAGATATTTTTATTTATACCTAATAAAAACTGTCCTAGATTTATATCGACCAAGTCGATAATTTACCGTAAAAATGAAATAGCTTCGCCGTATCTTCGTTTTTTTACATTACTATAACGTCTATCAAATGTTGTGTTACACAATAAAAACTATCACGCCTTTTCATCGCCATTTAACAAAAATGTATACTATATATAAAAAAGGGAAATAAAAATGTCGTTAAATGTCAATTATCACATTTCACACGACGTAACGGAATGCAAAATGTCTTTTGGGACAAGTTTTTCTTCACACTGATCTGTAATAAATAATTTGATTTGTATTTCGAGAGGAGATAAATACCCATTCAAGGTTGCCAAACTACTTAGATCAACGCTACGTCGGATCATTAAAATTATAACTTAAAATTTAATAGACTATAAATTTGTATTATGGGATATTTCCCATTCAGAAGAAAATACAGTTTCATTTTTAATCGAAACGAAGGAGGTTCCAAAATCGGAATAGTTTATCAATTCGACGAGAGTTTTTTACTCTTCACATCCCCAAGAGGTAAGGTTATTTTTAGGTACTGCCTCCCTGACCAGCCAGGATAGCCTAGGATGTACACTGATTTTTTAAACCTAATCTACAAAAGTTTGGTAAAAATAGGTTGGTTAGATTTGTTTGTAGTTATAATTGCGACTGGCGTGAGCCAGTTGCATTATTTATTAAAAAAAAGTAACTAAAATTTTAAAATAAAATAACTAAATTGGTGTTGGTCAAATAATTTTAACCAGCTGGCTGGTCAGGGAGGCAGTATCTATTTTTTATTAGCAGATTATCAACTAGTAACATGGTGAGATTGTGTTCTATAAATTTCATCACAATGTATCTGTGTGTGTTGTGTACTATGTGCAATTTTTTTTAAATGAATATGTCCTTGTTAAACAAGTACATATACATCTTCCTACGTTCCCTAAAATAAACATAAATGCTTGTGCTATAGGTGAACGAAATGGGTCGAGGCAAGATTCGAACTCACGACCACTGGATTACTAACCCAGCGTGCTAACCGCTCTGCCATCGACCCATCTACGTCGTGTTTATTTTTTTTTATCGATTATATGTAGACTTAAGTACTCATTCGATTATTTTCAAATTTTGCAAATTTGTATATCTAATACTCGCTTAGACTTCATTAGATTTTGAAGGATATCTGATCAGTGTTTCTCTATTTTTTCAATTGTCAAATATTTCAATGTGACCCAAAGCTCAGGAAACTTAAAATTTGGTAAGTATTTTTATTATAAAATTGCTAAAAAGGCACATCACTTTCATAAAATGACATTCAAGAATTTGAAAGTTTTCATAATAATATAATAAATTAAACAAAATCGTTTCATTAAAATTCTGGAAATTTTCCATACAAAATTTGAATACTCTGTGGACTAGGTAGTGAAGAGTTAAACAGAACTCATTTATTTTTCTTTTTATTTATTTTTGTATATTTCAGTAAACATACAGCTATACAAAATAATATTCTAAAACAAACATAACCAAAAAATTAGCCAGCAATGTTTACATAATTTTTTCAATGTAAGCTCATGTATATCAAAAAAGGCAAATCATTAAAACCAAAACCAAAAAAAGTAGTTTTAATTATGTTTAGCGATAAATTTTTATCACTTTGTCCGATTTCTATCATTCTTTTTTTAATAGAAAGAGGGTATCCTACGATTGGTCCCCTTTGAATTTCGTCAAGATCTAACCATGGGATCATGCACTTCAACGATAAGATTGTCCGATTTTAATATAATAATAGAAAGGGAGTGCTTCAAAGATGATCACACACATTCATTTCATCGAGTTCTGATATGGGACTGATGAAAAAAAATCATCCAACTCTTCAATTTAATAATTCTTTACCACGTCATCCGAATTCGATGATTCGTATTTCATCAGAAAGGGATTTCTTCTGGGGTGGTTCCATCTGAACTAAGCCAAGATAATTGATGATGGGAATCATGAGAAAGCATTAAACTCATCAGTTTGCGAAGGATTTGCGAATTATTTCAAGATATGTATAGACGAAATGTATACAAGATTGTATTACTATATACATACAAACCATCACACCATATCCCTCACGGAGTAGGCAGAGAGAAATGAACAACGGCACATTTATTCTCTCTTGATGCACATAATTTTGAAGTCGGTTTTTTATATGAAAGATTATATATTTACGAATCCTGTATTCATATGATTTATTCATTCCATAAACTTCGTAAATTAATTATTGTGCTAAAGATTTGAAACAGAGAATGAACCTGGTTTGTTATGTAGATTATTGTAGTAGTGCACTAACCACTAACTCACTTGTAGTTAACCTATTTATGATTTTGTTTATGTTTTTACAAAATAAGGATTGGGTGGGTTATGTAATTAATAAAAAATGTAGGTGTGATTTTACGGAAAGGATCGTGTTATAAATCAAATTTCAATCAGCAATACTCGCTATATTAAAGGGCATAGACATTATATTCTTTCAATAAAATTGATAGTTTATTACTTTGTGGTTTGATATTGTAAATAACTTGCTCTCGAAGCCATATCTGAATATGACGAATTATATAAACATATGGACACTGCTAATTTCGGCATAGCACTCCTCCCATCGACAAGTGAAAGGTATTAAAACTCTCCTAGAACTAAAAGTTTAAAGCGAAATATTTATTTCATTTGAACTTGTATTATAAATAAATTAAATCGCATCATGCATGAGCTCTCAGACCAGTAATGTACGATCCAAGCATCTCCAAGGAAGCCCAAATTGCCGTACATAATGCAATTGTAGTGCCCACTTTGATGTATGCCAGTGAAACATGGACGTGGCAAAAGACGCATGAAAGTAGAATAAATGCTGTGGAAATGAGATCACTAAGAAGAGTATGTAATAGAATGATATATGATAGAATACAACATGAAGACATAAGGAATGCAAGATGACGAAGAGTATTATAAGTAAAATGAAAGTGAATTCCTTGAGGTGGTTTGGACATATTGAAAGAATGAATGATGAACGACTGACCAAAAAAATATACATGGGTGTAAGAGATGGATTGAATAGCAGGGGCCGCCCCAGAAAGGGATGGCATGACCATGTGAATGATATTTTGAAAGAAGGAAATATAAGAAGCTTGAATGACACGATGCATGGATGTAAAGGAAGCTAGGAATGTGTGCAAAAACAGAGCAGTATGGCGCTCGGTTCTCTCTGCTTACCCCGTAAGGGATATGGCAATATGGTACGTATGTATGTATATCGCATAATTTTATGAATAAACTAATTTTCAAAAAAATTAACACAAAACAATTAACACGGGTTTTTTTTTATTTTCATTTATTTTTAATTAGTGCAAAATGGCGGGCTTATTGCCATATCTTCCAACCAACCATATCTGTTTGGTGAGGTAAATTTAGTGTATGATATGTACCATCATCATCTTCAGCGTTACAACCCTTGGTGATATGCAAAAATAATAAAAAGGATGGGAGAGGATAGGAGGGGACAAGCAAATGATAAGGAGACAAATTTAAGTATTGTGTAAGGAAATTATGCTTCAAATTTCTTTTGAAAGCGGGTTGGAAAAGTTGCGATGAGATGTAACTCCAAGGTCGGGCTGTTTATATGGAGAAAGCTGTGGTGACAAAAGAGTATTGTGTACTAGGATACTGAGTGTTCTTTCAGTATTTAAACGAAGTTGCAACCCGTGCTGTTCTGAGAGGAAGTAAAATTGATTTCGTAGATAAACCGGAGCGTTTTTTTTATCCAGAATATGTTAAAAAAAATATTCATGATTTGTCAAACATTCTGGTTTTTAAATCAATATTTTTTGTATTGTTTTTTTGATTCAGTCAAATTAAAAATAAATTCAACAATTATATTTTTATTACAAAAAGATACCTTTTTTGATTTATTAATCTGAGACATAACCGTTTCGTAGAGCTGTGTTTTGTAACAATATCTATCTGTTGACATAATACTTTGCTTTGACATCATGGACTGGTTTTATTGTGGCAGGAAAGGTAATGTTCCACTTAACATAGTTAACATTATAGTTTCACACTCTAATGTCAATTAACTATAGCAATTAGTTTTTTTACTCCACACCCTGTGCTTTCCTCGCGTCAATAAACATTGCAGACTGTCCAGTGAGAAAATGGTGCCAGATAACAAATTGTACATTTATTATATATCTTAGAATAAAAACTACATAGCACGCTGTAGTGGAAGCTACACAGATAGTAATAAAAGTTATCTCAAAATAGCTACAATTTAAACATAAAAATAATAAAAACAATTAAAATACACTAAACAGGTGATAAAAAGTTATTGCTGAACATAATATATAAAATAAAAAAGTCGATTAATGAAAATAATCGGAATAAGTGAATTGATAAGGAGATCGAAAGAAGAATATGGCAGGAAACAAGGTGAATGGATCACTAAGACCAGTTATGAATGATCGCAACATATCAAAGGAAGCTAAATTTGCCATTTATAATGCTATCTTAGTGTCAACCTTGACGTATGCAAGTGTAACCTGGACATGGCAGAAATCGCACGAAAGCAGAATAAATGCAGTTGAAATGAGATGGCTAAGAAGAATCTGTAATAGGACGATGTATGACAGGGTCAGGAATGAGGACATAAGGAAAGAATGTAAGATGAAGAAATATGTCATTAATAGAATGAAAGTGAACACATTGAGATGGTTTGGCCACATGGGGAGAATGAATGAGGAACGCCTGACGAAGAAAATATACATTGCGGAATGGAATGGAATGAGAGGTTGGGGCCGCCCAAGAAAAGGATGGCACGTCCATGTGAACGGTATTTTGAAAGACGGAAATGTCAGAAGCATGAATAACAGACGAACATGTATAAGACGATTTACGAATGTCGACGAGGCGATGAATGTGTGTCAAGATAGAAATAAGTGGCGTTCGGTTCTCTCTGCCTACCCCGCGAGGAACATGGCATGAAGGTATGTATGTATGTAGAAGGAACAATTTACCAGGAATGAGATTTTGATATTAGAAAACCTCAGGGATATTTGAGATGTATGAATGTTGAAAAGGCGATGGATATTGGTTCTTAGTTCAGTTTTTCGTGTCAGGTTCCTCCAACTATCACACGAAAGTAAGCATCTCTGTCCTGGGTAGCTCGGAACAGCTCCTAAACAGTTCTCATTCCTGTCCAGTGTGGTATGTTGTGGAACTAGGATATTTGCTACATATCAACATCTTTTCGAACGTCTTTATTGTCCTGGATAATCGGAAACAAAAGTTCTGAGCATTTGATCTTTTATCACGTACCTAATTATTGAATAAATAAGACTGAAATCAATGATTCCGTTATATATATGAATTTTATTATTGGTAATAGGAAATACATTATGAATTTTAGAACTCATCATTCAAAACTGTAATTAACTTTGAAGAATCCTTTCAATTCACATAAACTGTATGCGGGGAATAAATGATATATGTTATAAAATAACACTATTATAAATCAAACCAAATTATGATTATTTTATAGCAGATATATGTTTCTTCACTCGTATAACATAGAGATGAGTATTGAGCAAACTTATACCAACTACTAAACTGAGAATAAACTCGGCTTTATATTATATTATATTGGTAGCCTCCGGTGATTTCAAATCATCTTATTCAACGAACTTGGTGTTGAATACATATTTTTTTCTATTTTCTTACCATTTATAACGATGTTCGACCCGATGAAGTCCTTCAGCATCGTATGAATTATGTTAGGAAAAAATATGCAAGTAAATTAGTTATTTTTCCTATTTTTACGCAATTCACTTAATGTATAAGTTATAGATACTGAAATTGATTGTTGGTTATAAATATGATTGTGCTATTCCATATTTTTAAGAACATTTTGAATAAATTTCATAAATAATTTATAGGATGGCCTATGTAGAATTGCTTATTTACAAGAAGTGCTTTGTCAGGGAAAATACATACATATCCTACATATTAGGTCTTCTGTATTTTACTTCATATTTATATTACTTTTGAAATCTACACTTGTAATTAGGATGTTTTGTGTTGAACAAAACCTACTGGTATTTTTAAATAAATTATTTATTGTTATTTTAACTTTGCATCCGATAGGGAATTCAGACTGCCTGTAGGATCTTATAAATTCTGCCCGTTTCAATAGGTTCACTACGTGATGAAACGAATGTACATACAACAATGTTTAGTTGAATATTGATAGGTACGGTGTGTTAAAATATGAACATAGCAGGTATAATGGCTACAAAAGCGTAGATATTACTTAATGTTGCACCATCAATAAACAACGCTTCGAGTAACAATCCTTTATGCTGTGGTACAGTTCGAAACATTACCATATTTTATCCAACTTCACAAACTAGAAAGTTCAATTATGCAACACATTATATTATTCTGTATATACTCAGATACCTTTTAGTAATTGAAAATATCCGTCGCTACTGACTTAGCAACCAAAAGAGATTAAAAACGTAAAATTTGTAAAAAAAATACCTACCTACTATGAAGACAAAACTGAATTGTTTTCAATATTATTCCAAATAATAATAATCACTTACTTTACTTTTCGTATGGTTTCTCAGATTTTATAAACTTGGTTCCTTGGTTGATGAGAGCTAGTTCACCGCCTCTTGTTTCGCCCTGTGGATGTTTGGAGGCTTTCATTAAATTTCTTGAGCTGGCAGTCTTGCACCACGTGTTTCATTGTCCACTGCCTCCGCGTGGTGAGGTTCCTGTAAATCGCCTACATGAGGACTAAGAGATGGAGGAGCCCCCCGTCATGACTGGTGGGCCATGTCCCGTTCGGTGGTGGTTCGCCATATGAGATTGTGTAGCCGACATCGCGCTTGGCGTGGAAATCGAAGAACTGAAAGTACTGTCAATGCGCGGTTAAGGTTTGCTGTCGAGTCACGTTTTACCGAGCACTGTTGAGTTGAGAGACCCTCGCCATGTCTGACGGGCCTCCACGTCTGTGGTTGGACTCTTAGTGGTAGTGGTGTGAATTGTGCTTGATGGTAGTTTCTTGTTTTGTCCGACGAGCAGTCTCTCCGGGGATGAAAAGAGCTACATGTTCTAAAACGTTTTCTATAGAGTGGGGTATAGGAGACTGCGAATTCTGTTAAGTAATGTCCATATGGGTTTTCGGGAATTTAGTCTTTTTTCAGGTGGGTGAAAAATATCACTGAAAACTGGCAAATGGGGGTTTTTTCCTGATATTTTTTTACTTTCTGATTGTGGCATAGGCTCTACAGATGTCTGGTGGAGCAATTTTGGATAGCACCGGCAACCATTGAGTTGGGGTCGATTTTATGGTACCCGTTATAGTCCTCATGTTCTCATAATCTCTCCCTCTCTCTCCTGCTTAGCTTTTATTCCACATGGTGGGGTCAGCTGTCCTCACTGCGCTCCTCCACTTTGTTCTATTCTGAGCATCGTCCTTAGAGATATTACATGCCCGCATATCCTCCGCCACCATGCTCTTCCATCGTCTCTTGGGACGCCCTCATATTCCATGGTCTCATAATCTGAAAAGTAAAATAATACTTTTGACCTGACGCTATTCCGTAGCGCCATCTGTGTTGACAAATCATTTATCTGTCACAGTTATAGGATTGGTTCCTCTTTTTGTTTATCACTATCTACAATTTATCACTCGTTTATATATTAATATTTATGTTCAAAAATGTGTACAATGGCAGATCTCTTCCAACTAAAACCAAGTGACGCGATAAAAGATAACATTCACGGCGTATACATTTTTCACGAAGGTAGAATTATCGACAAACATGTCTGTTAGGGTTAATAACAACACGTCCTTATCGGAAATTGTAAAATTTGGAGTGCCACAAGGATCGGTTCTCGGACCTATTTTATTCATTCTGTATATAAAAAGACTTGACGACTTGATTCAAAACCAAGGATTTAATTCATTTGCTTATGCCGATGACCGCTTGCTATTCAAATTTTGTAATCCCATATGTAAAAATCGTCTGGAAGTAGAAACTGTTGAGTGCATCGAAAAAGTCGCCACGTGGATGTCTAGCAACAAGCTTAAACTGAACCCAACTAAAACAGAGTTTATGTGGGTAGCTTCACCATGGCGACAGAACCTCATTGAGAGTACTCCTATCAACATCAACGGAGAAACACTCGTGCCAGCTACAAGTGTCAAATTCTTGGGTATTCACTTGGACAATAAGTTGTCACTTGACCTTCAAATCTCAAAAACGGTCAGTTCATGTTTTTTTCAACTCAGACAACTGAAAAACATTCGTCGAAATTTACCTAAGAATGAGACTAAAACACTTGTAAATTCATTCGTTGTGTCTCGGCTTGATTACTGCAACGGCATTTATGCTGGATTGCCGAAGTATCAGCTCGATAGACTACAGATGGTATTTAACACAGCGGCAAGACTTATTTTCGGTGCAGAAAAACGATGTCACATAACTCCACTACTAAACGAATTACACTGGTTGAAGTGTCCAGAGCGAATTGATTACAAAATTTGTTTGACAGTATATAATGCTTTGAACAACCTGGCACCAAAATATATACAAGAGCTGTGTCAGAGAAGAGATCTCTCTGGGAGGCATCTCACACTCAGGTCATCTGGATCACAGAGTAACAATTCCTTAAAGGAGTTGGACAGAGTCAACAAAGCGGCTTACTATGACCGATGCTTTAGTGTGAGTGGTCCTATTAAGTGGAATTCACTGCCTCTAGATGTCCGCAGTGCTCAAAGCAAGAGCACTTTCACTAAAGGATTAAAAACAGCTTTGTTTCAAAGAGCAACACAACATTAGACTATCAGCGCCCTTGGTATGATCTTGAATCATTAAACGGCGCTATACAAATGACTTATTATTATTATTATTATTAAACATCTTGAAAGATCACTTAGGCTGTGTATAAGAAAACTTAGATGGTACGTAGGTACATAGATGTGCATACCGTCCCCCGAAATTGTCGAGTTCTTTGCCGATTACTATACTACCTAACCAATAAAAACTTCTCTCTGTTACACATGTAATAGTTTAAAGTAAGATTGATAATTTAGATAGGATATATTTGCATTAAGGCGATGTCGAGGGTCTAGTTTTCATGATATACTAATGTAAAGGTAGGTACCGAAGCTAAGCGAGCAACTAGCGTCAGTTCATGTCCATCTTATTTACCTATTGGTCATACAACGGTGTAGTGTATAGCTTTTGTGATGTTTTTTTTACATCAAAGCCAAATCACAGTTCTTGCTTGTATTTTATTATGAAAACGTGATGTTCTAGATCCGTGAGAATGCTCTCAACCATTCTGGTCTGTGGTATACCTCGGAGATGACGAGGATAAAATAAAGTACGCAATATACTTAATGCTGTTTCTGTGAGGTACCATTTTCTAGTTTGGTACAGATTAATGACATCAAGTCTTAAGTAGGTAGGTATATACGTATATTGTTGTTTGTCATTTATTCGCGAAACACCTTATACTAAGTTCTAAATATGGAGAATGTATCGTAAGACTTGTTTATATAAATACGAGTATGTCACCCTAATTTTTTTTTCATTTTTGTCTTTTTCACACTGGGAATCGTAAGAGCTATGTATGAAAATGTCTCTAAAACCCATCGTAATTGTTCACAAAAAAAAATTCAATTCAATTAGATTTTTTTTTTCGATTATTCTTTCTATTTTAGAATTGAGTTCTGATTTTACCGTACTTAATCTTTTGAAAATAATTCTTAGTATTAACACAACATTTATTTAGTTCAATTTCTTTGTACAGTCTTCTTCAACCAAATCTTGAGTTGGTACCTAATTTATAAAAATTGATGTTCATGTGAACGGTGGTATAAATTGCATTTGAAACTATTTGCCATTTTTTTTAATAAAAATGAATATGTCCTTGTTAAACAAGTACATATACATCTTCCTACGTTCCCTAAAATAAGCAAATAAATGCTTGTATTTAGGTGAACGAAATCGGTCGAGGCAGGATTCGAACTCGCGACCACTGGATTACTAGCCCAGCGCGCTAACCGCTTTGCCACCGACCCATCTGATTTAATGATTTTATTTTGTTTATTTCGATTTGTTGTTAACTCCATCATACACCAAGTAAGTATTGTTTCAGATTAATTGATAGTAAATTTGTTTTCTTGTATTAAAGATTGAAAACTTAACCATACCTACGACCATAGAAAAACGTGCTTCTCTAGTGACAAAATCGAAGGTTACAATAAGTTACCTCTATTGTTCATCTTACATAAGTTTTTCGATATAGGAATCCTTAGGTTTATTATAATTTTCTTTATAAATCTATTATCGCAATCAAGCCATTGCTGCGTGAAAGCTTCCATCCACGACTAACTTTTTCGTTCATGTATTGTCAAAGAATGTTTCGTTCTGCGATCTTTTTCTAGACCTTTTTTAGATTCTCGGTGTTCAATCTGTCGCCAAACCTCACCCATTGATAACCATTTTTTTCTCGTTGTATATTTGTCATATTATGTTGTCATCGTCATGATATACGATGTAGGCAACTCTCTGATGCTTTTTTTCTTTGTTTGACAACCGATCTAAATTATTGTATTTCTACATCATCTATACTTTTTTCATCATTGCATTCGAAATAGGTTTGAAATAGTTTAAAAACAAATGTTTCTTATCCAACCTTTTTGAATTGTATGTTATGCCAATTACCTATCATTTTTTTGTTCCTCACTTCACGACATGTTTCGGGAGAACTGTCCTTTCATCGACCGGCGTTTTGAATGTCAAAACCCGCGCAGCCCAATTGGCCTGACACACCAAAATGGAATTCCAAACGATCGAAACTCCACAGTACCGCGACAAACAGCGCGGCGCATCCTGTCGGCACGGCATGCTCGTGAATGTGAAAACCAGCGGTACATTGCGCCATCTCATTGCGCCGAGCTGTTTGACACTCTCGTGAATATGAAAATACAAAATTTTCTCTTTGGTTTTTTTCTTTTTATATATAAACAAACCGCTATAGCAGTTTATAAAACTCGTCATCAGAATTATAACTAATTTTTACTTGAAAATTTCATACAATAGATATTATAAATGCGGAAGCGCCAACAGCTTGTGTATACTAATTTTGATGGCTCGATGATGCGATGGCGCGCCCGTGAGTGTGATGAAAATTTTACAATGCTCCAAATGGAGCGACGCCGAATGACACGATCGTGAATGGGCTGCTTTAGAGAGGTATGTTAACTCATTACTGTATGGGTGTGGGACGGGAGTATAGAGAGGGAGCGGTTGGTGGGGCAGGGGAAGAGGACTGTGTCACGTCGTATTCTGTGTAATATTGTTTTTTTAGGGAATATTGTGGGTAGCGGAGATGTATTGTTGAAGTAATAATTTCATGTCATGACCGCTATTTTGAATGTAGCCAAGTATTTCAATGGCACACTTATTATTCTGTACGAATATCTGGTATATATTCGCTAGTTTATCATAGGAATTGTATTTCTCATTTGTGTTCTATTGAAGTCGTGTCGTAATAATATATAAATCCTTTTATGCATTCCACAAACTGTACAGCTAACGACGATTGTGTACAGAATGGCTACCATCTTCTCTATATAATCAATAAAAATGGCCATAAACAGGAACAATGATCTCGGGAAAATGGATGGGATTTAGATTTACAGTTAGATATTTGAGAAAGGCCTCAACCAATGGTAATAATACCGCTAGAAAACAACATGAACAAATGTCAGAGGAATATGGGGTCAAAAGTTGCAACTCAAAACTATTTCCATCCATACAATTTCCGTTTTATAAAGGAAGTTTCCATTCTTGTTGTTGATCATATAAATCAGCTCAGGTCATGTTTATTTTACAACCCGTTAGTTCATAATGATGCAGTTTTTATGGTTATATTAATGGTGTAAATTATTGAGAAATGAAAATTTCTTTCAATACTTTAGAATGGTTGTCAAATACACCTTAATGCTCTTCAGTAATTAATCGCACATCTGTGTATTTATTAGTCATTAAGATCGTTCCTAGATTAGATCCTTAGTTGACGAGAATTAGACAGCAAGTGATGACGAATAAATAATTGTTTATTTATTTATTTATTTATTTAATATTGCTTCTCGGGCAACTAACAGGTACTATGTCAAATATTAATTTAGCACGCACCCAATAACAAGTTACCACATTCTGGGGACTTACGATATTAATCGTCTCACAGATCCAGACTGAAAACACAATTAAAAACTGTGTCTCCACCGGGAATCGAACCCGGGACCTTTGGCTCAGCAGTCAGATATCTAACCAACTGAGCCACGAAGGCCGACAATTATTTATTGTTTTTAGAAGAAAACTTATTATTCATCCATTCATTCACGGCTTAAAAGACCCTTTTTTAATAAAATATTTCATGAAACGAAACACAATTATACAACACAAAAAAGCAAAAATACAAATATTTATAAACGCACATTATAATACTAATGTTAGTAAAAATACAAAATAAAAAAGAAAGGTAAATTATTTAACAAAAAAGTTGATTCTTATAAGAACCAAATACAAATAACATCGAGTCGGTTGACTCAAATAAATAAAAAGTAAGACAAAGCTATTTATTTGTTATAATTTACAAATTATAAATTATGTTACATATTTCATACAAATATTTTGTTTCATAACCGATAAAAAAATAGTTATGTTTATACGGGCATGAATAGGCGTGATGACAGTAAGAAAAAATCATTGAAATTATGATTTTATAAAATAAAATATGTTATAAAGATTTGAAAAAATATATTTATTTTCATTTTAAAAGAGCGAATAATATTAATATTATTAAAATAAAAATACAAAATATGTTTGTCCGCCATTTTATGTGAAACACCAATCAGAGCGCATGACGTCACCATATTGTTACTGTCAATTGTGTTTGTTACTGTCAACTGTAGTGTTGTTCGAAATGGCTATTTTTTTCATAACAAGCTATATGGAATATGCTGCTTATTTTTAACATGCTATTTTTATTTATTGATTTATTTGGTTTATTTGGGACAATAAACCAAATAATATCGCTATCCGCTCTATTGAATCGTTGACGCATCTGTTATAACACGCACCGAGTATTGTAACGTGGTGGAGAATATTTAACGTTTCAGAAATAAATAACTTGGTGGCTTTCATTGCTTGATTATAAAATAAAATGATGTTATTATATTGTTTGTGGGAGTTGTACAGTGTTACATGAGGTTGAAATGGAAATACACAATGTATTATGATGAATCTAATATACATATGGGATAATTGTTATGATTCATATACATATTATGATTAATATATTAAAAAAAAATAGAATGTTATGTAATAGGTGTGATGACTGTAAGAAAAAATCATTGAAATTATGATTTTAAAAAATAAAATAGGTTATAAAGATTTAAAAAATGTACTTATTTTCATTTTAAAGGAGTGAATAATAATATTATAAATATAAAAATACAAAATGTGTTAGTCCGCCATTTTATGAGAAAAAACAATCAGAGCGCACGACGTCATAGTATGGTCGCGTCAATTCTTCTGATAGTCTTCAATACAATATACGCATTAATTGTCGGTCTAGACAATGTTTATTTTGGTGTTTTTGATATATTAATATTTTAATTAGGTACTTAAAACTAAAACAAAACAATAAAATAGCAATGGAACAAGGATTCATCAAAGCAAATAGTTTCAATTTACCTAGATACTCGCCTACCTATCGGAGGATACTATGGGCCGGTATTACAGTGTCAGTTTAAGAGCTAAACTCAAGTTTCACAAAAATATAGCGTATTACAGTCCGTTTAGGCCTAATCTTCCCTCAAATATGTCACTAAAACGACAAATATTTAACTCAACGTTTCTGGCAGATTAAGTACTTAACTGTGAGTCAACTGTCATTTGCTAGGCAACTCGTGTAGTTTCAGTTTCTATCACTAGAGGCGTTAGGCAACGTGTGTAGTTTCAGTGTTGTATCATTAAAGGCGTTAGTTGTATCGACGGTGGCGCCACACAACAAAACAAACTGACAGCCGTATTGAACATGGGCATTTAAATGCATTATTTTGGTGAAAAAAATTAAATTTACCATGTTGGATGATAAAACAATGGTATTTAAAGTCGTAGCGTCCCGTTTTGTATTTCGTATTATTTGAGGTTATTAAAATTTGACAGATAATAACCACAGAAAAAGTGAAATATGTCTATAATTGAAGATTTAGTAACTGACATGTTATATTGCACTGTAATACGGAAATGGATTCAATCTCCCCTTAACATTAATCTTGAGTTTAACAAACTCAATGAGTTGAGGGCCGACTGTAATATCGGGCCTAAGTTTATTGTATTTTGTATGTAACTTAGTTCTTATTGAATAAATAAATAAATAATGAACGCTCGCAACGTATGGTAAACTAATTTAGTTTTAGTATTCTACAATTTTGTCACGCGATGGTGAGCTGACGAACGTTCGACATGTTATGATGCTGGTCACTGCCAAACTAAACTAGCAAGCTATATTTTTTTCATGCAATGAAGCGATTCGCGAAACGACGGCGACTACGCGAAGCATGCGTTTTAAAACATCGTTACAATTTTAGCAGCATACGAATTATTACATAGCGCTCGTTATTTGTATTGTGTTAATAACAAGCTATATTTATCTGCTATCGTTATTTTTAGCAATAGCAGCCATAGTAGTTATTTTTCTGCCTGTCTTAACTACTCTTAACTAGAATGGAACTTTTGATGGTCGGATATTTCTTTGCGTCGAACAAAGACTTTTGTTCATCAGAATTTCGAAACGTAAAAACTTAATAATAAGTACATATAAGTACTTTATTTATCTGTAATTTAAATACAACTTACATCTCGAAAATCGATAAAATATGCTCCTTCTTCTCTCTACATTATGTGTTCAGCTAAAAACATACGCGGGAAACGTATGATGGCCTATTTTGACGTTTGGACATTAATGAAGTTCTTTATATGCTTATTGCCTAAATAATGGTAAATATTATATTATTGAGAGCTAAAAGTGGGGGAACAAATACTGTACTTCATTGTAAACGCGTACTTAATAAAATACACTTATGTCTCGCCGTGCGAAATTTAATCACTTATTTCTCTTTTTTTTCGCGTGGGACGAAAACATATACCTCAGTAGGTGTTTTTTTCGTCGTGTTTGTACATTTAGGGACCGCACAACACTTATGCACTTTTGAATTGATTATAAATACACAAATCGTCCTAGAATACATATATTACATATAGTAGTGATATGCAGTTTACAATATCGTGACGTCACCGTCAGGGTCGGCAGCCGCCATGATACTACAAGCGTTTTTTGGCGTAAATGTCAAATTTGATTTTAAAATGGCGATTTTTGCTACTAAACCTTTATTTTATGTAGAAATGTATATATATTTGAAAACAGTGAATGCGTAAAAACATCGTGAGATAGTTTTTCAAAATTAGTCATCATGCCTATTATAGAAAAATTCGTTCAATTTTCAGAAAAGAAAATTAAATTGATTCAATAAATTTATGAAAATGTACACATTGGGTAGGGTATTTTATAAAATATATTTTCAATGAAATTTTATATCTCCCAAGGTAAATTGTTAAAAAAGTTCAAATTCAAGAATAATGGGAGAGTAGGTACTTACTCTGATTTGCTCTTAAACCAGACTCCCGGCATACATTAGATATGTGTTCAGGACCAGAAGTAAAATTAAGCGCCCCATTTTAAGAGACTTATTATAAAATATATAATAAAAAATATATAGATGGGTCGATGGCAGAGCGGTTAGCGCGCTGGGCTAGTAATCCAGTGGTCGCGAGTTCGAGTCCTGCCTCGACCGATTTCGTTCACCTATAGCACAAGCATTTATTTGCTTATTTTAGGGAACGTAGGAAGATATATATGTACTTGTTTAACAAGGACATATTCATTAAAAAAAAAAATGATTATAACCTACGTTTAATAACTTCAGTATTATAATAATATTTTTGATTCGTCAGAGAAATACGCATACGTATACCTTTTTTATCAGTAGGCGAATTACCTTTGAAATATTTTAAGAGCGTCCTTGTGCTTTATACATTATACATGTAGGTATCTTTATTATCATATATATTTCGGGACATGTGAATTAGGCCAAAAATTAAAAAAAATATATTTTTATATATTTTGTATATTTTTTTTATTTTGACGGTAATGGTATTGTAGAACTTCATCCAGTCGATCGATTGATAAGGACTAATCTTTCGAAATCAATTTTTGTGGAATCTAAAAACGTTCGTCAAAACGTTCCTAATTTTAATTCACACCTAATTGGAAGCGTACTAGTTATTTTCACAGCATTTCGGGGAATATTTGTTAAGTTAAAACATCAGTTTTGTACGGAAAAAAATAAAAATGGATAATCTATGTACACGTGTTGAGTTAGAATATTAGTGCAGATCAATTGAAATGTTAGGTTAGGAGACATCACGGCGAGATGACATAAATAAACATGGCTAACAGTTCGCAGTACGCATGCGAAGTCTGCGCCATAGATAATATGAGTTCAAATTATTATCAACAGTTCACTAATTTTGTCGATTTATGTTTTAAGAATAACTTCAGTTACAAAATACGAAATTTAGTTCAAATAACCTTGATCCTAAAATTTTAGAACGTTCCTATTTTAGTTCAAAAAGTTACTGAATATGAACTGACGACTGTGATAATAAAACTAATCCGCTTTAGGAAAGGGACAACGATAGTTTTATTGCCACAGTCGTCAGTCGATACTGATAGTACTATAGTGTTACTACTTTGTTTGATTGTACCTTGAAGTCACCCTGAGCGAATTCATCTGAACATTTCATCAATCCGCCCGTGTCCTGTGAGTCCATCACTCAACGTCCAATGTCTCGAATTTGGTGCATCGCGTTCGTTTTTATCTTTGATCTTGCTACGGTTTGTTGTTTCCAGAACTTTCTATATAAGGTCAGACAGCAGTCGTCACAGCGAGATTGACACCCATAAATTATGACGGACAGAGGTAAACAACTGAAAAAAAAAGTATCCAATAAAGTACTACTGCTGAACTGAAAGGTGCAAAAAGAACATAAATTCATCAGTTGATAAAGAACTTTGATATGAACCATCACATCACAATCGTTTGAAAAGAATCACAGGCCAACACCAATAAAATGTAGGTTTCCTTTGATTTATTTTAAGCTAAACCATTTTAAATATCATCAAAATATTTTTATAAACTTTTTTAAGAGGACATATTGTAACGCCTAATCTAGTGACTGAAAACATGATATATTAAAACCGCCAAATGCACTATGAAGTTACATGTTAGGAAGGGTAACTGTCGCGTGCATTAAAAAAGGTTTATATGTGCTTTAAATTATCGGAAACCCAAAATTTGTTGATTTTTTGCATTTTAAGAACAAACTTTACTTGAAATGAAAAAACTTTATCGGTCATTCACTTTGATTTTATACTCTCTTTAAGCATATAAAAGATTTATTTCTCTACGATAGGTACATAGTTATGGATTAATTTAAAAAAAAAAACTGTAAAAAGAATATTTTAAATATTTTTTTAATAGGATTTTAGGCTAAATTTTAAAATTGTATGACTAACATTCTCTAAATAAATTTGAAAACACTTATATTTTTTATAGAAACACGCTGTATAACATATTTGAGAAATTTGATTTGAAATTGGGGTATTTAGGTTTATATGCCCCCTTGAAGAATGAATAACACACATTCCCTAAATCAAGCAGAAATGCTTGTGCTAGATAGCTACGCGAAATCGGTCGAACCGAAATCCGAGCGGGCGTTCTCTGGATTCCACTAGACTTCGCACAAAATAGTCGCTTATTCTTATAACGTTAAATGTAGTTTCATTAAAATAATGGAAGTTTGCGATAAATCTTATTAGAAATATGTAGGTGTAATGAAATTAAACATAGTTTTAATACATCTCATCATCAATTTTGTCTTCCTCATTGCTAAGGGTCGTGACCAGCCTGTCTTCTCGTCATCGTGAAG
Source organism: Molanna angustata (assembly GCA_963576475.1). NCBI lineage: Eukaryota > Metazoa > Arthropoda > Insecta > Trichoptera > Molannidae > Molanna > Molanna angustata. Next base: position 19,817,892 of record OY754974.1, on the reverse strand, counting down.
TTGTGTTTTTGTAGTCCTCAATTTCTTCCGACACACCGCCGCGTCGTCTTCATTGCTCCAACCACCGATGTACCAGTGGCAGGCATAATCTAGTCCGTCCATCTTGTGGGAAATCTTCATCTTTATTCCTTTTCCATCATAATATTATGATGTTTTCCGTTAGACGGGTCTCTCTAATTGTTGGATTTCTCACTTTTTCTCTGGTAGTACTTTCTGTTGTTGTTCGCAGCACTCCCATCTCTGACGTATGAAGAAGGTTTTCTTTTGACTATGACAACCATGTTTTCTTCTTCTTCCTATGGTTCTCCTGTCTCCTGCTGCAGTCCTCTAATTTTCTGACTTGCAGTAATAAGGCCACATTCTTTTCGAACTGATCCTTATTTTTCTTCCTACTCTGACTCCTTTTTCCTATTGGGTACATGGGATGCCGGCATTCTCTATTCATGTTTATCACATCTCAGCATTATCAGTCTACCATGTACAGAGAGCCTAGGAGCCTAATATTTCGTCATCAGTATGATTTACACACATTTCAAAACTCATTAGGTACTGACTTGAATTAATAATTATTATCTTTCAACACAAATCTTTCCTATGATATCTCGGAACTATTTTTTATCACCTTTTTGTACATTGAATATAATATTTAACTGAATATACATATATTGTGACGGGTATCTTGAAGTAGATTTGAGGGCTCCTGGATATCTACAGACGAGTTTTTCTTCCACAATAATTACGAATTCATATCCGGCCACCGCGTCGCACCGCTTTCCTGTTCTTGTAAATTCATGTGGCACCATTGCATCTTATGCAGTCTCTTAAAGTGGACCATTTAAATTTTTTTGAGAAAAATACGCATTCTAAACTTAAAAATAAGAATAAATAAAAGTAATATTATATACTACTTGTAAGAACATCAAAAATATGGAATGATAATCATCCGCATCTGGAGTAAGCTGGTAAAATCATATATTGGATCTACCAGAGGAAGAAAACGTAGAAGAAATTGAATTATTTTCACTCTACTTATTGCCGAAACACGTTTGTGAAAGTATTAATAGTCCTCTTTTTCTTCGCCTGTCTTTTTTTTTACTATTCCTACTTACATTTCAATAGTATGAGTACAATTCTAAATTATTCTTAAGCATTTTACTATCTCACTAGGCAGGCCTTTTGTGAGGTAGGTACACCTTACTCTAAAGACATTTAATTAAAAAAGGTTATATTACTAGGTAAATTATATTTGTATCGCATTTTATGTAATGTTTATAACAAACTACCTCTAGTGAATGTCCGTCAAACAATTTTAAATTTCAATATGAATTCACCAAATAAATATTGAAAATATCAACCTTTGCAGCTTTTTTTAAACTACTCCATATGTTCTAGAATATAATATAAATATGTTATATCCTAAGAAGTGCATAAAATCAATGTGAATGACCGAAAAAGTTGTTTCAGTCAATTGTTTACGAACACCCTCATTTATCTTTTTCATATGGCCGCATTGGCTGCACAGATGTCAGAAGATAGATAAATGCATGTAATATTTGGATAAATGATATGGAAAAATGAAAACAAACACCGCATTGTGCCGTATTGAGTCAATGTAAACACGATTGCGATGAAGAATAACAAGGAAAAACGTTATAAGGAGTAAATTTTTCTGTCAATCTCAAATATGCATCGGATCATATGTGAAAGTTCCGCCATTTTGAAATATTTAATATGACGCGTTAGTCAAGCGTTAAACAACCTCTCGACCCGTCCTAACTTGACGTCTACTAAATAAAGGTGTAATAAAGATAGTCACGGTATACACGGTATACATATTAATATAAGTATTTTTTTTCGTTTATCACGTCTAAAACCAGGTACTATAGATAGTTTACGTTTATAAGTAAGACGATAAAGTGTATAAGGTGGTTTTAATATATCATTTTTTCAGTCACTAGATCTAGCATTATATTAGGCCCTCTTAAAAGGATCATGCTCGGCTATTTTGCGGGAGGACAGACTCCCAGGAGTTGATTTCAGCATTATCCCACCACTAATCATACCTACTCAACATTTAATTTACATGAAAAAACCACAATGAAATAAAAAAAGAAATTAAGTGTATGTGCTGTTTCCGATCCTTGTCCGCCCTTTTACTCTATATCGTTATTTTTGGTGCAAAATGTTGTACAACCGGGTGTTCATTAAGATTGAAGTCAGGTTTGGCAGAAAACCTGGTTATGATGGTTTCCCTTTTGGTGGCTGGTAAGTGTTAAGGTCGAGGCACACAGCATCCAGTTATACTTGCTCTTGCATCAGCGGCTGTAGTCTGATCTGGTTTTGCGCCCACGTGCAAATTTATTGTTATTGCTATTTATTTTGCTTATTTGTTTATTGTTGTACCTAGGCTCGGCGGCTTTCCTATACTGGCGTGATCAATTTCAACAATCTTACCTTTTTTTACGCCTTCTCGTATAAGTTGTTGTTCAACCGCGAATTGTTTATATATAAGCATTTAGTTTTGTTTTTTGAAAATATTTTTTGTGTTTTTTTTATTTGATTGATTACACACTATTACAAATTAAACATTTTTCTTGTTTGTGAGTAACGTATTAATAATATTATGTTTCGGAAAAATAGACGATATTATGTGAGTATTAAATTATTATATGTACCTATGCATCTATTGATTATATAAATTGAATATTGTTTGTAGCCATATTTTGTGATTTTTCATATAAGTCGATTCCTGGTGAAGACACAGTGTTGTATCTGTGAAATTATTGACATCACAAGTCTCCAAAATGTGGCAACCTGTTATTGGATGCATGTTAAATTATTATTTGACATAGTTACTATATAAGTGTTTGATTCATTAGGATAACACCCTTTGATGAGGACGCTACTTTACAAAAAAATAAATAATAAAAGATCAAACAAATAAAATAAAAATTATCAAAAAAGAAGAAAAGTACAGCGATTATATCAGTCAACAACAATTATTATGATCTACAGTATACATGCACCTTTTTAATATTATGACATTACTTCGTGTTTATGTAAATATTCACAAGTTTTTAAAATATATAAGTACGAAATATTCTTTTAACGTTGTAATACTGTGAAAATATCTACAAACAATAGTGTATTAACTAACATTTCGTAATTTAATATAATTTTATATCAATATAAAACTTTAATTTTATATTGAATCTCATACATTCATTTACTTCAATTTTATTATTGATATGTAATATGAATATTTATCATAATATATATTAATATTTAAAAAATATGTTTAATGTTTTCCGAATTTACTTTACGGTAATTTTTAAAAAAACTTTTTTAGAACATATGCGATGTCTAAAAAATAACAACATTTCTGAATTTGCAGATCATTTTATAGAAAATAGTCATAGTTTCGATAGAAATACTGGTTTTAAAATTTTACATCTTCACAAACAGGGCCATAGATTGGATAATTTAGAAGCACTAGAAATTAGGAATGCAATAAATAAAGACGAAAATATTATAAATAATCAAATTTTAACTAATAGTCTGCTCATCGATATGTTTCCTCTAGAAAAATTTACCTCACCCCCGTTACTACCTCTCTTACCCCCTCTACTCGCACCTCACACCAACAGTGCTACCGGCAATAATACACAGACGTAGAGAGTTAGTTGTTATCCGTCCTGACGAGGAAGCGGTACGCTTCGAAACCGATCGAGCATAAATAAATCCAAAAGTGGTAAAAGAAATTGGTGTTTTTAATTTTTTTTATAAAAATATGCGCTAACCAAGAATCGAGTCCAGGGGGAGAAGTCTGGTCCAACCGGCGAAATCAAAACCCTCGTGATTACCCATATCATGGATGTAATTATCATATGGAGTTCCATGACATCTAAAGATATTATAGAACTCCATATAATAATAAATTATATCCTTGATATGGGTAATCGTGAGGGTTTTGATTTCGCCGGTTGGACCAGACTTGCCCCCCCTGATCTATAGCTTTGAAATTAAATGTCTATCTAACTGAGCCACACAAGCCGTTGTTTTTTTCCATTGTTTTTCTGTTTTGTTTTATGAAATTATGAATTTAATATAGTGTCAGGTCATTTATGCCTCTTGGCTATGTTTTCATTTATTACGAGAACATTCATCATTTCGTATTTAATTGCTTTTCAATAAAACAATCACTGAATTAATATTACGAGTTTCATTAAGCAATGTTGTTCATATGTTCATCTTACCATAACCATTAATAGGATATTTTATAGAAAGTCGTGTTCCACATAATCCTATCTTGGAAGATGTACAGTGTCTGTTGTATTTCTATTCGTCATTTTAATAAGGACATTTCATTCTTATTTAACTTAATTAACCCAATTAAAAATAATAATAATAAATATAGTTTTTACGGAAAAAAATAATCAATTCATTTGTTGACTATCTAATTTTTTACAATATATTTTTCACTGTTTTTTTTTATTTATTTCTGGTATCTGTGCATTAAGCGAATCAAAAGTTATAAGGGAGGGCGGGGGGACACAGACACACACACACATACAAAAATATTTTCTACTCCATATTCTGAGTTTATCCATTCCTCACTGTTTGCATCTTTGTTAAAATATATAGGTATTATATGTATTTAATTTTTTTCATTACATAATAATCTTTTCAGTTCAAAAAGCTAAATAAGAAAAACACTATTAATTTTGTTTTAATGTAGTTCATGTATAATGTTTTTTTAAATCAATGAAAAATATATGACTTCTCCTTCTATTATTTCATTGAATGATTCAATATATTTTAATATGTAAAGAATTATTTTTTTGGAATAAAACGCCATACTAGGCTTATTATGTTCCAAATTAGATATGATGGTATGATCGAATGTATTTTGAATAATATTAAATATATAAGTTTATTGAATATGGCATTCACACATTTCCATTTTATCCTAAAATTTATTTTTCTCAATAAATAAAAAAAAAAACAATAAATATTCAATTTAATTATTAATTTATAAACAGTAGATAATATAATACAATTATCGACCTCACTAGGGCTATTCTGTGTTAAGGTCGACATTTTTACACAATGTAAGTTTTTAAAAATATCTCTATAATTTAAGTTTGTCTTTGGAGTCCTAAATTAATATTTAGGTATGTATATATCTACCTTTTTCATATTATATTATACGAGAAGAAATTCTATCAACTTGTTTATACATAATATTAAATTGAAGACAGCCATATTCCCGAAGGCAATAATTTATAGGAATTAATTTTACTATTGTTTTGTAATAGCGTCCATGATTGGTATCCAATAATAGGATGTGTCAATAGTAATAAAACACCATGAGTCAACTATGGTGATTTATTCAAATGGAAACACCGTCTACTCTGATTTATAACCAAAGACTTTATTGAACCTTCGAACGGTGATGGCTTCTTAAAGTTTATGGAATCCTCTGAAAAAAAAACTACAAAGGGATAAATGACTAACTCAAGGGTAATAGTAATAGAGAGATTAATAGTATATTCAATACTTTGACCCATCAGAAGAAATAAAAGTATTGATCTCTCTTGAATAGATAAAATATTTTTGAATGTTCAACTATGGAGTTCTACAGTATAAATGTTGTCGTAATCGCTAAAATCCATAGCTCAAAATATTTCTCATAATATCTATGGTAGAGAAATACGTATCGTTGTTACATAAATATTAATATTGTTACATAACATATTTATGTAGTAGAAGTACCAAAGCGCGAAGTGTTTTTAGTGTGACAATTATCTTACAAACGCACAGCAAAATTCGGCGCTCGTTTGCGTGCAACGTCTAAATACGAGTATTCTTCAAGTATATACTTTTTTAATGTTGGTGTCGGCTCTTGTAAGAGGGAGATACACATCACCCTTTTCATTACTAATATGTAACATTTTAAGTATTGCCTTGTTTATTTCTTTCATTACATTATATTTTGTTGTTAGTTATAATACGAGTATGAACATGGATAAGTACAAAAATTAAAATTATTAGTTTTTTTCAAATAAGTACTGTCCCAATAAAGTTAAAAACTTGTATTTGGGACAGGAGTAAATTACATACATTTTACATATTTATATTCACATACTATACTTATAGTTATTATAGTCATACTATACAATATACATATTATATACGTACATACACGAGAATCATTTGATAAATTGTTAATTAAATTTAACTTACAGCTTACAGCTAATACAGATGTTAAAGTTCTTTTTTATTGTTATTTTTCTGTCTATTTTCTTTTTTGTTTTGTATTACTATACTTTAACTTGTTTGTTTTTTTTTAAGTATTTTTTATTTTTTTCATTTCTATACTAAATTATATTTTTTATATTACCTATTTGTTTTTAATAATAATAATAATAATTTATTTTATTGTTATTTTTTTATATGATCTTAGTGCATATGTTTGTTTTTCTTGTTAAACTTATTTGTAAATAAATAAATATCTTTATTTCACGTTACTACATAAATAATTTTAGGGATATCATTCACATGGTTGCATCATCCTTTTCTTGGACGTCCACGACCTCTCGTTTCAATCATGTCAGCTTGGTATAAAGACGATATCTCCCCAGATTCGAATGGACGTTACCCTTTACCCTTCTTTAACTCCGCGTGTCTGTCTGTACTGGAATTTTGCATACGATTTTCAACTAAATTTACGATTAGTTAGAGCTCTGAAACTTTTGAAATTTGTGTATTTACGATGACAATGCATATTAAAACTGTTTGATTCATTTGATATTTTGATAACATTTAGCAATTTTGTATTACTGAACATGAATTGTGACTGCTATACATGTTGCATATTATTCTGGCGTTATTCATTTCGTTATTAAATCGATTTAGAAACTTTAAAAAGGTAGTCCTCAATTTTTATTATTTACTTCTTTTTATTTAAAAACTTAAAAATATATTTCCGCTCTATAAACACTTATTACGAGCAATTAAGTTAAACACTTACGAGCAATTAAATCAAATGACCGTCCAAATATTTAAGATGACATTTGAAAGTGAAGTTTGAGAATTTCTGTAATAAAGGATGTGCAAAGTGCAATCTGTTGGTCGCATGCGCCGATCACCGCGTGACGCCACTAAATTGCGACAATTTTCCGCTTTAATATCATATTGTAGATATGTAATTACACCGTACCTTTATATTTACATCCATACATTTTTGGTCCATAAACGGTTTTGTGTTTGAATAATTGACAATTATCTTTCTCTTTGTCTCAATTTTAAACGTTAAAAGTCGCGTAGTATTTTTATTATTAAGTCTTTAGTTAAATTGAGTACCTACTTATAAAATAAATATACTAAAAAGGTCCCAAACCATGCGAATAAGCTTGACATTGGTTTAATAAAATGAGACAAAAATATGAACGAAAAATAATCAACATAATATCTTGGCTAAAATACAAATGTAAATTGAAAAATTAAAAAAATGTATCGAAATTTGTAAATTTTAATTTTGAAAATATACCACAGTGTTAACCCCGAAAATATTATTGTAAATTTTAAATTGAAAAATCTACCACAAAGTACAACCAATCATATTATTTATTATATGAAATATTGTTTATTAAATTATTTTATATATATGTTTTTTCTGTTTTTTTTTCAGATTGTGCCTTATATTTGAAAGCTACATTTTCAATCCTCGCTTGTGCAAAATTAGATTTTTTATTTCGATTCATTAAAGTGTTTTAAAATTTAATCATTGAAAAATCGGGTCCGTGTTTTGTGCTAGGTGAACTTAAAGTTTTTGTTATTAAAGAGGACACAAGCAAAGACACCAGGCTGGATCAATCGTATGGTAAGTAAAGATTAACATTTTCCATACATCTTTCATTTATCATTTTTACTTTAGCCTAAAAATGCTCGTATTATTTTATAACAAGTGATACAGATATTATTAACAAATTAAGATTTGATGCCTACTTCAGTATAGTGTTATTTTTTGACGATAGAGACGAAACTTAAAATATTCGATTTGATTTGGATACCATGTGATTCATATTAATTACGCCAACATAGCTAACTAGTCTCTTTCTATGGCTCTGAAATAAAAATCGCGTCAGAGATTGGATTTATGACAGGTATTATGGCGGACATTGGGACCTGGTTGATCTGTTTTGTGTGAGCCCATATGTTTGTTGAGGTAATGATTGTGAGTGCAGAAAGTAGAGGTTGTGTACATATTTAGTGTGGAACGGGAACAATCACCCGATTCATAATTGCATATAATTGTCAATAAAAATTGTAAACTGCTAGCCCTAGAACAGGATTTCCTAGTTGGGCAGCAGTATTACTTATTGTTGTCGTTATAAATAGGGTGTGATAAAAGGTAAATAAATAAATATTTATAGGAGAACTGTGAAATCAGGAACCTACAGGGCTAATGACCTGTCTTAAGAAAGATATTAAATAAAAATATTTCTCTCTGTTTTTCTGGACTTATAACACATCATGTTGGATTGGATAAATCTCCATATCCAAATCACACATTACACTCTCCACTATGACAGGATGTAATACAGTGTATTGCAAACATGTTTGTGCTACAATTTATGTAGTTTTATGAATGCCGTATAGTTTTGATTTCACAAATTTATTTTATTTGGTTTTTAATCGATGTTACTTGTTGAGCCAATTTTGATATTATTCTATCATCACAATTAATCAATGCTTTACCATGGTTTTCAATGATCCTATTTACAATTGGCTACTTGAATATAATCCTACGTTTACCTAGTTTCGGAAATACAAACAATTGGCTAAATGTCGGTTTATAGTCAAGTTGCACATAGTAAGTAAGGCCCCAAATGTCTATTGTGAAATAGGTTGTTCTTATTTCTTCTTTCTTTTTAAATAAAATGACTAAATATATTAGCAAGTACGTTAAATAAAGGATAGGTAAACAATATCACTTTCATTTTATGGCCGAGCTGTGGTTTCTCGGGATCGTAACTGGATGGTACTTGTTCTTAACCTGTTTTCTCAATAACACCAGCACCCGGTGCTTTGTGGTTTCATACATACCTTCTTGTAATGGAAGAGGTATTCCACAATGTTGTTATATAACCCACCAACAACAATGAATATGTATATAAAACATAGATTTAGTAAACAATATATGTACTTACCTACATAAATATGATTAATTATTACTATAACTAACATGAGTATTAATAATATTCTTAATTAGATTGACGAATTGATTGTTGAATGAACAGCAAACTTTGGCTTGACGGATTCGTTTATATTAAAAACTGAGTATTTTTTGAAATCGAAATTCCTTAAACGAAGTCCATATTTTTTTCACAAAAGAATGAATATGTCCTTGAAACAAGTACATGTAACAATTAAGCATAAATGCTTGTGTTTAGGTGTTTATCCAACTGTCGATTTGTTCAGGAGAACTTTGTTCTCTTAACATATCGACAATGTATCAAGCCAGAATACGCGAGAATTGTATGGAGAGGTCTACTTTTTTCACGGCTTTTCCAACTTTGAAGTCAAAAAACACCAACTTAGAGGCTTCGCAGCATATATGTTCCATACACGGATTTACTCAGAATTCGGAGTAGAACATTTCGTGTGTCTGTGTGTGTGTGTGTGTGTCTGTGTGTCTGTGTGTCCCCCCCCCCCTTATAACTTTTGATCCGCTCAATTTACAGAGCCTTAAATTTCAGAATATATAAACAGTTACAGGCCTACAAAACTTTTATACTCGGAATTTTGAATTTTTGTTTCAGTCAGGGGTTATCAACTTTTGAATTTTTATTTTATTTTTCCATATATCTCAGAAACCATAAACGCTAGAACGCTGAAAATTGGTACAAACATAGACAAATACAAAATCTCAAATTATTTTTTTCAAAAAAATTCCAGGGTTTCTCAAACATTTTTTATTAAGAAAAATATTTTTTTTATGATAAATTTATGAGTTTAACTGCCTATATTTCCAAAACTTTTACAATTATCGAAAAAAGCCGAAACACCCCAACTAGATAATTTAATTTTATATAAAAAATATTAACATTGTAGCAGAAGATCTCAATTTTTTTTTAACAATTTTTTTAAAAATTGAATTTAGTGACGACATCGCTTCATACATTTTGTATGGCAGTCGCCTATACACAATATGTAAGAAGACTTAATAGTTTGATACTTCATCTCCAAACAAACATACATACCATCATGCTATTTTCATATTCTGGGTAGGAAAAAAGGATCTTCCTCCATACTATCCTATCTTGACATACATACCTACATATGTTGCATAGAAAACAAAATATCTGAAAATATTCAATAATTTGTATTTATGGGTTTATAGTTTGGTACATATTCTTCAACTATACATACTATCGCTATCGACAGTTGGATCTCATGTGTTACATGCAACTAGTTAATATGTTACTTATATACGTAAGTTACATTTATTTTATGCCTTGTTGATTAAGTATGTCTTACAGTCAAGTCTATATATGTAATATTGTGATACAATTTATCTCAAAGAACTGGTTGTCTATAAAATTTATGAAATACCTATAGGTACATTAGATAAATGAAAATATTTGCTGAGTAATTACTACGCTCAATGATTATTATGTATGTAGTAATTTCCTCACTCTTCTTACTTAATTACTACAAAAATGGTTGCTTTCATATTACACGTACATATTTATCTCGCGGCGTGCTGTCATTATGCAAATTTTGTTCTTGTCTTTTTTTTTTGTTAAATCTCATTTCCCTTTTTCTTTGTCGAGGGCATAATATTTGATCTCAATATCTGCAATATTAGTAATTGGAGTCAATGCACGCTTTACTGTTTCGATTCCTCTATGGATTTTTAACGTCAAATTAAAGTTTGTTTTGCGTAAACTTAATCAGTATTTTTAGTGAAATAATTTTTAGTCTTTTTATAAATTAGACTTACAATCGACTTCTTTGCAGAATACGTAGCATTTGAAAATATATTGATGAGGGAACTTGATGCCATGGATGCAAAAATAATGACTATCACCGATTTGAAATCTTTATATTATGTAGGATATCAGAACACATGTCAATTGACAGTAAGTTCAGAATAGATAAGACATGCGTGCGACCGACCATGACGTATGCTGTGGAAACACGAGCATACACTGTACGAACCAAGGGGCTCTTAAGGACAACGAAAATGAGGGTTCTAAGGTCAATCACTGGAAAAACTCTCCGAGATCGTGTTTGAAATATTAAAATAAGGAAAACATGCAAAATAGAGGACATCGTTCGGTGGGGTAGATCCAGAAGAAGACATTGGAGGAACCACATAGCCAGGATGGACAGCGATAGACTTGCGTATATAGCGGCGAATGAAATTCCCTCTGGCCGCCGCCTACCGGGAAGACCATATGGAAAGATAGTTGGACTTCACCATCCCAGGAGGCATAGTTTCTGAAGAACAGACCAACTAGGTCTATTAAACGAAGAAGGAGATGGATATCAGATATGTGAACAATACGTTTTATAAGTCAAATGATCAAATCGGTCAAATTCTTCAACCCCAATTGAATGAAAAGTAAAAATCAACCGTAAAGGTATAGCACGATTATGTGAGTAAAGTAATGAAAATTGAAAGACTAACTCGAAGCAGAATAATGGAAAATTCTGCATTTAAGGCATATTGAGATATTATAGTACTAAAGTGACAATGACCAAATTATTGTCTACTTATTGTTTGATGTAGCCAATTAGGTGTAATATAATATTTAGTTCATTATAAGTTGTATAGTTAATTTATTGTGTAGACTTAGACAATACTCAGTTTTTATTCTTGATTTCTTGTATCGTGTTGTTATTACGCAAAAGTTTTGACGGATATTTAAATATACAATCGTGTGACGCCATAAGTAGCATAGCTCCTGTTAACCCTTTAATGATTTCATTTTAATAAGAATAAAAACTGACATATTATTATGTAGTTACGTTAAACAGCGGCCTTACTCTCCACTGCAAATCCGATCCCAATACGATCCGATTCGCTAAGAACCTACCTTTGTAACGGAGAATGAATGCGGTAGGTAGGTATGTTTTAATAGTAATAGTCGTTCATTTGAATGTACGCAGGTAACAGATAGGTAAGTTCTAAATGAAAATTTAAAAATCGGGATCGGATTCGAGTTTCAAGAGTAAGGCTACAGGGCATACCTACAGTTTTATTATGAATGATATGACATAAGACTATGCCCCCAAGTCAAATTGAAAACGCTGTTCGTTTTCGCCAAGCGCTAATTTTTTTTGTATGGGATTTGACGTTTGTTGTTTGTTATTGTAGAAAAAATTTCTACAACAAACGTCAAATCCCATACAAAAAAAATTAGCGCTTGGCGAAAACGAACAGCGTTTTCAATTTGACTTGGGGGCAATGTATACAGATGTAATAAGAATGGTATGACAGTAAAAAGTGCATACAGATTTATTATTAATGGTATGACATTAGACAGTGCATACAGTTTTATTATGAATGATATGACATAAGACAATGTATACAGATGTAATAAGAATGGTATGACAGTAAAAAGTGCATACAGATTTATTATTAATGGTATGACATTAGACAGTGCATACAGTTTTATTATGAATGATATGACATAAGACAATGTATACAGATGTAATAAGAATGGTATGACAGTAAAAAGTGCATACAGATTTATTATTAATGGTATGACATTAGACAGTGCATACAGTTTTATTATGAATGATATGACATAAGACAATGTATACAGATGTAATAAGAATGGTATGACAGTAAAAAGTGCATACAGATTTATTATTAATGGTATGACATTAGACAGTGCATACAGTTTTATTATGAATGGGTTGACACTATACCTACAATCACTACAGTTTTATTGTGATTGGTATAAAATTGGTTATCACAATACCCGAAATTATTGATGAAATTTTGTGATACAACGAAAATGCACTCATCAAAAATGCATTCAAGGATAGTCAAAATTTAAAGAAAAAAATCTATGGTCTGCCAAATCAATGCGAAATAAATTTCATATTTGTATGAAAAATGTATATAACGAAAGTAAAATAGCTTCTGTAAGGGAAAAATGAGTGATCAACTTCATATTGATATTGTATGTGTCTCTATAGACAAGTGTATTTTTTTACTCTCCACTTCTATCTTCCTCAAGGGGTAGGCAGTGAGAAGCGAACACCGCATTCTTCTATCTTGACACACACATCGCCTCATCAACATTGATACACTGTCTCATACATGCTCATCTTGCTAATAATGCAATTTTAATTAACTGGTATCATGTAGAAAATGCATACTATGAGTTTCTTGGATGTTTTTGTGTGTAAGGTGTATTGTAAAAACTATTGTCCTTTGGGAATCTTATATTTGTTTAAATAGCTAATAGAAATGTACTTCATAAAAATGCATTTAGAGATTGTCAACCATTCAAGAAGAAAAAATAAACACATTCTATGGTGCGGAAAGTTTAGTGTTGGCTACAACCCACTCGTTTATCAAACTTTTATAATAAATTTCAATGATCGTTATATCGAGTTAGTCTTTATGTTTTTGTCTCGTCTTTCATATCTTTGAAATATCCTTCCAAAATACAATCTTAGCGCCAATTATTCACCGGTTGTTGAAAATAATATCTTTGTGTGCACCCACTCTTTGTGGTAATCTGCAACTTTATTTCTTATTTTAATGAGACAATTATAGAAACATAACTTTGATATATGGTTTTGTGACTGTTCATCAACTCAACAAAGACACAGACAACGAAACAAATGATTTATATTCTACAACAAGATAATACGATTTAACAACTATGTGGGATTTTACATAGAATAACGTAATTTACGATCAATCAAAGGCGTTCGTATAAAAAATGATTTTTCTAATTGTTAGTGATGTACCACTCATGAGTGAATAATTTCACGAGTTATTCATCACACACCGCTTCAATTATGATGAACAATACTATAATTCATATATCTGGAGTGCGTTGAAATTGCGACCCAGTTTCGAATGCAAAAGGCAAATACAATTGATTTTTTACAGCCCGAGGATGAGCCTCACATGCGTTGCACTTGTGCTCAGAAAGTTTAAAATAAATAAATAAATTAATAAAAGAGCCGATCGGCTCATGACAATAATTTATCGTCAACATTGTAAGTTTAATATAGAAGTTTTTCATATACAGCAACACTTTACTTCAGTTCTTGATACAAAATCTGGTTTTCAATTCCCGTTGGAATGATTAAATTTTTCGTTCATAGTTTTTACTTGTTCTGGTAAATTATTGTGGACTCTCACAGCCACATAATTCTTTCGTGTCCATTTTTTTGAAGCTTTCTCAGTTAGAAAGTAATTGAGGATTGTGTTCTCTTCTTAAGTCCTTAGTTCAGGGTCTTCTATTTTTATTTTGTGTATTAGTTTTAATGTCTCATACTGTGCCTGGTGCCAGCTTCTGTATGTTTAGTTGTTTCGTTTCTTTTGTGTAAAGGTATTTAAGTATAGTGTCATAATCTTCTACACAACCTGACGTTTGAATCTCGATCAGCATTTTTTGACCCACTTCCACAGTAGAAAATAACAACACACCTAGCATTGGTTGAACAATTTTTTGCCAGATCCAAAACCTGCGTGGTATAACAAAACCTGGATCCTGCTTGGTAATGTCTTTCATATATTGTTAGTTTCGGAATTGCAAAAAATGTTTGTATTTGTGTTTTAAAATCGGTTAAAAATAACCAAAAAAAACGTTATCAATATTATTTTTTATCCGGATACCAGCAAGACATAGAAGGTACAAAACATTCAGGCAAAATCTTGATCTATGTATTAGTGTAACTTTAGTTTCCATGTGTTGGGTTAGACGGAATTCTATATTGTAAACTGCGTGACACGCAACTTGGCTAAGTGAAATGACTTAATTGATTTGAATGAAATAATAGTTTAGTATATTTATATTATACTCTTGCAGTGTAGGCGCCCCGCCCTCTAGTTCAAGGCGGTCTGTCCGCCCGGAACTATCAGTATTATGGCACCTAACAATACTGTAGACTTGTTAAATTAATTATTATACTTGACTCGGGTTTCGATATACAATCAATAATATGATATTTTTTATTAAACTTCATAGCAAACAATGAGTTATGAATGTACGTGTGAGAGACAGCGATTCTAGACTTGCGTCATTTTGTACAGTGGGCCAATACAAAATTTATAAATAGGTTACAGCAGGTAACAACGATTGGATCCTGAGTAGTGGTAGCTTTCGAAGATAGCCTTCAAAGTGTTGGAAATTGCTGTTTTAAAACACCAGTTATGTATGAAGCGTTATATTATAAAGCTGCGTTATAGTATTTAGCTGAAGTGTGAAAATAGCAATTTTCAACACTTTGAAAGCTGTTATCTCCGAAAGCCACCACATCCTGCTGCTTGTTGTTATCTGCTGTTGTATTCTTTGTATTGCTGTGATACAGAGAAAAAAAAACAGCCTATATACTATGACGTTAATTTTGCTATCACTAGGCCTTGGTCTTTAACAACGTTTCACTGAATTTTCCAAAATATAATGCATTCACTTTGATTCTTACGTGTTTTTGCATTGGTAAAATTTTTAGTTTTATCAGATGTAAAAAAATAAACTTGTCAGATGTAAGAAACTAAACTATCAGAACAAAAAACCTCCTCCGGAATTCTGAAATGAGGACACTGCGCTCCATAGTGGGCGTAATACTCGTGAATAGAGTCTGGAAAGAGTATATAAGGAAGAGATGCGATGTAGACGACATCATCCGCTGGGGTAGAGGGCGAAGGCGTCAATGGAGAAACCATGTCGAGAGAATGGGAGACAATCGACTACCCAAAATTGTCTCCAAGGAAGTCCCGGAGGATCGTAGAGCAGTGGGGAGACCAGCAAAAATATGGAGTGACAGTTGGACATTCAGATCACAAGAGGCAGTCTCCGACTGAAAAAACAGACCTTCGGCCAAAAACTATAGGAAAAAGGAGTCTCCGTATAATATTTATACAGTAGCGAGATATTTAAAATATTAGTAACTCAGTAGAACTTAACTCGCTAGATTGTCAACTATGCAAGCTTACCAACACAAAAACACGAGAGTAGTTACAATTAAGAAACGAGGTATTATAGTGAATGCACAATATTAACCTATATATTAGCAATATTTATGAAATTTACATATTTTAGTGGTATCTCCACTTACTTACTTAAGTAAGTAAGTAAGTGGAGATAAAAAAATACTTACAAACGCCTTAATCTCTGCAATCTCTACGTCTTTTTTATTTGCGTAATATTTTTTATTACTAACAAAAACATGTGATTGTTTATTAAAATTAAGTACAATGTATGCTCCATTCGCTACATGAACGTCGATCAATAAGAGATTTTGTACATCTGCACAATATTCTAAATAATCGCGTTGACTCCCCATATTTATTAGGTTGACTCCCCATATTTATTAAATCTAAGAGCTCCTACGCGATTTACCAGAAATAATTAAATGATCTCTTCAGTATATCGGCATTACGTAATAACCACACAATAAAATGTTTACCATAAGAGCTTGCACAAAATTTATTACATACTGTGGACATTTTTTCTGAATTTTCGGGGGTATTTATGCTATGTATACAAGGCAATTTCACAACGTAATAAACTTATTTCCTCCCAATGTATGTACGCATATTTTGATAAATCATTATAGTGTATAATTTTACCTTTGTGTATACTTTTGTGTTTTATGAAATATTCTTTTTTATCAATAATCAAAATTATATTTATAAATCAAGGTGTTTTATAAAGAATATAATGTAGTTTTAAGAAGCTGCAATGTTTTTCTTCAAAAAATAAATATCTTTCTTCTACAATATATTTTCAAACATAGATAATCTTGTATCTGATACAATAGAATCAGCACAAAGATGTTAGGTAGGTAATTTATTTTCCTAAAGAATTTCTGTTGGCTGTCGAGCAATAAGATTATTGCTCCAAGTATGCTGTGGTATACCCATTCTTTACCCCGGTAAGATAAAATATCCCGAAAGTATGCGATGAAGATCTTAATCATTTCTAAAGAACAGCGATGTAGAAAAATACTTGGGTTATAGTTAGATATCAACGGCCATGTCGTGAGTAATACTCGACTATCCACTACGTGCAAAACAATTTCGTTAATTGATTTTTATACAATGTATAAGTTAGATTTTCACACAAAATAGAAAGGAATATTTCACTCTCAACTCAGCAAATAAATAATAACCTGTAAAAAATATAATATAAAATATTCAAATCATTTTAGTTCTAAGCCAGCTCATCTTTTTGAGTTCGATTTCTTTAAGAAAAAACATAGGTATTTCTCTGTTAATTTTTCTTACGCTACGTCCTACGTAGGCGATTCAAAGCGAACGCGATTGCGAAGCGATGCGGTGCGGATACAAGCGAATCCAATGCGATGCGGTGCGACGCGGCGGCTCTGTCCTACGTGTGCGCGAATCGTTCCCTCTGCCGCCAGCTACTGTCATGGATGTACGTATATAAAATACTCAAGAAGTATGTACGGCAGAGAAGTGAAACTAATAATGTGTACTTAGAGAGGCATATTTATGGGGGATATCACAATTTGTATGAAGAATTACGTGATCTTGAATTGATAAATGAGACTGAATCTACATCTTTCCGGGAAACATATCAAAATTTGACATTCGTGCAAGCGAGAGAAAACTTTGTGTGTTTTGAACAAGATCCTATTGTAAAATAGCAATAATAAATAAATGTGTTTACTTGTAGTCCCATTTTTTTTTGCCAAATCCTAAAATTCGCGGTTCGATAATAATAATTCTTTTATCCCATAATATGGGACGTTCATGGACAGAAAATAAAATTTCTATTTCTGACATGTCAAAAAACAATGGCTTTCAATTCGCTCGAAAATATCAAACAAACTGATCGCGTTCGCTTCGCATCGCGCCGCGCCGCATCGAAAAATACTCGCGGTCGGTAACGTAGGACACTTCCATAGTTACCGACTGTTTGTTATTTTCGCGCCGCGCCGCGCCGCTTCGCATTCGCTTTGAATCGCCTACGTAGGACGTCGCGGAGATGATAATACGATTGCAATTTGATGACTTTTTCGCTTTCACTTGAAAAAAAATACAATAAAAAAAGATTGCAGAATAAATGAGGGTGAAAATTTTTTTTGTGTCATTTTGTGTTTTTTTTTTATTCCTCAATCATTTTTGTATTTTTATAGGTTAATATGAAATATAGGTATATGAAGTTCGTAGTGATCTTTATATTCTTATGTATTCTAATTGATATTTGGCATTCGTTATTTACAGTATCATTTTTTCAAAATATTTCAGCCTGGGACACGTTTTTATCCCAGTGGGCCATTTTAGCTGCAAAAGTTGTGAAAGGTCATTTCTATTATGCATAAATAAATATATTCTTGTTTCAAGAATATACTTATTATTCATTCTTAAAAAAACATGGACAGTTTTTAATCCTCACTACCCCAAAGGGATATAAAGTGGGGAGTTATGTTATCGCAATTTTTTATTGCAGATTATTAACTAGTATCATGTTGAAATTGTATTCTGAAAGTTTCATCACAATGTATCCTTGTGTGCTGTGTATTATGTACGGCGTATATTTATTCTAATTTATCGATTATAGGCTGAAATACCTACTCTTTCGATTCTTGTAAATTTTTGCTATTTTGTGTATCCAATAATCATTTAGACCCCATTAGATTTTGAGGATATCTGAATAGTGCTTCTCAATTTTATTAAATGTCAAATATTTCAAAGTGAAGTTTTCATAATAAAATATTTAAATAAAAAAGAATCATTTTATGATAATGCTAAAAAAAATTGCACTCAAAATTTTAATATTTTTTGAAGTGACTTGGCAGTGAGGAGTACAGCATTGGCCACAATCCACTCGTTTAATTATTCATGAAAGTAAAGAAAAATAATTCTTTATAATCTAACCGATGGTTTGTGATTTTACAATTAAATCGTTCCATATTTTATTACTCATGTAAATATCGGACATTAGAGTATTTTATAGAGAAATATAGTAGCGTATAAACATAACACACCAGTCTATTGTTTCATAGGTTGATTTATGGCTGTTTTATATTCTGAAGATTTATAGTTGGAACTTACTATTGAAGCAAGGAAGAAGGGATATTTACGAAAAGGTACATAATGTATGTATTCACAAATATGCACCTATACGGCGTTCACGCTTGACTTTGGTATGATTCATTGCAAAAAATGTTATAAACATGTTAATAACACGTAAAAATGACATGTTTTATAATCATGTTATAAAATATTTCGTCGGTTGTCAAATGTGTCACATATTCTTATGATGAGTCATCAAAGGCATTCTTGGACGAACTATATGTAGGTACTATTATTTGTATTTTTGATTATTGACGTATTATTTAAGAAATATAACAGCATTGCACGCCATCATATATGTATAAAAGACATGAGTATATGTATAAATAAATTCCAATGAATCTAAAATGAAAACGAAATTTTTAAAATACAGTTTATACAGAGGTACCTAATGACAAAACAAAGATAAATAATGATTTTATTTTTTTATTTATTTATTAAATATTTGGTACACGGTTAACACACAATACACGTAAACATAATATCAATCATAACCCTTCGTCGACCTTCGTGTCTCAGTTGGTTAGGTATCTGACTGCTGATCCAAGGATCCCAGGTTCGATTCCCGGTAGAGACACAGTTTTTAATTGTGTTTTCAGTCTGGATCTGTGAGACTATAAATATCGTAAGTCTCCAGAATATGGTAACTTGTTATTAAGTGCGTTTTAAATTTAGGTATATTTGACATAGTACCTATAAAATATAAATCAGTACCTGTCAAATATAAGCCCGAGAACCAACAATAAATAAATAAAAAATAATAACAAAGCAACCGTGCACGTGATTTTTAAGTTATGTTCCCTATGTCCTGTTTTTATTATTTGGAAAATAAATAATTAAAATGAAATAAATCAATAAGTAGGTAGGTACCTGTCAGACGTGAGAGGTTAGAAGACAAATAAATTAGATAAAAACAAGAAAAAGAACAGGGAAGCATATATACGCAGACATGCTGATTTTTTTTTTTGAAAAATGGTGTGTATTATATTCAAAAATTGATTTTAATTTTTTTTTTTGAAAAATTGAATTTACGTATTATTCTATGAAGATAGTTATTATTATTTTATGGAGTCAATTCTAATTAAGATATTTGGTTGGCTACTGTTTTATTTGGGAATTCTCACGTTAGATTATTAGTTCATATATACAATTATTGGATAATTTCACTCCTTTGTATTTTATTACGAACAATGTCAATGGCAAGAATAACATGAAAATTAACCTGTGAGAAATACTTTTAGGTGATTTTATTATGTAATCTATTGTGTTTTTAATATTAAATAATACTTACCTACTTAATTACTCGAGTTGAAAAATCTCGCTGTAATGTTCTACAACAGCGGTGCTAAAACTTTAATAACATCAAGATGCGGTTCATCTTGCACCTCACTTTTAAATTATAATACCAGTTAAAAAAAGGCAATAATTGACAAAATTATTACTGATAAAAAGTAATTTCACGATTGGAAGTTTCATGTGAATTCCGAGTTACATTTCAAGTCTACTGCATTTTTTTGTCGGAATCATGGAAATACATATCTTTTGCAACCGAAATCATAAAAGTTATGATTGAATATGTCGGCCTTCGTGGCTCAGTTGGTTAGGTATCAGACTGATGATCCAAAGGTCCCGGGTTCGTTTCCTGGTGGAGATACAGTTTTTAATTGTGTTTTCAGTCTGGATCTGTGAGACTATAAATATCGTAAGTCTCCAGAATGTGGCAACTTGTTATGTATTGGGTGCGTGATAAATAATTATTTGACATAGTACCTGTTAGTTGCCCGAGAAGCTACACAAAATAAAATAAAAAATATCTGACTTATCCCCATAAAAAAACATGGGTTAAAAAAATTAAAACTTCGTGTTTTTTTACAATGCCACATATTTCATCATCGACGAGTTTCCTTGAAAATCTCCGCGAACTTCTCTTCGTGCTATGCATTTTGTTAATTCTTGTTCTCATAGGGATGTTTGAAGGGGCGATCACATTCTAGAAAGTCATAACTTTATTTCTTCATCAAAAAAAGTCTTTGATTCCAAAAACACATTTGAATGTTAGTGCGATGTAAGTTTTTGCTTGAATCGTAACTAGGACGTAACTATAGAAGCCAAATGATTTATTGCTTTGTTAAGACATTCGACAAACTACATATTGTGAGCTTAATTTCTATCCATCTGACGCGATATTTAGACATTTTTAGAATGATGCTTTATTTTATATGTTGCTTTGTTGCAACGGCTATTTAATTATCAACGTTTTTGGGTATCTCGTAAAAGACGGGTAATCGAAAATACTACTGGCAAAATAACATTTTATATCGAATATTTTTTTTTATTATTGCATATGCGCAAACATTGTATTTTAGTCAAAGATATTTTTTAACAGATTTTTAATTAACCAGCCGATGACAGGTCGTAAGCCCTGTAGGTGCCTTGATTTCCCGGTTCTCCTACAGTAAATATTCCAACTTCGTCTCTATTGAGATAATTAAAAATCTGTTAAAAAACATTTCATATTTTTCACTGCCTGTGTCATAACTGTTTTATTAGCATACATAAATATAAAACATAAAATTCACTAAAATCATTAATTTAATATTAACAATCACAAATATAATATATACATACATAAATACAATATAACTATAATTTAGGTACACGAATAAAAAAAAATCATATTTTTTCCGTAGGTAATTTAAATCTCAGTATGCTATTCGTCACACACCAGCTTACAAAAGCTCATTTTAGTAAGAAACGTGTACTTATGTATCTATATTTTTGTTCATTAGTTGCGAAGTAGGTATATAATATATCAAACCTATTTCTATTAAAAATAAGCTTCAGTAGATATCTGATTTGATTTTGATTGTGACATTCGCTACCCGAAAATATTTACGTTACTTCGCTCCGCCATTTTTCTTAACGACCCCTTTTTAGTTTATTATTACGTCAAGATGAGAACCGCTGTTGTACAAGAATGGAGACGTATTATGTTGATACATTATCGTGTCTGTTTTGTGATGTGTCTGTAGTAAGATATGTATGCACAGAATTTAATTACAGATTACAATGAAGGTCTGAGAAAAGTTTTTATCATGATGCTATCTATTGTTGAGTTTATTAAACCATACATACATACTGGAGCAAGAAAAAAATTCATTTTATACCGTATCGATTACAATACTAAATTATATCATAACTAGTTGTAACACGTCAAAAACGACGGAATCTAATGTTATCTATGACCTTTATTTCTGCATGTTATATTTTTCTGGTGTTCTAATTGTATAACATGTTATTCTGTTATTTTTCGTCTTTTTCTATTCCCCCCTGATATTTGAACCGTATTTATTCTTCTTCTTCTTCCTTTTCATAGATCCGAAGATCTGTTTTTACCGCTATTCTGTCTCCTGCGATGTGGACTGCCAACTGTCTCGCCATTTCTTTGGAGGTCTTCCTAGTGGTCTTCTTCCAGCTGGATTCTCTTGGAGAGCGATATTCTATCTATTTTCATCCATTCTGTATTTATTAAACCGCGTATTTCGCATTTATATGCTCCCCTGATATTTGAACCATACTATTTAGACTGCGTATCTCGCATTATTCAATTGAAAGAAACACATTTCTATGCCCCGTTGATATTTGAACCGTATATATTAGACCTCGTATCTCGCATTGTTCAATTCAATGAATCACATTTCTGTGCGCCCCTGATCTTTGAAACGTATTTATTTGACCGCGTATCTCGCATTGTTCAATTCAAAGAAGCACATTTCTATGCTCTCCTGATGTTATTTTTGCGATAGATGCGCCATCAGCAGCATTACACAACATATTATATTCTTCCTATCTCAAGGTCAGCAAAGCTCGCTGTGCACAATGCAATAGTCGTTCCAATTATAATGTATGCAAGTGAGACACGGACATGACAAAAGACGCATGAAAGTAAAACTAACGCTGTAAAAATGAATGTGATACAAAACAATCTTTGATAGGATAAGGGATCAGGATATTAAACGAGATTGTAAGATACACTTTATACTGTGAATTTAAAATAAAAAAATGCTTTTCGATGGTTCAGACATGTAGAAAGTATGAACGATGAACGCCTGAAAAAAAGGCTGTAAAAAGTGGAATGAGATATAGAAGCCGGCCGAGAAATAGTTGGCATGATCATATAAATGAGATTTTGAAAGATGGCAATTTACGAATTCAGAATAATGGAGAGCATTTATGACGCGATGCATGGATGTAAATTAGCTAAAACATATCGCGTTCGTTTCTCTTTGCCTACTCCAAATAGGGAAACGGCGTGATGGAATGTATACATGTACCTACATCCTACCAACCCATATGTGCGCCTGATACTTATTAGTTGATTTTAGCAGTGTTACGCGGACAAACAAACATACAGACATATAAAATTATGTAGATAATATCATTATATCACAGCTGTGTTGGATGATGTAAAATTAATATCTTTGTGAACTGGTTTGGACATGTGTATCTAAGTTTGCAGTTTAATTTAGTTCTCATAATGTATGTATACTGTATACATCGAAACCAATTTGTAAGGTCAGTCCAATCAAACGTGTAATTAATCAACAATTTGTTTTTGATACATTTTTTTATTAATTTATTATATATACATAAATTGATAGACAAGAATTGCATCTGCAATGCCACACTAGGGAAGAAACCTGTTTTGAATTAATGGGTCTCGGTATAGTATTTTTGTGAAAAAGGCGTAATTATTTCTATTTCAGCTGAATCTTAAGATTTTATAGAACTCCATAAGATAATTATGTCATTCAGTGAGCTCGTACCCCGTGGGACTAAAAACATTCATGTCTTTCCTTGATATGAGGAATAGACTTCGTCAATCTTGGGCCGTCCCAGATTTCTGGACATCCCAATTCATCACAGAACACGGCAGCTTTAAAAGCTACCTTCATAGATTCCACCTTGTAAACTCGTCCTCATGTCAGTTATGCCATCACCCTGACCAAACTTCAGAGCACTACCTCTGGGAATGCTCTCACCCAAATGTATCCTACAACAGAACGGAGCTCCTCGCTGCTGTCCGTGGGCCTCTTCAAGGTCCCGTTGGGCATGCGGATTTAGTGGTCTCTAAGAAGAACTTCACAGCCTTCAAATTGTTTTGCCATGGCTATAGTGCCCTTCTATTTGCTGAATAAAAAAAATGAAATTCCAGAGTGTCCTTGGTCAACTCTCTGATGCCCAGTTTTACAGTCACAGGCTTAAGTAGATACTCTCGCGACAATCCATGTCTGTGAATATTATTTTCACCGACGTTGATTGTTATTTTATGCACAATTGTGCCGAGACCACGAGTCTAGAGGAGCTCTTAGAGCTACTCTTCGTGCCATGCATTCTTTGTCATTCTTACTAGCGTTCTGCGAAAGGGCCGTTTTCAGTCCCCATATGCGGAGAGGGTGGAGGTGGACGTAACTAAATCCATGATATGGGTTATCATTGGCGGATGGATGTGGTCTGCCCAAATTGAGTCAGGGAGCTGTGGAGGTCTCAGAGGGAGGCCTATGTCCATTAGTGGACGAAGGAGGGCTGAAGTAGAAGAAGAAGAAGTAGACAATTTTTTTTATCAAATACTTTACTTTACTATCCCTGATGAAACGTTGTTAATGAACCTTTTGTTTATTTTTCTCTGGGATATTTTTGTGATATACGTATTATGCATAGCTTCCGAATTCTCACACATAATTAACTCGTAAATACTACATACTTATTTCTTACGTATGTGTAGTAAATATTTACTAGGAAATTGTTTTATATCACCATGTATTCAATTGTTAGAACTGCCTACTTGTTTAGTAGATGCATATCAAATGTAATCATTATAAAGTTGTTAAGATCTCTCTCATCCGCTCTCTATGACAGTAAAAAGCTTTTTTGTAATACGAGCGAAATATTACAGTGATCATACTAATTATGCATGGAAACTTCGATGTCAATGCCATTTGTTAGTTTATGTATTATATTATGTATGATCACGACCTTTATAAGATTATGCAGAATGCAGACGACGTAATACTTAATATCAGCAACCACGATGATACAAAATTGTAATCGAAAGATGTATACCAAATGAATGATCAAAATCTAAAATGGTGTTTGAAATTAAATCAGAATGAAGTGTGATATACCAACAGATCAAATCATCATTTATGATAAATTCTTCTTCTTCTTTTGAATAGACCTTCAGGTCTGTTTTTTAAGAGGCCTGCTCTTCCTGCGAAGTGGACCCCCAGCTATCCCTCCATCTTTTTGGCGGTCTACCGCGAGGGCGGGTTCCGTGAGGCTGATTGTGAAGCACGATATGAGGAAGTCTGGTGCTGTCCATCCTTTGGACATGACCATACCAGTCCCTCCTCCGCTGCCTGCTCCATCTGATGATATCGTCAACCTCACATAGTTCGTATGATAAATTATATCCCAAAAAAGACGAAGAAAGAACTTTTCCATGGGAAATGTAGAGCAATTTAAGAATAAATATAAATTAAAAAGTGAGATTACTTCAAGCCTGTGACTGCGTAAAACTGGGCATCAGAGAGTTGACCAGGGAAACTCTGGAATTTCTAATTTCTTATTCAGCAGTAATGTCAGATAGAAGGGCACTATAATCATGGCAAATCATTGCTATACAAAATGATGTGAATATAATTTACAAATCAGTCAATATTGGGTATTTTTTATTTATTTTTCTTTTGAAATTATTAAATTCAGTTGCCAGTCTCAAATCGGTTTCTTATTTTGTGTTATAAATAAATGATTATTATTTTGATTCAGGATCCAGAGACACTTACCGTGAATGGTCATATTGTTTAAACTGGTTTATCCGAGTAAATACTAATTTGATAACAGTTTTATCAACTCTGTTTATTGTCTGTTGTTGTCTGAGTGTAGTCGAGTTTAGTTTTGCATCGCTCCCGTTACAGCTGATGGAAATGTCAAGGTTGTAATGTTACTTAAGGCCACCGGCGAAAGGACGGCTAAACAACGTTCCGGTAATGTTCTCGTCAAAGGACAACTGGTTGATGACTCCATACATTGGCACCGAATCGATATTTCAATAAAGTCTGCAAGGAAGTCACAACAGGATATGCTAAGAAGAATTTTAGAGCTTTGTGAAAACATTATTCAAATGATTAAATTAATAATAAATAATCCTTTATTTGCTGTAAATATTTCTAATGAATTAGACAAAATTTCGGCCACTATTTTACAACAATAAGGAAATTGCTCAGCTGTACACCACGTGGAGACCCACAGTGCATCTGGTTTTTGGCAATGCCTTGGAAGTTCACATTACATTTAATGAGTATATAGGTAATATAAATACAAAAAGCAAACACAAATAAAATCCAAATAAAAATAAAACAAGACAAAAACATCTAAATAGCATTTAAAAAGCATTTTCAGATGATATTAGAATGTCTTTCGGTTTAGATAAATGTAAAACTTTACATGTCGAAAAGGGTAAAATACTAGAAATGGGTGGTGATATTCAAAGAAATTTTCAAATAGATAGTTTGAAAGGGTTGGAGGTTTATAAATATCTAGGTTATCCGCAGTCTAACAAATTAGACCACACTAAAATAAAATTTGATATAAATATAAAATTTAAAGATAGAATTACGAAAATATTAAAATGCAATCTGTCAGCTAAAAACTTAACTAAAGCTATTAATACCTGGGCAATACCGATATTGACATATTCTTTTGGAATTATTAAATGGTCAAAAACAGATTTAGATAGTTTAGAAAGAACAATTAGAACGCGTTTAACTAAATTTCGTTGTCATCATCCTAATTCCGCGATTGAACGAATCAATTTGCCTAGGAATTTAGGAGGTAGGGGTATAATAAAAATAACATCGTTACATAATAATCAAATCGAATCGCTAAAAACTTTCTTTCACAAAAAATCTGATAGTTCTTTAATGCATAAAGTAATCTGTGAGGCGGACAAAAATTTAACAACATTAAATTTAAATTACGAGAATGCCAATAACAATATTATAAATATAAATGACGACCTTCTAAATTCGTGGCTAAATAAAATAATTCATTCTATACATCCAAAATTTCTCAACCAACCTTATGTTGACAAAATTTGGTCAAACAAATGGTTGAGTATTGGTGATTTGGACGCGGATTTAGAAGGTTTTATAATAGCAATTCAGGATAGAGTAATAAAAACTAAAAATTATCAAAAATATATAATAAAAGACATAAATGTAGTTGATGATAGTTGTAGGAAATGTTTGGCTTTTCCGGAAACAATCGATCATATAATATCGGGCTGTTCTTTTCTCGCGCAATCAGAATATACATTTAGACATAACCAAGTAGCAAAAATAATACATCAAAATTTAGCTATTAAATATAAATTAATTGACGCGATAAACATAAAACCATATTATGAATATGATCCGATTTCATTTTTAGAAAATAATAACATTTCGCTTTATTACGATAAAACAATATTAACTGACCGGTCAATTCAACATAACAGACCCGATTTAATAATACATGATAAAATTAAAAAAATAACATATATTTGCGACGTGGCTATTCCAAATTCTAGTAATATTATAAAAACTTTTGATGAAAAAATTAGAAAATACACCGCTTTAGGTAATGAGATTAAAAGACTTTGGCATTCTCGTAAAATAATAATATTACCGTTCATTATTTCAGCCACTGGCATTATTCCAAAATCGTTAATCCGTAATTTAGAAATTATAGATTTATCGAAAAATTTAATAATAAAAATGCAAAAAACGGTAATTATGAATACATGTAGAATCGTTAAAGATTTTTTAAACGTTAATATTCGGGAATCAGTAGGGTTGTTAGGTAGTATAGAGACCTCCTCAGAGCCTAATCCTTTGATATGTTAAGTATCTGGATGGGTGAACTATTCCCAATTGAAAGCTTGATGATGCGTTTGTTGCATTTTATTTTGCTCTTTTAAATAATTTACAATAGACCCATTGATCTGCTAATTCTTTTGAGGAAGTGTATAATGGTAATAATAATAATTGAGTGTTATTATTTGTAGTGCTTAATTGTTATTAATATCATTAGTAAATCGGCCAGCGCCGTATAAAAAAAAAGGAGATAAAAAACACTGTAAAATTGAACAACAAAAACTTTGTTACCTACTGTTATCATTGCTGATGTGCTAAAATGTTGTAGGTATACTTCACTGTAATGCTTTTTATAGCTCTGGAGACGTATGGTCTAGGGAAAGGATAGGGTAAGAAATAATAAAAATAACAAATAAATAATACAATGGAATTTATTACCTCACTAGGCAAAGCATATTCTAAGGTAATACTAACAGTAATTATGAAATACATTTTTGCTTTATAATTTTTTTATAGTATAAAATTAAAGTATAAAATTAAAAAAGAAATAAAAATATTGATAAAGAACAATAAATAACTAAACAAGTGGACCAAAAAACTAGTGTATTTATGATGGTGAGGGTGTGTTTATATGTGTAAGAGGACAATGTGTAATAAGTATGTATGATGGCGTAAAAAACAGTCTCTTTCGGAGTGGAAACATCATCTTAGAACAAACGTCAATTCTCTCTCTGACTCTTCTCTTATAATTTATAATTCGAAACTGGAGAACGAAGGCAATGGATAGGCGGGAATGGAGGAGACTCCTGGATTTAGCCAAGACCCACCCAGGGCTGTCGAACTTATGATAATGATGATGGATGGAAAAGAACAGGATTGCTTAATATTTCCCAACAAACCCTTTTAAATCCTAAAGCGTTTTATAAATTACAGTAAGAATATTGAGATTTTTTCTTCCCGGAACCTCTACAAGTTGATAAATTTGTACCCAACTTTCTTACTGGTCAGTAAAATTTGAATATCATGCTGAATGACAATTAAATCATGTTTTGAATAGAAATATGAAAAAAGTTGTCTCATTTTTTGTTGTGTCGCTACTACTTGGATCTCGAGTTGTTGAATGACGACGTCTCATTAATGTTAATATTTTTAGCAAATAAACGTAACTCTAGTCTTTTTCCAAACACATTTAATATACGATCAATAAAATATACTGTGACCTTCCTTAGAGTCAAAATACCATCGATGTGGTCTGCAGATCAGTGGCTTCCAAAGTGCAACTTGCGGTAGTTTTTTTTCTCTGCAATACTTATCTTATTTTGATTCGTTTCAGAATACGGAAACGCCTAAATCAACGGGCGACCGTGGACAAAAGGATTTTATTCGCGCAATGTGACGTAATGAGTCCCGTATAAATGCAGTCAACTTTTTGACATTTCTCATATATTATACTAAAATTCAGACGGATTAATTTAGCCGAATAAGAATAGGACATGTTTTGATGGAGAGTTCATAGTATTGGAATAATTGTCTCACTCAATAATGATTCCGAATTTTTTAAACATATTTGCAAAACTCCTGTGGGCTCAGCATCGGATCGTATAATGCGCTTTTGTATGAACATCAGGGTTCGAATACTACATCTACAAATTTGGTATACTTATCAAAGGCATTTTTTTTACTTTGGGAAATGTACACGAATCTATTTGTACCTACTAGCTACAATATTGAAAAAAATGTATAAAATTAAAAAAATACCTAAATGAGATTTTCAGTATTTTTTAAAATATTTATTTTATTAAACATTAGGGCCCGCTCACATTGGATACGAATTTGGTCGTACGTAAACGTACGATGCTGGTCGTACGAATCGAGTGCGCGCACTGGCTCGCTCACATTGGATACGAATTCGCATCGTACGTATACGTACGATACTGGTCGAGTGCGCGCACTGGATACGGCTTTCTCCGATTTATGATACGAATTTGATCGTACGTCGACGTACGATGCTGGTCATACAATTTTATTTATTTGGTACACGGATAACAAACAATACACATAAACATAATATCAATCACAACAAAGCTACCGTGCATACAAAAATCACACAAGGCACAGCCTCTCTGTGGGTTAGCCAATTTATTTATTTATTTATTTATTTTAGATAAAAATGAATATGTCCTTGTTAAACAAGTACATATACATCTTCCTACGTTCCCTAAAATAATCAAATTTAAATTTATTCATTTATTTAATATTTCTTCTCGGGCAACTAACAGGTACTATGTCAAATATTTATTTAACACGCACCCAATAACAAGTTGCCACATTCTGGAGACTTACGATATTAATCGTCTCACAGACCCAGACTGAAAACACAATTAAAAACTGTGCCTCCACCGGGAATCGAACCCGGGACCTTTGGATCAGCAGTCAGATACCCAGCCAACTGAGCCACGAAGGCCGACAATTGTAATATAGACAAAATTATTTTGTTAATAAGATTTTATAATAACATATTCACTTCACATAGCACAAAACAGCAGACAAGCACACGCATACACGTACACGCACACACCCTAGCACGTGCAAACGCACACGAACACACCAGCACGCGCACCCTCCCCCCCCACACACACACGTCGCATGCACGCACGCACGTCGCATGCACGCACGCACGCACACACACACACACACACACACACACACACACACACACACACACAGTTTACAAAGATAAAAATACCAAGTCATAAAAAAATATTTAGTTTTTTTGAATTAGGATCAAATTGCATAACATAAGCAGAAATCCCATAAACATTTGTGTCCAAAAACCAAATTAACAAAATTTTCTGTATCCATTTATGTGTAATCAAAGTACGAACGGAGCAAAATATCCAAGCAAGTTTGGATCGAATTCGTATGTCGGAACTATACGCACGTCAACGTACGACTAACTCGCACCCAGTGTGAGCACTCTCATAGTGCTCAAAGGAACGGGATTATTCGTGCATTTTCGACGTTTTCGTACGTATTCGGACGACTGAATTTCGTATGAAAACGCATCCAATGTGAGCATGTCCATGATCGAACTCAGACGTCGTAACAATTCGTGCGTATACGTACGACCACAGTACGACTACGTATGATCACGTACGACCAACTCGCATCCAGTGTGAGCACTCTCATAGTACATCAAGTATCGGGATCGTTCGTGCATTTACGTACGTTTACGCACGAGCGAAATTCGTACGAAAACGCATCCAATGTGAGCGAGGCCTTATGCTAATAACAACATAAGAAATAGAAATAATAGAAATAGAATATAGAAATAACATAAGAACCAATATTCAGAGGGCATAATATAAATTCAAATGTCGCATTTTGAAATAAATTTTTCGAATATGTTAAATAGTGTGTTTCGAAAAATTCCATTAATGTTTCAAAAAATTCTTTACTGAATGAATTAAATATTTACCAAATAAACGTAAATAAATTTCTATATTTTTTACAATAGTTATATAACTTTTTTACAGCATTTTTCATATTACTCCATAACCATACATCTTAGAAAAATAATTGTTCTTAATGACTGCATAAAATCAAACTGAATGTATGTGATGGGCTTTTTTCTTTTCATGTCAGGTTTGTTCCGAAAATGTCAAAAATAACAAATATTGGATTTCCGATCATTTGAATCAGATATATGTAAATATCAGATACAGATACCGCTTTAATATGAAACTTCATATTATATAATTATACTAGCAGACCCGACAGACTTTGTCCTGCCCGAACTATTTGTGAAACAAAAAAATATATGTAACATATATTTGAATCATATGGATGTTATTATTCGATGATCACACTTACATTTTCTCGTTCGATGTGTCACTAAACACTTTGAGGTTAGATTGATTGTCATTTCGTATATAATTGCAATACAGCATATAATGT
The DNA here is from genome assembly GCA_963576475.1 of Molanna angustata. NCBI lineage: Eukaryota > Metazoa > Arthropoda > Insecta > Trichoptera > Molannidae > Molanna > Molanna angustata. Next base: position 19,785,711 of record OY754974.1, on the reverse strand, counting down.
TCTGGACAGATTTCTTAGTGTTGTCAGATGGAAACATTGCTAATTCGACATTAGCGTCACCTTCTATAATTTATAGCTATAAAAAATCATTTTTTTTATTTTCCTTTTATTATACTAATGTTTAAAATTCCATTTTGTGAATATAAACCATTCAGGGACTCACACAAATACACACAAAAAATTTCATCAAAATCGGTTCAGCCGTTTAGGAAGAGTTCAGTGACATACACACGTATAGAATAATTATATATATAAAGATATGTATCATGTTTTCGGTTATTTAGATTTAGCGTTAAATGCCCTCTCAAAGGAACTTTTCCAGTTTTTTTTTATTTTCTGGCAATCTAGTTTCATATTCTATTTATAATGCCTATCATTAACGATATATTGTTATTTTTTAAATGTCTATCGTGTGATAGCGCTGTTTTCATTTTGTTGAATCAATTTATTATTTTATTGAAGTTCATTTTACCTAACACAAAAAATATTTTTGAAAAATAAAAGATTGGAAACCATTGTTATGAACTAAGGTTATTGCTTCTTATAAATCTAATAATAATAACAATTAAAATGAAATATACTAACACTTTCCTACGAAAAAAAAAATATTGTACTGTTAACACGGTATTATAAACATTAGTTTTGCATAAATTAAACTAATAATAATTATTATTTTTATTGTGATTCATGTTATTCAAAATATTTTGGACTGTTCCAACATGTAACCAAGAACGATGAGAAAATTCGTAATTAAGAATTGATAGCAAGTTGTTACGATAATTGTATAACATAATAATGTAAATTATGACTTGAATATGATTATTTTTGAATGAAGATGTGCATGTACATTGGATTATGTTTGAAACATAGCATATTGTCAAATCAACAATATATTGTTATTATTTTAATGTTTTAATAAAGGTATGGTTGTATATTATTATAATAAACGAATCTATGATTGTTGTGAGACCAGACAAATAAATAAAACATAACTTTGTATATAAGATCTCGACATAGAGGAATATATATGAATCACCAAGTAAACCATCATCTAAATTTTTCTGTGACATTAAGGGCCCGCTCACATTGGATACGAATTTGGTCGTACGTAAACGTACGATGCTGGTCGTACGAATCGAGTGCGCGCACTGGCTCGCTCACATTGGATACGAATTCGCATCATACGTACGATACTGGTCGAGTGCGCGCACTGGATACGGCTTTCTCCGATTTTTGATACGAATTTGATCGTACGTCGACGTACGATGCTGGTCGTACAATTTTATTTATTTAAGATTTGGTACACGGATAACAAACAATACACATAAACATAATATCAATCACAACAAAGCAACCGTGCACACAAAAATCCCACAAGGCACAGCCTCTCTGTGGGTTAGCCAATTTATTTATTTATTCATTTGTTTGATATTTCTTCTCGGGCAACCAACAGGTACTATGTCAAATATTTATTTAACACGCACCCAATAACAAGTTGCCACATTCTGGAGACTTACGATATTAATCGTCTCACAGATCCAGACTGAAAACACAATTAAAAACTGTGCCTCCACCGGGAATCGAAACCGGGATCTTTGTATCAGCAGTCAGATACCCAACCAACTGGGCCGACAATTGTAATATAGACAAAATTATTTTGTTAATAACATTTTATAATAACATATTCATTTCATATAGCACAAAACGGCAGACACACACACAGACGCACGCACGCACGCACGCACGCACACACACACACACACACACACACACACACACACACGCACACACACACACACACACACACACACACACACACACACACACACACACACACACACACACACACACACACACACACACACACACACAGAACGGTTATTTGAAACCTTGGGGTAAGCAAATTACAAAAAACAGGTAACAACACACGAAGATAAATTTAAAATAATAGTTTACAAAGATAAAATTTCCTAGTCATAAAAAAAATATTTAGTTATTTGAATTCGGATCAAATTGCATAACGTAATCAGAAATCCTATAAACATTTCTGTCCAAAAACCAAATTACCAATATTTTCTGTATCCATTTATGTGTAATCAAAGTACGAACGGAGCAAAATATCCAAACAAGTTTGGATCGAATTCGTATGTCGGAACTATACGCACGTCAACGTACGACTATCTCGCACCCAGTGTGAGCGCTCTCATAGTGCTCAAAGGATCGGGATTATTCGTGCGTTTTCGACGTTTTCGTACGTATTCGGACGACTGAATTTCGTACGAAAACGCATCCAATGTGAGCATGTCCATGATCGAATTCAGACGTCGTAACAATACGTGCGTATACGTACGACCACAGTACGACTACGTACGACCACGTACGACCAACTCGCATCCAGTGTGAGCACTCTCATAGTACATCAAGTATTGGGATCGTTCGTGCATTTACGTACGTTTACGCACGAGCGAAATTCGTACGAAAACTCATCCAATGTGAGCGAGGCCTTAGGGCCCGCTCACATTGGATACGAATTTGGTCGTACGTAAACGTACGATGCTGGTCGTACGAATCGAGTACGCGCACTGGCTTGCTCACATTGGATACGAATTCGCATCGTACGTATACGTACGGTACTGGTCGAGTGCGCGCACTAGATACGGCTTTCTCCGATTTTTGATACGAATTTGATCGTACGTCGACGTACGATGCTGGTCATACAATTTTATGTATTTAAGATTTGGTACACGGATAACATACAATACACATAAACATAATATCAATCACAACAAAGCTACCGTGCATACAAAAATCACACAAGGCACAGCCTCTCTGTGGGTTAGCCAATTTTTTTTTTTTTAGATAAAAATGAATATGTCCTTGTTAAACAAGTACATATACATCTTCCTACGTTCCCTAAAATAAGAAAATAAATGCTTGTGCTATAGGTGAACGAAATCGGTTGAGGTAGGATTCGAACTCGCGACCACTGGATTACTAGCCCAGCGCGCTAATCGCTCTGCCATCGACCCATCTAATTTTATTTCCATTTATTTATTTATTCATTTATTTAATATTTCTTCTCGGGCAACTAACAGATTCTATGTCAAATATTTATTTAACACGCACCCAATAACAAGTTGCCACATTCTGGAGACTTACGATATTAGTCGTCTCACAGATCCAGACTGAAAACACAATTAAAAACTGTGCCTCCACCGGGAATCGAACCCGGGACCTTTGGATCAGCAGTCAGATACCCAACCAACTGAGCAACAAAGGCCGACAATTGTAATATATATAGACAAAATTATCTTGTTTATAACATTTTATAATAACATATTCTCTTCACATAGCACAAAACATCACAAAACCTTGGGGTAAGCAAATTATAAAAAAACAGGTGAAGAGAAATTTAAAATAACAGTTTACAAAGATAAAAATACCAAGTCATAAAAAAATATTTAGTTATTTGAATTCGGATCAAATTGCATAACGTAATCAGAAATCTCATAAACATTTGTCTCCAAAAACAAAATTTTCTGTATCCATTTATGTGTAATCAAAGTACGAACGGAGCAAAATATCCAAACAAGTTTGGATCGAATTCGTATGTCGGAACTATACGCACGTCAACGTACGACTATCTCGCACCCAGTGTGAGCGCTCTCATAGTGCTCAAAGGAACGGGATTATTCGTGCGTTTTCGACGTTTTCGTACGTATTCGGACGACTGAATTTCGTACGTAAACGTATCCAATGTGAGCATGTCCATGAGCGAACTCAGACGTCGTAACAATTCGTGCGTATACGTACGACCACAGTACGACTACGTACGATCACGTACGACCAACTCGCATCCAGTGTGAGCACTCTCATACTACATCAAGTATCGGGATCGTTCGTGCATTTACGTACGTTTACGCACGAGCGAAATTCGTACGAAAACGCATCCAATGTGAGCGAGGCCTAAGGCGGCACAGGCACTCAAATGTGATTTGAGTTGAATTGGCGTTTCCTCATTTATTCAGTCAATACTGATGTTGTCATCTTGAACATATGACTGTGATTAATCATAGTATTGTCTACAGCTTGACAGATCTAGAGTCGTGATATTTGAAAATTATCACGATAAAGAATACTTTCCAAAGTACCCCTAAAATTTGCAGGATTCTCTCGGTATCCGTTTAATTTGTTACATATGAAACTATAATTTAGCCAAAATGTTGTTAAATAAAATATTTTGATTTTGACCGTTTTACATATGTATATATACTCGTATGGTGGGTCAGGCGCTCATAAGATTACTTAAAGTTCCCTAAGCCATATTCTGGCGTCGGTCGTCAGGTTGTTTATATCCTCCATCACTCCATCAAATCTATGGGATGGGCACACAGTTAGAATGTGGTCTATGGTCTGAGCCAGGTCACCACACTCACAACTTGGGTCACTGATGTAGCCCCATTTGTGGCGCTCAGCTGCACTTCTGCTGCAACCTGTCCTTATTCGGTTCAGTGTTGCCCACTCTTTACGTTCCAAGTCAAAACCAGCAACCCTTTTTGATGGGTCCACGATGAGGTGCTTGTTTTTGATTTGCCCATTTCTCCATTCTTCAGCCCAGGATTGTTCGACTGTAAAACCGCTGTTTTCTAGAGCTTGGGCTCTGGTCCAAAAGGGCTTTCTCGATTTGAGTCTGGTAGCCGGGGTATCCCTCAGGGTTAAGTTCAGAAGGGAGATGTTATTTTTTGTTCTTGCCCATTTCCTGACTGTAGATGCTTCCCTTCGGATGTTGGGAGGGGCTATGTTGGCTAGTACTGATAGCCATTGACATTGTGTGGGTTTCAACACACCGGTTATAATTCTCATGGTGGTATTGAGTTGAGTGTCCACCCTCTTCGCATGAGCACTGCCGCCCCACACAAGCGCACAGTATTCAGCAGTAGAGTAGACAAGTGATAGTCTCTCTGTTCGTAGTGTGCTGTCAGCACATGCGCCCCATCCAGACCCCGCCAGCTTCTGAATGACATTGTTTCTAGTTTTGAGTTTTGCGCATAGTGAGTCGATTTACATTATTAAAGTTGTTTTACATTATTAAACCGTTTTACACTATTAAAGTTGTATCTTGATTTTTTTTAAAATGGTATAGGTAATTCATAATGTCGCTTACGTCGTTCCTGTTTCACGGTAATCAAGTCGTACAAAATGCATGCCGGGACGAAATCCATCGCTTCTGCTTCAATACGAGGTGTGGGGTATAACTCGCTAAAAATCTCTCAGTGCTGTGTGGCCTTAATGAATACCTTGTTTGGGCAGAGACCGTTTCCATTTATTGCTCCATGTAAAAAATAATTTGGTAAACATTCCAAAATAAACTAAATATAACCATTCTTCTAAAAGAAAAATATAGGAATAGATTATTTATCATGTCATATGCGTACAAACTTAACAAAACAAAATCAACAGAACAAAAAGCCTCCTAAGAACCACTGAGATGAAGACTCTACGACCCATCGCAGGCGTAACATGTGACAGAGTAAGGAACTCGGAAATAAGGAGAATCTGTGATGTCGAAGATGTTGTGTGATGGGGAAGAGCACTAAGAAGATTCTGGAGAGATCATGTGGGGAGAGCAGATTCGGACCGAGTGGTGGGGATAGCAGCGGATGAGGAGATAACAAACAGCAGACCCCCTGGAAGTCCACCCAAGCGATGAAGGGATAGATGGACGTGCATCTCACAAGAGCAGAGACCGAGAATAACAGGATACAGTCCTAAATTAAGCTGAAGAAGAAGAAGTACACACTTAAGACAGAAGATTAACCTCCTATGTCACTTTACTAATGTGAATTAATTGTCTTTGTACATTGTGTTGAATGAACGTCCAAACCTTTTATCTTGAGCCCCATTGTATTTGTCGTGTTTTTGTCTGTTTACTTTGTTCACACATAATGAACCTAAATAGATACTGTAAATTATGAATATTTCTAAAGAACAGGAATTTCGAATTAAATATTTAATCAAATTTCAATAACAGAAAATCATTGAACTGCCCATGAGTGTCAGTGTCGGTTATAACTGCCCATGAGTGTCCTATATGTCCTAAGTGAGTCATGAGGCCATGAACTATGAAATAGAAAATTTAAATAAATGTATTTAAAAACTATTATAATCATAGCGCCCTTGAGGTGAGGTTATCACAAAAACGGCGCTATAAAAATAAACCAAAATTATTATTATTATTATAGAATTTCTGGTCACCGATTGTATAACATGTGTGTAAAATGTGTATGCAATGTCTGTAACTTGCAATAGTTGCTAAACTATTAGAGGATCGTCGAAAGAAAACAAAATTTAGGATCGGAATCACTTATGGGTCCTTAATCGCACATAACCTCTTGAATAAAAGCATAAAAAGCCAAAAGGATGAAAATTCACTTACAATGTATACTCTAATCTGCATTTTTTTTAAATAAATCTATAGTTTCTACTTGTTCTAAGTCTTGCCAATCAGAATAAAAAGATGTTAGTTGACGCTATGAGGTCAACATGCTTTGTGGGTTTTTCACATTTTTTATTTCAAATTGTATTATTCATCTTAGTACTTATATAATATATTGTTATTTATGGTTCTAGGATCTCCATAATGTATACAATAGAGAATAATAAACAATTCAATTGTGTGTCTGTGATCTTCAATAATCTGGTGAACGACTTCTTAATATGTAAACAGAATATATTAGGATGTCACTTTGAATTTTAATTCATTTCAATAATTTACATAATATATGAAAAAAATGCTGAGTCACAAAAAACGTATGTTTCTAGGCAGCTTTTTAGTACAAAAGAATTAGTTAATTTGTCATAAATATTATTTATACTTCATATTTTTTTACTATTTTATTTTGTTTTCTGCTAATCGAAAAAGCATTCTTGGTTATAACAAGCTAAATGAACATATGTCAAGATATAAAAATATGGTTTTCGGTTCACTCTGCCTACCTCACAAAGGACATGGCGTGATAGAATGTAGGTATGTAAGTACTGTAAGTAGTAGTATTATCTTTCATACAGTTGATGACTTTCATGATTTCTTATGATCATCAAACCTCTTGGTTTAGTTCAGATGGAACCACCCCGGAAGTAATCACTTTCTAATGACAAAGAAATTATCCAATTCGGAGGACGTGGTAAATAATTATGATCAATTGCAGATGACTGTTCTTCCCTCACCACCACCCATTCTGCTTATGAGTACTAATAACGGCCCCATGCAAAATTCTGAAAGAACACATAAAGAACATACAAAGAGTCCGGAGAACTCTAAAACCTTGCAGAAACTGCACTTAATGTGCCAAAGAGAGCTGATCTGTGGAAACAACTGGCTCACTGCTCAGTGATAGTGAAGATAAGAGTGCACCGAATTTAAGACAGAAAGTCTTGAAAGCCCTTGAGTTGTTCTTCGTGGCTACAAGGTCCGCATGTCCAATGGGCCAATTGCAGATGATGTGAAAATTGAAGAGTTTCATATTTTTATCTCGTGAATTCCATCATCAGAATTCGATGTAATCATCTCTGAAGCACTCCTTTCTTTAAAATATAATCATTAAAATCGGACAATGTTGCAAGAGTTCTTATTTCTGAAGTACAAATTGAAAAGTTTGATGAATTTCTCATGGATCCCATGATCATATCTTGACCAAATTGAAATTATACAAATCGTAAGATACCCTCATTCAATCATCGAAAAAAAAAATATGCGAAATTGGTCAACGTGGCAACACTGAACATACATCAAACGTCGAATTGATAACCTTCTCCGTTTTTGGAAGTCTGTTAAAAATCATCCCTGAATGCATTTTTCTTAAGAATATTTTTATTATACTGTTATATTCCACATATATTTTACAAGGTATTTTATTTGTCTTTCGACGACCATTACAGATCATAAGACCATATTCAACTGTTTGGATAAAGCCGTTAAATAAGGTTTCACTTTTAATTTAGAAACAGCCAATCCTTATGTTTAACAATATTCATCTGGCACAAAATGTTGGTAAGAGGATTATTTCCTACTTGCAGATGATAAATGAACTTATGAAATGGTTTAAATCCACTCTACTTTGTACGTCTGGCAATCCATAATGGCCAATAATCAATTACCAATGAGCCAGCGGCCAAATCAAAATAGACCCATTTTTGATAAAGACAACCGCTACGATCCCATGACATGATTGCAGTTTCCATGATGTACTGAATCCGATACTCGGCAGACACGGATGACTTCGATATTGTATATAGCTCCGGTTATCGATGTTTGGATCTCTATCGATGAATGGACTCGAATGTCGAACGGTCGAATTGATTGATGTTGAAATGGGTGAATCAATTAATATCGCGAGAAAGCGGACGACAACATTTTGTAAAATGTTTTACTTCGTTAATTTTAAATGCCTTCCTAGGTACTAGGCATTGCAAGATTTAATTTTTTTAGGGCGTATTATAACGATCTAGTGACTGAAAATATGATAATACATTAAAACCGCCTATGAAGTTACATGTTAGTAGGGGTAACTATCGCTTGTGTTAAAAATGGTTTAATCTTAGATTATATAATTCTATGGGTTTAATTTATTTTATTTTATTTTATTTGGAAAACATACAGCATTCATAATACTAATAAAAACAAAAATGACGCATACAATTTAATATAAAGTAGGTAACATGTTTTCACTAACATAAAAAGTAGTAATACCTTAACATATTCTTTATTTATTTTATTTATTCATTATTTCTTTTTCTTTCATTATCATTGAGCGAATACATTCGAAACACGAGGAAAAAAGGAACACCAAATATTACTGTGACTAAAATTTGAAATAATTGGTTTAAATTATGGCAAAATGAAAATTGGTAATATTGGATCTGGACGATACTGCCCGAGTCTCTTAAGTGGACTGTATATTTTGAAGGAATTGATGGTAGGGTTGGGATAGGACAAGAGAAATTTATCACCAAGAACTGAGATCGACTTACCCAGGTTCTCGGTAATGCACTAGATGTCGTCTTCCACTTTTCTCGATCAGAGTTTCTTAATTCTTCTTAAAATGGTACACAACACTTAGTGGGAAATGTAAAAGTTTTCTTGAAAAATATGAATGGCGAATTAACAACATGTCTGACACTAGTGAAAAATTGCAACTAACTAAAAACAAATGAATGTTCCTTTTTTGAATACATATGTTCCGAAATATTTGTATTATTGAAATGAAGATTCTGAATCGTAGGTATAAGGTACTTTCTTCTCTGGGCGACGTGACGGTGGGCGATGTCTGGCCTCAGCTTGGTGATAATAAGCCAAGGATGGAATATGGGTAGGCTGGATCTTAAACGCCCGAATAATTTAAACACAAAATTTGTGGAATTTTTTTTATTTTAAGAATGAACCTAACTTAAATATATATTGCATTTTTTTTTGTAATCCATTGAAAAAACCCTCAAATAAACACGGCTCTTAATATACTCATAATATTTATACAATACCATATGTTGCCTACTACTGAAATTTATAATATATTGTTGACCACCTTATGTAGTTGCGGTTGAACGTGATAGATAGAGCGAACAGAATACTTTAATAATGTAAAATTTAATTAAGAAATAAAAATAACAAAAATATAACTGTATCACCAAATAATTGCAACCAGGTAACCGGTGCAACTCGGCTAATTGTAATGATAAAATGTGGTCGACCCAATCGGTTAAAAATGGTGCAAACTCGTATGAAAATTCGATACATTATTATTAAATTATTAGCCAAAACAAGGTGAATTGAACTGACAAATAATATTACTTTTGGAACTGTATTTATTGTACCTACATATTCTAATTTACACAGAAATCCACAATGTTTCGCTATCAAAATGCAGCGTTTTGTTTTTATAAAGCATCATTATTTTTACGCGGATTATCTATATTTTGAATAAAAAATATATACGAAAACAATATTCAGTTAAATGAACGAGTAAAATATAAAATTTGTAATTTTATTCAATTTGTGTACAGTAATGCGCAAAAGGCGAGCTTATTGTCATAAGCCAATCTCTTTCAACCGATGCAAGCAACGTTAAGGCTTAAATGAATTTGGTACAATAGTAAAAGAGACAAAAAAATACAACAGTAAACAGACTCATATGACTCGACAAACAATAGAATGCGGGTGACAGTTTTATAAAGCGTTGTTGAAAATCTATGAATGCAAAGGTCAGGGAAAAAGTGATACGTAATTCGCTGCACAACGTCGAAATCCAACTAATTTTATTGGTTAATACAAATTAGAGTATTTTTCTGCACTAAAATTGGTTTTTGCACAGGTTATGTCAGCCGCATTCTTTCGCTGGGCGAGGTATAATAGTAATAAAAATGCAATAATAAACGAGGTAATAGAAGGATGTAGAAAAAATACTATATCATAGTCGTTAAAAAAAAACTTAAAACGTATCTAGTTAGGTTAACGTTATTATTGTTATGTATATAAACACTAGTCGACGATTAGAAAAATAGTTATTGAATAAAATACGTTTTCCCGTTATATATATTTATTATAAATTTATGTTAGAATGGTTGACATTTATGAATGCATGGTAATGTGTTATGTATTGAACACTCTATACTTCCAACGCAAAGCGAATTACTAAAAACATTGTTGTACATATCATATTACATAGGACATATTGTTATTAACGTGTACCCGAGCGAATCTTATACTTTGTATAAAAAAAACTTTTCAGAATTCAATTTATTTCGCTGTCAGTACTTATTTGCACAATTTTTTTTCTTCAGCTTTGTTCTCTCTACTGTTGAATATACCAAAAGCTATCACTCAGTCATGTCCCCTGTTGCACAATGCGCTGAATATTGATCAGTAGCATAGTTATAACTGTTACATTATTATCCGGAATTATAGTTTTCTGATTAAAATGATTTTTTTTATGACGATATGACCATCTTCTGTTTTGTTATGTATTTGATTTGTGTAGAGTACCACTACTGGTTAACTGTCATAAGGTAATCTATTCTAATTAACCCTTTTAACGATACATCATAATATAAATATAGATATGATGATGTATCGTTAAATATACACTTAACGATACATAATACATTTAACGATTGTTTTCGAGATGCATCATTTAAATTCGTTATAAAGTGTAGTTTGAAGTTTTATATATTATACAGAGCCAGAACTAGTAGAGAACTGTTATCGAATGTCAAGGTGAAAATGTTCTGATATTTGGGTAATGTAGGTAAGTGATACGTGGACAAAAGTATCACTTCCTCAAACTGATATATTTTTTTTTATAAAAAATGAATATGTCCTTGTTAAATAAGTACATATACATCTTCCTACATTCCCTAAATTGAGCATAAATGCTATAGGTGAACGAAATCGGTCAAGGCAGGATTCGAACTCGCGACCACAGCGCGCTAGCCGCTCTGCGATAGACCCATATTCCAAGGAAATACAGAGAAACTTGATGAGTTGGTCGAAAGCAAATTTCCGGGCTACGAGAAATCACAGAAAGGACGGGGATAATAAGAGTGGAGGGTCTGCTCCGGGCAGCACAAGACAGGGAAGTCTTTTCCAGGGTGAACGCTTATGTGGTAGGATCTGACACGGCTCGCGTAAAAAAGAGTGGGTTGTAGCCAACGCTCTTCTCCTCACAACCATGTCACTTCAAAAAATATTCAAATTTTTTATGGAAAATTTATTTACTTTAATTTAAAATTTGAAAATTTAAATTATTTTATTTTAAATCGCAAGTCTCCAGAACATGGAATTTTGTTGTTGGGTAGGTTTTAAATTGATATTTGACATAGTACCTGTTAATTGTTCAAGAAGCTATACAAAATAGGAGTAAGGCATAAAATGAACACATTTTCATGATATGAGTTTTTTAAATTACTAGTTGCATGTAATACATGAGATCCAACTGTGGATAGCGATAGTATGTATATTTGAAGAATATGTACCAAACTATAAACCCATAAATACAAATTATTGAATATTTTCAGATATTTTGTTTTCTATACAACATATGTAGGTATTTATGTCAAGATAGGATAGTATGGAGGAAGTTCCTTTTTTCCTACCCAGAATATGAAAATAGCATGATGGTATGTATGTTTGGAGATGAAGTATCAAACTATTAAGTCTTCTTACATATTGTGTATAGGCGACTGCCATACAAAATGTATGAAGCGATGTCGTCACTTAATTCAATTTTTAAAAAAATTGTTAAAAAAAATTGAGATCTTCTGCTACAATGTTGATAGTTTTTATAGAAAATTAAATTATCTAGTTGGGGTGTTTCGGTTTTTTTCGATAATTGTATAAGTTTTGGAAATATAGGCAGTTAAACTCATAAATTTATCATAAAAAAAATATTTTTCTTAATAAAAAATGTTTGAGAAACCCTGGAATTTTTTTGAAAAAACTAATTTGAGATTTTTTATTTTTCTATATTCGTACCAATTTTCAGCGTTCTAGCTTTTATGGTTTCTGAGATATATGGAAAAATAAAATAAAAATTAAAAAGGTGATAACCCCTGACTGAAACAAAAATTCAAAATTTTGAGTAAAAAAGTTTTGTAGGCCTATAACTGTGTATATATTCTGAAATTTTGGGCTCTGTAAATTGAGCGGATCAAAAGTTATAAGGGGGGGACGGACACACACACACACAGACACACAGACACACGAAATGTTCTACTCCGAATTCTGAGTAAATCCGTCTATGGAACATATATGCTGCGAAGCCTCTAAGTTGGTGTTTTTTGACTTCAAAGTTGGAAAAGCCGTGAAAAAAGTAGACCTCTCCATACAATTCTCGCGTATTCTGGCTTGAAACATTGTCGATATGTTAAGAGAACAAAGTTCTCCTGAACAAATCGACAGTTGGAATAATATGAATAATAATAAATATGAAAATACAAATATCAAATTTTTATTTCACTGAGCTTGGGGTCACATTGAAATATTTGACAGTTAAAAAAAATGAGAATCACTATTCAGATCTACTTCAATTTCTAATTAGGTCTTAACAGGTTTGCAAAATTTGAAAGTAATCGAACGAGTCTATCATCGATAAAGTTAAATATACACGCCGTACATACATATAGCACATAGCACACAACACACACACACAGATACACAAACTTTTAGAATACAATCTCAGCATGATATTAGTTGCAATAAAAAATAGCCTTAAAAATTGCAAAATCTCATCTCCCCACTATATCCCCTTGGGTTAGTGAGGAATAAAAATATGATACGTTCCTTTTCAAAATAACGGCGAGACGAATAATAAAACATCGTAAGCAATAAATATCTTATACAACACGAACAGACATAATAAATATATTACAAGATGTGTTGATTATATAAAGTTAACAACACCCACTGTATCATTGTGTACCAGGCAGCCACCAGCCACCAGCTGCCACCCATATCGTTAAATAATTTTATTGTCTTATGACCACAAAATTGTGTAACAATTCTGGATCACCCCACCTATCTTAATCGCAATATATCAATCGTGGATCAAGATTTTAATCCGGTTTTAACAGAAGCATACTTAACGGTTACTTAGCGGATTTGTTTACCTCTATTTAACCGGATTACCACTTAATTACTTATTTTGTTCGGAAAAATAATCAGGCGATATGGTTTCACGCCAGAATTTTTTTTATTTTATCTATCAAATGTCGTTAATGACGCAATTCCCTATTTAAATAATGAATATTTAATCTGAATGAAACAATGAAAATATTCCAAAAATAACTTATACATGAGTGGAGGCAGATGAAAGAGGCGCATATTCAATAGTGGATGAAAGAGGCGCATATTCAATAGTGGATGAAAGAGACGCATAATCAATAGGATGAAAGAGGCGCATATTCAATAGTGGATGGGAAAGACTTAAGAAATGGTTAAAGAGATAACGAAAAAAAAAGTTAAAAAAAATGAGAAGCACTGATCAGATATCCTTAAAATCTAATGGGGTCTAAGCGAGCATTACATAGATGTACAAATTTGCAAAATTTGAAAAGAATCGTATGAGTAGGTACTTTCGTTTATAATCGATAAAGAAGAATAAACACACCGTACATAGTACACAGCACACACACACACACACACACACACACACACACGCACGCACGCACACACGCACGCACGCACGCACGAACGCACGCACGCAATTTGCTGGAAAAATTCATATTTTTCTGAACTTCCATGCAGCCCTCGACAACGTGTCATTTAGCTCAAGGAAAGAAACAAAAAAAAGATAACTCAATGCATGGAAGTGACTGGCAACTGTCACTTCCATACATTGAGTTATCTTTTCTTGAGCTGAAACGTGTCTAGGGGGGCTGATCACCTTGCAGAAAATAATCATAATTTCGAATAGTAAAACATGAATATAAAATGTGTCCTTTTTCACCAGAATCCAGTGTGTTATACAAAAGACAAAAGGAAACTTAATTCTGAAAATATGTTCAAGTATTAATCTTAAGTATTTTACTGATCACTCAATACGACTAGTAATTTCGCATTTTTTGTGAAAGTATTAATTTTTAAATGTTCCAATCTTTATTTCCCCAAAGAGAAAGTTATACAATATTTGCACCTCATCAGGAAACCAGAAAAATTAAGAGTAGGTACCTACATACTTTTTCACAAAACCTAATTAGGCTTGTACCACTAATTACGGCAGAATCTTTACACGGTTGATTTATATTGCTCATAAATAATATTTAAATTTCACTACTTGTTGCCGTTATTATATATATTTTGAGGAACCCGTTATGAGCATGTTTTTTTGTTATTCGAGTACATAATAAATGCATTCAATAATGGTCGTTTATTACAGTGAAAGAAAGTGAATTCTTGTTTTTTAACTATATTGACAAACCAACCGTAGGTAACTGCGTTTCAGCGAAAATAATTGAGAAATTGGCGACGGAGTAATAAAGACTAATGATACGTTTTGTTTTTTAGTTGTATGTGACGCAAAACGTGTAAAAATAATATTATTGTGACGATGAGCTTTACGAAACAAAATGTAATGCTCAAGAGGACGGTGGCAGATCTATTTGGGCGTTAGGGTTGCAAAAATTCTGCCTCGAATCAATCCATTCGCCTATAGCCTATATACTTTGGTGTCTATATAACTAATCGACAAGGCTTCATGGGGTAATCTTCATACTATTTTTTTTTAATTTATTCAATTTTATATTACCAGTCCCCATAGTATTCGACTGATATTTGAATACGTATTTATTTTAAATATCTAACAATTTGTGACTGGTAGTTTTGTCATTGGTTTACTTACAAATATGTTTTGCCTCAGATGAAAATAAAGACACAGTAAAAAGGGAAAAAGATGGTATAAAAGAGAAAGAAAGCCTGAAAATAGCCAACGACTTTCCTGGAAACATGAAAATGTTCTGGAAAGGCGTAGCGAAAAGAAAAAATGGAACTGTGAAAGCTTCGAAAGGAATAAATGATAAAGATGGAAAAATAATTATGGACGAAGACGGCGTGAAAGAACGATGGAAAGAATATTTCAAGGAACTGTATGATAGCGGAGTAAGTGGGGACGTGAGCCAGAGAACATGGCAAGTAAGCGAAAGTGATAAGGATGAAATAACGCAAGAAGAATTTGAAGCAGTAAAACACGCGAATGCGGGGAAAGCTGCCGGGTATGACAGTGTACCAGCTGAACTTATAAAATATGGCGGCGAACAGACGTTGGAGTGGTGTCTCTCACTTTTCAACAAATGTTGGGAAGAAGGACACACTCCCTCAGACTGGAGAAATGCAGTCGCGGTACCTTTGTATAATGGTAAAGGATCGAAACTCGACTGCAAAAACTATAGAGCCATAAGTTTGCTAAGCTCAGTTGGTAAGATGTATGCAAGGATCCTGGATCAAAGAGTGCGAAAGATTACAGAAAGCAAGATATGAGATGTCCAAGGTGCATTTGTGAGCGGCAGAGGATGTATAGACCAAATTTTTTCTCTGCGCACGGTCACAGAAAAGGTTCTGGATAAAAATCAGAAAATTTTCTGTGCCTTCATAGACCTAGAAAAGGCGTATGATAAAGTTGTTAGAGAAAAATTATAGGATATACTAGCAGTGTATGGAATGAAGAGCAAACTGATATGCTCAATCGCGTCATTATATGAGAACAGCGAAGCATGTGTTCGTGTCAACGACACAGTGACAACGTGGTTCTCTATAAATAATGGCGTTAGACAAGGGTGCGTGCTATCTCCATGGCTCTTTAACTTGTACATTGATTTCTGCATAAGAGCCCTTAAGGATGAAAGCAAGGGTCTGAAATTGAGTACTGTAATGGTGCGAGATTTGATGTATGCAAACGATAAAGTTCTATTAGCAGAAAGTATGGAAGAGTTACAGAATCTTGTAAGTCTGGTATATGAAGGATGTATAGAGAATGGACTTAGGATGAACGCCAGCAAATCAAAGACAATGGTCTTTGAAAAGAGTGAAAGCAGAACAGCGTGTAAAATAAGAGCAGAGAACGAATGGCTTGAGCAAGTCGACGAATATGTGTACTTGGGAAGCATATTTCAACGGAATGGACGACTCGATAAAGAGATCGAAAGAAGAGTTGTGGCAGGAAACAGAGTGAATGGAGCACTAAGACCAATTATGAATGATCGCAACATATCAAAGGATGCCAAAGTGGCCATTCATAATGCCGTCGTAGTGCCAACCTTGACGTATGCAAGTGAAACCTGGACATGGCAGAAGACGCATGAAAGTAGAATAAATGCAGTTGAAATGAGATCGTTAAGAAGGATTTGTAATAGAACGATGTGTGACCGGGTAAGAAATGAGGACATAAGGAAAGAATGTAAGATGAAGAAAGATGTCATTACTTGAATGAAAGTGAACACATTGAAAGTGAACGATGTATGACCGGATAAGAAATGAGGACATAAGGGAAGAATGTAAGATGAAGAAAGATGTCATTATTAGAATGAAAGTGAACACATTGAGATGGTTTGGTCACATGGGGAGAATGAATGAGGAGCGCCTGACGAAGAAAATATACAGAGCGGAAAGGAATGGAATGAGAGGTCGGGGACGCCCAAGAAAGGGATGGCACGACCATGTGAACGAAATTTTGAAAGACGGAGATGTTAGAAGTGTGAGCAATAGACGAGCATGTATGAGACGATGCATGAATGTGGACGAAGCGAGGGATGCGTGCCAGGATAGAAAAATGTGGCGTTCGGTTCTCTCTGCCTACCCCGCAAGGGACATGGCGTGATGGTATGTATGTATGTATGGATGAAAATACCATATTGTCGATGTCACAAATAATCGCTCGTAAGGAAATTTTTAAATCTACAAGGAAAGGTCGATAAACGATTCTCATATTACATTTTCGTCAATTTCCAAAGATTAAAATATTCAAATTATATAACCAGCATCTGAGTCAAGGACCGTTTTAACGGCTTTATTATTTGATATCAAACAAGTTTATGCTGCATAAAAGATTTTGAGCATTCGGCATTCACAAATATTAATTCTTACATTGACATTCGAACTTGTTAGAGGATATTATTTGTCGCCATTTCCGATACATTCGTTCTGCACATTAAATTAGGCCTGTAGGGGCATTACCTAAATAAAAACTTTAATTGAGATAAGCAGTATAGTATCTCACTCACGGAGAGAGAGAGAGAGAGAGAGAGAGAGAGAGAGAGAGAGAGAGAGAGAGAGAGAGAGAGAGGCAGGCTCGGTTACTTACATACATGTATTGAGCAGTTTCTAAAAATGTAAGCTTTCACGGTAGATGTTGGTAATTACGATGAAATGACGAGTGCTGCATCGCCATTTATACCATCAGGGTAGTTAACTAAGTAGATGCCGGGTCAATGTCCATGGTGTTTCTCGAACGTTCTTCCCTAGAAAAGTACCTCATGTATTAGTAATTTGTATTGTTGACGATATTCTGGTAGGTATCTGACCTCGTCCTATTGATATAATTGCACGACAACAAAATGTACTTGCGACAAATGTACCTATTCGCCGCACACATTTATAGATCTAAGATATAGTGCGCAAAAGTCATGCAGTCTTTTAGACTATTAAGCATAATTTTTACTCTCCACACTATGGAATAGGGGAGAGTCATGATTTCACAATTTTTAATTAATTTATTTTTTTTACATCAATTTCTCAACGGGTATCATGTAGAGAGTGCACACTGTGAGTTTCGTCATGATGTGTTTGTATGTATGGCGTACGGCATACGGAAAATCTTTTTTGTGTCCTCTCTACAGCCCAAACTATAAGTCCGATCGACTTCATATTTACATCATATGTGTAAAGTGCATAGACCTGAGCTGATTAGTTTTCCATAGACAACGGCTAATTTTTCAATTTTTCTTTATGATTTCATCTATTAAAACTGAAAAATACTCTCACGACCTGGAAATTAGAGATATTTTAATTTGGTTTCAACTATTTTTACAACACCAAGAATCTTCATAAAACTGTATTCAAAGTTGGTCAATGTTCAACGGTTTGATAAATTATATTTTATTTAATGGATTTTTGTATGAAACTTATATGTAACAAGAGAAATTTTTTATGTTTGTCAATGTTCAGTTCTTTGATTTCATATTGATATAAGAGTATTAATAGCTTGAACTTAGAACTGATTAGCTTTTCATAGATATCATAAAATTTCTTCATATAATATCACGTGTCAAAATTTTCAAAATGCTCTCACGTTATTTAAAACAAAATTTATCTGCTTTTATTAAAATATTTCTTACAACATAAGCATTCTTCACCATACTGCATTAATACTCTATCTTAATATATAAAAATATACAATCGTTAGAAACTTTGTATTTTATTTATTTTTATTTATTACATTGGAAAACCAACAGTACATACAAATGATAAAATGCAAAGGAAAACAATAATTAAAACATACACCAGTTAAAGGTTTTCACGTGTTAACAAATAATAGAAACAAACTAATGGTCAAAAGTCGAATACAATATAAAAAATGGATAAAAATAAATGTATATATAAAGAGCAAAGAAGTTTACAGGAGAAACAAAAAAAAAAGAAAAAGAAGAAAGACGTCTGCGAATTGAAGAAAGGGGGGGGTGGGAGGTGGCCTTTGGGAGAGGGACATTGGGAAAAAAGGAGCCGCTTTGACCTAATTGTACACATAGGGTTCCATTCTGACCTTCATCACTCATCACCACTACGTTATATTTCTGATAAGGAACGTATATGTAATTGTTTTTTTAAGGAGACAAGGTTGATATTGAAAAGGTCTATTTCACTGAATTTAGTGTTGTAGGATAGGCATGATCTGGTTATGAAGTTGTTTTTTGCGAAGTTAGTGCTACTTATTCGGACATGAAATAGAGTAGATTGCCGTGTTGACCTAGTGGCCTAGTGGGTGCGTGAAAGTTAATTTGGGATAGAGGAGAAGAGGAGTCAAGGAGGCCATTTAAAATTTTATACAACATAAGTTGATCAGCACATAACCTTCTATGTATTTACCAGAGGTGCAAGTTTGTGAAAGTCAAGGGCTTCCTTGTATGTATCAAATTGATTGAATGTACGATAGTTAAGGTACCTTATAAACTTGCGTTGCACTTTCTCAATTTTTTCTACATAAGTAGTATATTGGGGATTCCAAATTTGTGACGCGTAGTATAAAATCCTACCTTCATAATCCTTCATAGTATAGAATCCTAAGGGTTCGTGGGTTTTGAAAATGTTTGCATAAGCTCAACAGGAATCCGAGCATTCTTAAAGCTTTGGATGTAATAAAGTCCACATGCTTGTCAAATAGGAGCTTAGAATCAAAAATGACACCAAGATCTTTTGTTTCACTTTTTTGTTCAATTAGAGCATTGTTTATGTAGAAACATAAAAAGTTTGAACAATCGACGAGCATGTATGAGACGATGCATGGATGTAAAGGAAGCCAGAAATGTGTGCAAAAATAGAGAAGTATGGCGCTCGGTTCTCTCTGCTTACCCCGTAAGGGACATGGCGTGATGGTATGTATGTATGTATGTATGTATGTTTATGTAGTAAGAATAGGAAATTTTATTGGTTTTTTCTAGTAAAAGAAATATGAATACATTTCTTCGCATTTAAGTATAAACTATTATTTATACAGTAATCCGAAAGACGATTAAGGTCAGCTTGTATTTTGACACAGTCCTCAATTGTTTTGACAGCAGAGTGGACTTTCATATCATCGGCAAAGAGTACAAAGTTACAAAATTTGAAGCATAAGTTGATGTCGTTCACATAAAGAAGAAATAAGAGGGGCCCGAGTAGACTTCCTTGAGGAACGCCCGAAGAAATGATAGACCAGTTGGACCTATAACCTCCTATGACTACACATTGACTGCGATTTGCTATATAGGATGCTAGCCATCTAAGTAGGTCGCCATGGATGCCAATTGCGATTAATTTATTATTAAGAATTGTGTGGTATTCCTAGTAGTAAAATTTAGAATGAATAAAAATATATATAATTAGATAAATTTCTTATGTATGGAAAAGTTCAGCAATTTGATTTCATGTTATAATGAAAAGAGCTTGAACTTAAAACTGATTAGCTTTCCATAAATAACATAAAATTTCTACATATGATATTACGTGTCAAATTTGCAAAATGCTTTCACGTTCTTTAAAACAAAATTTATCTGCTTTTATTAAAATATTTCATACAACATAAGCATTCTTTACCATATTGAGATTGTCAACATTTCAAGAACGCTTACTTTGGTGTGGAGATTTTAGTGTTGGCCACAACCCACTCGTTTAGATTTAAAATATACACAAGAATAATAAAATTCTGTAAAAATTGGTTTGTTGTTGCGTTTTTTTTTGTTATAAGTTTTCTTTTTGTAAATACGTATAGTGAGAAAAAATCTATTTGCCTGGCCTTTTTTTGATTTTTCACATAGACACATAATATGTAGTTTCAAGGAAGCAATCACTTAACTGACTATGCTCAGGAAAATTGTAGACATTATTTATAAAATACTTTGTCGAGATTAATAATATCCCTTTGAATATTTATTTCCAACATATTCCCCACGTCTATAAACAATACAACACTTTGAAAGAACATTAATTTAAATTTTATGATTGTATTGAATGTGTTGGATGTTAATAATAAATAATGTTCACCCATCAAAGAGAAGTTTCTATACTGTGTTGCAAATATGAAGCTCATCCTTCATATACTGTTAGAAATAAATCTCCTTTGCAAAGCGCCATCTTTAAACATTGTCTATATTGTGTCGGGTTTCCGGTATATTGCTTGTTGTTGTCAGTGGCGATACTGCAATACCTGCGTTTTATCATTTATTTAATTCAAATAGCGAAGATATTCGGTTCGTTTATACAGTTATTTTGGGGAAAAAAAGAAAAGATGATGTCAATTTCGGCTACTCAACCGTACTAGTATAATATACAGAAGATTATCTAATTAAGGACAATGTAAATGCAAATCGAGGATATTTGCATTTCTAGGTTTTTTATACCATGTAAAAATAGAAAGAAAAAAAGATGGAAGTATAGATGGTCATCGCATCACAGAAATGAACAGATGAAAACAGATCGTGGATCTGCTATAAGAGAAAGAAGAAGTTACATTATTCATAAGAGAAGGAATTCTTCTTCCTATTTTGTGCCATGTCAGGTCTCTCCGACGTCGGTTACCACTCTGGCATTGGCATCCCTGCCATGGGCTTACCAGAACAGCTCATTCACTCTGTGGACTCCGGTCCATTCCCTGCTGATGTTTCTCAGACATCTACCTCCTACCCACACCGCGACTACTCTTAAATTGTCCTTATTTATATATCCCAAGTATGCCATTTTTCTCATTTTTATATTGGATAATAATTGTTTTACCATGGCAGCTTTTCGCAACATATATAACATATTTCAATATTGTTGACCATATGCGATGAGGCCACATTTCAAACGCTTCAATTCGATTCATTGTATCTACTTATAATGTCGATGTCTCGAGTCCATAAAGAAGTATGGACCAAATCATGTAGCATTTGGCCATTTTCTGTCTTAACCTCAAATTAAGATTATCATCAGTACAGAACACTGGTGTAGATGGATCGATGGCAGAGCGGTTAGCGCGCTGGGCTAGTAATCCAGTGGTCGCGAGTTCGAATCCTGCCTCGACCGATTTCGTTCACCTATAGCACAAGCATTTATTTGCTTATTTTAGGGAACGTAGGAAGATGTATATATTATGTACTTGTTTAACAAGGACATATTCATTTTTTTATAAAAAGAAAAACAGCACTTGTGCAGTCTTTATTCTGCACCTCACCTCTTTGTCGGGATCTATGTTGTCTTTGATCACACTGCCAAGATATTTATAAACTGATGGAATCCCTCTATTAGTTCCCCATTTATGTAGCGGGTGTCAGCTAAATATCATATATGTACATTGATATATTAGACCCATTAAGAAAAGGAATAGAAAGATAGAAAAGACAAATAAAAAAATACCCAGTAAAATTTGGTTAAATCACGTACTTTTGTATTTTTAATAGCCGTGGCATTGTTGAGAGTCGTTTGGAAACACTATTGGAAATACTATTTAGTAGAAAGAAATAGCCATTTGACTACGGCCCGTAACTGTAGGTACTAAATGTTAAACTACATTATATGAGATGTCAGAATAGCGCATGCGCCCGACATATAACTAATTGCTTGCGCCGGATGATCGACGCTCGAATATTTCCTTACCTTAGGGTCCATACTTGCATATAGTTGTACTGAGATCGTACTTGTAGGTACATAATGTTGGGTTGTAGGAGAAAAGACAAAAATGTCATAGTCTGCCATACGTTATACGCTATACTTCTTCTTCTTCTTCCTCTTTTTTTAGATCTATGATCTGTTTTTACAGGTCCTGGGACGAGCATGTCCATCTCTTTGATGGTCTTCCCGGTGGTCGGCGTCCCTCTGGTATTTCGCGCATTACGATCTTTGGCAGCCTTTCTAGATTCATCCTTTTAACATAATCTCTCCAGTGTCGTCTTCTTTGTCTGCTCCACCTTACAATATCCTCCACATTGCAGGTTCTGCGGATCTCCTCGTTGGGGATTCTGTCTCTGAGGTTTCTGCCCAAGATAGGTCTTAGTGTTTTCATCTCTGTTGTTCTTAGTAGCTGTTTTGTTCTCACCGTGTCTGCCCTTGCTTCAACTCCATAAGTCATTATGGATCTGATGCAGGTTATACCTACACACAAAATATTCCTAACGAAACTCGTTTTAAACACTTGATAATCGTTGAAATAGTGTTTTATTATTACTTTTCACTAATCCATTGTACCTACTTAGTGGAGGGTAGGTATTAACACCTTTTTTTCTTTTTTTTTTAAAAAAAGAATTAATATGTCCTTGTTTGCAACAAGTACATATACATCCTCATACATTCCCTAAACTAAGTATAAATGCTTGTGCTATAGGTGAACGAAATCGGTCGTGGCAGGATTCGAACTCGCGACCACTTTTGGAATAAATATATCAAAAATATTTTTTTTTTATTTTTGAATAAAAAAAAATCATTCATTCATTCATACTATCTCGGCATATATGTACCACAATGTAGGGTAGCACTATCACAATCGATAATAAAATAATTGAGGCTGTTGAAGAATACGTATACCTTGGACATAAGATAAAATTAGGAAAAGATAACTAGACAGCAGAAATACCCAGAAGGATCGGATTAGGTTGGGCAGCCTTTGGGAAACTTTAACATGTCCTAAAAAACAGAGATATTCCCACATGTCTGAAAAGAAAAGTGTTTGAAACATGTATCCTGCCTGTGCTTACGTATGGCCTGGAAACTATCACGCTAACGGCGAGGACCATACATAAGCTAAAATGCACTCAGAGATCCATGGAAAGACAAATGATAGGCGTAAGTCTAAGAGAAAAAATTAGAAATGAAGAAATCAGACGCCAGACAAAAGTTGTTGATGTCATGGATCGAGTTGCAAAACTTAAATGGCAATGGGCAGGTCATGTTGCCAGACAGGGTACGGACAGATGGGCACCCAGAACTCTAAATTGGAGACCATGGGATATGAAAAGGGGAATAGGCCGGCCCCAGAAAAGGTGGGCCGATGATATTGTCCCTGTCGCTGGAAGCAGATGGGTTCAAAAAGCCCAAAAAAAAGACGAGTGGAAGCTTTTAGAAGAGGCCTATATCCAGCAGTGGAGAGATGGCTGAGAAAGAAGAATAAGGTAACCAGCGACAGGTGTGCGGTGTTTGGGTTAGCATTAAATTAATAAAGGAACAAGTACATATACCTACATCTTCCTACATTATCATAAATGCTTGTGTTATAGGTGAACGAAATCGGTCGAGGCAGTATATTTTACATGTACCTACTTATGTAAAAATACTGCAGTCAGAATGGGTGGTGAACCTCTTTGCCAAACTATGTGAGATGTTATTTTACCTCATGTATTTTCGATTATCCGGCTCTTATCGGACAACCGAATACGATGATAATAGAAAATAGTGGAAGTACTATTCCAAGTCGGTGCCTCAAAGATAACATTTTTTTTCATGCTGTTGAAAAACACGCACGAACGAACATGATATATTTTTTATGCTTTGTTGTTTGATGTAGCATTAATTACTGCAATTTTACGTCTTGCGAATTTTTTGTTGCAGTAATATTTTTTCTCATATGACATAATTAGCGTTTATTACGTTGGAACCTACCTGCCCAATCAAAATGAATAATACGGTAACATCGTAAAACTAATGTATCTACTAATAAAAAAAATGTATCTTATTCACAACCAGGTCCAGACACATATATGTTCAAATAGCATGAACACAGAACACATCGAGCATAAGAAAAGGAGAGCGCCAAAAATGAGCAGAACTACGAAATAAATATGAAATTGAGACACAAGATGAAGAAAAGTTCATTACCAACTAGTTGCATGTAACACATGAGATCCAACTGTCGATAGCGATAGTATGTATAGTTGAAGAATATGTACCAAACTATAATCCCATAAACACAAATTATTTAATATTTTAAGATATTTGATTTTCTATACAACACTTGTACCTATGTATGTATGTCAAGATAGGATAGTATGGAGGTCAGTCCTTTGATCCTACGCAGAATATGAAAACAGCATGATAGTATGTATGTATGTTTGGAGATTAGTATCAAATAATTAAGTTTTCTTAGATATTGTGTGTAGGCGATTGCCATACAAATTGTATGAGGAAATGTCGTCACTAAATTCAATTTTTATAAAAATTGTTAAAAAAAGTTTGAGATGTGCTAATACATCTTTTGTATTTTTTATAGAAAATTAAATTATCTAGTTGGGGTGTTTCGGCTTTTTTCGATATTTTTAAAATATTTGGAAATATAGGCAGTTAAACTCATAAATTTATCATAAAAAAAATATTTTTCTTAATTAAAAACGTTTGAGAAACCCTGGAATTTTTTCGAAATAATCCATTTGAGATTTTGTATTTTTATGTGTTTATACCAATTTTCAGCGTTCTAGCTTTTATGGTTTCTGAGATATATGGAAAAATAAAGTAAAAATTCAAAAGTTGATAACCCCTGACTGAAACAAAAATTCAAAATTCTGAGTATAAAAGTTTTGTAGGCCTATAACTGTTTATATACCTATTCTGAAATTTTGGGCTCTGTATGATGCGTTTGTTGCATTTTATTTTGTTATCTGCATATAAATAAAGTAGACCTGGTAAGATTGTCGTTCTGGATTTGCGAATGTTTGTGCACGACTATATTCATGTCAGTCTGCCCAAGGCTGCCTGTTCTTACATTCGTTTGAAATCTTTCTATGTGGAAATCGGGAATTTTACAGTAGAGTAAAAAACTTACAATATTACATTTTTATAATATTACATTTGAAACAGTATAAAAACACAAAGCCTCACAAGCTGATATGTTTTTTTATTATTTTCAAAAGAAAGTTAGTTTAAATGTTATATAATAAGAATTAAAGAATGCTTTTATGCTTTACTCGCCGAGTCGCCAAAATTGATTTATGTGAATTTACCCCGAAGATGACAAAAATACCAACATTCTGATATATGCGTCCCTATCGTAATTAGACCTCAAATGGCACGAAGTAATAAAATCCGACACAGGGAGAGTGAGCAATTCACGTTGAACAAATGGTCTCTTTTGCATTGTGGGTCAGATTTGCTTTCCTCGCGTTGTTCCACCATTCTTTCAGCTGTCAAATATTCGAAAGTTAGCTACTTTTTATTTTTATCGTAATTAATATGTATTGATTTAGTTTATTTTCCAATATTTAATAACTTTATATTTTATTTTCTTTCGGAATCAAATTTTAGCCTATATAGTTACAAAAAAATGTAAGTTGAAATTTCAATTCTCGATGAATTTAGGTAAATTTTAAATCAACATTCAC
This sequence comes from Molanna angustata, assembly GCA_963576475.1. Lineage (NCBI taxonomy): Eukaryota > Metazoa > Arthropoda > Insecta > Trichoptera > Molannidae > Molanna > Molanna angustata. Next base: position 19,759,137 of record OY754974.1, on the reverse strand, counting down.
ATATGGAAAGAACGTAGGTATTTGTTTAAAGATATTTTCATAAATGAGTTGGTGATTATTGTATTTCGGTGTACAGGTTATGTCATTCTTCTAGGAGTAGGTGAAAGGGTGCAGAAGGAATGGCACATGAAAATAACATGTTGCGAATGGTTGCACTTAGGGCAAACGAATCTAAAGAACAGCAAGAAAGGAGATGTGAAGCCAGTAGATTACGAATGACGGCGTATAGGGTATTACAATTTCTGCAGCAAGAAAGAGGAAGTACAGATTTTCAGTCTTCAAGTAATTGGATAGAGGTAGGGAGTCGTGATAATTTAATGACAATAGATCAGATGAATATGCAAGACGTTGAAGAAATAGAAATTACTGCACTTGAATGCGCCATCTTAGCAGCATTAAAAGTATAAAACAGCCTCTAAGTCTTCAAGTCATAAGGCCCCTGAGTCAAATTGAAAACGCTTAACAATATCGCCAAACACTATTTTTTTTGTATGTAAAATAACAGAAGTGGCATTGAAACATGAATCATGGAGACAAAAGGAAAATTCTGCTTTTTCCTATAGTTTGCAATATAGATATTAACCTATAGTTGCAATTTATTTCTGAGCCAGTATCAACTTTTGGTAGAATGTCTATAATTTGTACATATTGTGGTGATTTGAAATGGAAGGGAGAAAACCCAGGAATGTGTTGTAACAATGGAATAGTACACATACCTGCAATAGATATCCTCCAGAGCCTCTTTATACATTATTGACAGGTAATTCTATAAATGCATGTCATTATAGAATTAAGTATTTTAAAAGTCATGTTAGAAGATATAATAGGACGATGTATGAGAGGGTCAGAAATGAGGACATAAGGAAAGAATGTAAGATAAAGAAAGATGTCATTAATAGAATTAAAGTGAACACATTGAGATGGTTTAGCCACATGGGCAGAATGAATGAGGAACGCCTGACAAAGAAAATATACATTGCGGACAGGAATCGAATGAGAGGTCGGGGTCGCCCAAGTAAGGGATGGCATATCCATGGGAACGCTATTTTGAAAGGCGGAGATGTCAGAAGCATGAACAACAAATGAATATATTTAGGACAATGTATGAATGTCGACGAGGCGATGAATGTGTGTCAAGATAGAAATAAGTAGCGTTTGGTTCTCTCTGCCTACCCCGCGAGGGACATGGCGTGATGGTATGTATGTAATGCTTGCTTTCAAATGAAATTTTTAGGAACCACTAAAGAATTATGAGAGACCCCTTCAAAGGGGATAGAGTTAGATGTGTTACAAAGGAGGATCGAATTAGAAATGAATACGTCCGAGGTAGTGTTGGAGTCGCCTCTATTCCGTAGAAACTAAAGGCCAGACACCGATGGTACGGACACATTACCAGACGAAATGAGGATCATATAGTTAAACTCACACAGGATATCGCACTCAGTCCAGAAATAGAGGCCGTACATAGGCCACCTGGTGGACAAATATTAAGGAGTTGAGGGAGGAGCAACTAACCAGAGAAATGACGCAAGATGGAAAGGTCTCCGAAGGGCAAGAAAGGAAAGGTCATACCAGAAGGGCCGCTCCAGATGAACTGGGAAGAGGCAAGGAAGAAGAAATCTATATTTTCAAAACATTTCTGTATGTTTCATTTAATTAACAAATTATTTCACTTTCAAATTTATGAAGACAAATTTAAGAAAATAAAATTAAATAATTGCCAACAATCAATTACTTTATTCACATAAAAATATCATCATCATTATTCTTAGCGTCACAACTCTTGATGGGTCCTATCTGTGTCCAAGAATCTACTCCATACTGTTCTATCGTTGGCTGCCACCTTCGAGTTCTGCTGCCCCATGGCTCATGACTATGCTGATGTCCTGGTAAAGATCATAAAGCTCGGTGATATATATCTTTTACGCCATGTTTGACAGTCGTTAATAGGTACATAGGTATATTCTGCATAAGATTTTTCTTTCAAAGGCATCCACTCTGTTTTCATCGTGTTTTGTTAATATCCAGGTAGGTATCCGATAAAAATATATTACTACCAAATTCAACAAAACTTATTAACGTGGTAAGTTTTCTCCATATCTCTAACAATGTATATCTTTGTCAAAAACTTAATTGAAAAAACTTGAATCAAACTATAAAAACTATATAACCATATTGAATTGAACACATTTTCCTATTCTGACATATACGCATTGTCGTCTCGATACTCGACATACATACATCACCTAATAATAATAATAATTAAAGACTTTTATAGTATTAAAAATATAAAATATATAAAGGGAAAGAACACGGGAATCTCTTCGGTGACGGATCTTTAACCAGTTCAGTCGTTGCCTGCTCTCGGACATGTGGTCGAACTTCCTGAGTCCAAACACGTATCGAATGCAGACATTTTGTAACCGTTCGAGTTTGTTAAGTTGATCTTCAGTTGAATCTCAGCGTAGGCAACGTCAGCGTAGTCAAGTAATGGTAGCATGTGTTGTTGAGTTACGCGACATCCTACGTAGGCGATTCAAAGCGAATGCGAAGCGATCCGAACGGATACATGCGAATTCAAAGCGATGCGGTGCGACGCTGCGGCTCTGTCCTACGGGCACGCGAATCGTGCTTCTGACATTATACTTTACAAAAAAAAACTATGGCACCGCTTCCAATTCGCGCGAAAATATCAAACCAATTGATCGCGTTCGCTTCGCATCGTGCCATGTCACACCGTACCCTACTCGTGGTCGGTAACGCAGGACACTTCAATAGTTACCGACTGTTTGTTATTTTCGCGCCGCTTCGCGTTCGCCTTGAATCGCCTACGTAGGACGTCGCGTTAGAATGATTTTAGTCTTAACTGGTAAATAATTTTTAAGTCGGCCTCATACGTTCTCATTTGTTATTCAACAAACATACGACAAAGTTTAAGTATTAAATTTAGACTAAAATTATTATATTTATTTGTTTATAAATTTTTGGAAGACTAACAGCATATATATTACATCTAATATAATAATTTAACAGCCAATTAGAAGTCTCCGCTGATTGGCTATACTGTCAGTTACAAGTTGAAAAATATAACATAATAATATAATATGTTTCTGTAACAGATAAAGTTTCATCGTGAAACGGAGGTAAACATAAACAAGAAAAATAAATTATCACCGAAGAGAACATACATGATTTTATATTTTAGTGGTTACAGTTGGCAAAATAAATTATAGTATTAAAAAAATTGCACTTAGAATACATCTCGCTACTGTAATGCTAATCTGAAATACATCAAATTCTGGTGAATTAAATATAAAATGTCCATAACCAAACTATAGTACCGCTTTAATGTCTGCAGTTAAAATAAGAGTCTGCGAATGCTTGCTAAATTAACTGAAAAGGCGAATATCCTTATTTAAGCATAAAAAATTATACAATCTAAATACACATAACACACAATAGATGATCGAGTAAACATTTAAGTAATATCGTTTAGATTTAGACTACATGTTGAGTTTGCAAACATAATTTATCGGTCATTTGTTAAATGTCAAGTCAAATGTCAACCACGGTGTTGCCAGGATTTAAAGTACTAATTATTATTGGAGAGTTGCACGAAAAAATATTAATATTTATTACATGCTTATTTACAAGGAGTTTAAAATATCAATCTTTCTTAAATTAAACAATTTATTATTTTGTAAATTAATATTTTATAAGAATAACGTTTTTGTGCGGAGGCGACAAACACAGCAGCGAAAAATAAAGCTTGCTCCGTGTCATGGTTTGTGAAACGCAAATTAAGAAACTAAAAGAGAAGCTTCGTTTGACTTCTACAATAGGGTTTGCAACCTTTTTAACCACTTTGCGGATTATAGGCGTTTGATTTAGATGAAACTCAGCAATCTTCGTATTGCCTGTATAATTAAAAATGGTCCCTCAGTGTCTCCCGTCCCTTCGGAGCCTCCCGTCTTTCAATGCCTCCTGTCCCTAAGTGCCACCCGTCTCTTCAGTGTCTCCCGTCTCTTCAGGTCCTTTTGTACCTCCCGTTCCATCAATGCCTCATACCCCTCTTCATTTCCTCCCGAATCTTTCATCCCTTAAGACATTTTAGTAACTTCAGACCCCTCAGTACCTTCAGATCGTTCAGTACCTTCAGACCGTTCAGTACCTTCAGACCCCTCAGTACCATCGACCGCCGGAGGCGGTCATTTACCGCGTAGCGGTAAAAGCCGGCTGCAAGCCCTAGCTTAGAAGCTGAGCGAAGCGAAGCTTCTCAGCTAGTATTAAATAACTTACAGTTTGCACATTAATTTGCTAATTCATTTAAGGAAGTATTTAATGGTTATAAAAATAATTAAGTGATTATTAACTATAGTGCTTAGTTGTTATTAATACCATTAGTAAATTGGCCAGCGTCGTAAAATTTATTGAGACGCAAAAAAAAGATTACACACAAATACAAAGAAATATATCAACAAATGAAAAGAAAAACAACTTTTCCGACTCAAAAGGACTATGCTCAGCTATGTTGCAGGAAGACAAGCCCCCGGCAGCTGATTTTCAGCATGATCCTATTGCTTATGTATTAAAAAATGGTGGTTTCTTATATATTATTTACCGTCATGGGCAAATAAAGTTTTATTTTGTAATCATAACCGATTTGTGAGTTGTATATTTAAAAAATGAAAAATAAATATGGATTAAAATAAACAAAATGAGTAGGTAGGTACATATTATATTTTTGTCAAACGTGTTGATATATTATATAATTTACTATAAGAGGTAAGATTTGAAGAGAAAAAAATTTGATTTTTACGTTAAGTAATTATTAAGTCCAGGTAAAATTAAGTGTTTATCTTCTTGGTTTGTTTTTATGTGTGGATTTATAAGATTTAATTTACATGATTCAAAAGGAAAATCATATCTTTAAAATAACAAGTATAGTTGTTGCCAAATAACTTGATATTTTAGTCGAGAAGGGGGGCGATTTGCATGTAAACCAACGAAGCAAAAAGACACGAATTTGCACTCTGAGCAACCGGAAAAATTATACATTATTTTTTGTTCAGATAATTCCTTAGATAATGTCCCTAATAATAAAAAAAAACTATGAACATCTGTATTAGCTGTAAGTTAAATTTGATTAACAATATATAGGTACGATAATTTTCATGTACCTATATAATGTGACTATAAATACATATGAATCTTATGTAGTTTACTTCTGTCCCATACACAAGTCTTAACTTTATTGGGACAGTACTTAATTTCAAAAAAGCTGTAATATTTGTACTTAACCATGTTTATTTTATAACTTAATTAAATAAAAAAGAGTATTTTCTTTAATGTTGATTTCTACTACGTCAAAAAAACACAAAATAATTAGCGAAACATCATTTGCGATTTTTTAGTTTAATTGTGATGTGATTTGTCTTAGCCCGATGTAGAAGTTATTGCTTTAAGTTTAAAGGAAGCGCCTTACACTTAATCAAAGACACTATGTAATCTTTCCGTTCTAACATCTTTTTTAATTTCCTTTCGGATCCGATTGCACGGTTCGCCGCCAGGTGTCGCTATTACATCTCATATTTATGAGTAATGTATTATGTTCCAAGTATTTGTTGCTTTTTGTGTATTTTAAGGTGACCAAAAGATAACTATTAGGTATTAATATTTTCTGAGTTAACTTATTATTACATCTTATTACCATAGAATAATAATAAAACTATAGAATACTCATTCCCATACAATACCTCGCTGAAAAAGTAAAGCCGTTTTAATTGCCGGCTCATGTCAATATATGTATGACTCTGCTGGTAGACATTGTTCGTATAGTACTACTCGTTATGACTGCGTAAATAATTTTGCAAGCAGTTAAAAAATTCCCTATTTTGAGAACATATCACGCAGACGACCCAATGATTACTGAATGCTCGTAGCAAAATGTTGACCAAATTAGTCAACATAAAGCTGTCGCGTTTACTGCAGGCTAAAGAGTATTCTATACTATTATTATTCTTTGCTTATTACATAATCTCCCTACCCCTACAACGTTCGCCCTGTCTAAAAAACGGTTACTTCGAAATCGGTCGAATTAAAAATTCACTCGTGGAACAAGGAATTTCATAGTGAATCTGGCGGCGGGGCGGAAACTTTATGTAGATAAATATAATTTGTACAATAGCGCACTAATTGCCAAACGGAAATTTATTCCAACCAACGAAAATACGTCACATATTTTGTTATTTATTTATTTTCATCATCATTTTGTTTTGTCTATTTCGATAAAGCGTTAGGCATATTCTCTCTTAAACAAAATGATTTCTTTGAGAGGACAATAAACTCGCCACTTGCGCAGGGCGCAAGGAAGTGTATATTATTTTTTTATCGTATTTGTTTTAAATTTAAAAAAAGAAACTCGTTACTATTTACTTAAGTAGGTATTTGTTATCGATAAAATATCCAGCAACGATCAGCTGAATACCAATGGGATCCTTAAAAGAATATTACAAATAATAAAGACATCCTTCAGTTCTTACTCTCCATTTCCTCGTTATTGATCTATTAGATCTTTTTATTGTCCCTGTCTTGTTATTTACTTTACCATTATACCTAATTTACTTGAGGCTTCTCATCGCTTGGGTTGGTTGGATGACATTGTCTTATGGCAACTTAGTTGAACATACGTACATACGTACCATCACGCCATGTCCCTGACGGGGTAGGCAGAGAGAACTGAACGCCACTTACTTCTATCTTGACATACATTCATCGCCTCGTCAACATTCATACATCGTCTTATACATGTTCGTCTGTTGTCCACACTTCTAACATTTCCGTCTTACAAAATACCGTTCACATGGACGTGCAATCCCTTCCTTGGGCGGCCCCGCCCTCTCATTCCATTCCTGTCCGCAATGTATATTTTCTTCGTCAGGCGTTCCTCATTCATTCTCCCCATGTGGCTCAACCATCTCAATGTGTTCACTTTCATTCTATTAATAACATATTTCTTTATCCTACATTCTTTCCTTATGTCCTCATTTCTAACCTTGTCATATATCGTTCTATTACATATTCTTCTTAGCGATCTCATTTCAACTGCAAATATTCTACTTTCATGCGACTTCTGCCATGTCCAGGTTTCACTTGCATGCGTCAAGGTTGGCACTAAGATGGCACTATTTCATTCTATAGAAAATCATAAGATTAAATAAAATTTTAAATTATGATGTTGTATTATTAATAACTTCTTTCTTTATCTTACATTCTTTCCTTATGTCCTCATTTCTGAAGTTGAACATACTTACTATAAATAAATAAATACATATAAAGGATATTGTTCAGAACAATGTAAAGTAAGAGTAATCTGTTTTTTGTGGAATATTCGCCCTTGATAGATAGGTTATACACGGAATGAATTCATTTATTCACGTTTCGTTTCCCGGTAAAACATTTCAAAACATTGGTCATAAATACGCACATGATTTCGCTTAGAGCGCTGATAAATATAATAATTTATATGGGCGATGATAGCCAAACTTGATTTTTATAGTTAGAAAATTGCACAAGGTCAATGGCGGGGCATTGACTGATACAGCCATAAATACGATATTCCTTCGTACATTTATCTCCTCTGATCGCATTGAAATGGGAACCAACCAAATATTTGCTTTTTGATTGACACCAAATAAACACGAAGATTATTTTATTTCATATTTTGGGTATGATGGAATTACGTAGATAATATCTTGGACTGTCATGGAAATCGATTTCTTCTTCTTTTCTCTCGTGAGACTAAACTCCAGCTTTATCGGAGTTGACATGAAGTCATTAAGACGACTATGTGGTAAAACGATGTATGATATAATAAAAAATTAAGATATTATACGAGAATGTATCAAATAGATATCGTAAGTAAGATAAAAATAAATGCCCTTAGGTGGTTTGGTCACATACAAAGAATAAGTGATGAACGTCTGACAAAAAAAAAGTAGGTATATAGGGAAGGTAAAAGTTGGCACAATCACATACATGGAATTTTGAAAGATGGAGACGTTAAAAGTAAGATTAATAGAAGAGCGTATATGGGACGATGCATGGACGTGAATGAAGCGAGAAATGTGTCAAGAGAGAGGAGTCTGGCGTCCGGTTCTCTCTGCCTACCATAATGATGGCGTGATGGTCTGGTTATGTGTAGACTTTGTCCATTTGGTAGGTGTCCCATGCAGAGTCAAGGATAGAATCCTTGAGAAATTCATTCTCAGTATATGTTGAGACTAAATCCTTTGAAGTTGTCGTCCCATCTGACCACATCCTCCACCTCGCTGATTCACAGATTTTTCCGATTCACAGAGAATCAGTTTGTCTTTATTTAAATGGGTGGTGGCAGAGCGTTGAGCGCTCTGGGTTAGTAACTAATCCAGTGATCACGAATTCGAATCCTGCCACGAGTGATCTCGTTCACCTATAGCACAAGCATTTATGCTTAGTTCAGGGAACGGATGAGTATGTACATGTACTTGAAACAAGGACTATTCATTCTTTGTAAAAAAAAATACTTCCGATACAGGATCGTCTGTCATCAGTCTGTTTACAGCGAATCTTTTAATATTTTGTACACATTGCCAGAAACGATCACAATAACCTCAATAAGCTTGTTGTAATGGAAATCGTGAAGGGTAGAAGAAGAAGGACAATTATGCTATTTTATTTATTTATTTATTTTTATTTATTTTAAATTCTTTACACTTGTTTTTTTGTTCTTTATGTGCGACCGACACCCGCTTCACTGGGAACATACCCGTGTCGGAGCGAGTATCATAATGACATTTATTAATTAGATTGTCACATCACAAATGTACCTTAAAAATAACACAAAATAACTCATGAACATCATAATAAATTTCATTTTAATGCTCATTTTCTTAATCACGTTACCTGTATATTATGAACTTCTTATAACGCCATTAAGGTATTTAGTTTTCGGGTCCGGACTTTAGGCCTTACCACTCCAGTATACAGCGATGTTTTTTGTTGTTAATTCTTGCGCTCTGTTTAAGGATTGGTTACCATATGCAGAGCGGATTGTATTATTGTAACACTCAATGAACTTGCGCATGTGCTGAAAGTGATCACAGAACTCAGAACTATAAGTACCTACTTAGATACAGAAATATTCATTTGTCTATGAATCTTTGGTGTATATTTGCAAGTCACCGAAAGCATATTTTCTATCACTGAAAAAATATTTAAATATTATAAGTATTTACGTTTCCACTTCCATTTCCATTGTTAAAGGCTGCATTATACATACATATTCATCGAGGTACGTAAAAGTAATGCATAAACAACATAATAAATGATATTATCAAAACTATAGGGTCTTATATAACGCCCTTGAGGCAAACCAGTATTGCAATATCATTAATATACTTACTACATAATTTCATCAGTTTTATTCTCTCGTGTGGATGTAAATCTTTTCGTCGTTATATAATACCGATAATTCTCATACATAGTTCCTTGCCAAGGATAACATGTGCTACATACGGATGTCATGTAGAACGCTGACCCCAGTCAATTCATTTCAACTTTATGGGGGAGGTATATTAATATATTATACAGTCAAACTCTGATTGTCGCCATTTAATTATAACAGTTTTATTTAAAAAATAATTTGACAAAATTTGTTTAAATTTTTTATTTTTATTTTTTTATTTTTATTCTTTTACAAAAAACGAAATATGAAATAAGAATTCAAAAATCATTTAAGGGGGCATATAAACCTAAATACCCCAATTTCAAATCAAATTCCTCAAATATGTGAAACGGTGTGTTTCTAGAAAAAATACCATAAGTTTTTTCAACATTTCTCTAGTGAATGTTGAAAAACTCATAATTATGTGTCCTAGAGAATTAAATCTTTTAAGTGCTCAAAGATTTCATAAAATCAATATGAATGACCGATGGAGTTTTTTCATTTCAAGTAAGGTTTGTTCTTAAAATGCAAAAAATCAACAAATTTTGGTTTTCCGTAAATTTAAATCACGTATAAACCTTTTTTAATGCACGCGATAGTAACACGTACCTTCATAGTGCATTAGGCGGTTTTGGTATAACATGTTTTCAGTCACTAGATTTAGCGTTATATGTCCTCTTAATTTCTTAAAACGACCATACTCATTTTCATATGGCAACTTATTTCAGCATTTTTTAACGTGGCTACGTAGGGGACACCAGCCATTAGGATTTAGGTCCATTATACTCTTCCGAAGTAGCGTTGGGGAGGTGTGCAACTGCTCATTTAGGAAAGTCGCAGTCACCTACCCCACTCCATAGGGAACGTTATAGAACTAAGTAGTTCTGTTCATCCCCGAAGCGGCTGCTCGTCGGACGAAACAAGAAACTACTATCATGCATATTTCATACCACTACCACTAAGAGACCAACCACAAACGTGGAGGCCCGTCAATCATGGCGAGGGTTTCCTTCCCAACAGTGCCACGGTAACACTAGACTATCACAGGGAGCTTTCGCCACGCCTGTAGTACTTTCAATCTTGCAGTAAAAAATATAAAAAAACGGGTTTTAAAAAGACCCGGGTTCAAAGAAGGTGATGGAAACACAGAAATCGAAAGATCGTTCCACAGCCGGGCTGCTGATAAAAGAGTTCGAAAAGCGATCTCATTGTTGAGATTCTATACCATATAATACTGTCAATTGGCATTTATGTTGTCCTAGTAACTGTACGATGAATAGCGAGAAATATTAGCCAACCTTATTAGAAAGGTTGCTACCAGTGATGGTCATAAGGATGGAATTTCAACAGGATTAACTAGTAGGATTGCCACCTATAAAATCATGAAATATACCCGTCTTGGACTGTCAAAGAAATTCACCAAACATAAATAATTTAAATAATTTGATCTTTATACATTAAAATTTATTTCGTTTATTACGTGTTCAGAAAAATGATTTTTTATCTGTATCTTACTTTTTTGGTTGAACGAAGACAGGTAAAAAATAACTATTGAAACCACTGCAATCGAATTTCTTATGTACGATTTCATTTTTTGGACTATTATTTGTTTCCCTGATTTTGTTATTTTTAAGATAACTTAAATTTAAATTTATTTGAAACTCAGGACGGTAAAATAAGGTTGCCTGTAAATTCTGGGATTTTCCCACATTATAATAAAAACGTTACTTTCTACTTGTTGATGCTGTTTGCTAAACCGGAATTGTGGATTGAATTAATGTAAATAGAAAAATAAATAGCACATATACCGAAACGATTGTCACAAAAATTGAGTATCGATTTAACGCCTGCGTTATTTAATAATTGTCTAAATATAAAAAATAACTTTTGAATTGTAGCGGTACCCTACCTAAGTAAAGTAATGGGTGACTAGCCATTGTATGCTATATAAACATTTTCTTGTACTTGTAGTGAATATATTGTCGAATGACGACTTTTTTCAAATAACCCACGTTTTCAGCTCAAGAAGCAGGAATTGCGATATTTATAATATTTAATCCAAATTTCTCCTTTGATGGGAATTAAACCCAGGACACCGACATATTAGTAATTATACTCACCTACCATTATGCTACGATGCTCCACACAATATGCACATTTAAAAAAAACTGACTTCAAAATGAATGTGTGTCAAGAAATAAATGTGCCGTTCGGTTCTTTCTGCCCATCCCATGAGGAACATAGCATGATGGTATATTATCTTTCATATAATTAGCCTATACAATAGTAAACAACTCCTTCGCTAATTTATGAGTTTAAGGATTTCTCATGATTCCCATCATCAAATATCTTGGCTTATATTCTTGGCTCAGATGGAACAACCCCAGAAGTAATCCCTTTCTGATGAATAAGGAATCATCGAATTCGGACTACACGGTAAAGAACTATTTATAATTGGTTGCAAACGAGTTTGCAAATTGAAGAGTTCGATTTTTTCTTATGAATTGCACCAGCATATGAAATGTATGTGTGTGAAGCCTCTGAAGTAGGTACTCCCTTCCTATTAAAACACGTATCATAAAAATCGGATTATGTGGAAAAGAATTACTATCACTGAATTGAAAATTGTGAGTTTGATTTTCTCGTTGATCCCATTTTCTCATCTTGACCGAATTGAATTGGGACTGTGGTGGACCATCCCTACGATGTCCCCACATCACTACTGGCTTGTCATGGCTACCAACTCAAGCTGAACGTATAAACAATGATCCCCTCCTACTCTAATCATTCGGAATTTCTTCAGTCGCCGGGTTTAGACGTATCGCGAACTTTCCTCTACATTCTTATTAAGTTTGGATATAATAATTATTAAAACAAATTCTATGTAATACGTCAAATGAAATAAATTTATATCAGAGTGCGTACAATCTTTTATAACATGAATTATCAGTTGCACTCAATTCTTTGTAGTGTATCTATTATTATAGAGATATGGGTTTTAATTATACCTTTTAAACACGCAATAATCTTTCTTATAAATATTCTAGAAATTAATTAATCATAACCAATATAATTACTAAAATAACCTTCTCCCTATAGGACCAATCGGAAACTTTTTCTAATGAAAATAGAATCATCGAAATTGAATAATGTGATAAAAATTTATCGCTGAAAATTCACGTCGAATTGATTACCTCCTGAATATTTCGAAGTCATTTAAAGATGTATAACATTTTGACATACGTTGAGCTCAAAGTATTGAATCCTCACTTGATTCTTAGTACTTTGTTCCGTATTGCCAACAATTAAGAAGCGTATAACGCATAATCGAATGACTGAAAACATTATATTATTTTAACCGCCTGTAGAAAGCACGGTGATGGGTATTAATGTTATAGAATGATTAGTGAACTGTATAAAAACGATCTCACCGATGTTTCCTTTTTTCTGGTCTACAATGAATGTTTTTCCTGTGCACTGGTCGAAATAATAAAGACATCCACACGCAGTGATCTTCTAAATTGTACTAAAAATACACTTGTCACTCACTTCCCATTGTTATTGTTACACAAAAATCTTGCAAATTATTACTGGCGAGGGGAAAGAAATGTGCTTCTACACCGCCTATTACACAAAAAGGGTTTATCCGTAATTTAAATTATCAGAAATCCAAAATTTGTTGATTTATTTGTATTTCGAGAACAAATTAAACAAATTTATCTTGAAATAACTTGAAATGAAACAACTTTATCGGTCATTTACTTTGATTTTATGCAATCTTTAAGCACTTAAAATATTTATAACTCTACAACATATAGCTATAGTCATTTTAAAAAATTCTTTAATAGTGAAATTTTTAATTTACTTTAAGGAGAATTTGTGCTGAATTTTAAAATTGTGTGACGAACATTCACTAGAAAAATGTTGAAAACACTGTTTATCATATAATATGGGAAATTCGATTTCAATTTGGGGTGATTGTTCTTATACGCCAAAACGCCCTTGGAGCTTCATTTTCTATTAATTATTTTTTGTTAATCAATATTTTTTAATAACACATACAAAAGGTATTTTGTACAATTAAATAAATATTTATTCAAAAAAGAAGATAATACTAACTTAAAGAATTGACGGATTTTGTTTAGCAAATTTTATTGATTTGAATATTTACGTACTGTTATAATATTATGTGATTTTATAGTTCGCCGAGGAAATCCTGTTTATGGAGGATTTATGTATAAAATGTAACATTTTTTTTTTATAAATTTAATGTTATTGTGTGCCTTTTGCATGTTGTATATATAACCAAGGCCAAATAGTTTTATAAGGTGTCACAAAGAACATTTATATAACATTATCGCCGTCTGTTTAACATTTTATTACTTTTCGCTTTATTGAGAAAAAGATATTTATAATACGTGGGACATAATGTTTATAACATAGCCATTGAACGTCCTTGTATGGTTGAGAATTCCGATACAAACGCCGCCATATTTTTTTTTCTGCCGGACCTTTTATTTATATTTCACTAAAAAACAAAACATTGTATTATTATCTAAGTAGTCGAAGGAGACAAAGATGTATATTTAAAGCAATTTGAAACTAATAATTAAAATAATGTAAAGTACTTCGAAACCATAATAGTTGATTTGCCAGAATATTATATAAACGGATTACAAATTGTGTTTGTGTAGATACAATCATGATACAATCTTAATACGTTATTATATGTTTTAATCTTAAAAATATTTAAATCAGTACTCGATCATAATCAAATCTTAATTTTAATTTATGTTCAACCATAAAAATTGTAATATTTTTTTATAGTTGCATATAGGTACGCCAACATTGGATTTTTTCCCTGTCGGGAGTTAATGATATTTTTATGATTTTTTAACGAACCAATTTCTCAATAGAGTGCGTAACAAAAAAAATTCCTTCGGCGTTTCATAGATGGCAATGGTAAAAACTTATTTTCAAGAACATGAATAAAATATATAGAACTTTCAAAAATTGGATTGTAGGTTCCTTGATATTCAAAAATCGTCTCAGTTGAGATATTAAAAAAAAATTGTCATAAGAATTCGTCAAGATCAAATTTTAGTATGCATTTGTCATTAATATTTGTATAAATTAATACAGTTAATCAGTTAATTTTAACCTAAAAGATTTCTAAAGTCTGAATCTAATCTTAATAAACTTTATATGTATTGCTGATGATCTCACAAGTTAATTAAGGGTCATCAAATTGAAAACACACTTCCAATGCAAATAGACATACGTATCTTGGGCAAAACTATCCAAGATAGAGGATTGTTTTTAAGAATAATATAAGAAATATTTTGAGGTTCCGTACATATACCGTATATATGATAAGACTGCAGCATGGGACCTCAAATTTTCATTTATTTATCTTAAAAAAAAGTCCCGTAATAGAACCCTTATCCTTAATGAGAAGATCCGAAATACAAGTTTCCACTGAATTATTAAACTAAGGCATCATAGTGGTATCAATATGATCTGACGACTGGGGTTATTAAGCTAATCCACATTAGGGATGGGACATCAACGAGAAAACTGTTGTGGGCGTATCCCTAATTCGGATTAGTTTTTAACAGACTGCAAAAAAGGAGGTTATTAATTCAAAGCGATTTTATTATGGATGTTCAGCGATAATTATTTATTACGTTGTCCGATTTCAATAATTTGTTTCCATTTGAAATGGGCTACTTCAGCGGTGGTTCCACATAAATTTAGCAACATCTGATGATGGAATTTAAGAGAAAATCATCACACTCTGAAATGTGTAAAGACATCCGCAATACGATTATGGACGAATAATTACTTACCACGTCGACCGATTTTTTTAGTCGATTTTTTTTATATAAAAGATTATATTGTACCCTAGTTTTCAATGCATATTGATGTCACTATATCAGATGGTAGTGGTAAATATGCTTAAGTTGCCCGAAATGATCATCATCTCTAAGATTAAGAGGACTATTATAACCAATAGGGTTGAGGGTGGAGTCTGCAAAATCCTCTTATAATAGCTTTTCACTATACATTTCACTATCCACTATAGCTTTCAGCCACCGACCCATCTGAATTCGGACTACACAAAAAGTATTCCATATTATTAAGGTTTAAGCTACAAAGCCCTTAAGCTACAAAATATAGTGGTATAATATAAACCGTTATGCAAGCATTCATTTATTATTTTGACAAATTCAATATGATCATAAATTATTCGATAAACAATGGCTCGATTCTGATGAATGTTTTCTCGAAAATATAATTATTTTTTCTTTCAATTGCCCAGAAGCGTAATTTCCTATCACAACAAAACAATCTTTATTGTCCCTTTTTTGTATTTGAATATATATAATATTATTAGATTTATATATTTGAATATACAGATATGGCTATTAAGGTAGGTACATGAGGCTACTAACAAATGAACAAATTATTATATTTTTGCAGTGATTGGTAACATTTTTACATCACTGCTTCATAAATACGAAGTATAATTTACTTCAATACTTCATATTATGAATGGAGATTATTCAACACTTCATGTTATGAGATGTTGAAAATTTGTCATAAAAATATCATTAACTCCCTAGAGGGAAAAAAGTCCACTGTTTGCGTATGTATGTGCTACAATAAAAATATTCTATTTACATACACATTGCCCATTGGTACGAGCAAATAAACAAGCCAAAATTGACTAATTAATCTGGTGCTGTTCAGGAGTGACATCTCTACGAAAGCATTGTAACCTCATGTATAAGAACTGTTGTTTTCATTGTTTACCAACCAATTTCTCAATAGATGGCGTTATAAAAAAGTTTCTTCGTGACTTCATAGATGGCCATGGTGTTTCAGCTTGTTCTCAAGTGAAAAGATTTTGATAAATAATATAAATAGAACTTTTAAATTTAGGTTGACAGGGAGTTCAATAATATGGGATAATTGGTGAACTTTTTCTCGGTGCCTTGGTTTCCCGGTTTACCTATAATATTCCAACTTCGTCTCTAAGTCATAGATACAAATTTACTATTAGGTATCAAACCTCCAAGCAGACCACCAAAAAGGTGGTCCATGTGAAGAGAACAGACTATAAATATGAGTATGAAAATAGCAGGAATAAATTGACCATTAGGTAGAAGACCTCCAGGGAGATCACGAAAAGATGAAGAGACAATTAGACGTCTGTGTTACAGGAGCAGAATCTGAGGAAGAACAAAAATAAAACTGATTAATCATGAAATAATATTGTAATACAACAATTTACTTGAAATAATAAATACAAAACAAATTCGTTAACCGCTGATGATGTGTTTCTGTTTTTAAGACACTGCCTTGAGGAACATATTCGTACGCTCCCCATTCGTACTAATAAAAATGCGTGCAAAAAACTCAATACATTAATAAATAAAATCGCGAATGTGTTTTAAAGTTATGTTTTTTTGTTCTAGTTCTAATTTCGAATTGATGGCCATAAAAATTCTTCAATCGTGATGCAACGCTTTGCTGGTTCAATGACCACATCATCTCGGCATTAAATACTCTTAATATAAAATTATCAATTATTCATTGTAAAGAGGTGAAGCACAATTTATCGCTCTATGATTAACTGCGTATTACACGTCTCATATATCTGTTTATTCAACTAGATATAATACTTTATTAGCGGCAAGTTTTTTTTTTAATCTAACGTGTATAAAAAAACGTCTTTATCGGCCAACTTGTATGTAGATATGGCAGCAGCAATTTTGCAGAGAAAAAGGTAAATCTTCCACGGCCTTAATCATAACCAGTAGTCATATTGATTGTTGTATGTATTACAAATATGGTTAACTTCATTAATCTGAATCGCATTCATTCTCACGGGTTTCAGAAAGAACACGATGTTTTTATCTTTATCAAACTTTCAACAGACAATAATTCTTGATATAAATCCATAGAAAAAAGTAACAAATTTGTTTTTGGTAAGTAAAACAATTCGTTTAAATTTTAATTATTTTAATTTTGGACAATGACTTCTCCCTCCACCACCACCTGTTGGCTTGAGGGGACTATTAACGATCTGTTGCAAAACTCTGAAAGAACACATGTAGAAAATTATAAAACTCCAGAGAACTCTATGACTTTGCAGACGATGCACATAAGGTTATAAAGAATGCTAATTTTAAGGAAACAGTAAGCTCGCCATTCACTAAATGCGAAGGTAAAAGTGAGCCGTATTTATGATAAATAGTCCTAAATCTCCTGAAGTTGCTCTTCGTGGCTATGTACTAGATCCGCATGTCTAATGAGTCCAAAGGATTTCCCTCGAACATCGTTGTAGAGTTTTCGTGCGAATGTTGACACGGATAAGTTTGTGTATTCTCATAGGATATACTCAGAAGTCTGATCACGGTATCACAAAGCTGACAAGAGGACGAATAAGTGAAAACAAAAAAAAAACTTTTAAAACTGTCGTGTCCAATAAGGAATTCCAAAAACCAGGAATACAGTGGACATTGTGGACAGTGCTTAGTATCGGTCACAAGTTACCCCATCTTCAGAGGAAGACATGAAAGAGAATTACGATTTCCATAGAATTTAAAATTCCATAGAAGAAGTTAAAATTGTATAGCATCTAATGATTATGAACCAAATTAAACGATAAATAAACTTCGTCTATTTGCCATATTACACAGATACATGCAAATAAATTATTATTTTTATTATTTTGAACAGTACATTGGTAAGTCTTCTCCATAGTTCGCATACCGGTTCATTCTCGGATGTTTCGCAGCCAGGAAAGCTGCCTTCTTCCGACCTCTCTACGACCCTCAATCTTCCCCTTCACGAAGAGCTGAAGGATGGCATACTTTTCATCTCTCAGAATATAGCCGAAGTACGACACTTTACGGAGCTTAACATTGGTGAATAATTCTCTGTTGGTGTTGGTTCTACGTAGTACTTCAGTGCTACTGACCATGTCAGCCCATGATATTCTTAACATTCTGCGATGGATCCACATTTCAAATGCTTCAAGGCGGTTTATAATATTAACTTTGAGATTCCACGCCTCCACCCCATAAAGCAGAAGTGACTACACATAACACTTGACCATTCTTTAACTCATCTTTAAGTTGATATTGACGTCGATGAGAAGATTTTTCATTTTGTAAAATGCCGATCGGGCCGCTTCTATTCTGCATTTTATTTAAGTGTCAGGGTCTCGATTCTCAAGTTGGAGATTTGTATTTGGATGGTCATCTCGGCTAAAAATTATCATTTTGGTTTTCTTAATATTAATGTTTAGTCCTTAATGCTGTCCAATAGAATTGATTTTATTAAGTAGTTGTTGAAGGTCTTGTATATCGTCTGCAAGTTACACGGTGTCATCTGATATAATTGATGATCACACCATTTACCGAGATCTATATCAGTCAGCGCTTCCTTAAATACCAAGTCAGAATACAAATTAAACAGAGTAGGTGAGAGAACACACCCCTGTCGGACTCCTCGTTGAATGTTTCTCATTATTAAATAATATTGCACTTTCAAAATTACATTGATAAGGGAACTCAATAAGAAGGCATAATTGGTGAACGTTGCACAAGCGCATAAAGCAATCATGTAAACCAGTCGATGACAGGTCGTAAGCCCTGTATGTGCCTTGAGTTCCTGGTTCTTCTATAATATTCCAGCTTCGTCTCTATTGAGATGCTAAAAAAATGTAAAATAATACAATCGATGAATGTTTGACAAAATAGAAAAATGAGTCTCGACACGCTACTTTGTATCGTGGAGTAACATTATCAACAAGAACAATGTTGCAAACTATGTTTGTATGTACGCAATAATTAACAATAATTAATTGTCTACGTACATTCTTAAAAATTATAATTTGACATGTTTTTTTATACAACATATATTTTTCCATCTAAACAGTAAGTTATGTTTATTTGTATTTCAAAATGGCAGCGGTACAAAATCTCCATGGGCGATTTACAAAAACGTTATACGGCCATAGTACCATTATAATGCCTTAGTTTATGGGCATTAGTTGACGAATAAACCCGAAGATTTTCATTAAATTCAACACCAGTAGGAGCTTTGATTCGTTCCGACAGATTATGTTGAATCTTTATACCGAAGACTTATTACCTTGAAAAATAACCATGGGATTAAAACATATTAGCACAAAACATACTTAACATTATTATTATCAGCCCAAGAATGTGGTATTGGTAATGTCCGTCCACGTATTTGGATCTATACATACTTTTTTATTGATGTGGTTTTCCTGCATTGTAATCAAGAGCCTCTTTTTATTTCTTTAGACTTTTTGACCAAAATTAATAGTATGTTAGATAGGAATATTAGTCATATTTAAACGACGGTAAAATATTTTAATATTTTGATATTCCACAAATATATTTTGCACATGTACCATCATGCCGTGTTCCTCATAGGGGTAGGCAGAAACAACCCATTTTAGTAAAAGCGGGTACTCCACCCCCTTATTGAGCACCACTGAAAGATCGACAATCAGATAAAAATCGTGCATTTATCAATAATGAAATGTTTTATGATATTGGGTCTGTGCCCTCCGAATGCTGATGGGCCCCTGTACCAGAATATGAGCCGGCACTACTTATCCGAGGATCATGATTATAGGTATTTATTTCGAACATTATAATATTTTAAATTTATGTAGGTATAAGGACTGTTGCTTTCATTGTTTATAAACCAATTTTTCAATAGATGGCGTTACAAAAAAAAATCTTCATCACTTCCCTTCAAGCGAAAAGATTTTCATGATTAAAAAAAATACATTTTCATGATAAATATATATGTAGGTACCTATAGAACCAAAATAACATGTAGGTATGAAGCAAGGATGCGTTATATCACCGTGGCTCTTTAATTTAGGTATACATTGACTACTGTGTGAGAGCACTGGAGAATGAGAACATTGGGTTGAAACTGGAATGTATGTATTACTGACATTACTGTATGTAATCACATGTATGCAGATGACAATGTATTAATGGCATAAAGTGTGGAAGACTTGAAATGTTTGGATAAAATAGTATTCGATGGATGCATGCAAAATGGACTGAGACTGATTGCAACTAAATCTAAAGTGATGGTATTTGAGAAGAGCAAAAGATGAATAAAACGCGAGATACGACTGAAGAATATAATTACAACTAGAACAAGTGGATGAGTATTTATTAGTGATGTTCCGACTAGTCGGTAAAGCCGACTATCCGGCCTCTTTCGTAGTCGGCGACTAGTCGGCATTAATCGGCAAAAAGCGCCGACTATTCGGCTTCTTATTATGTATATATTTCTGAATAAAATGTATATTGGAGGAATTTTATATAAATCTTTATTGTCTAGAGATATTTTTATTTTAGAATAAGTCTTACACATTTTGAAATGTAAAGAAACCTATCCTTTGGTAATCAACTAATAAAACAACATTTTAATTTCTTATTATTGAAATTTAATCATGTTAAAAAGAATGTCTCGTGTTGATTTTTTTGACCAATTGGACAATGATTCTCGTAAAGTCAAGTGTAAACAGTGTCAAATGATAATTTCTCGTGGTAGGCAAGGAAAAACAGTAAATACTACGAGTATGAACAACAATATCAAATACCGACATCCAACCCTGTTACCTCAGTTTATTTGTTTATTTGTTTATTTACTTTTAAAAACAGATTACATTGGAACAATATTGAATGTATACAAGAAAAAAAATAATAATATATACAATATATATATATATATATATATATATATATATATATATATATATATATATATATATATATATATATATATATATATATATATATATATATATATATATGAAGAAGTATATAATACATGAATTAAACCATTTTCGTGGTAGGTATATAGGGTGTGTTCCACTTTTTACCTTTGTCTGCCTAACTAGGAACAATTCCTGTTTTAAGGAAGCCAATTTATTTTTTGTTTATTTTATAGTTTTCTTCCGAAACAAATATATGTTCTGAATGAGATATTAGTTATGTTATATTAGTTTTAATAATGAATGATTTGTATTCATTTAAATTTTTAATGTTAATATGATCAACGCAAGATTTACTATTTCCTTGTGCTCGAGTACAATTATTTATAGAAGGATAAAAATTATTTTCTGAGAGGAAATTTAAATAATCGTTTGCTTGTCTATGTTTTTCATGTTTAAGTCTCCAATTATTAGTTGAGATTTATTTTTTTTTATTTTAGAGATATTTGTTTGTAGTTCATCTAAAAAGTTGTCAATATTTTGTATACTGGGTGATCTATAGATTGCTAAAATACACAAGTTTTTATTTATAATTATTTTGAAACAGTTAGAGAAGTTCATTTTTATTTCCTCCATGTTCACATCCGTTCCTTCCTTTACATATACTACTAGACCACTATTTTGATTGAAGAAATTCGTAGAGTGTATTTCCTGGTAGTTATTAATTTGTTTACTTGTATAGATATTCGAAATCCAACATTCACTCAATATCACAACATCGAACATAAAATCCAGGCCATTTAGGAAAATCACAAATTCATCGAAATTCTGGGTAATGCTCCGTATATTTTGGTGTATTATTTTTAATCTATACTTCGACAAATCGTAGTTCCCTATAAGCCTTGGATCGTTTATAGTACAAGCTTGTTGATTATGTTTGATTTCCAACTCTTGTAAAAACTGCAGATTCGCGCCTTTAATTTAATATTTATCTGTGAATTTATAACTATGCATCAAAGATATTTGATGTATGGGTACATAAATATCCTCAAATAGTCCGAACAACATACAAAAACACAGCAAAAAATACATCCACGCATTCCGATGTAGCTGATCACTACCATTCGGTCGGAGCCTTCCACTTTCATTGCAAACAGCTTTACATTTCCGAGACAAAAAACAAAAAAAAAATAAAAAAAGGTGACATCAATTGATCAACACATTGTGTGAGGTGCATAGAAGCATTTAGAATTGAAAAAAAGATTAACATGCATGTTTGACGGTCAACGACATTGATATAGTATTGGTTCAAGTGTGTTGGACAAAGCGGAGATCGCAAGCAATTATTGTTTAATGAATCACAATATTTTGATTTTTTTAGAAACAAAAAACATAATATATCCTCCCTCTCAAAAACAATTGTTTCGTCTTCTCGGCAACAAGAAGTATGAATAAAATTCACAGTGAAATTAAATAAAAGAAATAATAAGCACTGACAGTAAATACATACAATAAAAAATATAAAAAATAGTAAAAAATACAATACAAAGAAAAACGAAAACTCTGCTAGTAGCATTGCTAGCAAGATGCGTACAATAAGAAATATGAAAAAAAAACAATATGAAATAAGAAAAGATGTAAGAACAGCTTAGTTGTCTCGTGGTGGGGAACTTGTTGACACTATCTTGTTTTCCACATCCTTCTGACTTCGGATGTGAATCACTCTCGCCTTTTCTCTCTCTCTTACAAAAATCCGGCCGTGCTTGATCCAGACATAGCGAAAATTAGATTTTTTAGCCATTATTCTTGTATTTTTATAGATAATTTTATTTTCTACGGTTAGATGATCATTGAAGTAGAGGTCATATTCATATTCTTTTAGTAAATTTCTCTTTGACTTTAACATCCTTAAAAAATCCTCCTTCTTCCGTTGAGAAGTCATACTGATTATGACAGTTGAGGGTTTGCCATCCTTGCGGAATGAAGAACGCTTTATATAATCTACATATAGTTAGGTTCTGTGATTAGGTAAATGTTCGACCACAGATGATTTCTCCCAGCCGCAAATCCAAGTCGAATAACTAACTAAAACAGTGCCAACATGTGCCTAGGAGTGCTTCTAGACATCCTCAGACATTTCACATTGCTCGGTTTGACACGAGCTATGCCAGGAATAAGTTTATCCGTCGCTCGTGTGAAAACTATAACTGTTTGTTTCAGAGAGTGGACATTCTTAGCTCTACTCTTCCACAATTCAGAAGACATATCACAGCGTTGGCGATGAGTATGTAGTTGAAATTGGATGCGTTTCTTTGTTTCCCTTTCCTTTTATATTCCTTTTTCCCGTTTACCACCATAATGATTAAATTCTTGTTTTCTTACATTTTATTATTGTTACATATTGTTACATTGATTTTCAAAACTTTCAATCTCAGCCTCAGTTTAATTTACTACTTTTTTCTGTTGTTTTTTACTGTTGTTTTTTCGAAGCCGCACACTTTCTTTTCTATCCTGTGTGTGCATACTTTTTGTTTTTGTTTACTTCTTCTTATTTTTTCTCGTAATATTTTATTTTGTTATGTTCTGACTTGTGTTTTTTTTTTCTTTTTGGTTTTGTACCACAATATTTTGCATTATTTAATTTGTATGTGCTATCTGTAAATGGACTAATGTTTTTACTATATTTGTAATAAAAGTTTGTATATGGTCTGTAGATATGCCAATTTAAATAAAATAAAATAAAAATAAAATAAAACATGTTCCAACACGCTCGCAGGCGGCGATTGCGATTTGTGCGTGAGTCAGATGTAAATGAAGCGTCACTTAAATTGCCCCCAAAACTGTGATCGGCTAGGCCGAATAGTCGGCCGACTAATCGGCCTCTTTACAACCGTCTAATCAGCTAGTCGGTTAGTCGGCCAAAGTTATAGTCGGCACATCTCTAGTATTTATACTTGAGTACTTTACACGGACACTATTTTCAACGCCCGCCGCGCCGCCCGGTTTCCAACGCTTAAAACAACATCCAAAATACAGGTTACCCCAAACATCGCTTTACACGCAACGCTTAAAACAGCATTCAAAACAGAGGTTACTCCAAGCATCGCTTTACAGTACTTTACACAGTTTACACGATTATATTATGTGCACGTATATTTATATAAATAAATGTTCATCGAAAAATTATATAATAAATGTTTAATATAATATAAATGTATATCGGAAGTTTCGACACTTTTCAAATAAACAAAATACATCGCGAGCGAATGTCACACGTAAAAGTCAACGCAAACGGCAGCCATGTTGATTCGTCGGTAAAGACGATAGCGAATAATTTTACAGATTTCTGTTTTACCAAAAAGGGTGAAAATCGCGTTGAAAATAGAACACGTTCTATTTTTTTGCCCATCGCGTTAAAATCCCGTCGAAAACCTGAAACCCGTTGAAAACAGCGTGGATGGGGCATGATGAATGTTTCAGCTGTAGGTACCTTGATTTCCAGGTTCTTCTATAATATTCAAAATTCGTCTCTTTTGAGATATTATTTTATTTTAAATGAATATGTCCTTGTTAAACAAGTACATATACATATTCCTACGTTCCCTAAAATAAGCATATAAATGCTTGTGCTATAGGTGAACGAAATCGGTCGAGGCAGGAATCGAACTCGCGACCACTGGATTACTGAATTACTGGATTTGAAATAATATATTCAATATACATAATATAGATAGGTACCTACTCGTAAATATATCGGTGTTAATTGAACGTCCCTCATACGACATGATAATATAGGTATGTTGTGAAGTGAATGTGTATGTAATCTATGAGGAGGGCACTATATGTGAGGTCCGATTAACCAGAAAACGGTTGCCTTTGATTTGATTCGCCGCTGGACATCACCTTTGCTAACAACTCGTCAATTCATGGCGGAAACTACAACTGGTCTCTTACATACATACTACATAAATACATACATATTCGTACCTACTATCTCGTTCGCTTGTGGCAATAATTTTGTGATGTAGGTACACAATGGATGCCTACAAATTTATAATGTCGCTACCTATTCATCACTTGACCTAGGAATACAAAGTTCTCTACCTACTCTTATTTTCAGCGCTGTTTCATTCTAGTCTCATTCATCTCTTGATAATTGAACACATGGATTTGTTTCCTAGATAAATTTTATCCTATAGCCCGGTCAAATGTTACATCGGCACGCATTTTCTTGTAAAATTTGACAGGGCTACTGGGAAAACAGGGTTCTGTGCCAACTATTATTTTTAGTGAGTACCTACTGCTTCGTTCTAGACTCATAATTTGACAATTAAAATCAGGGACTTGTTTCCATGATAATATCTTGAGTTCTGTTCTATCACCAGTTAGGTACGTTTCAATTATGACAAGACATATTCATTTCTTGACCTGTATATGGTCAAATGTTACATCGGCTTGCTTTTTGTAACATTTGACAGGGCTACTGGGAAAACAGGGTTATGTGCCTACTCTATTCTTTAGTACCTACTGTTTCGTTCTCGACTTATAACTCTACAATTAAAAGCAGGGATTTGTTTCCATGGTAATTTTGACAATACATATTCATAACTTGATCAAGGAAAACTTGGTTCTCTTTATAGGTACCTACTCTTATTTTCAGTAGGTATTGTTCCATTCTAGAGTCATTCATCACTCGACAATTAAAATTAGAGATTTGTTTTTACGATAACATAGTATAGCTCTTTTCCATTTCCAATCAGCCCCCCTAGACAACATGCCATTACAGCTAAGCGTTATATCGCTAAGCGTTAGTAAATGTATGGAATTGGTGGCTGTCACGTGACGTCACAGCCACCAATTTCATACATTTACTATCGCGATATAACGCTTAGCTTAAATGGAATGTTGTCTAGGGGGGCAGGCAACGATATATAAAAATAAATCAGGTTATCTTTATGTTTTAATAGTTAAAAATTATTATAAGGAATGTTTCGTTTCCATTTAGTTTTGTCTTCTTATAACTTTATCCTTTAAAACAATAAATTTATCATCAACTATGTTACAAAACGAAAGTATTGCTAAACATTTTATATACATATTATTAATGACTGTATTGCCTTCCTGGAAACTATTTGATGCTTTGTAATATTTGACACTGTTAGTGACAATAAATAAAGATTGAGATTTGTGCATATTTTCCGCCTAGTTTGTTCTCTCTCAAAGTGGAAGCGTCTGTCATAAATAAATAAGATACAGAGTCGTCTACGGATTATATCAGCTGGTAATCACTGTGAGTGAAGAGTGTGTGTGGTATTATTAACGTGTGATGTTAGACCGACCAATATATCTACCGCAAACATATTACCTATTATTTATCGTTCTATCTAGCGGACTATTAAGTGTTTCAAAATTTTATATGAATATTTTACAGGGCCGGATAAATCATAGAACAATCAGGAACAAGAAGTCAGGGCTGTTAACTTAAAATTCTAAAATGTTAATTATATAAATAAAAAATGCATGAATGGCGCTCGGTTATCTTTGCGTACCCTGAAAGAGGATCGGCGTTACTAACGTATACTCATTTGATTCTTTTCAAAATTTTCAAATTTGTACATATATCTAATACTCCCTTACACCCCATTAGATTTTAAAGGATATCTGATGAGTGCTTCTCAATTTTTTAACTCTCAAAGATTTCGAAGTGGCCTCAATCTCAGTAAACTTAACATTTGATATTTTTATTTTAAAATTGCTAAAAAGGCACACCACTTTCATGAAATGGCATTAAAGAGTTATCAATTTTTCATAATAAAATATTTAAATTAAAAATAATTGAACAAACTGATCAATTTTCCAAAATTTGAATATTTTGTGTAGTGACTTGGTAGTGAGGAGTATAGGGTTGGCCACAACCACTCGTTTTGTTGTTCCTTCTCTAACTCAGTTCATCTTTTTCAATACACAGCCTCATTCCCTAGCATATTGGAGAGCAAAATCGCTAATTGACAGCAAAGCGCAAGAGAGTGTCAATGGTTTGGATGTGTGTGTGTACCTTTCCATTGTCTCTGTCTGAAATATGTATAGCATTTAATCTTTTTTATATATGTACCTTTATTATTGTTGTCAAACCTCTGTATGTAAAATGCCATGTTTATTATAAATAAATAAATAAATAAAATTCCATGGTGTGAGTTCCCAGTCGTATTAAATATAGAAATACGTTTTTAAATATTTATTTTGCTATCTTTTTAACTGTTTTATTATCATAAAATTTTATTAAAATCACCATATTTGACGGACTCGACCACCACCGTGTCAAGTGACGGAAAGTATTAATATTTTTATAACGAAATTAAAAATAATACTTGACTTGTATAATGTGTCTTATTTTTCGTGAATATATTTGACATAAATATACATTTGTCAATTTCAATAAGTAACCCATCCAAACGAAATAAAAGAACATGATTATGTACCTAAATCCAATATTATGAAAATTTCATCTCAGCTTATAATTGAGATTTCTTAGATCAGAAGTAAAACGATATCTTCAAATGAGCTTGTTAAAAGTTTATTCAAAATTTAAGTTCGATAAAATTCGATTGTCTTCGAATTTTGTCATAAGTTTTTGAATCGTGTGTCTTCCAAAGTACATAGGCATTAATTTTTGTGGGAGATTCAACCAAAATGACATTCTTTACTTCGTTAAAATATGAATTTAGCTTGCCTGTTTATGGGTAAAAATCTGGAACGTTTAATATAGGTTGGGCTTATTATTTTTGTTTTTGAAGAATAAATAAGTCCAGGTTGTGAAAAGTACATATAAATTAATATTCCCTGAAATCTATATATTAATACCTTCGTGAAGCGAAAACTTAGGATCGCTTTCTAAGCAAACTGCGCGCACAGTGTGAAATTTGGCATAGTTAAAGTTCATATGGAAAAAAGAAGTGCGTAAGAGCTAAAATTTATACATATTTGTTACAATTAAATTGAATGAAAAAATATTCTACATCAAATTGTAGATTGTTTACTTTCATACTGCCAATGTCAAACACGTAATGTCAAACGCAGTTGTTATTATATAACAAAAAAAAATCAAATGTAGAACATGGCAGATTGAACTACTTGTTTTACGTTCCTCGAAGTAACACTAATTCTAATCAAAATGAGTTCATCAAAAGGGCTTGTAACTTCTATAATGTCAACCTCTAGGCCAGTATCACACATTCTGATAAATATTATATTCACCGTTAGTAATAACGCATACAAAAATTCTCTCTTATAAGTGCATAGCATGAACTCGTATGTTTAATTTTTTTTTATTTTGTTCATTTATTTGTGTTTTTTTCTAATATTATCTTTTTTATGCTTTTATTTTCCTTTTTTGTTGTTGTTTGTAATAAAAATATAACAATTTAACTGTCACAATCCTTTTCCCATCCTTTTTTTTCACTTCCCTTCCTTTCCCGTCACCGGCAAACATACAGTAAATCTTAGTTATATCTAAATTTATGATGTTTAAAATGTTTCATATTTAATATCTGTGGACATATGTATGTAATTGGTCTGTTCGTTATTATTGTATAGTGTATTATTCTATTTTAGTATTTTAAGACTGTATTTGTCCCTAAATAAATAAATAAATAAACAAACAAACAAACAAACAAACAAACAAACAAATAAATAAATAAATAAATAAATAAATAAATAAATAAATAAATAAACAAACAAACAAATAAATAAATAAATAAATAAATAAACAAACAATGAAAGAAATAAATAAATATAAATATAAATAAATAAATAAATAAAAATAAAAAAAAAATAAATAAATAAATAAATAAATAAAAAAAATAAAAAAATAAATGAATAAATGAATAAATGAATAAATAAATAAATAAATAAACAAATAAATAAATAAATAAATAATACTTAAACAATTACACTTTGCTATATGTGAAAAGATAACTTTGTACCTACCCCTTTACATACATGTTTTTTTTTTCCATAGATCAGGTCCAATGATTTTTCAAACGTAAAAATATAATGAATTACGGTACGATCACTAGTGAGTTTAAACGCTTGTGCTTTTTTCTAACGAAGTCGGTCGAGGCAGGTAGGCTAGGTTTCGAACTCGCCATCACTGTATTACTATAATAGTGCGATGGCCGCTCTGCCATCGACCAATCTAAATTTAATAAAATTAATTAAAAAAGTATGTTTTGCATTTGTCTACTGGTAATAGTCCTAGATATTGTAATACGCACAAATGCACTGGTATTTGAGTTCATATCGGCTCTTTTGTATGTGACACTTTGACGTGTAATTTATGTGAATAATCTTTTGCTGTAGAAGTTCATCCTCTTGTGTGTCTTCTCTTTTACTCTGCTGCATCCCTTTCATCTCCTCTCTCCCGGCCTCCACTCATCTGATAGTAATCACTGATCACCACAACAACCATCCAATGGACCGAGCTCTTTCTGAGATGAATAACTGATATTATATTATACCTACTTACTTTGTGAAACACTTCACAAAGAACGATTCCATCCAACCTATGGATTATGTAAAACGTATCAATGTTCCATTCAATGTATGTATCATAATGAAACACCAATTAAATTATTAATGTTAATTGAATTTGAATTAAGACAGTGTATGACAATGAGAACACAATGTAAGAACTTATAAAGAAATATAGGAAGAATGAATGAAGAACTCCTGATGTATCATAAATAAAATATCAATTAAAATACATAATGATATCACTACTACAACTCAATTATTAATGTTAATTGAATTTGAACTAAGACAGTGTATGATAATGAGAACACAAGGTAAGAATTTATAAAGAAAGATGGGAAGAATGAATGAAGAACTCCTGAAGAAGAAAATATACGAATCTGATAAAAAGGAATAAAAATTGGGGTCATCCAAGGAAAGGTTGAAAAGACCTTGTGAATGACACTCTGAAGGAGGAAATTAAAAATGTTTGAATAACAGACGATGCGTGAATGCTGATGAGGCAATGGATGCATGTCAAAATAAAAAAAATGTGGCGTTCGGCTCTCTATGTCTGCCCCGTGAGGGACATGGCATGATGGTATCTGTGTCATTTAAATTGAAAATTTTTACATTATTATTAAATTATGATATTTTTCGGTAAGTGATATTACTAAAAATGATGAAGGTATAACGAGACAGTGTATGTCAGGATATAATAATTAAAAGGACGTCAAAAAACTATGTACGGTTAGAGAGACCTTAATTTAATTCGACTTACATACGAGTGTTGTCAGTGCATATAAGCCATATTCGCGTGAAAATATATTTTTTTACCGTTTTTTCAAAACAACTTTCTTATACAAACACGATAGTAGAAGAAAATATTTTTTTCATTCGATTTTATTGATAATTTGCCGAGTCACATTTTTTTAGAAGGTATGGCGAATATTGAAATCGACTGTATTTCCCTTTCCCGACCACACACGGATGAGTTACCTCATAGGCCACTCTGAAACTCTTTTAACGGCTGGATGATAAATATATTATTTCATTTCTTAATTCTATCACAATAATCTTGTATGAAAGGCGGATCCAGCTAGAAATCCTTTGTGTCCATATTATTAAAGCCGACATCGAGTGGATACTGACATCTATATCTTGTACCGTTCGTAGAAATAAGTACAAAGATCTTTAAATATATCACTTGGTATATATATCTATGGGTCGCCTATCAGGAAACTTTACATACGTTGTCTACGAGTATAGTGGTCTTAATTGTTTTTTTTATTTTGTGAAAACGTTCGTTTCTTTTTCAATAGTGCTATAAGTCGGTTAAAATTCTTTTTGAAAAGATGTCACATCGGTTAAAGCGACACCTAAACATGTCCGCATTTGTTAGTAAGGCTTCTGACTCCTGAGCCGTTGTGGTAGATTCGTTTTCCCCCCTCCGGTCTCATTTGAATATTGTGGTCAGGATTTATGAGACTATCAACCAGTTGTCAATTTGTTATTAGGTGCTTTTAAATTGATATTCAACTAGTTTCTTGAAAATCCAGAGAACCTAAATCATTTCCATCTCGTTTGAAAAGCTGAGGGGTCGCAGATTCGTGTTAGGTTCACGGTTTTGCGTCTATTTATGCATTTCAAGTTTCTTTTCATTACGATAGACATACACGTCCATTAACATTTTCAATAATATTGTACTTGTTAGTTGACCGAGATGCAATATGGGTGATTTTTACTTATTTTTTAACATCACCATAGAGCAATATAATCTCTGGGAGTCTATAGGTAATAATCTTTCATAGAAAAAACGGACTCCAAAATGTATGTGTGTCAAGATAGAAAATATGTGGCGTTCGCTTCGGTACCCCATGAGGTACATGGCGTGATGGTATGTCTGTATGTGGTAATTTTATCTTTCATACAATTTTCCTTTATCTTCGTGGCTGAGTTGGTTAGGTATCTGACTGCTGATCCAAAGGTCCCGAGTTCACAAGATACGGAAAACATAGTTAAAAACATATTGCCCTTTACCAAAGTGCAAGCACTCGTATGTAAAGGAGACATTCAAACACAAAAAAAAATATGTCTACATAACAAATTAAAAATAAAAATAAATTTATTAATTTATATCTATAGTAATTTTAACTATACAAAATGAAGTGAATATAATTTACAAATAAGTCACTAAGTATTTTTTGTGTAATAATAAGGCTCATATCTGTTTTGATTTAGAACCACACCATCCCATTGTACCTTCCTTCCATCCATCGCAAATTGATAAGTTTCAAGATTTCTCAAATCTCTTGGTTTAGTTCAGATTAGATCTACCTCAAAAGTGATTCCTTTCTAATGAAAATGGAATAATCGGCCACATCAACGACGCAATGTGGTAAAAAAATTATCGCGGATATTACATTTTTTTAACTTTTTGATGATTTCATCATAGATCCCATAATCAGATCTTGACCAAATTACAATGAGACCAATCGAAAGATATCACCTTTTAATGAAAAAAAAAGATTCATCGGACAACGAGGTAAAAAGTTATCGCTTAACACATAAAAAAACATATCGAATTAATAACTTCCTCCGTTTTTTTGAAGTCGATTCAAAATTGAACACGACACTACTAGAGCAGATATATAAGTTACGCTGTTATTGGATAAGAAAAATACTCGGCGAGTCTAGTAGTTTTGCCAGCGATCGCTAGAGGTTGAAGATGCAGTAACGATATCGAGTTTTAGTGTGTTTACACGACTTAGATCCATGATTTTGATTTGTGTAGGTACCTACGTCTAAATCTCATGCAGTTTATCCGCACCTTTATACTAGGACAATTTCACCAATTGGGTGTATACTTGAAAATACATTTTTAAGTTTAAAATCAACGACACAGTTTTCAAATTATGAAGAACCTTATTAGAGATTAGAAGCCAGTAATCATCATGGAACAAGGTTTATTTTATGATTTTTCGATCATTTTGTTTTAATAGGTAGGAAATATATTATGTGGAAGAAGGTACAAAACAGAGGTTTTCGAGTCATCAGCTATTTCGTAGTTTTGAGCTGTATATATTGAATGTGGAATGACTTTTTTATCCAAAATATATAGTAATAATTTAAATAGTTTCGTTATAATATGATACAAGATCATTTCAATGACGCTCTTTGCAGTATTTTAGGCTCTATCATAACAATTCATCAACATATCCCCCCTCAATCTGTAACTCGTTCTGGACTATTTCAACTAGTGCAGTTTGCTAGGGAGAGGTTCCTACCTTGTGATATCTTTGATCAGAATCGACCTTGTGATATCTTTGATCAGAATCGACCTTGTGATATCTTTGATCAGCATCACAGGTGCATTTACATTCATTGCTTAAACAGACATCAATGGATTCAAATTTGGAGTTAACATTTTTACGTACATTTAATACATTTTAATGTCTCCAATCAATCCAAATAATATTATCTAGTTGCATTATAACTCATGACCTTTTGATTTATCTGTCAACTACTTGATGTGGGTAAAATACTTTGCTATTATAGTATTGACATTTTAATGTTGCGTAAATTACATGAGCTTTTAGTGCTATCGTTAAAGGAAGCAATCGCATTCTTTTGAAATATCCTCATAGGAAAACCATTATTATGTCAAACGGAATGTCTATATTGTGCGTCATTCGATACCAAGACAATACGTTTTATTTATTTCGTTAGTGACCAAATGGTCAAATTGATTATAAAGTAGGTATTTACACGTTTTTATCAGCTATCGTAGAAATTTAACCCAGACGTCTATCGTATATTCACTATGTACAATTTCATTTCTCACGCTAATATTGCTTCTCTGGGCTGGAAACACTGGTTAGTTGGAAGAAATTTCCATGTGGCTATAAACTCGCCACTTGCGCAGGGTGCATGGAAGAGTTTTTTGTTTTTATATTGAATGATTAAATTGTTATAGACCAAGAGCAATCGACTGGCAAATTTACATCATAGAAAACAGGCTGTTTTTTTTCAGTAAAAGGACACCATAGGAGGTAACAACGATTGAATAATATGAACCCTAAATAATGGTAGCTTTGGGAAATAACAGCCTTCAACGTGTTGAAAATTGCTATTTTAACACGTCAGTTATAGAATGACTTGTTAGTGAGGAGTTTAGCGCTGGCCACAACCCACTCGTTTTTAAATGAGTGTTAATCTTATTTGATATTTTTTAACTGCCCTTACTTCATGTAAAATTGTCAACCTCAATGCAGGACACCATGCAGGACATGAGGTCGATAATAATATATTTTTATGTACTTTTTGTAAATGAATTAGATTAAATAAATAAAAAAAAATGTAAAAAAGGAAATGTAGCAAGTTCAAAATGTTTTTCTGTGATATATGATGCAAGTAATTTTCTGCCTCCTCGGAACAGGCTCAGCCTAATGAGGTGGTTTATACAAAGAAAAATGTACGATACTGCCCAACTCGTTCAAGTGGACTGTATATTTTGAAGGAATCAGTCGAGTTGGTGTAGGACAATAGAAATTTATCACCAGGAACTGAGATCGACTTACCCAGGTTCTTGGCTATGTAGGTACTGGATGTTGCCTTCCGCTTTTCTCGACCAGAGCTTTATTTATTTATTAATAAGGGTGCATCTACAGACATCAAGCTGACATTTTTCATAAAAAATAATAATATTGGTTATATTATGAGTGTGCTGGATGTACAATTATGGATGCACACAACAGTATAAAATGACAGACATGAGGTATTATTTAATTTTACACATAAATTACACATAGATTACACTCCGAAGTCGAACACTGCATACGGACATAGACATTATCAATACTTGGCTCCAAAGATACTAAATTTAGTTGCTAAAGACATAAAGGACATACAGTCAATGAAAAAAACAAGACTAAAACTTACAATTCATACGTGGCTATATAATAAAGGGATTAACTATTGTCAGCAAATTCTCAATCCTTAACAACATATACAACAAATCTCACATAGTGAAACATAGACTGCACACTGCACAATATTACAGTTTATTTTGATTTAGTAATTAACATTATGTAACTAGTCCACCTCGGAACAGGCCTGGCCTAGTGAGGTGGTATAAACCAACCCATATATTTATTTATTTTTATTTATTTCTATCCAAAAATATACAGTATATATGAGATACAAAATATCTTAAGATAATATAAGCTTATTCATACATAGTTAACATACAATGTAAATATTAGTTATCTCATTTCAATAAATATCAATTTACCACTTCACTGGTGCTTACATAGTTTAAGCCATATCTTTTTGTTTGTATCTTTGTTACTAGCCCCCTCACTAGGCATAGCCTGTGCTAAGGTGAGAATTTTATCTTTAATAATTTAAATTTTTCTGATATTTATTTTTTTGTACTTATATTGTAATTTTGTATTTTTGTATCAATAATAATAATTAAAAAAATATCGTCTTAAGTTACATTAGTAATATTTTAATTGAATATGTGATTATCTCACTTAGTGACAACGTAATGTTTCTTGATAAAATATATGATGAATTTTTAATGTGTCGTGAGACTTGTTAAAAATTGTATTTTACTCGAAAAAAAATAAATCAAATGTATGGAAGTGACAGCTGTCCAGTCACGTGACAACTGTCACTTCCATACATTGAGTTATCTTTTCTTGAGCTAAATGACACGTTGTCTAGGCACCCAGTACTCAGCATTGTGATAATACCTAATCCAAGGATAGAATATGGAGAGGCTGGATATTAAACGCCCGAAAATATAACTATTTTAAATTCTATTATTTTCTTGTATTCATTGCTTAGAGTTAGAAGAAGAATTTGTAATAAAATATTTGTTACTAGAATAATATTTTTTTTATTATGTATTATGGTTTTCAATAATAAAAATTTTATTATGTACATATTATGGTTTTCAATTTAGAAAATATTAATAATTTAATTTTGACTTTTAGATGTCGTGAGAGGAAGAATGGGTGCGGTGGACAGTGGTAATGAGACACTCCTCTCGGATGACTCCTCTTCAGTAGAGTTGGGGGGCGGCATCACACCCGCTGGTAATCCGCCCTCGCCCCCCGGACTACCGCCTAGAATACAACCATACAGTGGAGTACTAGGAAATGTAAGTCCCTTCTTTATTTTTTTTAAGTAGCCCATGCTAAATATTTTTTTCAAGAATCCTCTTTACAAGTACATGTTCATCCTCTTACGTTTCCCAAACTAAGCTAATGCTTGTGCTGGTAAACGAAATCGTTCGAGATAGATTCGAACTTTACTTCCTTTGGATTACCAATACAGTGTGTTAACCGCTCTGCCACCAACTCATCTTATTTCATGAACGTGATGACTTTTAACACTTTGAACGACCGCCGTGGCACAGTTTAAAGCCGTCTAGTTTCTGTGCGGGCGTCCTGGGTTCGATCCCCAGCAGAGGAGAAATTTATTTTAATTAATTTATTACGATATGCTGCTCTGGGCTGGAAACACTGGTTCGTTACAAAAATTGTTAAAGAAATTGCCATATGGCAATAAAATCTCCACTTGCGAAGGGTGCAAGGAAGTGTTAATTACTATTATTATATTGATTGGAAACAGAATATTCTGCAATAATATCAACAAAATTAATGTAACATATTACAAAAGAGTTGTCAAAAATTCAAGTTGGTGTCCATTTATTGAATAATGTATTTTTTGTTATACCTAGTTAGATATCTTTCATTTCTTATGCCCATTTAATAAAGACGATAAATATTGGAGATAAATACTTATTGTTATCTTACGAATCCATATGAAAATAACAAATTGAACAACCAACGGAAATCAACTAATAATAATGGTCAAATAAGAATTTCACTAAATAAATGTAACAACCAACAGAAATCAACTAATAACTATGATCAAATAAGAATTTCACTAAATAAATGTAACAACCAACAGAAATCAACTAATAACAAGGATCAAATACAATTATATGGGCTAAAATAAAATGAGAGTTCACGGTAAATTTTCTGATTATATTTCGTTTCTTTTTCTTTCCTGTTTATGTTTATTTATTTATTTAAAACACTTTATTGTTCATGTATATGTACATTACTTAATAGCTAGTACAAATGGCGGACTTATTGCCTAACTGCAATTTGATTATCTCTGTTATATTTCAAAAACATGTAACCACTGGGCAAATTGAAACAGTACTGCCTCAGAACAGACTTGTCTAGTGAGGCAGTAAATTTCCAAATAAGAACAGTTATATATACAATGTTTATGATAAGTATTTTTTAAAATGTAGCTATTTTTTGTTATTGTTTTTATATATGTGTAAATGGAAATAAATAATTTCATTTCATTTCATTTCAAATAAGAATTTCACTAGATAAATGTAACAACCAACAGAAATCAACTTATAACAAGGATCAAATAAAAATTTCACTTAATAATTTTAACAACCACCCGAAATCAAATAATAACAAGGATCAAAAATAAGAATTTCACTAAACAATTTTAACAACCAACAGAAATCAACTAATAACAAGGATCAAATAATAATTTCACTAGATAAATGTAACAACCAACAGAAATCAACTAATAACAAGGATCAAATAAGAATTTCACTAAACAATTTTAACAACCAACAGAAATTAACTAATAACAAGGGTCAAATAAGAATTTCATTCAATTCTTAAATATATATTTTTTTATATAAGTAAAGTTACAATTTCAAAAAAAATAATACATATTTTGATAAGGTTAGAATAAAACGATAGTATTCTTGTGAGCTTGAGAGTTCGTGTTATAACGTTTTTTGCAAAAAACACGAAGCACGAAATGTTTAATATTTTTAAAAATATTTAAATATTTAATATATTTTTTTAACATTATCGTTTAAAATTTTTACAATCGTTAAAAATCTTAAATAGTTATTACTTTACTTGCAATTACGAAATAACTTTACATCAAACATGTTATTGAATTTGTAGATTGTGCTCGAAATTGGCGCTTGAAATTAATATATGAAATCATTACATTTAATGTGTATGGATGGACTCATGTTAATTATACCAACTCGTGCTATCTTAATATGTAAATATATTCGTATTATATTGAATCATTACTATTATTAAGACCACAAATCATATCATCTAAATAAAGATATTGTTATTACTTCTTTTACTATCATACTATCATTTTTAGCGCATTTATCAAGTGCTTCGATTTTGCCTTTGCTTAAAAAAACACTATAATTTGGTGTTTTTTTTTCAAACAATAACCGGGAATCGCTGTAAAATTATAACGTGTCTTTTATATAATATAAACTTACCCATACGACCTTGGTTTATAAGATCGGGTTATTTCTGTCCAATCAGTCACCGAATCGGTTCCAAAGCCCGCCTTAGAGATTTCTTCAGATATCTTCCGCCCTGTTATCAGTGCTAATAAAATTGTTGTTGATTTTTTGAGATCGGTTTCTTCCTGTCTTATTCGTGTGTTATTTATAACTTCAGCTACTGTGAGTTTTTGAACTATTTTCAAGCCGACAAAATATAATTTGTCTATGCAGATTTTTTACCAACGTGTAGCGGTTATCATACAATTATATAAAATTATTGACGAGCCATCAATTGTGATTATTATTTTTGCAAGTCTATACGAACTCCTTTGGGCGTCTCGTTTTTCATCTGTAAACCTGAATCTAAAAGTTTTATTCGACCAAACTGACAGATGCTAGCCATACTTGGGAGAAACAAAAACTATGAAGAATAATTAGGTATAATTAGAAGCACTTCGAAGTGAATTCAGTAACAAGAATGAATCTGTTTCATATAGGGAGAAAATATGACTGGGGATTATATATTTATGAAAACTTCCTTGAAGCCTGTGCGAGTTGCGAGTTGATTGACAAATGTTTTTTTTTTCTAACTCACCAGTGATTCCAATCCAAGGAAGCAATAATTACATGTAAAATAGTTTCAAACAAATTTCTCTTCTGTTGGAAATCGAAGTTAGGACGCCAGGACAGAAATCAAACGGCTTACCACTGTGCCACGGCAGTTGATATGATAGCAGATAGCAGGTAATATAGTTGGTCTATAGGGGAAAATATTTGTATATAAAAATATCATTATATCAATTATTATTCCTTCTAAAATTTCTGATATTTGGCGATCAAAAATTTCAAAATGCTCTCATGTGAATATATAGAACAAGACAATTTTTTTTTTTATGTTAATAAAATGTACCCAAAATAATCATTTATAAATGTTTAGTAAAAAAAACTTTATTGTTGTTTTAAAATAAAGTTAAACTTGTAGGTACACGTAATTCGCCGAATATCGTGCCAATTTTTGGCGTAAGGGAACAGTATGCAGATGTACCGTCCTATATCCTATCAAAAACCCCAAAATTATTTTTTGCACAGCCCACGTGCTTTATCAAGAAGTTTGCCGAAAACTCTACAAATTATGCAAGTTTGTTATTGATTTCTACGTTGAAAGGACAATAAAAACTAATTGTGTTCTTAAAAATATATAAGTTGATACAAACCTATTGCATATATGTATAATAGTATGCAGGATACAATGATATCTCGGTAGAAGTAGTTACATGCGGCGCCCTTAATTACATAAGTCCGATCATATCAAAGCCGCAGTCGTATCAGATCAAAGTTTCCTCCAACAAAAAGGATCACAATAAAATGAAACGCTACGATATTTATAATGAAGCAGCACGTATACATAAATGAAATACAAGACTCTCTTTTTTATAATATGAATTGAGGCACTAAACCTCATTTTCCTAGAATACATTTTAAGGGACCTATATGCTTAAAGAATAACAACGTGATAAGCCTGCAGTATTATTTAAGAGCTGAGTTATATTTATTTAAAAACCGTGTATATTTTAAGACAAAAAAAGACCACCAGCCACAACATGGCTGTCAAGCATCAAAATACATCTGTGAGGGAAGGATCTGAATCCTGATCTAGCACAAGAAAAGTGAGTTTGGCCTTTTTTCAGATCGTTAAAACCTAAATGCATTTCGCTTAATTTTATTTTTTTAAAGATGAGAGATAAATATGTTTTGAAGCTCTCCAAAAAGCAAAAACGTCTTTTAATTTGGTAAAAAAAAAACAAATTCCATATGATACCTTCTTGCATAGCGTGCAGCTTTCGATCAAATTAGTTCAGTTAATCTTTTTCTCCATTATCGGTCATGCAGATTTCTCCGCTTTTGTGAAATATCTTTGTCGGCGGCCATTCGAGATTCACGCAACCTTCAAACTCAAACAATACCAGATCATTATTCTGCATTTTGTATCCGATTCATCAATGTTTTTGATAAGGAAATGTGTTGTCCGTTGTCTGTTGTTATGGTTCAGACCGTATGCCCGATATGATCGTGATGGCTATAGGGTTTCTTCGAATATAAATAGTCGTGAGCAATGTAGAAGTAGTACAGAGAAGGTCTGCGTACTCTCCATTGAATAAATAAGTAGGTGCATTGTTTAATCATCTTTTCACTGTGTATCTATAAGAACTACATATACGGACCTTGTAGCCACGAAGAATAACTTCAGAGCTTTCAAGACTTTTTGTTATAAATACGGTGTTCACCAACCTATATTCACTTTTAGTGTACATTTAGCCTACTGCTTCGTTATAATCAGCTCTCTTTGTCACTTTAAGTGCAAAGTTTTTCAGATTTTTCCTATTTTCATTAGGTATGCGTTCTATCTGAGTTTTGCAAGGAGCCCTAATTAGTCCCCATAAACAGAAACCATGCACATGTTGAACACCATATCGAAAATGCATGCCAACTGGATAGGTCAAGTGTTGCAACACGAGGATCTCCTACACAGCATCTTGGAGGAAATGGTTGAGGGAACATCTAATAGAGAGCGTTCCCGCCGGGAGTATCTATTAGGACAGGTATGCGAGGACATGAAGTGTACGTCCTACACAGAGCCGAAGACCGCGCGAGCGGAGTGTAAGAAGAGATGCATTACTTTGCTGCCAACCAATGCTCAAGATTTAAACCAAAGATGAAGAAACAGAACGAGTGGTGGTGGAGGAGGGTATCTACTTTAGCTACTTTATATAGGTAATGCTTGCGAATAGTAACAAACGTAAACCAACCCTCTTTTTATATCTTTGGCTCGTAGCTCGTAGACCATGATGGCTACACTCAATCATTCGAATAGTCAGCCTCCATGTAGGGCGGTTTATGGCAGGGTTTCGACTATCGAAGATCGTGTTGCGGACTTAAAACAAAGTTATTTCATCGAGTTGGCGATGGACTTCTGTATCTTCTACTCTTCACCTTTCTCATTACGACAGGCTTGTATTGGTTATCAGGGTCTCGTCCGACAATACGAGCAAAATATTGAAGGATGCACAGATTGACGACGTACAATCCTTTATCGAACCAGTTTATTTCTTTCGGATGATTTTATGGCCAAACGGCATATTTTTCAAACTCACCATCCCAGAGAAGCAATACTTGGATGACATACCGAAAAATTCAAATAATTTTCTCCCCTGCTGGAAATCAAACCCGGGACGCCACCATGGTAGACAAACACTCTGCCATGGCGATGGCGGTCTGCATTAAAATTTATATATTCTTTTTATTTTTTTATCGCTTTTCGGGTAACTAACAGTTAGGTAGGTACTACATATGTCACATATATTAATTACGCACATACGCACCCAATAACAAGTTGCCACAGTTGGAGATTTCTGTCGGCTCACCGGGAATCAAACCAGGGACCTTTGGCTCGGCAGTCAAAAATCTTAAAAAAATCAGCCACAAAGGCCGACAAAAATTACAAAAATAAAAATAACGAAAGCTTGCTTCATACGCTGAGTGTTCGCATTGATGCTGTTTTGAAGTAATGAATTATTATTGACAATATAACATTATGCCTCTGAGTTGAAATAAATGAATATTATTATTCTCGCGAGTCGAACAAGAGGCACTAAATATTTTTATTGCTTCGTATATTTTGTTCTCCGATACGTTGGGGCGACATTTCATCGGCTTCGTGTCAAAACAAATTAAGTCAATTTACACGGGTTATAATTTCTCCATATAAGTTAAAGCATCGACCATTAACACAACACTCCCTGGACGTAAAAATACCATAGGTACTCGTAAAATCACACTTGATTGATAACGCACTCACCAGGTTGGACCTGATTGAAATATATAGATGTTTTTTTATTTGTATTGTACCGTGTGGTGACCAACATTTTTTTAATCACCAATAAAATATTGACACAATATAAACGAAACGAATGATATAATTAGATAAGAAGATTTGAATAAATTTGCATGCTTATTTCATTTCAAATGTGATTCGCTCCTCCCACCATCACTCGCTCTGCATATGGGGACTGTAAACGGCCTCTTCACAGAACGCTAAGTGAGAGACAAGAAAAATGCATATCACAAAAAGTAGCTCATGGAGCTCTCTAAATTATTAATCTCGGCACCATAGTGTAAAAAGAACAATTGACAAATGTGAATAGAAGATTCACACTGGACTGTCATTGACTTCAGATCTTTTAACCAAGATTTCTCTAAAAAATAAACTTAATGGGAATATACTTATTGTAAGGCACCATAGCTATGACAGAATTTCTTAAAAGTTTTGAAAATGTTCTTCGAGATTACAAAATCCGCATGACCAATGGGACTTCGAAGAGGCCGACTGACAACAACGAGGAGCTCCGATCTTTAAGAGGAC
The DNA here is from genome assembly GCA_963576475.1 of Molanna angustata. Taxonomy (NCBI): domain Eukaryota; kingdom Metazoa; phylum Arthropoda; class Insecta; order Trichoptera; family Molannidae; genus Molanna; species Molanna angustata. Next base: position 19,716,566 of record OY754974.1, on the reverse strand, counting down.
ACCATTGGGTGGCAACAATCCCTCAGGATGTGTTCCGAAGTTTGGTCAAATATGATCATGTTTTAATCGCATTATTATTTAGAATGTACCGAGAAGTGATGTCTATCATTGCTGAAAAATTTAGCGTAATCGCTTTTCTGGCCTCTTAGCAAGAAAAAACCAGTCACAAAGATAAAAAATCAAGTTGTAAAACCAAATGTTTCTGTCAAGAGAATTACGCCGTAAAATTAGCTAGATATGTGAAATTCCACAAAAAAAATCGTTTCACATTACAAAAATGTTTGGTATTACAACTTGGCTATGGCGCCTGGCATGGTCAATTTGCAGCAGAAAAAAGTCACAAAACTGAATAAATCTTCTTCTTTTTCTGTATCATCGCCATGTCCCGTTATACGGGGTCGGCTTTGCTAATCATGCAGCGCCAAAACTGAATAAATACCATAGAAAAATTATTCGGACGTTCAACCTCACCGAAGAGACTGCTCAGGACAGGAATGTTTGGAGTGCTTCGGAAACATTCGCTGAACGAGTCCGATTGTGGCCATCTGGGACCTGGCAGCGGATGGGTGTTTAGGCTGCCTGTCCATTGACGCGGAGCGAGGCAACGGAGCGGAGAAACGAAGAAATATTAACCAATAGGATTGCATAAAATCTCTGCTCCGCTCCATCAATAAAAAAATATGCAATCCTATTGGTTAATATTTCTTCGTTTCTCCGCTCCGCTGCCTCGCTCCGCGTCAATGGACAGGCAGCCTTAACTGGATGTTGATCTAGAGTTTAATATTTCCGTTATATAATAATCTCTTTATGTCTATAGAATCATTGCAAAATCACATGTTTTATGTAGAGCTTCACTAAAAGGTTAACAACATCATAAATTTAAGATTGAATAAACAATGTGTTGTTAGACACAGAAGCCACAGGTCGAATCTCAGATCGTGCGAACCTTCATTGTTTGATGACATTTTTTTTGTACAATTTCAATTTTATCACACGACAGTGAAACTCATAGAAAATAAAAGTCAAGTTCGTTTTCGCAATATTATTAACTGTTTTTGCTGATGTAAAACATGTATATTATTATAGTGTGTTACTTCACAGTTTGTCTTCAATAGAAAAGGGGATTGCAGATCATCTGAAGAAGATTGTTGTCGAAATTAATTGAAAAACTAAATTAATAAGAGCAGTTGAAGCAACACGGCGTGTCCTTGAATCCTGAAATTCAAATCGTTATTTTACTATTTGATTAAATTCTTAATTATTTGATTACATATTATATTTATGAAATTATGTATCTAGTGCTTTTTAATTATCTAGAATCACTATAAAGGAAACTAAACTAAACTGAAACGCATTTTGTTTGTAATTTGTCAATCGCAAAAAAGGTCATGCACTGCTCATTATTTTTATTCAAATGTTCAGCGTAAACTAACCACCACGTCTAAAAAAATATTTATTTATATATATAACACTTTTTTGTACACACATAAAATTACATAGTACAAATGGCGGACTTATTTCTTGAAGGCAATTTCTTCCAGTCGTCCATCTGAGATCAAAAGTACATAACATAGTTTCGGCATTTACATAATAACACAACCAGTATAAGACAGCAAAACAAAAAGTGAGAAATTACACAAATTCAGAAAGGAGAGGAAAATCAGAAAGGTAAGGGAGAGGATGAGGAGCGATCAAAAGGGATGGAAGTGAAATTGGGATATATGTTAGTTATGGAATTGAGAGGAAGAGTGTGCATTTAAGACGAGATTTAAAAATTGGAAGTGATGTGGCAGTTCTAATATCAAATGCTAAATTGTTCCACATGATTAGTGAAGAAAGATGAATAGTATTCTGTAACGTGAGGTGGGATGGCAAGGGTTCTTTCTTCTCTAGACCGAGGTGGGAGTTCATGAGAGGCCAACGGTTGAAATCTTTCTTTCAGATATGCGGGGGCATTCGGATTGTTTAGAGGAGGCAGAGGGTGTGCTGATCTCGGCGCAGATGGATGGGAAGTCATTTAAGTTCAGATCATTTTTTATTTATCATGAAATTTATAAATAAACTATGTATGTTTTAATAACACATTAGATCCACCTTGGCACAGGTTATTCTAAATTTGGAATAACCTTGAAGGAGTTACAATGGGCTTGGAAATCGTTATTTTTTTAAATAACTTACGTATACCTGAAGTAGTACCTATTATCTCATTTTCTTATTTCATTCATCTGAATTGTAACAAATTCCATAGCTTGATAGTTTTATTTTAATTCCTAAACATTAATAACACAAATTAAATAAATCTGTATATTATTATTTTGTTTCATAATGTCGATAAAATGCGATACAAATTATCATAAACTGACTATAAGCTTCTTAGGGAACCAGCCTCAGGCGATGAATCCTTTGTAATTGAGTTAAAAAAATACATGGAGATAGTATCCATGGGAGCTAAGCGTTGCAATGGGATTACTCTCCCATTCAGTATTAAAAACCGATAAAAAAACATTCCTTACAGATAATGATCGTCAATATTAATAAATTTACAAAGTTAAATATTTTTTGTAAGAAACTACAGATATTTTCAATTATAGATATAAATTGATTTTAGTATAAATGTCTATGTAAATATATTTATTATTCTATCATAATTTTACCAATGCTATTCACTCTACTGATTTTTTGAAGTATGGATACCATGTGAAGTATGGATACCATGTGAAGTATGGATACCATGTGAAGTATGGATACCATGTGAAGTATGGATACCATGTGCTTGATTATGGAATTATTAGAATAAAAGTTGCTGACATCATGGACCATAGTTAAATAAGTGGCAACGGGCTGAACACATATATAATAATCAGTTGACACCCTTTAGCCACTCTATTTATTTATTTTATTTATTTATATATACATCTTCTTTTACATAATATAAACAAATATAATTGTACACTGGCGGGCTTATTGCCATTAGGCAATTTCTTCCAACCAACCAGATTACAAAGTATGACACCATTGTGTATGTACAACAGCAAATAAAAAAGAGTAAAAGAAATCAAATAAAATACGTATACCACTTAAATACTATTAAACAAAAAAAAATATAATTCATAGCAATAAAAAGGATATGGTAAGGACAGGAGAGGAAATCGGGATCAGGTGTTCAAGGATAAATATTCCTTCTTTAGTTTTTTCTTGAAAATACTAAGTGATTTAGACGACGCAATATCCGTTTTCCACTCTACCATGTTTGAGACAGCAAAAAAAGTAGTGGAAGCAAATAGACCTTTATTCTCTGCAGCGAAGAGAAAAAGGCTGAGAAAGAAGAAGGATAATCAGCACAGATAACGTAGTGAAGGGATTTTGAAAAGGAAATAAACATGAATGGCCTAATAACAAATTAAATATTAGATACCTGAATAAACGAACTAATGAATGAATGAATGAATAATTTATTTACAACTAGCTGACCCGACAAACTTTGTACCGCCTGACAGTCAATGAATGTCGTGTTAACTTTTAGATAAACTTAATTAGCGTAATAATATGAATAGACATAATGTATAAAGAGGACATATAAACCTAAATCTAGTCACTAAAAACATGATATATTAAAACCGCCTAATGCACTTTGAAGGTACGCGTTTGTAAGAGTATCTATCGCGTGCGTTAAAAAAGGTTTATACGTGATTTAAATTATCGATAACCCAAAATTTGTTGATTTTTTGCATTTTAAGAACAAACCTTACATGATATGAAAAAAAAATTATCGGTCATTCACTTTGATTTTATGGACTCTTCAAGCATATAATAGATTTATTTCTCTACGACACACAATTTAGAAAAAATCTGTAAAAAAATATACTTTTAATATTTATTTTAGGAGAATATAGACTGAATTTTAAAATTATGTAACGAAAATTCACTAGAGAAATGTTGAAAACATTTATGTTTTTTTTTTCTAGAAACACAACTGTTTAACACATTCGAGGAATTTGATTTGAAATTGGGGTGTTTAGGTTTATATGCCCCCTTAAGTTCAATAGTTGATTAGGATATTATAAGAATAATATACATAGATAAAAAAAAAATCAATCAATTTAGCGCTCGCATTGCGGTGTGTTTTAATTTATTTTAGAATTATTATATTTGTGTATAATTAATTTTATGAAAATTTTTCCGAAATTTTATTCTATATTTCAATGATTATTCTACTACTCGGAGTGGGGACGAATCCAACAAATAAGAGTTACAATTGGTCCAACCGTTCTTGAGTTTTAAATAGTCTAACTAACCCGACTTTGTTTTATTTATATAGACTTACAATTATAATTTTCACATATTTGGAAAATTAACTGCCTCGCTAGACACGTATATATTTGCTCTAATCCCTCAGGGGAAAAATTTAGTACAAATATTTTCAAATAGTAACAACTACCTATCTGATTCGAAGAAATTTCTAGATATTACGCGTTTATTTAGTATTCAGAATGACTATAAATTATATTTGTTTCAACTTTTATCCTTAACCAGTGCTCCAGTTTCTTAGATTAGGTACAACCATTACATTGTTTCGAACATTCAATGAACTTATCGGTTACTGACCATGTTCTTCTATTGCCATCATAACTGATCTCTTCATTTGTGTATGCACACTATCTATGTTAAACAACGACCTAGAATTTTATAATGTTTTATCTCAAATCTAAATATTTCTTTCTTCCGAGAAATCGTTCTGAACATGACCAGACAGAATATTATCATAGTCTACACGTTGCATTCCATGAAAGACTCAATAACATTACATAAAAGAAAATGTCAATATTACTCTTCAATATATGCTACAAGGCACCGGCATGGAATAGTGTTTCCACTCTTTTCTATTGTCATCGTTTTCGGGTGTCCCGTATGAGCCGGATAATCGAAAATTCAAGATGCAAATAACATCTCACATAGTTCAGCAATAAGATTCACAATATTTTTATAAAGTAACGCACACCGGTCGCTGGTTATCCAATGATGTGGGATATGCCGTAATGGTATGAGTGAATGTCTCTTCAAAGTTTATTATGGAAACATTTCAAACAGATGAATGATTTGATTTTATTTTAGATGTGAATTTGTGAATTTGTTTAGAAATAATACAAATAAAACTATGTAATGATCTACGCAATGAATTTAAAATAAGAGCCTGACGGTTTTCGATGGAAAGCCGTCATCATCGGATGTGACAATTTTAAATCTTTCTTAGTTTTAATTGTCGCCTCCTCAGGGGGGCAAGTCTGGTCCGACCGGCGAAATCAAAACCCTCGTGATTACCCATATCATGAATATAATTATCATATGGAGTTCTATTATAAATCTACTTACTCCAAACAGGTGGACGTTGCCTTGAATGATATGGCACGAATAGTCTCGGGGTGCTTAAAGCCCACACCAACTGAGAGACGGTACCCAATAATTGGAATAGCCCCACCACATATTCGACGTAGAACTGCCGCAGATGCAGAGAGGTACAAACAAACCCACGACATACGCCACCCTTTATACCATCACCAACCAGTGGTGTCGCGCCTGAAGTCCAGGAAAAGTTTTATCAAGGCCACATCCCCTGTTGAGTCCTCTCAACAGCGTAGAGAAAAACTCTGGAGACTGGACTCTGGAGCGGCACCATGGATGGAACCAAATGAGAGTATCGGAGTTGGAGAGCACATACCATACGCTCTATGGAAGACCCTCAATAGACTCAGGGTTGGCGTCACCAGATGTAAAAAATACCTGCAAAGGTGGGGGTACCCGTCTGCATCAGATGACATCCGATGCGAATGCGGCGCAACCCAGGATGACAGCCACTTGCTGATGTGTCCACTGATGGGAGTGGTCTGTAGTCCTGGGGATCTGATTATGACAAATGACAACGCGATGTCAGTCGCTGCTCATTGGAGTGGTAGAGCTTAGCCGGACACGAAAAAGAAAGAAAGATGGAGCTCTATGATGGTATCTTAAGATATTATATAACTAAAATATAGCCAAAATACATACAAAAATGATGTTAGTTCTATGATTTAGCTACAAACGGTACAATTCACCTAATCTAAGCAAAATAAAATTTAATTTCAAAGGAACATTCACCCATACAGAAAATTTGCACTTCGAATTATCTGAGAGCGTCTCTTTACTACCTATCAACCTTATTGACATCCGAATATTTACGTTTAAGAATACTTTGACAATTCTAAAAGTACCCATTTCGTTTAAAATATGATTCTGATATAATGTCGATTTTTCATTTTACATCATCTAAGTATGGCTCGTGTGTTGTTGAATAGGTACTTCTAACATCTTCAACTCGCAGCTCGTACAAAACGAAATAAATTGAGGTGCAGGAAAAAAAATAATTATGAAGACATCGCTCGTGGCAGAATTGAGCGTGCGTTGATTGCGTGGTTGAACAGAGTTCCCACGGCCGGCTCGGTGGACCGGCGATTGACTACCAAGGTAGTTTCGGGTACCATTCCATGCCATACTTACCATACCATACCATGCCATGCCATACCATGCCAGGTACTACTACTACGCGATGAAAGGTTAAGTGCCCGCGGCGATTTAAACAACAATAAAATACCTTAATAGTCCATTTCCAAAAACAGGAGTACTCAAACCTTAGAAAAGTGCGTGCATGTTGTCTCAACTGGCTTGAATTACTCAGAATAGCGGTGAAACATCGACCTTCGCGGCAGTCGGTAAGATATCTAATACCTGATTAAAAACAACAAAAAATTTAAAAAACATAACACATAATTCCTGAAAAAACTTTTGTGACCTTCAATTCCCTAATTTTCTTCATTGCAATGTATGGTCAGTATTTTTTACTATGTAAGTAGGTACCAGGTAAATGCTATTGCATCGATTTAACATTTTAGACTTCACGTTGCTCGCGTCGCATTGGTTGGAATAGATTGCCTTTCGGCAATAAAACGGCAATTGTGAACTTGCTCTACATAAATTGAAATATATAAATAAAATAATTGATTTAAGTATCGTTGTTTTAAGTTTCAAGTTTCCAAAAAGTGGTAAATTGTTATTCGACGCTCGTTAAATCATTTGTAGGTACCTACATGTTTGTTTCCCGAGAAGAAAATAAAAAAAAGATAAAACAAACTATTTATGATTTTAAAATATCGATCATCCGGATGATTTGTCAGTTCAGTTAATAGGGTCATAAATTTTATTTCATATTCATAACCTTTATTTTTTTCTATTACTATTGTTATTGATTCGTTCAACACTGTGCGCGAACCGATATTATAGAAACACTGTCCAATACTGTACGAACGAACAGGTCAGTGAATATTTATTACCCAAATCCGGTTTGCATTTCACTGCATTTGCGTATTGTATTATTTTTTATACTTACAACACTATTGTCAACTTATGGGGTCATTCTTATCGTGACTGTGCTTTGATTACACCATTAACTAGGAAATATTACGATAATTTGTTGTTTGTTATACATATAGGTATCGATGATTAATGTTGGAAAAGCGATAAATGTATGTCAAGTCAAAAAGTCATAGCGTTACCTCTGCCTACCTCACAATGGATACGATGTGATGAAAATCAAAAAGTAAACAAACAAACAATAAAACCAATTCGATTCCTAAATTAAAGAGAAGAAAATAATGAAAGGAGAGGTTGCAAGTTTACTCAAGGTTGACGTTAAAGTATCTGAAGAAGTTTTAAGTATTAATTGTTATCTTTTAAAACTGACAGTTTGCCTCAATTCAATGTCATTGAAATACGCGCTGTGATGTGATTTGGTTTTTGATATTTAAATTTTTTGTAAATTTATATCTGAAACATAGGTTTGTTTTTTAGTCATGTAAGGTGCATAAATGAAATATTCTCTAATAACTAACTTTGAGGAAGGTACATTTTAACAAAATGAAAAAAAAAATCAGATGAAAATTATCCTCAAGAAGTAACGGTTATTTTCGAAACCGGTCACATTATTTCAAAAAATTATTTAGTTAATTTTACTGAAATTAAACTTGGTCTCGACCGATTTTATTTACATATAGATAATAGGAACCAAAAACATTTTATTTCTTTCTAGAATTGAATGTCTACATATTATAAATTATAGTTAATCATCAATAAATTCGTTTTCAAAATAATACTTCAATCGTATTTAGAATTATGAAACGATTTTTACTTAAAAACTATCATGAAAAAGGAACATAATAAATAAAAACAGAAAGTTATCTCTCTAAGTATATAGATGCACAAATATTAAAGGAACATAATAAATAAAAACAGAAAGTTATCTCTCTAAGTATATAGATGCACAAATATTAAAGGAACATAATAAATAAAAACAGAAAGTTATCTCTCTAAGTATATAGATGCACAAATATTAAAGGTATATAATCAAGTTATGGCCGTGTTCACCAAGGAACATCAAATGGATCATCAACTAACTACCTGCTCGGAGCTCAAATCCTTGAGTGCATCACTCAGTGAATTTGTATTTCACCAACTAAAAACCAACATTCTTAATTGAGCCCTAGGCTCAACTCTCCTTAAATTTCCGGTGTAAAGGTATACGAACTCAAGTTAAATTATATAGAAATATTTAAAAATCAAGAACACATAATTTATCTTTTTTCCTTTATTAAAATAACAATCAAATATTATTACAGTGTGTAGTTCACAATTTTAATAAGTTTTTGAAATTGTTTGAATAAAAGTAGTACTTTGATCTCATCAGAAGGTATATTCGCATTAGTGTCGTAAATGGCCGCGAGCGCTGTACACCTGAAACCATGTTACAAACATATCGCATACCTGCTATTCTACCCTTGCTAATACCTGTGTTACTGTGCATACCGCCATTATTGTTTTCGTTGACACCAATTATGCTGTTTTAAATGAAATTCAATTTTATTTAACAAATACAAAAAGCAATGTTTTGACACCATGAATTTTTCACAAACCCAGTCTTTCGTGATAATAATATATCTGGATAATATATAAATCAAATATAATATAAAATATAACAACATGTGCTAAAATGTAATAATTTTAGTTACAAAATACGTTGATGAATGACTTGATCCACAATAGACCGTCACTTAAGAGTTGAGTCGCCGGCGTCACTTAACGGTAGTAAAATTGTTTGGTGAAACGAAATTTTACGCTAAGTGCATCAAAAAATTGATTTTAGCGCTAAGGAACCTTGGTGAAAGTGGGGGTTAGAGGTGTTAAAAGGTAAAAGTAAAGTGTAAAAGACCGCCTCCTCTAATCAACGATTCCCATGGAGTAGACAATTACAGTGGACGTGAAATAAATCCAAAATGTTGATGGCACGTGATGTTGAATTATATAGGCAACAATTACTTTACTTACCAACGAGGTAGGTATAAGTCCCTGTTCCTAGATCAAAGATAACCACAAAGTAAAGAATGCTTCCTAGGTTAATGACTGCAAGACCTATAGTTTTGAAAAGCTTCCTTCCAACGAGTTAACAAATTAATCAATATTTTTATGAAATGGATCATATTCTTCTCTTACCCTAATGGAATTATTACTATTTTATTTATTTACTAAATGATTAATTTATTTATTTATGTATTTATTTATTTATTAATTAATTAATTAATTTATTAATTAATTAATTAATTAATTAATTAATTTATTTATTTATTTATTTATTTATTTATTTATTTATTTATTTATTTATTTATTTATTTATTTATTTATTTATTTATTTATTTATTTATTTATTTATTTATTTATTTATTTATTTTATTTATTTATTTGTTTTATTTTTAATATATTTTATAAATCAATATATAAATTCACTAGTAATAATATTCTTACATATTTTTCCCTGCAGTACCTCATCAAAATTATTACAATCTTGTGCTTGATGAGGGAAAACGGATTTTTATTTATTTATTTATTAAACTTCATGTACATTATAATTGTACATTATACCTTCATGTTATTATAATGTGTACAATGGCGGGTTTATTGCCACAAGGCATTTTCTTCCAACCAACTAAAGCATAGTGAGATCATAAATAGTAAATTGGTATGTACATTAAATTTATAATAACAAACGAAAAGAATATTTAGAGTAAATTCACAGCAACAAAGGAAGGAAGAAAGGATATAGAGGTAGTGGGAGGGGAGGAAGGATAGATAAGGGGTGTCAGTTAAGAATTATTAAACAAGTAAAACAGCATAAGTTTCTTTTTATAAAGTGAATCGATTGAAACGTCGTAATATCATTACTTAAAGTGTTCCATAGTCTTTTTGATTGTACTTCAAAAGAGGAACTGAAAAATTCAGTAGAATGAATGGGAATAGCTAGTGTGGTACGTTCAGCAGATCGAAGAGGCAGACTGTGATTTGACAAGAAAATAACCTTATTCTTGAGAAATTGTGGTGAATTTGTGGTGTTAATTAAATTGTAATTTATTTAATTATTTCTTCATTTATTTATAAATTTCTTTATTTATTTAATTGATTTATTTATTTATTATTTTTTTTTGCAAAAAATTAATATGTCCTTGTTAAACAAGTACATATACATATTCCTACGTTCCCTAAAATAAGCATATAAATGCTTGTGCTATAGGTAAATGAAATCGTTCGAGGCAGGATTCGAACTCGCGAACACTGGATTACTAACTCAGCGCGCTAACCCCTGTGCCATCGACCCATTATTTATTTATTTAATTATTTCTTTATTTATTTATAAATTTCTTTATTTATTTAATTTATTTAATTGATTTAATTATTTATGTATTAATTATTATTATTTTATTTGTTTAATTATTTATTTATTTTAAGTTCCTACACTTGCCGTCTTATTGATATGATACTTTCGTAATATTTTTCGTTGCAAACATGTATTTTAATTGATATGTGCAATAGATGAACAGTTTATGAGCAGCGGCCCTACTCTTTAATAATCGAATCGAATTTTTGAAGGAGAAAATGTCAGTTTTTTTTTATTGTTATAGTAATTTTGATTTGAATTGGCTATAGTAATTTGTGGCAGAGCAGTTAGCGCACTTCATTAGTTATCCAATGGTCGTGAGTTCGAATCTTGCCACGACCGATTTTGTTCACAAGCATTTATGCAAACTTTAGGGAATGTATGAGGATGTACGTACGTTCTAAGCGAAAATTCGAAACGACATGTAGTTACGTTAGAAAATTCGAAATTCTAACCTGATTTGAGTGACAAGAGTATGGTTACTTCATTTAGAAGCCTTTTAACTGTGCATTTAAATCAGTAAAGGTACCTACTTATCAATCCTCTATTATAATGAAAGGTTCTTAGAGAAAATCCGACATCTGGATTGGATTTGGAGGTCAAAAGTATACCTATAATAAGACCGCTAATATAACAACGTTAAATTTTACATATCAAGGTATTTTTTTTTATTTAATTTTTTGGCGTTCCACTGGATATCGAGGTTGTAGCCAACATAAAACTCTTCACTACCTATCTACATTTTCTTTTTGTATACCACCATCTCTAAAAAGACAAAAACAAGTAGATTACTGCTGCCTAACTAGGGAACCCTGTTTTAGAGCTAGCAGTAAATGTAGGAACATTTTTTTATCATTGTTGATAATCCCTGACTTTATTTTTAATATTTATTTTCATAAACAAAAACTAAAAATGATCTTCATTTTTCTGAAGGTGAGAGCTTTTTTAATGTTTTGACAAATGTGGCAACATTTGGTGCGTGTTAAATTAATATTTGACATAGTATTTACTTATTTAATATTTTCCCATGAATCAATATAAAATAAAAAATAAAATACCTACTCATTAGTTAGTACTGTCTCTTTAAGCACATCACTAATGTGTAAATGGAGAATAGAGCTAATGCACTCGTATATTATTTCGGAGGTGTGAAAAATAGAGGCTTGTGAAATACCCCATCGAATAGGATCGTGATTAATTTAGAAGTCTAAAATCGATTTTGAGTGGACTTAAAGATGGTCGTTCACGCCTATCCTATATAAAGAACCAACATTCTCTATTATATTCATTTCCACTTTAGAAGACTATAACCACGATTTGTAATATCCACGAAATTACTTGGTCCGATCTCACAAATTTTATGCTTATTACGTGGTATTTTTTTAGATCTTTCAAGACAAATTGTTTATTTGAAATTGATGCCCACGTAGGTACTTCAACTTTATAATTTGTAATTATATGCTAACTTTATTATTATTTTAATTTAACTAGTAGTTATTCAAGTGAAAATATTTGTGTAATTCATACGTGGTTTAAACAACTGGTAAATATTAAGAATAAATTTTTTTTTTTTTTTTTTAATATATTTTATAATACAAATCAATATATAAATTCACTAGTAATAATATTCTTACATATTTTTCCCTGCAGTACCTCATCAAAAAGATTACAATCTTGTGCTTGATGAGGGAAGCACTTATAACAAAATAAAAAATATCAATACAAAGCAAAGTCAACATAAAAGTAAAAGTAATTAAATCAAATCATACATGAACAAAAAAATATCAATACAAAGCAAAGTCAACATAAAAGTAAAAGTAATTAAATCAAATCATACATGAACAAAAAAATATCAATACAAAGCAAAGTCAACATAAAAGTAAAAGTAATTAAATCAAATCATACATGAACAAAAAAATATCAATACAAAGCAAAGTCAACATAAAAGTAAAAGTAATTAAATCAAATCATACATGAACAAAAAAATATCAAATAAACATCATAAAAAGGTTGAAAATAAATGAAAAAGAAGAATACTCAAATGAGAAAACATATCAGAATACATATTCAAACAAAAAAAAAGAAAAACATGAAAATAATTGAAAAATGAGTAATATAGAATTATAGACGATTCAAATAAATCAAAACACATCTTCAAAAATAAAAAAAGAAAATACTGGAAATTGAAACAAATCAAAACAACAAAATCGAAAACTACTATTTTAGAAAATTAAGTGCAATTTTAATTTATGTTTAAATTTTTTAAATTCTTTTATCTGCTTTAATTCATTTGGGAGGCAATTGAAAAATTTTATTCCCAAGTAAATGTAGTTGTTTTGTAATTGTCCTGTATTACATTTGGGTATTTTAAAATCATTTTGGAATCGCAGAGACTTATTTTTTTCAATTTTTTGTATAACATTATCTTTGAAAATTTGCAAAATAGACACTTTTTTATAAATATTATCTACTTTGGGTACTTTGAACATGTCAAATAGTGTTGTAGTGGGGAAAGTGTGTGTTTTCTTTAGTATAACCTTTATGATTAATTTTTGTACAACTCTAACTTGGTTTAAAATATTGTCATATGCTCCTCCCCAACCAACGATTCCATAAATAAGCAAGGAATGGACCGTCGCATAATAGATGTTTTTTAGGTTTTTTAAATTTAATACATTTCTTAGTCTTATGAAAATATAAATACATTTCCTTAATGCGCATGAAATGGAAAGCGCATTTAGGTACTAAGTCACCTAAATGCGCTTTCCATTTCATGTTTTGGTCAATAATAATACCGAGGTATTTTATCTTTGAGGTTGGTCGTAGTGTTGAGCAAATTTCGCGGCAGTTGCTGGTGTTGCAATTATTATGATGTATGGTTATTTTCAAATCCAGATCTGTTTTCAGTTTATTAATAGAGAATGGGATAAAGTGTAAAAATGTGTATTCTGAAAATTAATGTATCCAACATGAGATGCTTTTTTCAGTACGTCCTTCGTCCTTCTTCCTTCTCTTCAATCTCTCCATTCTGATGTATATTTTCCTGTGAACACGCCATAATATATTTTTTAATTTGTCAATATTTCATAATTGATATTTCATAAAAAATAATTTGTAAAATAAACCGATGTCTAGTATATAAGAAAAAGACACTACCTACTCTATGTTTACCAGTTGATAAGGGCCTAGTTAGCCGATACGATCGTCCTATTATAAGGGGAAATATATATGTAGAAACATAATCATTTTTGTTTGATTAAAAATACCTAGTGTAACGCCATAAAATCATTGTTGAATGAATTCCAAATTGGCGTTTATTTATATTATCAAATATCATATTTTTATCTTTATACATACATTTTAACAAAAATTAACTAACCTTTTTAACTTTGTTTACACCACGTGAAAAGTTTCTCACGTGGTGTAAACAAAGTTGAATGGTTTAGTTAATTTTTGACATTTATTTATTTCATTTTTATTTTATTTTTATTTGTTGATAATTTCATAGAATATATTACGTAACATTATTCACATAATCTTTAAAATATAAATGTATTCCAATCACGAATTTACACATGAAATATTACAAAAAGTATTTACAAATAAAATAAACCAATTATATTGATAGAGGAAGTATAACAATAACAATAAATTAATTAATAATAAAGTAATCTAGAAGATATAAATACAATAATTGCACAGAAATGTTTAGTAATAAATTAATTTGTTAATTAATTTATTTATATCTAGATATCTTAACGAGTGTGCGCCCAATAACTCATAAAAGTTTCATCGCAATCGTTGAAGAACATGGAGAAAAAAATATGGAAATAAGCTATTTTAAACAAATAAATAACACTATTATAACTCATATAGATTTTATGAAATAATTTGAGTGGAAGGGTTAATAGATAAACCAAAAAAAATGGTTGAAATAATGATACATCCATAATGTATGTATATGTACTTACAGCAAAATTATAAATATACAATTTTATCTTTTTATAAATTGATATATTAAGTCCTTTAGTCGTTGAGGACAGTAGCTGCAGGGGACGATTGGAGGGAGGCCAAGGCTCGATTTCGGCCGTAGTGCCATTGAAGAAGAAGAAGACGACCTTTAATGTCGTTATAACCTTTTTGAAATAGTCATTTCAATTCCATGTTTTTTTTTTTCTATTATTTAGTTGCATGATTTGTTTCTGATAATATCACTGACATTGTAAAAATTAGATAGTACCTATAATTCAACATAGTAGCAACATTTTATTCACGGTTGACTCCGACGAAGGGTGGCCGTGCGTGCAATCTTCGTGCATGATAAATCACCGTGAAACCGTTCAAAGAAGTTGGCGACTTTATTCGAAAAATGTAATAAAACGAATTTGTATATTTAACGCTGCTTCTGAATATTCAATTGATTCGTTTTTCGTGTTCCTCGTTTTGTATCAAAGCTCAACTTCTTTTACTGTATTTTGTATTTAAGCGTTAGATTCCTTTTTTCAAAAATTGTCTTAAATACCTACATGTTTGGTCTTGTCTGCCAAAAAAGTCTTATATGTTGCACTAAGATACATTTTTTTTTCTTTTCTATGGTATAGTTTTCCTACTCGCACTAGGAATTTTGATTTAGCCCCTCCTCACACTTCCTTCCCGTTACCTGGACTCAACTGCGATCAGACTAATTTTAACAATGAGGAAAGGGAGTAGGAAATTGGATTACCGTTCATTCGAATTATTTGATAAATTAATGAAATTGTACACTGCATTATTTTCTTGGTTTTCCTTAATGTATGTACATACCTAGTACAGTTAAAGCCAAGCTGTCTTTATGCAAATCACTTCAATTTGATATACATCACGTAACATTTTGCGTCGAGAATTTTTGAAATGGTTATATAATGGAAGGTTCCTAATAACAGTGAGCCCTGACCAATTATAACGTAACCTTCCTCAAACTTAACTCAAATCGAAGGCAACTAAACCTCGGGCAGTTCTCACGGTCTAGAATAAATTGAAACCAATTACTTTTGATACTACTGCAAAATGTTATTAGGATTTCTCGCCACTTCCAACTAATGAACACGAAACCTTGATAAATTCCTTCATGCAAACGCTGTAAATAGCAAATAATATTATCACACCATACTTCCGAATCTCTTTATCTGTCAGTAAATTATTCTTATAAAATAATCATTCGTTGTCTAGTATTGTATATTACAGCTTTTTAACTCATATGTCCTATTTCTTAGCCATAATTGCAACTTTTCAAATACACTATATTACGAGCTCATGATCTGAATAGCACATTACAGACTTTAATTCATTATTAAAAACCTATATTTTACGACATTTTTTTAATATCTCATACAGGGCATACAACCTGTTATCGACTGGTTTACGTGATCACTATAGGAGGTTGCGCAACGTTCACCAATTATCCTTTTTTTATTGTGTTCCAATTCAATTTTTGAAAGTACTATAATATATGTTATTCATTAAAATAATTTCACTTGAGAATAAGCTGAAAAACACCATAACCATCTATGAATTGATGAAGAAACGTTTTCGAAATGCCATCTAGTGAGAATTGGTTTGTAAACAATGAAAGCAACAGTTCTTATACATGAGGTGACAATGTATTAAATAAATTTTGTTTGATATATACAAATTTTGTATGATTTATATTTATTTTGTATGATTTATACAAATTTTGTATGATTTATGTATATTTTGTTTGATTTATACAAATTTTATTTGATTTATATACATACATTAAACTGTAAAATCCGCGTTCATTCTTTCTTTGTCGCATACAATGATACAATTAGGTATTATAGAGATGTATCATTATTTATGTTTCGAATTATTTTTAAACTACTATCATGAGACTTATCGTGTATTACGATTGACTGCGTGGAAAAAAAGTTTTTGTTGCAAATTAAACGTAAAAAATACACATGATTACTTTTTTTTAAATATTGCTTCTCGGGCAACTAACACGTACTATGTAAAATATTAATTTAACATGCACCCAATAACAAGTTGCCACATTGTGGAGATTTACGATATTTATTAGTCAAGATAGGACAGTATTCAGTTCAGTCCTCTTTTTCTACCCGGAATATGAAAACAGCATGATGGTTCTGTATGTATGTTTGGAGATTAAGTATCAAACTATTAAGTCTTCTTACATATTATTGTGTATAGGCGACTGCCATACAAATTGTATGAAGCGATGTCGTCACTAAATTAAATTTTTATAAAAATTGTTAAAAAAAATTGAGATATACATCTACAATATTCATATTTTTTTTAGAAAATTAAATTATATAGTTGGGTTATTTCGGCTTTTTTCGATATTTAAAAAAAATGGAAATATAGGCAGTTAAACTCATAAATTTATCATAAAATTATATTTTTCTTAATAAAAAATGTTTAAGAAACCCTGGAATTTTTTTGAAAAAAACTTATTTGAGATTTTGTATTTGTCTATGTTTATACTAATTTTCAGCGTTCTAGCTTTTATGGTTTCTGAGATATATGGAAAAATAAACCAAAAATTCTAAGGTTGATAACCCCTGACTGAAACAAATATTCAGAATTCTAAGAGTATAAGAGTTTTGTAGGCCTATAACTATTTATGTATTATGAAATTTAAGGCTTTGTGAATCCAGCGGATCAAAAGTTATAAGGGGGGGACAGACACACACAAAACTCACATAAAATGTTCTACTTCGAATTCTGAGTAAATCCATGCATGCGAACATATATGCTGCGAAGCCTCTAAGTTGGTGTTTTTAGCATGCAAAAAGTCCACTACGCCATACAAAATGCTCCAAGTTTTCCTTATACGCAGGCCTTGGCTTAATACTTTGTCGATATGTTAAGAGAATAAATTCTCTTGAACAAGTCGACAGTTGGAATATTTTTGAATATTATTCCGTTTTCAAATTGGGAACAAATAAGTTGTTAGGACAAGACCTCAATTAAAATTCATCATTTTTACCTGTTAACTCTTGCTAGTTAGCCTCTATTAAAATATATGGGTACAATGAAAACACTTCATAATTTTAATGCGTTTTAACGAAGCAACACGAGCGTTCGCGTGCTGCAATTTTCAAATAAACAGTGAAATTATCTTTTGCGTACCAATCTCTACTATAAGTCTGGTCATTATCATTGACAACTACAATATCCATAACACGCGTGGCCATTTTCATTTTCCTCGTCTGCATTCCTCAACCAAACAAAACGAAAGTATGGATCAGCAATTATATTCGCCAGATCCATCCATATTAAGGTATCAACTTATATAATTTCCAATGTCTGTATTTTTGTTTGTCCGCGTAACGCTAATAAAATCGACTATCAGATGCACATACAGTACCAAGAAGTAGGTAGAATATACGAGAAATATAATAACAAGCGATGTAGTTTGCTGTTTTGCGTATCCCTATTAATCTATGTGTACATATATACGTTTTAAATCTAGTTTTTTTTCTTTATACTTTTCGTACTTATGTGCCTGAGCACTTTGTTTTTTAGTTTTTCAGTTTTTCTTAAATTTATTTTTATCTAATGTTATAAGCAAAGAAACTTTGCTGATATTATAATCTAGTAATGGTGAATTTCGTTCGTAGTTACGAATCGTTCAAGCTGATGAGTCTATTAAAATTGCTTCGTTGAGTCAAACGCCACTTTTGTAGGTATATTGAATATTCGTTTAGCAACTGTTATGTTTGCTAAGATATAGATTTCAAATTATTTTTTATTGCGATTCAAGCCATGAAAGTTGTCAATTTCAAACATAAAATATTTGAACTGAAACGAAAGATTTAAAAAATTAACTACCAAATTCGTTTTTACTATTTAAATTTTAAGGAATGATCGTTCAACATCTATTTTGTCATTTCTTTTATTTCGTGTGTTTCTTTGCATGAAAGTACCTACCTAAATTATTGTTAATTATAACATAAATTATTTGAACGATTGAAAAATAAAAACATAATTCGTTATAAATTTGGCATTGCACGATTCGTAACTTTGAATGGAATTCTTCTTCTTCTTGTTTTTTTATTGGTCCAGGGCCTGTTTTATGCTACATTTTCAGCCCCCTGTGAAGGGAATTCATCATTACTAAATTGATGGTAAAAATATTTAATTAAATCGTTCACGAATCGATGATATCAACAACATTATTATAATCGGTATAGGTACTCACATACAGGATCTGCCTTTTGGAATTTTTGTATGCATAGTTTCTTTATTATGTTTAACATATTTATGTGTTTTGTGCATTAACAGTGTTACTAAAAGAGAATCCTAAAAAAAGAAATAAAACATTAAATAAGAAATGTTTATGTTTGAATTGAATTATGCGAGATACGCGGTCTAATAAATACGGTTCTTATATTAGGGGCGCATATAATGAGATGAGAAATAACAGAAGAATGTATTTACTATATACGAAATAAGTTCCATGTACCAGGTATACGTACAACATGCAGAAGATACAAAAGAGAAAGACAACGTAGTTTCACTGGATTCACGAATCCAGGCCCACGAGCACAGGCGACCAGAGTACAAGCCAAAATAGGCGAGCCACACGGGCTTGCGACTATGTAGCCCCTTTATGACTCGAGTCTCACCCACCACTCTCCCACCAACCTTCGACTGATAGTCTACTCCCCTGCGCAATCAAATCCAATAGGATGCGGACAATGCTGCTTTCACCAGAAGTTCTTTTATTTTACCCCTAGGGAGACCTAGGTCTTTAAATAAGGAATATAAAGACTTTGGGGGCAAGCTCCTAACCCCCAACCTCTACAGCATATATATTTGTGCTCAAGCCATTTTGAACTGTTTTATCTATCTGTTTCTTGTAATTGTATTGGTGGTCTTTTGGAATATTTGTGTCCCATGGAACAGTCAGCTCCGCATAAAAAAACTTTTTTTAATGATATAAAGTATATTGTCAAATCAGGCCTAAGAGATGAGATGCAGATCTCCTTTGGAACGACGAGTATGTCTATCTGGGTAGTATGTTCCAACGGAATGGACGGCCTGATAAGGATATTGAAAGAAGAGTTATGGCAGGAAACAGAGTGAATGGAGCACTTAGACCAGTTATGAATGATCGCAACATATCAAGAGACGCTAAAGTTGCCATTCATAACGCAATCGTAGTGCCAACCCTGACGTATTCAAGTGAGACCTGGACATGGCAGAAGTCGCACGAAAGCAGAATAAATGCAGTTGAAATGAGATCGCTTAGAATAATTTGTAACAGAACGATGTATGATAGAGTTCGGAATGAAGATACAAGGAAAGAATGTAAGATAAAGAAAGATGTAATTAACAGAATGAAAGTTAACACATTGAGATGGTTTGGCCACTTGGGGAGAATGAACGAAGAACGCCTGACGAAGAAAATATACAAAGCTGACAGGAAAGGAATAAGAGGTCGCGGGCGCCCAAGGAAAGGATGGCAAGACCATGTAAACGATATTTTGAAAGATGGAAATGTAAGAAGCATGAACAACAGACGAACATGTATAAGACGATGTATGAATGTTGATGAGGCGATGAATGTGTGTCAAGATAGAAAAATGTGGCGTTCGGTTCTCTCTGCCTACCCCGTGAGGGACATGGCGTGATGGTATGTATGTATGTATGTATGTATCCATCAGGATATTCAAGTCATCTGACTTCCTAATTATTTATACTATTTTTTTTTGTTGTTGTCGGTCATAGATAACATGAGATTTCCGTCATTTTTCACGGGTTATTACTAATAAATATATAAAAGAGAGAGAAAAAACCGCTTGAGATGTTGTTTAAACTCACGCATCAAAATAATTTTCTTATCTTTTTTGCATTGTCTTCCAGATTTCTGAGATTCTTCCTTATTTCTTATAGAGACTGTTTGTAATGAGAGACACATAATAAATGAAATCATAACTTTAAAAATGAAACTTGCCAATAGACATAATGGACACAAGTAGGTAAACAAACCAAAAATGAAATAATATTTTTGGCGTAGTTCAAGGGTGACATCTGTGCGAGACACCGTCACCTCATTTATAAGGACTGTTGCTTTCATTGTTTACAAATAAACTAATTTCTCAATAGATGGCGTTACAAATAAAGGTTTCTTCTTTACTTCATAGATGGCAATAGTAAAATTCCTTATTTTCAGGTGAATTGTTACACATTATTCAAATATATATAACTTTCAAAAATTATATTGATAAGAGAACTCAATAAGAAGGCATAATTGGTGAACGTTGCGCAAGCGCATACAGTGATTCCGTAAATCAGCCGATGACAGGTCGTAAGCCCTGTAGGTGCCTTGGGTTCCTGGTTCTTCTATAATATCCCAAATTCTTCTCTATTGAGGTGTTAAAAAGTTTGTCAATATAAATATCAGTTATAATAACATTTTTAATACAACATATAGTCAACCATCGGAACTGTCCGGGAAAAATTTGTGACCATCTATAAAATGACAGTAATTCATACAAATTCCTACTTACTAATTGGTTGGCTTTCTTCGAATTTATAAAGAAAAACGCTAAATATTATTAGGTTTGTTCGAATTTGTATAAATAATGTTATTTTGCAGATGGGGACATAAGGTATTAGTAACAGAAAAGGTGATAAATATTTTATAATTCGAAATATTATTTTTAAAACGTAATAAATGTATTCAAAACAAATGGACACATCAACTTTTCCTACTAAATCTCATGGAATACCAGCCTATCTTTAAACATTGTGTAATTTATAGACCATATATGCAAAAGGATACCTACTTATTTATTTTGTCCTATATAAAATATGTGCGTAGGTATATCAATTCCCCGTATGAAAGACATCAAAGACTCAATTTTCTTATTATTTCAAATGTCCATAAATCATATTTATCGGTCGACTATTATTTCAATGACACCATTTGTAGCAGCACCGTTCATAAATTAATATTGAAGAAGATCCCGTTAATCGATGCTGTTAATCGATGCCTGCATTTGCTTATTATGATTCAAAGAGTGCCAACATCATTCTACTGAGTGTAGTCGTGATCAAAAGTGACCCCAGCGGGTCAACTCAGACTCTCAGTCAGTCCTTATAATAGTCATATGCACCCCATTTACCAAACATATTGTGTCACACTATAAAACCAAATGACGACAAGTCACTTAGTTCCTTAAAATACGTATAGTACGAATATAAAATGAAATTCAAAACATTTAACTCTAACTAAATCTGTAGTGGAATCAATGTGAACTGAAGCCTGGACTACAAAAACTAATCCGCATAAGAGGTGGAAAAGATGGATGGATCCGCATTTAGATGAGTAGTGGCAGAGCGGTTAGCGCGCTGGGTTAGTAATCCAACGGTCGCGAGTTCGAATCCTGCCACGACCGATTTCGTTCACCTATGGCACAAGCATTAATTAATTAATTAATTAATTAATTTATTTATTTATTTAACTACAAAGAGTTAACAAATTAATCAATATTTTTATGAAATGGATCATATTCTTCTCTAACCCTAATGGAATTAATGCCATTTTATTTATTTACTAAATGATTAATTTATTTGTTTATGTATTTATTTATTTGTTTATTTATTTATTTATTTATTTATTTATTTATTCATTTATTCATTTATTCATTTATTCATTTATTCATTTATTCATTTATTCATTTATTCATTTATTCATTTATTCATTTATTCATTTATTCATTTATTCATTTATTTATTTATTTATTCATTTATTCATTTATTCATTTATTTATTTATTTATTTATTTATTTATTTATTTATTTATTTATTTATTAAAACAAAACATCAACAGAACATAGGAATACACATAAAACATAATATATACAGTTAGGATCAGCATAGTAGTTCCAATGCTCCAATAACAGTTTAATAATTTAGGGAAAGAATAAGGATATATACGTATTTGTTACTACAAGGACATATTCATTCTTTTTAAAAAAATAACAAGAACCCATTATAGTCATAATAATCTTTCATACAAAAAAACGACTTCAAAATTAACGTTTGTCAAAATGGAATAAATGTGGCGTTCGGTTCTCTCTGCCTACCCCCATGATGGATATGGCGTGATGGTATGTATGCTTCTTCTTCTTCCTCTTTTGATAGATCTATGATCTGTTTCTACAGCTCTCCCTCCATCTATTTGATGGTCTTCCCGTTGGTTGTCGTCCCTCTGGTATCTCGCACATTGCAATCTTTCGCAGCCTTTCTAGATTCATTCTCTCTTCATGATCTCTCGAGTATCGTCTTGTCTGCCTGCTCCACCTTACAATATCCTCCATATTGCAGGTTCTGCGGATCACCTCATTGGGAATTCTGTCTCTGAGGGTGTTGCCCTAGATAGGTCTTAGTGTATTCATCTCTGTTGTCCTGAGTAGTAGCATCTCTTTTGTTCTCACTGTGTCTGCCCTTGCTTCAACTCCATAGGCCTTTATGGGTCTGATGCATCTTTTATATATTTGGACCTTACTCTCTACTAGCATATGTTTACTATAGAGGGTTCTGCCCAAGATAGGTCTTACCATTTTTATCTTTGTTGTCCTGAGTAGCTGTTTTGTTCTCACTGTGTCTGCCTTTGCTTCAACTCCATATGTCATTATGGGTCTGATATATCTTTTATATATTCGGACCTTACACACTCTCTACTAGCATATGTTTATTATAGAGGATTCTGCCCAAGATAGGTCTTAGCGTTTTCATCTCTGTTATGTATACAATAATACGCGTTATACAGATTGCAGATGCCTTTGCAAATTGACGAGTTTGATGAATTTTTATCATGAGTCCTATCATCAGAACTCGATGAAACTTATGTGTGATGATGACCTCTGAAGTACTACCTTCCTATTAAAAAAGGAATAGTTGGTAAAGAGTTGGTATCGCTGAAGTTTGATGATTTTGAGTTGAGCTGAATTCAAGAGTTTGATGATTTTCTCAAGGATCCCATGATCAGATCTTGACCATATTGAAATGGGACCAAATTGAAGATGCCACCTTTCTAATGAAAAAATAATCTTACATAAAAAAAATCACTCGAAGTAATTCATTCGAAGATCCGGTGATTTGTTCACAAAAAAAATATCAGACAGAACTATCTGAAGGGACGGTAGTGTCTGAACGGATAGAAAGGACGGGAGGGACTGAAAGGACCGGAGGGACTGAAAGGACCGGAGGGACTGAAAGGACGGGAGGGACTGAAAGGACGGGAGGGACTGAAAGGACGGGAGGGACTGAAAGGACGGGAGGGACTGAAAGGACGGGAGGGACTGAAAGGACGGGAGGGACTGAAAGGACGGGAGGGACTGAAAGGACGGGAGGGACTGAAAGGACGGGAGGGACTGAAAGGAGGAACGGACAGAAAGGAGGAACGGACTGAAAGGAGGAACGGACTGAAAGGAGGAACGGACTGAAAGGAGGAACGGACTGAAAGGAGGAAGGGACTGAAAGGAGGAAGGGACTGAAAGAAGGAAGGGACTGAAAGGAGGAAGGGACGGAGGTACTGACGGGGCAGAATTATAATTAGAAATTTTAAATTATATAAATATCAACTATAAAAAAAATAATAAATAAAAGAAACCTTTTATACCTTAGCAATACCAAGTCACCTTGGCAAAAACGTTTAGTCGTTATTATAAAAAAATATTGTGGAAAAATACTAATTTATTTATTTATTTATTTTAAAATGGATTTCCACTCTGTTGATACAACTATTTTATCAATTATTTTTAATTACGCACAGGCAATAGGAAGATACAACGTCTGCCGGGTTTTGCTAGCATAAAAATACATGCCAAAATCTTACAAGCCTTCATAACATAACTCAAGAATATTGAATGAAATATCAACGTACAACTTAAACGTGCGATATTTATAGTTATTTATTAAAATATTTTTTATTTTATTGCCGTTATCACTCTTTTTATGGTTCCTTCCTTTAAAGGTCAAACGCGACCCTCAAAGTCTCCTTCGATCAAAGCATTGAAAACAATTGTATCTTATTTACAAGCGTACAGCAGTGGCCGCAGATATAACAGTGAAACAACATTAAGCTTGTAATTCTCGTCCAAAGATGCTGTTAAATGTGACGCATAACCCGCAGAGGAAATCTCTCCGCGGTGCATAGAGGTGCGATATTTAAACAACGCGGGATCGTCAACAGGGCCGCATCGATCATAATGTTCGAATGGTGCAGTTACCTCGGGCGTGAAGATATCTGGAGCGCCAACACAAGAAGAAAAAAAAGGTGGTTACTTGGTGGTAAGCTTCCGACGCGAACGGAGACGTGCGCGCACTATCCCTCGCGACGGAAATTTATTAACAAGGCGCCTATTGAAAATGTCTGATGTGATTCAGACGAAACGTCGGCAGACGACTGATTCTCT
Source organism: Molanna angustata (assembly GCA_963576475.1). Classification (NCBI taxonomy): domain Eukaryota; kingdom Metazoa; phylum Arthropoda; class Insecta; order Trichoptera; family Molannidae; genus Molanna; species Molanna angustata. The sequence continues at coordinate 19,691,324 of OY754974.1, read as the reverse complement.
CGGGAATCAGAATTTGACGCGGGTTATCCCCAAAATACTTAATAATAACATATATATATATATATATATATATATATATATATATATATATATATATATATATATATATATATATATATATATATATATATATATATATATATATATATATATATATATATATATATATATATATATATATATATATATATATATATATATATATATATATATATATATATATATATATATATATATATATTATATAATATTTTTATCTCGGTTTTCCCGTGTCAGTAGGTCTTGACTAAGACCATTTGTCTTCCGACGTTTCGCCTGAATATCACCAGGCATTTTCAAGGACTTAACGAAAAGCACGCGCGCGACACACGTCTACTCACACTGAAAGCTCACCGTCAACTTTCAGTGTGAGTAGACGTGTGTCGCGCGCGTGCTTTTCGTTAAGTCCTTGAAAATGCCTGGTGATATTCAGGCGAAACGTCGGAAGACAAATGGTCTTAGTCAAGACCTACTGACACGGGAAAACCGAGATAAAAATATTATAACATATTTCACCCGTGAAAACATCAAATATAACATATATATATATATATATATATATATATATATATATATATATATATATATATATATATATATATATATATATATATATATATATATATATATATATATATATATATATATATATATATATATATATATATATATATATATATATATATATATATATATATATATATATATATATATATATATATATATATATATATATATATATATATATATATATATATATATATATATATATATATATATATATATATATGTATATCCCCACCAACGACGAGCCAGTTCGGTTCTCTCGGGTCGTCGTAGAATAAACAACTTGCATACCGAACACGCTTATTATTTAACTCCATCAATAGGTATCTCAATATGACCCAAATACTTACAGTGGTGACCCCGACGTAATAAAAAGTTTATAAACGATTACTGAGGATGAACACAAGCTCGAAAATGTTTTTACTGAACTTTCTAAGTGATTCTTGTTTAGAAAAGTAAAAGATTTTATTTGAAATAATATTTCAATAAAGGGTGGTGGCAGAGCAGTTAGCGCGCTGGGTTATTAATCCAGTGTTCGCGGTTCGAATCCTGCCACGACCGATTTCGTTCACCTTACATATAGCAAAAGCTAATGCTTAATTTAGGAAATGTATAAGGATGTATATATACTTATTAGAAGGACATCTTAATTCTTTTTATTTAAAAAAATAAACATTTGATTCTAACGATTGAAGCAGCTCTTCGTTTAGATTGTAGATATTGGTAATATCAAACTACCTATACTAGTTACATGTAACACATGAGATCCAACTGTCGATTGCGATAGTATGTATAGTTGAAGAATACATAAAAATCCATGAAGCTATGTTATAAATAAAAATAAATAAACGTACCAAACTATATTTAGTTTTCTGATACATGTAGGTATATCAGGATAGGGTAGTGTGGATTTCTTCCTATCTCAATACACACAAAATTTTCTACTCCGAATTCCGAGTTCATCCATATGTAACATATATGCTGCGAAGCCTCTAAATTGGTGTTTTGGACGTCTAAGTTGGAAAAACGCGCAAAAAATTTACTATCAAATAAAAAATTACTTCACACCCGGAACAAGGTTTTAACTACGACCTACGACAATATGTAAATAGAAAAAAATTCTCTTAAACAAATCAACATTTGGATTAAATATACTTAATATTCTATGAGGCAAAATACATTTCAACTGCTAATGTAATAAAATAAGAACTTCTTTTACAAAAGAAATTATAATACAAAGCAATAATAAGATAAAGGAAATCACAATAAAAAATAAATGAGTAGATATTCTAAAAATATATTGAGAACTTTTTATTACAATACCTTCTACGTAGGTATGTAATATTTATTTCATTATCAGGTGAAACGATCATCCTATAAAAAATAATAAAATTTCGTAGAATATTAAAGCCAATTTGAAATGATAGTATTGGATACAGAGAGAAGGGAATATTCTCAACTATTATTGTATTAACTTTTGGGTCAACTATTATTGTATTAACTTATTAAGTTAATACAATAATAGTTGACCCTGGCCTTAAAAAATATTTGATCAAATTTCAATTACAAATTTTCAATTGTCTTTTGACTCATTTCCAAAATAGCGACAATTGCAAATTAAATTGTTTAACAAGGGCAGGGGGGGCGTCATTTAATTCATGTACTCCAGGCGCCAAAAGTTATATATCCGGCACTGTCCGTTGAAATAATATAATATGTTTGTTCTCGATGCACTTTATTACACCATCGTGACGATATACGACTGCTGCGAGGTGCTAAAATATCGCTCCGTCCAACAACAGTTGGAAGAACTGGAAATGTACCTTACAGAGTACCTATATGTAATAAACTTTTGAAACGAGTGAAAGTCTCTCCGGTGGTAACTCAATACCTTGAACGTATCCCATCACATACAGATGGAAGGAAGTCATAAACAAGAACATGATTGTTAAATTTCGATCGTGAACTCTTATGAATCAAATCATAGCGGTCTCGATAGGTGAAACACATATCTTTTCAATTATTCAAGTTCCCATAGTATACCAATGAGTAAAACTACTTATTCTTCTTCTTTAACCTCATGAAGGAGGATGGTTGCAACACTCAACCACTCTGCGTCTCTCTGCCCGCCTCTTCCTTTATATTTATTTTGGCGTCCCATCCGATGTCGAGTGATTAAGCCATTATTTTCTCAAAAAAAAAGTACATAATCATCATCATCAGTTTGTCTACGTCCAGGGTGCCAAGTCAACGTGTAAATATCTTTTCTTTTCCATCGCTAAATTGACATGTTGACTTAGCCTAGAGTTGAACATGGGCCTCCCCCTACTTAGATCCTACCTATAAGCTATACTTTGGTCGTATCCAATATTATAGAAATTACAAGGTGTCTCAAAAGAAAGTTTATATTTGTATTCAGAGCGTTATGTGGAGATGTTAGACGACTTCTTGGTGCCTGCCCCCTAGACAACATGTCATTAAAGCTAAGCGTTATATCGCTAAGCGATAGAAATGTATGGAAATTGGTGGCTGTCACGTGATGTCATAGCCACCAATTCCATACATTTACTATCGCTTAGCGATATAACGCTTAGCTTAAATGGCATGTTGTCTAGGGGGGGCTGAACTGCAAAACTTTCCTGGCTATAACTAAAGAACATGGTTCCAGCAGGACGGAGCAACGTCACACACGTCCAATACATCTCTGCCACGAGTTCGTGAAATTTTCCCAGGCAAATTGATCTCCAGGAGAGGTGACACAAATTGGCCTCCACGCAGTCCTGATTTAACCTCTATGGGGTTATCTTAAATCTAAAGTTTACGCCGATAAACCGACTTCCCTGGTGCATTTGAAAGAAAATATCCGTCACGAAATAGTAGCCATCACTGAGTCCACCTGCCGAGCCGTCAGTAATTTTACTGTTCGATTAAATGAGCGCTGCGAACGCGAGGGTCTACATTTGGACGATAATATTTTTAAGAAATAAATTCCCAAATTGTGTACTTTAATAATTAATAAACATTTTTTCTATACACGGCTTACTTTTTTTTTTATCGATCCACTAAATATATACTTCCTTTTGAGAAAATTCTAAAATATTTTGAAATTTTAGTTTTAATACGTCGATTTACAGGAATCTGAAAATCTTTTGGAGTTCTTTGAAGTCATAATTCAATAGAGATATCAAAATTCCCCGTATTTGTGAATACTCTTACTTCTATTTGTTTCAAATATACCTACTATGTGAGTCAGTAAACAAATATTCAACCAATAAACAGATAAACTTCGAGTATATACGCGAGTCGAACAGAAACCATGAAACGGTTCAATTATCCGAAATGATTGATACTTATGTAACTAAAGCCCGCATTCAATTTTCGTTTCAACAACTCACTTATGTAAGTATTGTTTCCAGCCTTATAATGTGACCGATATGGTCACAAGTTACAATGTTGCAATTATAATAAGTTAAAAGTAACAATCGGACAGAAGCACCTGTACCTATTAGCGCAAAAAATGTTTTTCGTGTTGCGAAATTCGCGTTGTACGTATTTTTAAGGAGTTTTCTTATTAAGCGTGTAATGACGACGTCGTTTATGGGCTATGCGAAAATTGTGAATTAAAAAATGTTTTTTTTATCCTTCTCTTTTTTCTTAAATTAATTTTGTATGTTTAAGTATGGTAATGCAAGTCGGTTAATAAACATTGTCCATACATCGTGTGGTTAACCCATGAGATATGTATGTACGTAGGTTTATCGTAATAACAGAGATCAGTTGTTCTAAACTGTGTAGATGGTTGCTACATTTTAAAATTTTAGTGATAACTTAAACGTAGTTATAACCTGGGAATATGGATGAAAGAATAAATTCGGTTATTATTTATTGTTACAATCCTAAGATTGGTTTACACCAAGGAGGTACCTACTCCATCTCTCCATATATCTCCGTTGTCAGCTAGTCAAAACTGATCGCTTTGTTAATATAACTGTCCCTAGGGCGATTTTTATATTTTTTACCTTCCGTCATTCCTTCGGCAACCCGGATGTCTGATGTTATGGCCTTTCCATTTGGATCGTTTTTAGCTAACCCTGTTTAGGTCGCGGTCGAGTCGCCTGTTACCGAGGTCTGTTGGGACGGGAGACCGTCGCCATGACTGGCGGTCCTCCACGTTTGTGGTTGGAGACTTAGGGGTAATGGAATGAAATACCTATGCTTAATAGCAATTCCTTGTTTTATCCGATGAGCAGCCGCTCCGGGGATGAATATAGCTACAAGATCTGATACGTTCCCAATGGAGATGGGTAATAGAAGACTGCGAAATTCTGTTAAGAATCCTGCTCTGTACGACGTCTTTTGTGATGTGGTTTGATCGATGGATCCTAGCCATGCGCCTGTAGCGCCACATTTCGAAGGCAGCCAGACGTCCAGACGTTCTCAGGCTGATGGTTCACGTTTAGAGCTCACCCCGAGGTGCTTTACATTGGATTTTACATATGCATAGATGATGAAGTGGAAAAGTTTAGAACGTCGTTTAGAAATCTTTATCCAGCAGTGGTTCGAACATGGCTGATAAGTAAGTATGAAGTGATGGCTTAACAATATAGGTTATTGACCTTGGTATTAAATTTAAAAATATACAAATTATTTATTACTAGTTTAATGCCATGAGATATTTCGAAAATAAAACCATTTGATATTTTATTATAAAAAAACATTTATATAACAATATGCATATGGTAAAATAAAGAAATATGCATTTAAAAAGGGATTGCATGTTATTTTAATATGTATAAAAATGGATGTATGTATGTATGTGGCCGATGAACTCATATACCATCCCTCTGATTAAGATGATCTTAAGAAATTTGTTCAGCATACACACAAGAAGTATTTTTAATTTAAATTTATTAATTTATTTGAAATTATTAAGTTTTTCTAAAACATGATCTATTTGGAATTCATTTATCCGGTGGCGTGTTAAACGTGCACCTTTCGAGTTTGAACTTTCGATTCGAAAAAATCTATTTTATTCTTATACTAGTTGCCGACCCCTGCTTCTGGGTGACTGTCTCCCACAGAATTTTCTTCACTTGACGTATATTTTTCGACTTTACCGTTATTCCTCATGTGTGCCGCGGATTGGGAACGTCTTGACCCCCCCTCCCCCTCACTTACCTCCCCTGTAACTTCTGCGCTCCCGCTCCACCGGTGATCGACAGTAATTAATTATTTATTTGCTTATTATTTTATTTTACTATCAAGTGACCGGCAAAAATTTTGAATATCGGCATCGCTGCTCAGAACAAACGAATTTCTCTCAGTTGGTAGAACTAAATCATTCAATGCTATTAAACCAAAAATAAATAAATATTATTGAAATATAAATCGCCTACTTAATTTTGTCGTGTGTATTGACAAGTAAAACGTTAATCACGATAGATTTATATCAATGTCTAATATTGCACCATTGTGTTTTGTGACTTTTGACGAAATATTTATTGAAAACATGGTTCCTTTTATTAGCTATTTTTGTTCACGCATTATATTTTATTTTTAGATTTCCATATTTGTCGAAGTTTACAAACAAACCAAATTTCATATAGAATAAAACAATCAATACAATTAATAATATGTACCCAATCAATTTAAATATCTTTTCAGCTATTAGATTTTTTTAGCTAAACATAAATCAGCGTTATTTACAACACCGCTGTGGTCATGAGACTATTTTTATTTGATCAGGAAGACACGTATGTAAGTAATAATTAGTTTTATTGTCAAATCTGAACAATGGCTATTTCGTATTAACGTAGGCAGGATAATGATTTTATTGATTCTTTTATAACGAATTATACGATTCAATTTAAATTTCGATTTTATCTGTATATCAAAATATGTGTGGATGTAAATTACATTTGTTAACAGATCTAAAAAGAGGAAAAATAAGTAATGATTCGTATATGAATGCCCATTTTCTTGACAGGACTTCCAGCCGTTCGTCACTTTTCGTCTGCTTAACGAAATTATAACAAAACGATATACAATGGGTTGTGCTATTATGTCGGCGTTCGTGGTTCAGTTGACTGACTGCTGATCCAAAGTTCCCGGATTCGATTCCCGGTGTAGACACAATTTTTAATTGTGTTTTCAGTCTGAATCTTTTTCTCCAGAATGTGGCAACATGTTATTGGGTGCGTGTTAAATTAATATTTGACATTATTATTAATTTAATACGCACCCAATGATGCCATTGCCCGAGAAGCAATATTAAATAAATAAATAAATACTCACTACCAAGTCACTCCACAAATTTTTCAGCATTTTCATGAAATAAGTTTATCAAATTATTTTTGATTTAGGTACATATTTTATTATGATAATTTGATAGTTTTTCAATGCCATTTTATGAAAGTGATTTACCTTTTTAGCAATTTGAAAATAAAAATATCAAATCTATTTCATTTAATTATTTAAAAATATCAAATTCAAAGTTTCCTATGCTTAGGGCCACTTTGAAATATTTGACAGTTAAAAAATGAGATGCAATATTCAGATATCCTTCAAAATCTTATGGAGTCTAAGGGAATATCAGATATTAGAGTATTAGAATCAAATGAATAGGTACTTCAGTCTATAATCAATAAAATAGAATTAACACGTGGTATATAGCACATACGACACACACAGATAGGTACATTGTGATGAAACTTTCAGAATTCAATCTCAGGACGATACTAGTTGATAATCTGTAATTAAAATCCTTAACTTCATTTTATATTCCCTTGGGGTAGTGAGGAGTAAAGAGTATGAAAATGAAATATATATTTCAAATATTTAAGTGATGCAGGAATGCGTTCAGATAGAACACTGGATGTCAAGTGTCGGATATACCTGAAGTTGTAGATTATGGCGTTTTCCACCCCAATCTCAATGAACGCAGTCTGAAGCGTTTTAAATGTCATTTATCATACACGTGTCGTTTTAGATTAAATTTTCATCGAAAGACAACGATTGGGCAGTGGAGTAAATAATTCTCTCTGAACTTTGATTGGAATAAAATAAAATTCAATAGATACTATACCTGTCAGAGCGTTTTTCACCCGACGATTATACAGAGTGCTTGGAGCGTACACTCGACCTTCAATCTGAACGCGACAGTGTCTTAGAGCGTCTCTTTCCGGTCATACTAAACGACTTAAGAGTGTCGATAAGTGCACTTGGAGTTCATTCTGAACGCAGCCCAAGGAGGTGTGTAGATGAGGAGGAATTAGCTAAACATATTCATTTAATTATGTCAAAATGTATGTCATATGAGAGGAACCTGGTGTTCATTTTTATGTGCTTACCTTTAAATAGGGAAACTGTATGATGATTTTATATGGTATGAAATATCGTATCACAATGGCTTATAGCTAATGATGAACTACCGGCACTCAACTTGTAGGTATTAACCGTGTCTTTGTCATGTTCGATTTTCATATTGCAGAAATATTATACTGACACTGTCATAACTGGTATCCACACCCGACATAATTCTCGGTGGCATCATCACGCGACATATTTCTCATTCGCTCAGACGAAACGGCGTGTTCTTTAAGCATCACGCTGGTGTTATCTGATCACACTATCGCGTCGAAGATAAGGGGCAGATTCATTCATTAAATGTTAACCCACTTCATTCAACATTTGAATTATGTTTGTATTGTCCGGTACTAGATACCACTTAATGATTCATCTGTATTGGTAAGAATAAATAATATGTTTCATTTAGGGTTGCCATAACTAAGTAGAGACTCTAAAGATTCTAATATCGAATAGAAAATTAGTCAACAATTCAAATATTTTTAAGGAGTAAACAAAAAAATATTGTACACAAATTACGTTTCATAAACCCGAATAAAAATATTCTTTTTATTTAGCATGCCACTTAAACCATTTATTATAATTCTAGTTCAAAAAAATGTTCCGGCGAAGAAAGATTCCTTGCCTGGTTGCTTATTTCCCTTTCCGTGTTCAATGGGAGGAAGTACTTCTTATTCACGGGTTTGTCGCGTTAATTCACTTCGCAAACTCGTGTTCAATTCAAGGAACGCTTCCTTCAATCATGCATGTATTTGGAATTCACTTCACAAACTCGTGTTCAATTCAAGGAACGCGTCCTACAATCATGCATGCGTTTGGAATCCACTTCACAAACTCGTGTTCAATTCAAAGAACGTGTCCTTCTATCATGCATGCGTTTGGAATCCACTTCACAAACTCGTGTTCAATTCAAGGAACGCGTCCTTCAATCATGCATGCGTTTGGAATCCACTTCACAAACTCGTGTTCAATTCAAGGAACGAGTCCTTCTATCATGCATGCGTTTGGAAGAACTGCATAATTCGAGGTATCTAGTATTACCTCCTATTGAACACAGAATAAGAAATGCTAATATTATTTCATTTTTAATATTAAAAACTTTTTAAAATGGAAGAATAATTCAAAAATATATTTGAATATTTGGTTCAATTTGGTTGAATATAGGGGCGTTTTAACACTTTCGATATCCAAGAATGCAACAACGCCGAAACGCAGCGTTTCAAACAATGACAAAACATTTAATTTCAGAAAAAAACTTTTAAACATTAATAATTTCAATCTTAACAGTGTTAATATGGACGTAGGTACTTCAATCTGTTCAATATCGACAGGTCAAACAGTAGTGGATCTGTGTAGATCATGTGCAAAACATCATTTATACATATCTTCCCAATTCAGCGTTTAGTATTGAAAACACGTTAATATTTCCATATTGTCGAAATATGACACGCAATGGTCAAATACTGTGATAGTACCGTATGCATGTATATGGGGCGTATGGAAACCCTATATATTTGGGTACCTATCTATCAATACTAAGTATTGTTTTACATATATTAAGTACTCGAATGAATGGTGTAGCCATTTAAGTGGAACTTGTATAATATTTGTCGTTTTATATTACCTGTTCTTCCGTGTATGGCAAATACTACCTTTCGAAGATTAGCCGTAGTGCTTGTATACAATATACATTGAGACCAAAGGTGATATAAAGAGACCTCATTATATGAGTTTGTTTATACATAAGTTTTAAAACTTATACCTCACTATATTATAAGTTTTAAAACTTCTTTGGTTACTCTATGTTTTGTATATGTAACTTATCAAAACAGTTTTCGTGTTGACATGTCGGCGATATAGGTGCAAGTAAAAACATTAATATTTAGTATTTTTTTCGAAATCGATTTTTTTGATACAAAAGATCTCAACGCATAGATGAAAACCTGTAAGCTTGTTTGGGCTGAAGGTATTTTTTTTATCTAGAGGTCTATATATAGATTTAAAAATGTTTTTTAAAACATTTTTTTCATTTCTACAAAATATCCTAGGTAGTGCATGGATGAAAAAAAAATATGTACCTAGCAAAATCTAGCGTGAACCTACGGTTAAGACGAATTTTTCTTTGAATCGCAATGTCAGTTGTCGTGATTCGGTCCAGAGCCAAAGGTCTGACAGTTCGATTCTCAGTGGAGTCACAGTTCATCACTATGTTTTACAGTCGAGGTTTATGAGAAGGTCAACACCATAAGTCTAATGTGTCATAACTTGTTATTGACCGCGTGTTGAATTGCTTACTGCATAAAACATCCTTAAATTCAGCCATTTATTCATTAACAGTCATTTATCTGGTTGTTTGTAAGAAATTGCCTAGTGGTAATAACATAGAGTAGGTACACGAGAATCATATTTTTTTATTATGACATCATCATCATCATCGTCAGCCTGTGTTTGCCCACTACAGGACATAGGCCTCCCCTCTCCTTCTCCACTCCTCCCGTTCCTGTGCGACTCCCATCCATTGTGGTCCAACAAATCTTTTTATGTCGTCCATCCATCTTTAGGTGGTCGCCCTTGTGGTCTCTTGTCGCCTCTCGGTCTCCACTCCACCAGTCTTTTATTATTTTATTATTTTTTTTTTATTATTTTTTATGACAAATAATAAAAAAAAGGAATACCGGCACATTATAGCAAAACACAAAGATACATTTAATCACACGTGCGGGACAAAATAAGACATTAAAAATACGTGCGAATTATTATAATGGCGGAACATACAATGATAGGTACATAGAAATCTTTGGCGTTAATATATTTATACCTATAGGTTATTCTGTTTCAAATAATAATAATAATAATACACTCCTTGTTACTCTTATTCTTTCTGAGAAATTACACCTTTAAGTGCGCATTATTTTTACTTTAAGAAGAGTTATGGCCGTGTTCACCAAGGAATATCAAATGGATCATCAACTAACTACCTGCTCGGAGCTCAAATCCTTGAGAGCATCACTCAGTGAATTTGCATTTCACCAACCAAAAACCCAAATCTCCTTAAATTTCCGGTGTACAGGAATACGAACTCAAGTTTAATTATATTGAAATATTTAAAACTCAAGAACATATAATTTATCTTGTTTCCTTTATTAAAATAACATTCAAATATTATTCAGTGTGTAGTTCACAATTTTTACATGTTTTTGAAATTGTTTAAAAAAAAGTACCTAATACTTTGATCTCATCAGTAGGTATATTCGCATTAGTGTCGTGAATGACCGCTAGCGCTGTATACCTGATACCATGTTTACAAACATATCGCATACCTGCTATTCTACCCCAGCTACCTGTGTTATTGTGCATACAGCCATTATTGTTTTCGTTGACATCAGTTATGCTGTTTTAAATAAAATTAAATTTTATATCTGGATAATATAGAAAAATCAAATATAACATAAAATATAACACATATGACACAAAACAACTAAAAATAAGTGCTAAAATGTAATAATTTTAGTTACAAAATACGTTGATGAATGACTTGATCCACAATAGACCGTCACTTAAGAGTTGAGTCGCCGGCGTCACTTAACGGTAGTAAGATTGTTTGGTGAAACGAAATTTTACGCTAAGTGCATCAAAAAACTGATTTTAGCGCTTAGGAACCTTGGTGAAAGTGGTGGTTAGTCCTCTTGTATATACACGTTTTTTTGCCGTGAAAAACTACGGTTGATTCGTCGTGTGTATGCACGGTCAACGTTGATGTGATCACTATGGAAGTTGAAAGACAATCGCGACGGTGCTATTGCACCTGCACGGCACCACTGCCTTATGCACCGCGTCTGGCTGTATCCTGGTGGTGATGGTCTGACCCTCGGCGCATCGCGTTTGCGCACGGCGTGTTGCATCGAAATCTATGATAGTCTGATGAGCACCGGACGTTTTCGCGACGACGACAAATTGCATAAACGCTGTTCCCTGGTTCGATTCCCGATTGAGATACAGTTTATAATTGTGTTTTCAGTCTGGACACTGAAAAAATAAATTGTGACCACCGAACTGGCTACCTGCGTTTTTAGCCAAACCTTTGTTATCAGTAATAAAAGTTATTCCATTTATGACTGTACTGTTGTCACTATAGTTCGGTTAATTTTAACATAACTTTTTTTTTTCAGTAGATCTGTGATACGATTGATATCGTTAGGTCTCCAGAATGTGGCAACTTGTTATTGGGTCCGAGTTAAATTAATATTTGACATAGTAGGTACCTGTTATAAATTAAAAAAAATATTTTTTATAACAATTTGTCGTACGTGGTTTTCTGCATTCTAATTAATAATTGAACTAGTTGCATGTAACACATGAGATCCAACTGTCGATAGCGATAGTATGTATAGTTGAAGAATATGTACCAAACTATAAACCCATAGATACAAATTATTGAATATTTTCAGATATTTTGTTTTCTATACAACATATGTAGGTATGTATGTCAAGATAGGATAGTATGGAAGAAGATCCTTTTTCCTACCCAGAATATGCAAATTGCATGATGGTATGTATGTATGTTTGGAGATGAAGTAACAAACTATTAAGTCTTCTTACATATTGTGTATAGGCGACTGCCATACAAAATATATGAAGCGATGTCGTCACTAAATTCAATTTTTAAAAAAATTGTTAAAAAAAAATTGAGATCTTCTACTACAATGTTAATATTTTTTATAGAAAATAAAATTATCTAGTTGGGGTGTTTCGGCTTTTTTCGATAATTGTAAAAGTTTTGGAAATATAGGCAGTTAAACTCATAAATTTATCATAAAAAAAATATTTTTCTTAATAAAAAATGTTTGAGAAACCCTGGAATTTTTTTGAAAAAACTAATTTGAGATTTTGTATTTGTCTATGTTTGTACCAATTTTCAGCGTTCTACCGTTTATGGTTTCTGAGATATATGGAAAAATAAAATAAAAATTCAAAAGTTGATAACCCCTGACTGAAACAAAAATTCCGAGTATAAAAGTTTTGTAGGCCTGTAACTGTTTATATATTCTGAAATTTTAGGCTCTGTAAATTGAGCGGATCAAAAGTTATAAGGGGGGGACGGACACACAGACACACACACACAGACACACAGACACACACACAGACACACACACACACAGACACACGAAATGTTCTACTCCGAATTCTGAGTAAATCCGTGTATGGAACATATATGCTGCGAAGCCTCTAAGTTGGTGTTTTTTGACTTCAAAGTTGGAAAATCCATGAAAAAAGTAGACCTCTCCATACAATTCTCGCGTATTCTGGCTTCATACATTGTCGATATGTTAAGAGAACAAAGTTCTCCTGAACAAATCGACAGTTGGATAACTTATTTTCGTCTTCTCTCAGTTGACTCTTGACAAAACTACAAAACGCACAGTCTACGCTATATATTATCGACATTTCTGTTTTTAACACATCTTGGATGTGTTATCACAAAGTACCAATTCTTTAGGGTAATTTGAAAGAGTCGATAAAGACAGTTTGAGCTTTCAAACAGCCAGACAGACAGCTTATTATGATCGCAATTTTATTTAAAACGTGCATTTGAAGTACAATAAACTGCCCCTTTATATAAGTTCCTCTCAGAGCATTGACAATCAGTAAATTACTAAAGACTATTTAGTATTGAAGAGTCAAAATTTTTTAAATGTTTTGTGTTACATCATTTTCAACCTATATTATGCTCAACAAGGAAAAAAATTTTTTTAAAGAAACAGTATGAATTCAGTTCTGACGAGGTTTAATAATAAATTTTCAAACAGATTTTTAATTATCTCAATAGAGACGAAGTTGGAATATTTACTGTAGGAGAACCGGGAAATCAAGGCACCTACAGGTCCCACGACCTGTCATCGGCCGGTTTACGTGATCACTCTATGCGCTTGCGCAACGTTCACCAATTATGCCTTTTTAATGAGATCCCTATCAATTCAATTTTTGAAAGTTCTATATATTGTAATACTGAAATTCTTTTCGCTTGAAAATAAGGAATTTTTACTATACCTAATTTTAGATTTGGTAGTCATTTTTATGGCAAAAATCATTTGTAATGAAAAATCACTGGGTAAATCTTAAAATTTTAATGGTAATCAATAAATAAAATTTTATTTAAAAACCTCAATAGTGTTACAATATTCTACGTATACAATTAACTATGCTCTCTCTATCTCCCCTGTCTCAATCCTGAGGATTGGTTTGCAGAAGAAGTATACATCTCGATTTCCACTTCGCTCTATCTTCTGCAGCACTCTTCAGCTCAACATATGTGGCGCAGTTTATGTCTTTGCATATCTAGATCATATGTTCCCATCGTGGACGCCCCCTGTGGTTTGTCCCCTTAACCATTCCCTTCATTAGGTCATGTAGGAGACCCTCGTGGCGCAGGATGTGACCAATCCAGCGAGCACGTCTCTCGGAGATGGTTTTGAGTAGGTGCCTCCCTTCTTCGACTCTGTTGAGAACCTCGGCATTCGTGATGTGGTCTCTCCAGGAAATTCTCAGTATTATTCTGTAACATCATATCTCGAAAGCCTCTGACTACTACAAGTGAAATAAAAAACTACAAAACACCAAAGTTTCCAAATTACTATATGCGGAGCAGGTGGTGTTAGAAGTTACAAAACTTTTCATATTCTGTGTCACTGTAAGAATCTGTATCATTTTCACGTTGCTCGATAGTAAATTATTTCTGGTTCATAAATTAAATATGACTTTCGTATTTAGATAATGAAGTAATAGGATAAGAATTCCCAACCCGGATATAATCTTAAAATAAACAATATAAGGAGTGTCTCTCAGGTACTTTGATACATCTGCGTACTTAAATATGCAAGATCTTCAGACATACCTAAACATCTCGTGGCGACAATATCTGTTTTGACACATCGTTCAACAATAACACTTCATAATATAGAGCGCCATCTTCAAATAGGAGCCGAAATCAGGTAGGTACGTGTGGAAAATTCCAAGTAGGTACCTACTGTAATCGCTATTGAAAATAATTTTAAAAGACCAAAATATTCTGATTCTGAGGTAATCTTCTAATTTTGACTACAAACACAAATATTTTCTTACGAAGTACTGAAATACAATCGATCTGTTTTTAAGGGCTGTTATTTTTCACTTTTAACACTATATTACTCACCCCTCTACACATGTGCACAACACATCCCACTACACATGTTTTCTCTACACTATATCCATACATATTATGTACCTAATTATAATGATATTGTTTGTCAAGTATAATTCACACTAGGTAGGGATAGTTCTTTTAGTTATATTTGATGTGTTGTATACATTATTCTTTTTACATAGTATTTTTTGTGTGTAATTTAATGATTAAAATAAAATATAATTATACATGAAAGAGTTGATTCTATAGAAACATATAAAGTTTGATTCTTTAAAATGTAAGAAAAATATTTAATTTGATTATTTTCATATAAAATATTTTGATTTAGGAACCAAAATCACGTTTAAAAACACGATTATTTAAACATAATCCAGAGGGGCAAGACCGGTCAAACGTTGGAATCAAAAGCCTCATAATTACCCATATTATAGATATGGGTATTATATCCATGATATGGGTAATCATATGTGTTTTGATTTCACCATTTGATCGGACTTGTCCCCTTGGTTTTAAATCATTTTACACTTTGTATTGCATTCTATTTGTTTATATTGTGTACAAAAAGATAAAAAATAAATACAATTTGTTGAATTTTGTTATTATTCATTAGAATTTCCATTTTCACCATTCAGAAATCTTCTTTTTCTTCTTGTGCCGCTCCTAACTTAATTTGTGACGCCGCATCCGATATCTCGAACCACTGCCTGAGATTCCAAAACCACGATATTCTTTTACTTCCCATGCTCCGTCTTCCCTCTTTCTTTCTCTCAACTTTAATTTGTGGAAGGGCATATTAATCACCACGTAATATGTGGCTAAAATATACGGCTTTGAGTCTCTTGACAGCGGTTAGCAACGCACTATCTTCCTCCATAATATTTAGAACAAAAATAATCATCGGCCTTCGTGGCTCAGTTGGTTAGGTATCTGACTGCTGATCCAAAGGTCCCGGGTTCGATTTCCGATAGAGACACAGTTTTTAACTGTGTTTTCAGTTTGGATCTGTGAGACGATTAATATCGCAAATCTCCAGAATGTGGCAACATGTTATTGGGTGCGTGTTAAATAAATATTTGACATAGTACCTGTTAGTTGCCCAAGAAGCAATACTAAATAAATGATCATGGAAAACTTAATTAGAAAACTCATGAATTTTTTCAAAGCATGCACTTGTAGGCAGAAAGTAGGTATTGTTAATGGCCCATATCCCTTTTTGCAAAAAAAAAGATGACAAGATAGGAACTAAAACGCATATAATGATTGTTTTATTTCTTCTGTAAATTACTCCAAACTCTGCGGTTGTGTCTCAAAAAGATAATATTTATGCATCGTTGACTATTTTTTTTTAAATTTTATAACCATCCAAACAACCAACTTCCTGCGAATACAGAAAATAACTTGTAGTATGGTCTGTTGAATTCTGCCGCCACAAATGAATATAAAAAGACCAGCAGTTGTTATCCAGAGAGACATTGTAACGTTTTAAACTTGACATCAAATCATGTTAAAAACGAGTGGACTGTGGCCAACAATAAACTCTCCACTACATAATTACCTACTCTAGTATGCTTTTTTTTTAATTCTTGAAAGGTTGTCTATCTCTGAATGGATTGTCGTAGAACGCATTACATTTTTAAACAAAAATTAATTTAATAGTTAATTTTTTAACGCGAGGCATTTTGAAAGTCTTGACAGATAAAATATTCACCTTAAATGTTTTTTTTATGATGTACCTATGTACATATTTTTTTTTATTTATGTATTAGGATTTTATACAAATAGAGGTTCGACAGTCGAGGATTAAAATAAAACGTTCAAACTCTTTATTTATTTTTCACATTCTTCACAGAAAAAATAAAAACACAAATTTTCCAGAATGTAAAAGCATTTTGAAGATTTTGACAGATGAAATCATTAATAAGAAATCAATTATTTATCTATGGAAAACTAATATGCTTAGTTGATTTATTATACCTACTCGTATGATTTTCATATAATATTGTTTGGAATATGTGCTGTACAGAGGACCTAAATTTTCACGTTTGGTTGCGGCTACTTGGGTGCGACACACTTGGGTGCGTGCCCACTTGGTTGCGAGTCTACTTGGTCACGACTTGTTCTATTCAAATAACTGATTGTTGGCGCTATAATACAATATATAATGCAACTCGCTCACGCAAGTCATAATAACACCTAAATTCAAAACTAGCCAATCGAAATTTTCATAGTACCTACTTACAAACTCAAATTAATAGTATACATTCTTTACATAATACCCGTTGAGAAATGGATATAAAAAAGTTCCTATAAAATTTTTATAATCATAACTCTCCACTATTCCATAGCAGTGGGCAGTAAAAGATGTAGGTAAGCGTCAATGTACTTTGTTATAAAGTCGACATTTAAGTTATTTGACATTACTTACATCAAAGTAATCGAATTGACTATTTTTATAAGACATCTTGTCGTAAATCGTGATTCTTGGATTCGTTCATTTATTGTAATTGCACACAGAAGTTGTTACATTTTTTTTTATTCACAACTTTTCTAACAATTTTGCGGTTCAATGGAATGCAAGGACAAGGTTGACTAGGCATACAATTGTATTTTATTTTTTATTTTCATCTGTCGTTATTTTTAATGTCTCATCGCGATTCGTTATTGACAAAGTGAACTAAAATCATTTTATCGTTTGCGCAACGTTCACCAATTATACCTTCTTATTTAGTTCCCTATCAAGACGACTTATGAAAGTTTATATACTTTAATCATGAAAATCTTTTTTGTTTGAAAAGCTGAATAACACCATCGCGTGACGAAGTGACGAAGAAACCTTTTTGAAATGCCATCTATTGAGAAATTGGTTTGTTAAAAATGAATGCAACAGTCCGTATACATGAGGTGTCAATGCTTTCGCACAGGCGCATAAAGTGATCACGTAAACCAGCCGATGACAGGTCAAGCCCTGTAGGTGACAGAGAAGAAAATCCAACACAACTATTAAAATATTCGCCAGTTATTTTCTTTATGTATTTAATTTATCGACTTGATGTGAGGCACCGGATTAAAATAGTGCTTCCACTTTTTTCTATTATTATTATTTTCGAGTGTCCCATAAGAGCCGTGAAATCAAAAATAAAACATGCAAAATAAGTGGCAATAAATAACAAAAATATTCAGCATTATCTATATATCGATATTCTCATATAATTAACAAAAATTATAATAACCAGACTGTCATTATTTGTATCTGGTATTTTGCTAATTTTACTGGATACATTTCATAGTTTTCTTCATCAAATTAAAATCACATCAAAATATTTATTTCAACAAAACGTGTTAGTTAGCAAGGCACCCACACACACATAAAACCACTTTAGGACATTATGGTTTAATAATCGTTACATACTTATGTAAAATAACCATTATAATGAGTTTCAAATATCAATATACGAATTCTTGTTAAATATCGAATAGGAGTACTTTTTTGTATACCTGCTGTTGATTTTTGCTCAATCAACGTATGTATTCTAAAAGATACAGTTATTTAATATAGCCTTACGTTATTTCAAACAAACACAGTGGAAGTTCGTTAACACTGTATAAATGTTTATTGATTTTTATCCCCATAGATTCTTTACAGAGCACTTGGGTTCATTGTTAAAAGGTACATAGTTCACAATATTATGGTCAAAAATAATCGATAAAATATAATATATAAAAAATACTTGACAGCATGGTACAATAGAGTACAGAGAGAACATAAAAATACAAGAACAAAGTCAAAGACGACAAACCAAACAAATTCACATACATGATAGGTACATACATAGTTAGTTAATTAGTATGTTTATATTTACAAAAATTCAAAGATGAGTTGGATTGATGCTTAACATCTTGTCAGTAGAGTAAAAAGCATTGCATAGAATATTGAAGATGGTTGGTATGTTTGTTTGTATGTAGGTATTAGCAATAATATTCCAGTCCTTGTAATGTTAGGTATAGCTTGGCACACTTCCCATAATCCGCCAACCCATGACCAACAAATCAAAGGCAACAGATGCCCTCGCGGCAAAACGCATTCAGGTCTTGTTTTTTCACCTTTATTAAACCGTACAGCGGCGGTCCGGCGATGAAAGGCGATGAGATGCCCTGGCTCAGGGGTGCACTAACTTTTTTCATAAATAAACATAATTTAATTACATTTTTTCTGAGCAAATTTGATAGTTACTTGGTATTTTATGCTAGTTTAAAATATGTAAAACAATATTATTGAGTTTATGGATTTTTATGTGCTTCATTTTATGTTTATATACTGTTTTTTTATAGTTACCTGTTTGTTTCCTTGTCAAAATAAATAAATAAATAAGGTACAATATTTATGACATACGAAGAAAGAATTTAAAAA
The DNA here is from genome assembly GCA_963576475.1 of Molanna angustata. NCBI lineage: Eukaryota > Metazoa > Arthropoda > Insecta > Trichoptera > Molannidae > Molanna > Molanna angustata. The sequence continues at coordinate 19,671,765 of OY754974.1, read as the reverse complement.
TGAGGAGAAATAATGCAAAACAAAAACAGGAATTAAAAAAAAATAATACTTAATTTTAAAAACATTTATGAGCCAATGAATATAAATAACTCATTAAAACATCTAATAAGAATGTTATTTATTTATCTTAGATAAAAATAAAATATAAATATTCATTGATAAATGAATATGAACTAAACAGTAATAGGTAAGTAGTTATTTTTGTGTCCATCGACGTCATTACAGAGCTGTATATGTTTTATTTTTAAGTATAATTTTTGAAACCAAAATACACAATACAAACAATAACTATACAAAAAAAACAATTAATAATATATTATATATTTTTTGGACTGAGCCTGTTCCGAGGAGGCAGAAAATTAATTGAATTAGGTATATATCACAGAAAAACATTTTTTTTGAACTTGTTAATTATATGTGCATTAAGTTATTTATTTTCTCTTTGTTGCTATTTTCAGTTCAAATAAAAATTTGTTTAAAGGCTTTATGCGTTTTATTTCGAGTATAAATATATTGATTTCAAGATATTCAACATACCTTTGTCCAAAGGTGAATTTAATTATAGCAATATAAATATCACCCGCATTTACATTTTTTTAAAACAAAAATAATGATTTAATAAACTATTCAAGACTTTCAACAGACTTAAGAACAATACGCGATGGATACTTTTAGGAAAAACAAATAAAAATAATAGGATATTTTAAAAAACCCTAAGAAACCATACAATTTTCGAAGAATATTTCTTTTTTGTCCTATAACTAAACGATATAAAGAAACTATACCTACAAGTTTCGAAGAATGTTCAGTCTGTAAATTTTTCTAGATCCCAATTTAAATATTCGTTTTATGTCTCACATTTGTACTCTGTACATATTATACTACGTTATCGCTTTCGTTACGAGAACCGGAATATTCGTTTGACAAGTGCAAAGTGTGCCAAACCCATATAAAAATTCGCACACCATATCCTCGGGCAAACGAGAGCTTATCAAAACTGAAGACGCGTGTAAAGCATCGTATCGACTTGACTCAACGTGCGGCAGACCGACCTTGTTCGAGCGCGTCCTACTATACAGGTTACGAGCATGTTCCTTATGCCACGTCTAGATTTATAAAACCAACAAACGAACCGAGTTTGTTGGGCCCAATCGATACGGGTTTTGATACAATCGCATGACTCAAATCATCAATTAATGTTGATAAATCTTATCTCACGTCTTGCTGACTAGTTGTATTGGAATTGGAGGATCAATATAGTGTAAAATTTGTTACCATATACTGAATGTCTTGTTCATAATCTTGTACATTAATTGTTATCCATATGCACTTATGTATTTCGTAATGAAGTTAGTCACGAACCTTTATTTTGCTTTTTATGGTATAAAATAAAAAGGTTCGTAATATAATATCTAGTATGTAATACAACAAGAAATCTGGAAAGTTGACATAAAGGGATATTACAAGATAAGGATACAATTATATACCTATTTTAAAGTACCTTGTGATGTTTTAAACATTTTTAAACAATCTTCTGAACTCTAAACAATCAAATAAAATTGTATAACCATATAAATAATATTTCTGAACAATCAGCAAGATACAATGAGATATTGCATGTTAAAAACAAACTTACCAACTCCCCCTTCTTGAAACCAATGTAAATGTAACCCAACTTCATAGGGTCGAAGACAACTTTTTCATAGAATAACGCATGAAATAAACCAACGAAATGTTTGTATCAATTTATTGAAACGAAAATTGCTGCGCAGTGAAATAATTTCAGTTTTGTGTTTATGTCAATAAATGAAAATAAATTGCCGCGCAGCGAGAAAATTTAATTCTTGTAATATTTGTAATGCACGAATAATACATTTTTAAATGAGTACGTCAACGAAAGTTATCCTTAGATATTGCACAGAAATTTTAGATTTACACTTCACGTACACTGCACTTGTATCAATCTTGTCATGACCTACGCCCGGCCTATGCTTTGACTCCTTCCATTGCCTAGGGATGCGGCGACTAGTCCTCAACACCCCCTGAATTTAGATCAAAAACACCCCCATGATCTCTTCAATGCCCCCCCGATGGGAGGTACCGCTCCGTTGGGAACCACTGATATAGACTTATAGTTATGTTAAATACGTTACTTTGTCGGCCTTCATGGATCAGTTGGTTGGGTATCTGACTGCTGATCTAAAGGTCCCGGGTTCGATTCCCGGTGGAGACACAGTTTTTAATTGCGTTTTCAGTCTGGATCTGTGAGACGATTAATATCGTAAGTCTCCAGAATGTGGCAACTTGTTATTGGGTGCGTGTTAAATTAATATTTGACATAGTACCTGTTAGTTGCCCGAGAAGTAATAAATAATAAATACATAGATGGTGCATATTACTGCGTATTAAGTCTTTACATTTCTAACCCAGAGATGTAAAAAATCGCGTGAAAAATATTTTTAAATGAATTTACCCTCTGAACGACGACGCAAAAGCTCCACAATTATGATACAATTATGAGTTTATTGACAAAGGACATTACAAAAACACGCGAAGTTCCAATATTATACCGTATATATTGTGATACTTAGTAAAATCGACTTTTTTATTTTCCATTTGCGCATATGAACGATTTTGTTGAAGAAATATTCACACACGACAAACGGAAATTGTTAATAGAGTAGAATTATTTTATCATTGTATGTAATTGGGTATTAGCATTAGAGCAAATGATTATATTATTCCGGCGACTAGACTCTTTAATTATCTGAGAAATATTCTCTAACTGACAAGATGTGTCAACAACTTACTCTAGACTGTGTGAAAATAGGCAAATTAAATTATGTATATAAAAAAACCAGTGTAAATGGATGTTCGTGATAGAAATGTTTATCAATTGCTAACTATGTTTCTATGATCATTAGCTAACTATGTTTCCTGCTGTAGAATTTGCTTGTAATATACCTAGATTTTGTTTCAGAATATATCAGAAACAGTGGGTTTTGACCAAGGCTAGTTTCTCCACATTAGTGTTGAGCAACTCTTTTTTTCTTCATTAAATCCTGACAATTTCTGAATGAATTTTTATAAAGCCCCTATCTATATAATATTTTTTTAATCAATTTTTAGCGTTCCAACCGATATCGAGTGATATAGCCACAATTAATTAAATAATGTTTACATAATTAATTTTTTTTTTTATTTATAAATTTATTTGTTTTTTTTTCTATGTATTTATTTATTTGTTATTTTCTTATTACATTATAATATAATCGTTTATTTTATTATATTTTTTTGTTTAATTATTATATTTTTTTATTTATTTCTTTATTTAATTATTTGTGTTTATTTTTTTATTTATTTATAGACACTTTTACAGAACTTTTAATAAAATTTATAATAAATAAATAAACCAATAACTATTAACACTTGCACTCTGTGCCAGTGGCGAGTTTATTTCCAAATGTACCTAAATGTTTCCAACGTACCAATATATGTTTCCAGGGCTACGTTCACAATGAACGCCGAATGCACTTAGTGACGCTCTAAGCCGTTCATAATGGCCGGAAACAGAAGCTCTAAAGACACTCTGTGGCGTTCAGATTGAACGTCAAACGCTCGGTAAAATTTTCGGGTGAAAAACGCTCTGACACTTATACTATCTGTTGACTTCTATTTTTTCTGTGGAATGATGACTTCTATTTTTTTCTGTGGTATCTATTATGTCAGGTGACATTATTTATGATGACAATATGCATTCACAAAAAGGTTAATTTATAAAAATATCATTCGAAAATCAGAGATCATTATTTATTCCACTGCTCAATCGTTGTCTTACGATATAAATATAACCTAAAAAGATACATGTATGATTAAAACGCCCGATGTTGCGTTCAGATTGAAACGCCGCTCGAGAGCGTGTGAAAAACGCCATAATCTGCAACTTCAGGTACATCTGACACTCGACGTCGAGCGTTGAATCTGAACACAGCCCAGTATAGAGTAGCAAGAATTGTGTATCAAATAATTTTTGATAAATATTTTGGAAACCGAACCAAATACACTGCACGGATACCAAACTAATTTCCACTATGCTACGGTGCTTGAATGTGGTTCATTTAAATACATGAATCACATTTTGGAATATAGCTAAGATAAATAATTAAATTCGTAATAATACCACTGTAATAAAATATTACGTCAATGTGAAAGGTTTTATTATGTTGCCAATAATTAAATTAATAAAGGTGTAAGGTTGGATAGTGAATATATAAATTTGAATTTAAAATAAGGTCAGTGTAACATAATGATAAGTAATTTTATTATTGTTTTATTGCCAAATCGCAAAGTCGTACACAATGTATTTTATGCGTTATAATGACCCAACAATTATTATTGCACTGCTACTTATTCCTACCTGCGAAGTTACAATACAATATGGAATGAGTCAGTAGGGAGAAAATGCTAAATAACCGAATAACTATTTATTTGATTCTTACACTACATATAACAACTACAAGCAGAATACTGCTGCACAACAAAATAAGGGTTTATATATGAAATTGTCGTTTTGACATACTGACAATTTTGAATTAAATTAAACTTGTATGGTGACAGATTTCAGAGTGAAAATTTTGTCACACAAGAACAATAACATTCTTAATTATAATATCATTCGTTGGTCACAAAACGAGTGGGTTGTGGCCAACGCTAAACTCCTTACTACCAAGTCAATCCACAAAGTATTCTTATTGCATTTTCATGAAATGAATTTTGTTAAATAATTTTTGATCGAAAGATGAATTATGAAAATTCGATAATTCTTCAATGCCATTTTATGAAAGCGATGTGCTCTTTTACCAATTGGAATATAAAAATATCAAATTTCAAGTTTCCTTAGCTTGGGGTCTCTTTGAAATATTGTCAGTTAAAAATGTCGGCCTTCGTGGCTCAGTTGGTTAGGTATCTGATCCAAGGGTCCCGGGTTCGATTCCCGGTGGAGACACAGTTTTTAAAATTGTGTTTTCAATCTGGATCTGTGAGACGATAAATATCGTAAGTCTCCATAATGTGGCAACTTGTTATTGGGTGCGTGTTAAATAATTATTTGACATAGCACCTGTTAGTTGCCCGAGAAGCTACATAAAATAAAATAAAATAAAATAAATAAAATAAAAAAATGAGATGCACTATTCTGATATCCTTCAAAATCTTATGGGGTCAAATGAACAGGTACTTAAGTCTATAATTGACAAAGTAGAATAAATACACCGTGCATAGCACATAGTATGATGAAACTTTCTTAATACAATCTGCACTAAAAAAATAGCCTTAAAATTTGCGAATTCATATCTCCCCACTATATCCCCATGGGTTTGTGAGGAGTAAAAACAATAGACATTGTTTTTTCGGCGTTCAATTAATATCTAATTTGTTTTTTTATTTTTATTGATTTTATTTTGGTTATTTATATTTATTTATTTAAAACTTCTTGGGCACATGTGCACAATGGCGGGCTTATTGCCAAATGGCAATATCTTCCAACCAACCATATAGTATATTATCATTCCCTACCCCTGACTTCCACCCATGCTGTACCTTGACTATACGCGTGACCCATGACAATACAACCCTCAAACATTTCGGAAACCTATCACTCATTCTATTATGTAAATAAATGTGCGTATGTGTGTATGAGAAGTGCATATTCCTTGTTTTATTCTTATCATCATCATCTTCAGCCTGTGCTGAGAAAGTGTTAATTTTAAAGGATAATTCAATTCGACTTTCTTAATAGTATTATAAAACCGGCTGATAGTATTATATGTAAGTAGGCACTGATATTAATTATATTATTATAAGGCAACAGTAGATAAAGAGAGAGAGAGAGAGAGATATTACAGCTACATAACTCCATACTGCAAGCTTATCATCACTTTACTGCTCTAACGTGTTATAATCACATAGCGGCTAAATACATAATGTTATACGTTTTTATTAACTGTAACTCTCATCTTATCATAATTATTATTTTCAATATTATCTTTTTCGCTGTGCAGCCATAATCGTTGGCTTTGATCTAATATAATTCTAGCGCCCCATTATAATATATTTTAGGTACCTGCGTCTAACGGACTTGCGCGCTGTTGCATAATGAATTTTGTTCATAGCACCAGATAAGTCTCGCCGAACCAATTAATTACAGAGATGATGATCATTTCAAATCAAATTATACATTCTTTTCATCGGATGATCTCAACTGAAATTGCCGCTAACCCCAACAATAAACATTTTCATCAGATGATCTCAATTGAAATTGGCGCTAACACCACCAATAAACATTTTCATCAAATGATCTCAACTGAAATTGCCGCTAATCCCACCAAATTAACATTATTTTCAAGTAAATATGCCACCTTCTACCCTGATTTTTTTTGTGTTAACATTAACAAAATGACATGTTAAAATTAACCGAACTATAGTGACTTCAAAAAATTTGGTTTTGTGCAACTAAATGTTTTGTGCACACAGCCAAACATTACAGTTATAAATAGATAAACCTTTATTACTGATAACAAAGGTTTGGCCAATCGCAGGTAGCCACAGTTCAGTTGTGAATTTTTTTTCTGTGTACATTCCCTTAATGAAGCATAAATGCTTGTGCTATAGGTGAACATCTAGGCGAGATTCGCGACCTTTGGACTACCCACAAATCAGAGCGCGAGAGTCACTGCCACCGACGCACTCATTAAACATAATAATGTCCGTATAAGTAGATTGTTATCACCAAATATGTTTAATCGTGGAGCTGTCGTGTCATTAAGTGACGTTGTCACTTAATCAACGTTGCTGTGATGAAGTTTGGTTTCCTTTGATTAGTCGCAAAACATTATGAATTCTTCAGACAGGTTAATTGTGTGTCTCCATATTTATGAGAGAGAACGTGTCTAGGTGGATCGGGAAGTGACTGCAGTGAAACCAGAGTGTTGATTGTACGTGTACAACGTTCATGGCCTACCTATGTGCTTCCCACAGTCCGTACATCATTCATCCAGAACCGGACATTGCACATCTTACTCATATACGAGACACCAGATTGAAAGGTGCAATCAAAGTTTTCTGTTCAACACGGGTCATTTTCTTAAACCTTTTTGAATGATCAAAATTGTATAGAATTTAAATACATTTTTGTGCTCGTAATTACATTTTTTTGTAAATTCATATATTTTTTAACTAATCATATTGATCGAGTCGGACAACAAACCTGGGTTCAATTCAATTCAAAGTATAGAAATATTGATTTTTCCTTAATTGTTCATCACCGTTTCATAAAATGAATACTTATTTATTATTTATTTATTACTTTCCGGGAAACTTACAGGTACTTTGTCAAATAATAAATTTAACACGCACCCAATAACAAGTTGCCACATTCTGGAAACTAATGTTATTTATCGTCTCACATCCAGCCTAAAAACACAATTAAATGCTGTGTTTCCACCGGGAATCGAACCCGGGATCCTTGGAGCAGTCAGATAACCAACTGAGCCACGAAGACCGACAAACCAATTATTGATATAGGTACCAATGAAATCGATCAAGCCTGAATTTGAGCCTACTAGATCTATCTACTTTATGTAAGTCTACTGGATCATATAATATAGTACTTATCATTCCTACCATCACGTCTAAATAATTTTCATAATATTTCCTTATTGGTCAATATAAAGAAATATATTATCCACCCAAAAACGTATTTTCATATCACGAATAGCCTGCTGGTTTCATATGAATCCATACTGAAAGTTGTAAGAAATGGAAACGAAGCAATTCTGAAATTGAACTTATCGAGCTTTTGTTAGAATATATTACTAACTAAGTTAAGTTTCAAATAAAATAATAATTTGAACCTCTATAAAATGAATTAATAAACTCACAGAAAATACTGTGTTTCTTACGAAGTTGTAACAAATAGTCAAAGAGTAGGTAATGAATAGACACCCAGGCGACCGAGGTGCAAGGAGAAGAGTAGGAAGACCAAGGCTGAAATGGAAAGACGAATTGAAACGGAATCCGTTATAGTTTGTCCAGGTGGTGAGTTGGAACAAAGCGGCTTCCTTCTCCAGGCGGAGAAGGAAGCATAAGTTGCAGAAGACCAATTATCGATTTGATACGTAGCGTCATCGGAAAAAAAATATAACAAATATTACAACGCTTTGTACTCCTATTCTTTTCATGGTCGACCTTAAACTCTTCTTCTGTTATACATTTTTATCATCTGTCATTGACCGACTGTTGAAGCGATAAAACAGATTTATGATAATCGATTATAAGTTCTTGAACAAACTGCTTTATCAATCGGTGACATTCCTAATATGGCAACCTAACAAGTGCAAGAGGAAAATATAGAAAAATATTTCTGAATCAAGAAGAATTCTGTATTGACAGTTATGAATCGAAGTATGTTACAGTTATTATGTGATGAACAGCGGAGATTGATATACAAATGATATAAAAATACACGCGAATCTCTAACGGATGGCAGAAAGAATCGAGTACCACAAATCCCGATTATAAAACTCATCATGCGCTAAATTTCAACCTAAAATTTGCTTTGATCATCAGCACAATGTGCTGATGGCTACGTTTTCAGCATTTAGAAACTAAACTTTCCTCATTTGCGGACCGTAATCGTTTTTCCAGGCAGAAAATAATCAAAGCTCTAGATTACCAACCTCTAGTCTCCAAACCAATCAACTACTGTGAATAAGTTTTTAACACTCGTGTTCTGTTATCGACCACAGATTGCTGCATGTAACCAAAGATCTCCGAAATGAATCAATTTGATGAAATTATTTTGATCCATTCCATTGAAGCTCATGAATACTCTTTGGAATTTGTTTTATTCTTATTTTTCGAATAATAATTACATACCATAACTGCGTATTTCTGATGAAATTAGAAGAGACTACGGAAAAAAAACATACATTTCTATTATTCTGCTATAATTTATAATTTATTTTCTTTTATATCGGGTGTTGGTTGATCTTCCCTTTTACCGTGTATTTTTTGTGACAGTCGTTCATTTTTCATTTATTCGTATAGTCTTTCAACTATTTATATGTTATTAATTAATAACTCTACTCATTCAATTATGTTAAGCGTAGAATCAATTAATATAACGGTATAATGTTTATGGGAAAAGACTGTCCTTTGCATAACCGTCTCGTTATTCTAACATCTATAACAGCAACTACGAGGAGCTGAAGAATCGCACTGAACAGAACGCATGGAAGGAAATAAACGACGAGGAAATAAAACAATGATTGAGATAAAATACGTGTACAACGATATGTAAATAATATAGTACCGGAAAAGAAAACAAAAAAAATGTAATAGGTACCATTATAATGTTTCATCAATTGATGTGTTTTGTATTTGAAGGATAAAAAACGGTGTTTGAAATGAACGCCGATTGATTAAAATGATAGTTAAATAGCCGTTGTTAGATTTATGAACTTGTAGAAAGTTTTTATGAAGCCATAAGCACAATAGTGAAGTAGTATTACCTAGTTTGACACAATTCTGTCATAATTTATTGTTTTGTAACTGTGTCGACCGTAATCTTGTATATCTAAAAGGTGTCTTTCTGTGTCTCTCTACGTTTGGGTATTTATTGGAATAAAATTAAAAGAACAAGTCGGTTCGCGATTATTGTAGTGATTCGAAATATTCAATTAACAAATTTACCTGTTCATTAATGAAAAATCATTTTTACTGGTATAAAAAAAGACATCTCGGCAAATTCAATTAATTCTTTCTTCCATACAATTATTTGTTTATTTATTTTATAGAATACTACAGCAAACGAGAATAATTTAGTCAAAAACACATTGATAATTTTTATATTGCCAATTATAGTATTTTAAAATGTATGTCTTACAAGTTGTTAACAATTTTGATTTTTTTTAACAATTTTGAAAACAGGATGGGTAGAGAGAAAGGTAGGGAGGGGGGGGAAGCATTGACCACTGGAAACTCATATTTCGATTTATCCCACCCCACGATATACCCCACGTGTCTCAATGTCTGAATAATAGATACTGAATTAAATTAAATTGAATTGAAGCAAACATATTCTGATGTACCCAGAAAAGCCCAAATAATGTATGAATTTAGCATATAGTTTGTTCTAGAAGATTCAATGTAAAAGAGAGACTGGTTTCTAGTTTTCAAGTGAAGTGTTTCAAGTGGACAGTGAAAACGGAGTGAGCTTAGAAGGGAAGTTCTGTCGTCATCGTTCTGTTGTCATTTGTATAGAAGACAAATATCTTGGATTGATCTGCGTCGCTCTAGTAATTTTGCGTTGTGGTGTTTGAGAGCTTGAAGATAGTTTGAGAAATGTAATGTATAACGAAAATTTACTTGCTTGATATTTTTATTTTTGAAGAATTTCTATTGCGTTAATTTGTGTTTCATAGTTTAGGTACAATTATATTTATTTATTTATATTAACTGTACCTATTATTAATGAAGATTCAATGGCTGGTATAACTAAAGATATCTTAGGCCACGTTAATCCTATTTTTTCATACACTTTTGACGTATTGCAAATTAATGTCTTGAATTTCAAAACAAATCTCACCCTAACCGTTTCCTACGCTTAACCTCAATAAATTTATTATTGTATTATTATAAGATGTCAAATAAATAAAAAAAAATAATAATTCAGAGACCCCCCCAAATGTGCCAACTCCAATGACAAATCACCAATCGCAAAAAGAAGGACGTTATATAAAACAAATACCAAATGATTTTCAAATTTGCAATTTTACCTGTAAAGGGGCTTTCGGGTGCCAGATTTATCTCATTCATACCTATATTTAATAAGAAATGTTTTATCAATGAAACCAGCCGACCTGAAATTCTTTCTCGAAAACGTTGTTAGATCTCGTACTATATATCTCGTGAATAGAATGTCCTTTGACTTTGGAATTGAACATTTATAGAGAGTTGATCTTGAGTTATGATTAAGTTTTATAACTCAATTAAAAAAAAAATCTCATTGATGAGACAATGTCATACAAATTGTCACGCATTTCTTTAAATTAGATAATGCTTGTGCTATCGGATGAGGAAAATTAAATTTCTAGCCCAGCGATACTTACTACTAATTGGATGTTACTTTACTTACTTTACTTTTTGTGTGACTACGGCTTTTCCTGCACCTTTGGCTGCGTCATCGAGTATCTTCTTGGCTCCCGTTCGGCAAAAGTTTGGATTCAGCAAAACAGATTTCGTACAGCTCAAGGACGATGTAACTACCAAATGTGGAAATGGGCAAAAAGGGATTCTCCGGAATGTGACTGTGGAGCAAGAAGCCAAACTATCCAGCGTCTAGTAGAGGAGTGCCCGATACGGAGGTAAGAAGGAGACTGGGTGGATATCCATAGGGCGACTCCAGAGGCTGTGATGTTACTTGAATTTATCATAATAGTTCACCTTAGTTAGTTTATATTAGTTTTAACGTATTACATGTTACAAAAATATTTTTTAAAACTGTTGCCAATGAAATGAGAATAATTGGCATACGAAAATTATTTTTTTACTCATATATTTTTTGTCATTATGTCAATTGCCCAATGTAATATTCAACTGTATTTCTTATCTTAATATTACATAACCGTTCGATAAGATTGTTGCGAATTTTCTTGTTAAGAAAATAAATTACCAAAATTGCTTTAGTATTTTAATTTTTTTATCCAACTGGGTGTATTGTTTGACGTAGGATATTAAAAACGTAAAATGCTAGCAGCCTTTATCTGTCTGGATTATCACAACCTGTTTATGTCAATAATTGTACCATTAAAAGTAATTTTTATTAACGATGATTTTTTTACTGACGATTGATAATGTTATTTTTAATGACATTATTTGAATATATTCTCAGACCATAACCCGAATTGGGTTGTAGAGCCACGGATGATGATGATTGGAATATATTATTTTCATTTGTCTTTGAGCAAAATTAGGTATATAAATTATATGTAGGATCATGGTCCAAAAAAATTTTGTCACTCAACAAATCGTATTTATTGTATATTCCTTCTCGGTCAACTAAGATTTAATGATATGTATGCTTTATTTTTATCTTTGTTACAAAGCCTTTTATGTATAGTTCTTGAAATGTATCTAATTTTGTCGAAATTAGCACAACACAGTCTTGAGGAATCCATACAAAAAATATTCGACAGCCAACACAAAAACTAATCCGAGTCATTCAGAGATTTGGGAATTAAGTAAAATGTCATGTTTTTTAGCTCTTTACAATATGACTGCAATACATGTAAAGAGTATTAACTATGTTCTGTATAATAACAATAAAAATTATCAAATTACGTGTTAGGATTTTGTGTTGCGAAATTTACAATTTCAACTTTGATCTAAAGCTCAATTATTATTTGGTACCCACGTGTGCCAAATTGTATTATTGTAATCTCTATGTAACGTTGAATTTGCAGACAAACTACATGCGTAGGTTGTTCATTATTGCTGTCATAGTTTCATCACAAATATTGTTTATAGTCATAATTTATTGTAAAATAATCGTCTATTTTAATTGATCATTTTTTAATCAAGAATCATAGGAAGATTGCATCAACGGTGATGTTTAGATTCATGCTATGCTTCTTACATGTCTGGTAAAATAATGTTCCCTGGCAATTCATAAGAACTAAAATTCAGACATGTTACATATATAAAGAACTCGATAATGGTGAAATTTATCACCATTGAAATTGTGAACATTGATGCATGAAAGCATAATTAATGCAGTTGAAATGAGATCAGTTTAAATGAAAGTAGAAGAATATGTAACAAGACGATGTACGACAGGGTAAGAAATCAGGACATTGGGAAGAATGTAAGAGTAATAAATGTAGAGTCATTAAAATAATGAAAGTAACACGTTGAGAAGGTTTGGCCAGATGGGGAGAATGAATGAGGAACCCCTGACGAAGAAAATATACAAAGCGGACAAGAATAGAATGAAAGATCGGGGCCGTTCAAAAAAAGGATGGCACGACCATGTGAACGACATTCTGGAAGAAGGAAATGTAAGAAGCTTGAACAACATTACAACATACCTATATGTATGAGACAATATTTTTGAATGTTGATAGAAAAATAGAAAAATGTGACGCTATGGCGTGATTGTATGTATGTTTAATGTTTGTATACTTAATAGTTACATTACACAACATTGTTTATGAATCAGTTATATTAATTTGGATTATGAATACGATGTCATTGTTCAGATTTTTCTTTACCACTAATCCATCAAATCTCTTAATTTTCCATAAATTTTGTGACAAGGAAATAATCTGCACTAAAAAAAAGACAGTTCAATTTAAAATCGGTTATAGGTATGTATAAATTGGTACCAAGTACCAAGTATATAAGGACAAAACGTCACTAAATTTTGTTTGTTTTTAAAGTATTTTGCCTTGTTCTGCACTATTGATCTCTGTTGATTTTAACATTTTTGGATTCAGTGAACTCATTCGGCTGAAGGTTGAACATATTGTAGAATAAAGTTTAACAGACACGACCTCCTTTCCGCTCTTGTGCTGGTAACAGTATTCATACACAAGCACCTACCTACCCATTATCTATTTCATAATACATATTATTCCAATCTTACCTATCCGCTCATCACGCACATGCAGTGTTATCGAATAGAAGTGCTCAAACGCGCCGCTCAATCACTGATCATGAAAAATATTACCTATATGTACCTCGTATCAATTGGCCTACATTTGGTAAAATTAATACAATTGGACCGTGTGCTACAAAAAAGAATCAACCTGTTGTGAATATGTATTCCAAACTGGTCTTTATTGGCTGTGGGCTTCCTAGGACTCAGACGTCACTTTGTATCACCGCCAAATCTAATAAAAATCTCGTACGTGGCTTGGTCTACGTTAGCTTAGCATCGTTCAATTAATCAAATTTTTGTGTTACTGCCTACATCACTTGGTGGATTGTGGCTATACTCGCGATGTTTTTGTGATGACTCCCCGACATAGTTACACACAGACGCACTTACACTTTCAAACAAATGTAGACTTTGAAAATAGGCATACTATTCAGTCGAATACATTTCCTTGTTAGTAAAAAGGAACCGATCGGTTCATTACTAAACGAGTTTAAAGCTTAGCATAGTCGGACTTGTTTCAACTGCATAGCGCTTTATCATGTCGAGCTTATCTAGTAGGGGACTATGAGAATAATAGAACCTTTCACACACTGTCACACACACACACCTGTGCGGTCAAATTACAGCTGTAGCTTAAACCTGATCTCCATCCGGCAGCGTTTCGTGCGGGCTAGCCATCAAGAATATGCCACTTACTTAAAATCACCGTTTATCTTTTCGTTATCGACAGCTCGAGTGAAATAATGGGTTCTCGTTTTGTACACGGAACACATATCACAACCAGTTATTTTCATTTTAGAGAACGAGCTTGTATCGAGAGATTTGCCAGTTTAGTTTGAGCAGGCATCGAGCGGACACAGTATACGAGGTGTCTCGTAGTTTTCCGCTATCCGTTTGGCGCCAACGTTTTGAAATGAATTCGTTAGCGGTTCCGATTTCAAACGATTTTGAATAATAACCGTCACAAATATTTGTTTTCGTGGAAGCGTTGTTTCATCTTGTTTAGTTAGTCGGCACAAAAATTATAATACTAATGAGTGATTTTTTAATTTTACCGCTAAATCGGTTGCGACTGGCAATTATTTTAATTTAATTAGGGGTCATTTACGGCCTATGAATGGTGCTCGGGATAAAACAAACACCGCCTGACCCTGAGGTAAGTTCAAACCTTAAAATTCATAGTTTTAATTACCTTATGTCTCTTTAATAATATTTAAATTATTTATAATACATATTGCAATTCTCAAAAATCACAGAAACGTTTTGTCGTTTCATTTAATTATATTCATTATATTGCATTCTTGATTCATTGACTGTCCTGACTTTACTGTCCTGATAACATCAGTATTTGTTTATTTGTACCAGTGATATCATTACATATCACTGATTTGTACGTAATTTACTTAGGATAGTCTTGATGACATCAAATCTTGAGTAATTTTTTGTGTTTATCCACAAATATGATGGAATATTTTATAAAGTTTTTTCTTGACTATCAATAATCAAGTACTTATTAATAAATAGTGAATATACGTAATACTTTCTTTCTTTGTAATTTATAGATGTTTATTTATTTGTATTATTTTGACTTCTATTTGTAATTAAACTTATCAATAATCAATACCTTTACAACTTTTTTGAGGATATAATACCAATTCGGATAAAATCAACTTACTTGTACAAACTGTGACATTTTTTCGTGACATTCGTTGTTTCGTGTGTATTCAAACATTATTGTTATGTTCTTCTTATACTCCCATCTCGTATATTAATATTTTCTTGACATTTCGTTGTTTATTGATGAATCTTGAAGAACGAGATAGTATAAAGCAAAAAAGTAATAAAAGAGCATACGTATTAAACGATGGATAAACGGAAATGGATCGAGAAATGTCTCAGTATGTCTGGCGAAAGTCCTAATGCTTTATAAATATACTAGTGACGTCTTCCAAAATATAGAATTCCATAACTAATTATGGGATATAAATGTTTGTATAAATTATACGAACACATTCTAAACTTATATGTGTAGTAGATAATGGTCTGATAAGCCGAAACGATCATCGATCTTAATATTATTCATATTCATACAATCACGACATATACCACAATGTGGGGTATCCAGCGACATGTTTGCGGGTATGCATTACCTACCTTATAAAAGTAAATCCGAAACGTGCGTGTATCCCCACACACTGGTCTCGTCTCGCATAAATAGGCACTGCATTCAGAATGGGTATACCACAATGTGGGGTATCCAGCGACATGTTTGCGGGTATGCATTACCTACCTTATAAAAGTAAATCCGACACGTGCGTGTATCCCCACACACTGGTCTCGTCTCGCATAAATAGGCACTGCATTCAGAATGGGTGGTGAGCCTCATAGCTGAACTATATTAGACGTTATTGTTGTCTGTTGTATTTTCGATTACCCGGCTCTAACGGGACTCCTTAAAATAATGATGGTAAAAAAGAGTGGAAGCACTATTCTAAGCAGCAAAAATGACTCCTGTAACCCTTGAATCTAAACAAATATGACTCCTGTAACTCTTAAATCTAAACAAATATGACTCCTGTAACTCTTAAATCTAAACGAATATGACTCCTGTAACTCTTAAATCTAAACAAATATGACTCATGTAACTCTTAAATCTAAACAAATATGACTCCTGTAACTCTTAAATCTAAACAACAAGTCATAATTTCCTCATTCCTCTTGTTCTATAAATATTAATACATACAATAATTATATGATGTGGCTATTGTTCATATTTACCCATAAGGCTATAATTAATGAAAGATGAGTTATGATCTTCTTTCCTGTACAATATTAATTCCGTAAATTTAATATTTTCAAATAATTATCTGTTATTAAAACTAGCGATCAAAGATTTGCCATCCATGCGTGTCAATGTACGGAAATGGGAACTAAAATCACTCTACCAAGAACTACCTAGTATTATTATGTAGTGTACATAGGTACCATAAAAAATCTAACAATTATTAAATACAATGTGAGACCTTGAATTTGATACTAGGATCGAGTAATAATGATTATTTAGTTGAGTCATTCGCATTTTACCAGACACGAGACGATGATTGATTGCCTCCTTTGGGGCCAACAATTTAACCAAAACATAATATGCAGTTATTATAAAAATGCTGTAATAAGTAATCTGAAGAGAAAAAAACTTTGTTCTCAATTTGGGAAATATACAGCTAAAAAAAAGTTTCATTAATTTATTTGATGTATGTAAAACCCTTTACAATTTATGATCTTATACGTAAAAATCTTATATGTATTTATTTATTACCTATCTTGTACACTGGCGGGTATATTTCCATTTGCAAATTTCTTCCAAGAATATTCTTAAATTTGTATATTTATTTTTGTACAAATTATTTATATATTTTTTATATTATCATATTTATTTAATAAAAATATATCTGTTAAGAAGTGCTGATAGCTTTGTCACACGAAGATCATATAACGAGATACACATTACTATCAAGTGTCATTTCTAGATAAATCCTTTTTTCAATCAATTATATCGCAGATAATGATTACTGTAATCGATATCTTCCACGTACCTAGGTATTAGTTTAGACTTAAATGTAGGTATGTATTTTCGGATTAATATGTACCATCAGATTTAGTTTCGTCTTTTATATATACATATATACATAGTTAAATTTACCTCTAATAAGACTTCCTATTTAGCATATTTATTTTACTTCCTATTTAAAAGTCTCGTGTCACGATGTTAGTAGGTACCTACACTCTAATCTCCGAAACCACCCAACTAATTTCTATGAAATTTTCTAAATTTGTATGATTGGTTTCGGACTGAAAGAAAAGATAGTTTTGGACCTGATGGGTGGCATTATTATGGAGATGTTTTTCATTTTTTCAAGGTAAATAATTTTTATTTTTTTTAAATTTCTCATTCAAAAATAAATATAACCTAGAATTTTTATTTACCTAAACCCCCCCAAGACTTTTTTATAGGAAAAAAGGATCGTAATTTATTTTAAAGATGTGTAAGCTTTCGATAGATTTCAAATAAATCTATTGACATCTTTATTATGCATCTAGAGAATATTCTTCTTTTTCGATGGCGCTACAGCCCAAATCGAGCCTTGGTCTCCTCCAACAAGCGCCTCCAACCTCTTCTATCCTGAGCCGCCGTTCTCCAGTTAAGGACCAGCAGGAGCTGTTCGTTTCTCGTTGGCTGAAGGATCTGCCTCGGTACTCTTAAATTTTTTGAGATAGAGGTTTGAGAGTTTTTCATCCTGGTTGTCGATGTTCTAAGTGAATGGAATATGTGAAGAAACAAAAGAAAACAAATCATATGTATGATCGCAGAGTAACCATAGCATAGAACAGACTATGTCTAGCGAGACAGTAAAATTTCCAAATGTGTGGAAAATAAAAAAATATTATAAAATTGTCATTAGGTATAAATTAAATTGTATTTTGTTCCCGGGTGATTTTTTGTCCCATGATTTTTTTGGGTAGTCGCGTGTTTGGCATTCTCTGTACATGGCCAGCCCATCTCAACCTAAGCAGTCTTTTGTGGATTGAGATCTTTGGGGCTTTATTAATTTTATACAGTTCTTATCTAGAGAATATACCATACTCAAATGCACGAAAAATATTAATAAAACACATAAAATGAGTTCTGTATCCCAACCCCGGATTAACTGGGATAGAGAGGCAGGAAATTATTAATCAGGAATTGATTTATTTTCAGAGTAAAGTTGGTTTATTGATTAAAATTTTCGTTAAGACTACACAGCATTTTCAATGTCGAATTCAAGTCTTTCTCCCTCATTGAAATTACGTTTTTATTTTATGTTTATAAATATAATATAATGGTTTTATGTGTAGTTGTTCATCAATAAAACAGGGATGTCTCTGTATCATTTAGGGAACAGACGAGCAGCAGATAAACTTTTCATATCTTATGATGTTTCCAACGCTCGACTTTTATATTATATTCTTTCATTCCTTTCATATTTACATATTCTCTTCGTTGATCTTTCGTTGTTTCCATAGCAACTCTTTACGAATGGCAATTTGTCACAAGCATTCCAACTGATTCATGACGTAACGAATGTATGTAAGTAATAGAAGGACAATGAGTAATATAGAATGGAGATAATAAACCTACCAAACTACATAGCATTAGGTGTGGCTTATAGTTCGTCCTTTCTCAAAACTGGTATTGACAATTCACTTCTCTCAAATAACATAATGATTAGAGCTATTACATTAGACGCTAACGGATATATCAATGAACAAAAGGTTATTATCTTTTGTCACCACGAGCATCAACATTACTAACAAAGTAAGAATAATTGGTAGATTGTCCTTTGAAATATTCTCAAAGAGAACTAGATATATAAAAATTATACACAATAGAGTTAGTACCTTTTTAATACTTTATCCAATTTCTTTTGATGAACTCAACTTAAAAAGTATCAAATGTCATCCCAACAATTTAGTTACAACATGAACGATATGGTAGGTGTATATTTTTTTTGTGGGAGAGGCCCAAAAAGACATTGTTATGTACCTACGTTTGTATCTTCCATGAACCATTGAGGTCTCTTATCAAATATTTGAAAGAGACATTAACGAAAATTGCATTTTTAACGTCTATCATTCACGAAATATGGAGTTAACTTTTAAGCAACCTAATTTTTTGAGTAAATTATCGTCAGTAAAACAGATTACTCGACCACGTAAACGACTATTGAAACATGTAAATGTAAGATAAAAGTAAAAATAAAAATATATCTATTTAAGGTGATTTATGAATGTGAAAGAAGTATATTTTTTGTTAAGAGATTATTGCGTGACATTCGGTCCTCTGGTCCTCTCCTCTTACTCAAAAAAGATGAAAGACTTAGGTTGTGTTTCTCGAACAAAAGTATCAGTAATAGTATAGTTAAAACACTTTGATTTCATAAAATTGTTCAATACTTTTGAATGTTTCATTGAAAGCTAATGCCGTCAAACGACACAATTTTGAACAATTTTATGAAATAAAAGTATTTTATCTATGCCTACTATTACTGATACTTTTGTTGAAACAACCCAGCCTTATTGTAAAAAAAAACATAAATTTCTTTAATATTAATTGTTATTACCTAAATACCTAAATATTTCTTTTTTGAGACACAAATTATAATGAATTTTCAAATAAAATATTGGAAAAATGATTTTATTATTTGGTTAAAATGAAAATAATGGATAACATATTATTCAAGCGAATAAAAAAAAACATTAAGGTTGTAGTTGATAACTATGATATTAATATTTCTAATCATGTAAGAATTCGCAAATGTACCTCCTTAAATTCTTCGCAACTGGTCGGATTGCCTTACAATAATGTTGTTGCCAATCTCATTTTGAAATTTTATAATTATAATTATTATGTTAAAGTAGATTTGTTGTAATTTGCTATGTTGTCACAGTGGACCGGTGGCCTCAATTACATACTGCCTCTGCCATAAAAACAGGATTCCCTAGTTGGGCAACGGGTTCAGATTCACAGACTCAATTATTATTAAACAAAAAATCCCGCAAAAAAGTATATTCATGTTGTTTGAATTCTAAGAAATAATCAATATTTATGATGTGGCCAAAACTTCAATTATTGATCTATCCAGTTTTAACAAAATGATATTCTGTTAACCCTCCGTCTATTCCTAATTGAAGTATAATTTGAGGAGGTTATGCATTCTGTTCAAGATATAAATAAATTACTTTAAATACTTATCTTTTTATGAATACCTAAATAAGTTTTGTCCAACTCACCACTGTGGCTTACCAATCGACCGATACATGAAATAACAGACGGTTAGATATAAGTTTTTTTTTGTGTTGATCGTCATGTTTGTATCAAACTGTCAGGAAAATCTTAGCAGACATTTTGCACAGCGTGTTTCTTCTTACAATGTAGGTATGTATGTAGTTGTACGAGTTTAACTGTTTTAAATCATCTAAGCGTAATGGTGTATGTGTGTTTACATATAGACAGGCATGTTCCTGCTTGTTTTAAATATTTTCTCACGCTAAAGTGTTTTGTTACATAACATATAATAGCTTATTGTATCTATAACGAGTATAACTGTTTAAAATAATACGAAAATACAACACACAATATTGTTAATTCATTAATTACTGTAAGATATTTGTATTATTAAGTCATTTTATGTGTGCAGATTCTTATGTAGGTAATTATATCGTGTCAAAGATTTGTCTTTAATAGTTTTTGTCTGTTAAAGTTTTAATACTTTATTATTTTACATGCCTACTTTTATACACTCTTTGATTTCTATTTCTCCCAATAGATCAAGGTGCGATCTATTTCTATAGGAGTTCATTTCAGGTACCTACTTAATTAATATTTCCTGCTCTTGTTCTGTGTCTTATGTGTCTCCGATTGTCGAAAAAAGAAACGCCTTCTTTCCGCTCAATCTTTCGATGTCCTCCACATGGCAGGTTCTGTAGGTCTTTTCATTTGGAGTTCAAAATCGAAAATGACAAGTGAATGATTGTAGCCATATTTTTACATTTCATAATTATATGTCTCCGATGGTTAGAGTGTTCTATTTTTGATTAAAGAATAACGAAACAAAATATATGTACCTACAATTTGGCATCAAATTAAGTATCGAAATTATTTGATCATTCCATCAACGATATACCTACCTACTTCATTAACTAGGGATTCTAACACCTTCAAACAGTATATATGTGTGTAGGATGAAATAACACGATGAGATAAGGATCAAGTTAGTTATTATGTTGAACGAATCAGATGATATAAACGTTAACGACCAAGTATGTAAGGTGTAATGTGATGAGTTTAATCTTGCATCTGAAGACTGTTAGTGCAAGACAAGTATGGACGGTAAAGGTGTCTCTTACGACCTCAATATTACTGACACATATAATTAGGTACCTACCTACCTTCTTGTTGGACACCTGGTTAAACTTAAGTTATACCCATACTTTCCTTACATCCATATTTACACTAAAACACTCGAGATATTTTACCGTTTCTTTACGAGATTTAGTTGTAAATATGAATTATGTATGGTTTTGATACTGAATAATAATTATTATGTACACCGTAATATATTATTAAGTAGGAACATTGTATACATATTTTATTTTTATGCTGTAATGTTGTTTTGTGATATGTTTTTTTTTCGACAAATACTTAGTTTTATGTAGTTAGTTATCTTAGATTATATACCTTATATAATTCTATGGTAGTTACGTTATTTTAACATCAAATACTGATTTGATTGATACACAGAACAAACAGGTTATAATTTATTTAACATAGGAACCTATTTTAATTTATATCGTATGTTATAAACTTTTTTATATTTTTTATAGGTTAAACTAATTATATAGTAGGTATATCAAACAATTGCTTGATTACCTAGAATAAGAATAAAATACAAAAATAGTACCTACCTATCTACATTATTTACTTTGAACTATTATTTAGACATTTGTCATACGCACCCAATTTCTAAAAAAAAACATATATCAGTCACATTTGTGTAAGTGTCAACCATTTTTAAACGATAAATATAGAGTATTTATCTTCACAAAGCGACTGTATAATATAATACAGTGAATGCAATTGATAATATTATAGTCAATTGCATTCATTGCATTCAGTTTGCATAAATTATAGTCACTTTCTGTTTTATATGGATATAAATCGAATATTCTTTTTAAATTGCATATACGCAAACATTGGATTTTTTTCCCTTTCAGGAGTCAAATGATATTTTTATTGACAAACATTTTTTCAACATCTCAATAGAGACAAAGTTGGGATATTGTAGAAAAACCAGGAACTCGAGGCATTAAAAATTAATTTCTCAATTTTTCAATAGATGGCGTTACAAAAAGGTTTCTCCGTTATTCCATAGATGGCAATAGTAATAATGCATTATTTTCAGGTAAAATGTTACACACTATTCAAATATATAGAACTTTCAAAAAATTACATCGATAAGGGAACTCAATAAGAAGGCATAAAGGGTGAACGTTGCGCAAGCGCGTAAAGTGATCACGTAAATCAGCCGATGACAAGTCGTAAGCCCTGTAGGTGCCTCGAGATCCTGGTTCTTCTACAATATCCCAACTTCGTCTCTATTGAGATGTTGAAAAAATGTTTGTCAATAAAAATATTATATGGATATGTTTTTTTTTCACAAATCACAACTAGTTTATTCGCAATAGCAAAATCTGGAATAATTTAGCCACACGATGCTAGAGTTGAGAAGCAACATATTTTTTGTTTGAATAATCTTCGCTTAAGTTATAAAGAAGCACGAAAAATTTACCAATAAGATGGAATTCGGTTATGCCTCGATGATGATATCCAAAAAAAGGCAGACGCTAAACAAAATATACTAACAGTGCATAGCCAAATAGAATCTAAATGAAACTATGAGACGTTTAAGTCACCTGCAGAAATAGAGTTCTTACCTACATTAAAAAAAACTTAAAACTCTTATTTATACTATAGTATTTTCAACATTTCTCTAGTGAATGTTCGTTACACAATTTTATTATGCAGCATAAATTCCCCAAAAAATATTAAAAATAAGTATATTTTTTAACAGCATTTTTTTAAATTACTCATTTACTATGTGTCGTAGAGAAATAAATCTTTTATATGCTTAAAGAGTGTATAAAATCAAGGTGAATAACCGATAAAGTTTTTTTCATTTCAAGTAATGTTTGTTCTTAAAATACAAAAATCAACAAATTTTGGGTTTCCGATATTTTATATCACTTATAAACCCTTTTTAACGCACGCCATATTTCTCCTTACTTACTCATAACTTCATAGTACGTTATACGGTTTTAACATTTCATGTATTCAATCACTACATTTAGCGTTATATATCCTCTTAAATTCCACATATTTTTTAAATTGTCAATACTGACGGTGCTTAAGGTGTAGAACTCCATTACACTAGGTATTTTTAATCAAACAAAAATGATTATCGAATATTTTTTTTATTATTGCATATGCGCAAACATTGGATTTTTTTCCCTGTCGGGAGTCAAAGATGTTTTTTAACAGATTTTTAATTATCTCAATAGAGACGAAGTTGGAATATTTACTGTAGGAGATCCGGGAAATCAAGGCACCTACAAGGCTTACGACCTGTCATCGGCTGGTCTACGTGATCACTTTATGCGCTTGCGCAACGTTCACCAATTATACCTTTTTAATGAGATCCCTATCAATTTATTTTTGAAAGTTCTATATATTGTAATACTGAAATTCTTTTCGCTTGAAAATAAGGAATTTTTACTACAGCCATCTATGTGTGAAATTATGAACAACATTCTTATTAATTAAACTATGAAAAAATTATATTTAATTTTACGTTCTACTTAAATTTTTCGCAAACGCGACTCCCGTTCACCGGTTTCGCTCTATGATGAGCATCGGCCATTATTTAATATAATTGCTGTCCTTTTAATACAATTTTTGTATATTCATTCCTTCACTTCAATTTTATTTTTATTATACCTGCATACATATTTACCTTAATGTCTTTCGGGTATTTAATTTTTTCTTAGAATTGCCCCTTTCCATATCTATTGTTGTTATCCTCTTTGTGAATCTATATATGGATGGTCTTCATCATTAATTGATTATGGAGTTCTACCATGAAGTGACAGTGTCTAATATTGAAAAAAAAAACATTCTTATTATTTTTATTTATTTTTGTTGTAACGCCATCTAATGAGAGAATTGGTTTTTTGTAAATAATGAGAGCAACAATTCTTATAGCTGAGGTGACAAATGTATTTTTCGCATAGAAGTCACCCCTGAATTGCGCCAGACTTATAAGGTCATTTTTGTCTTATTTACATTTGGTACAAGTAGGTACTCACTAGGACTACGCCTGTTTCGAGGTTGAAGATTTACAATATTATATTGATACATTACATCTACATCCATGCACCCACCACACAAAAATACAATATTTACTATACGTAGTTGGGTATATTATTCTACTCAATTGTTATTATTCTGCTCTAATCAATTATTATTATCTACTATTCTACTCAATTGATATGTGATGTATTTTATATAAATTTAATAATAAAAAAGGTGTTGAGTGTGTACATTATTTACCTAAGCAAATAATTTGAAATATTATCGACGTTACATTTTTCTATAGGTAGGTATTATGTCAGAGTGTCGAATGCACAACGTATAATTCCATTATGTTAATCCTGTTAAAACGCCGTGATTATTTCTTTTACCATTATAATCTCTTAACAATAAAATAAAATACATACTATCAGACAACCTCCATAGATATGTTCTGTAGAAAATAGAGCGAAATGCTAATGCGTAATCTTCTTTTAATTAGTGATGACTTTTGTTTGAATCAGTTCACTAATCCTGCCTTATAATGTCTTTGTAAAATTTACCAAAGTCTTTGTAATATGGGCTTCTTTTCATCAGCGTATTATATATTAATTCATTTATTCTATCTCTGGCGGTATTTCAACTTTACAAACACCGCCATCATAACGGAGCAACGATGTTATATTCAAATTTATCCTCCATTAATTGAATATGTGAATATTTTAGACGTTATTTTGAATGTATTTAATAGGAACAGTATCTCATATTCGATCAGCTGTTATTTTATGAGACACAGCAGAAATTTTGAGTAACAATTATTTGAATTTGAAAGTTTTCTTGTTGGTCCGCTTCGCTATTTTTTCTATAATCTTTAACTAATAAAATCGTAGTACCTAGTATGCAGTGGCGTGCAAGCCATACATGCCTCTATGCTTGGTATGACTATAAGCAAAAAATGGATGAAAACAATTGCTGTTAGTAAATTAGTTTGATAATGGTTGGATAGATACTTCATAGATGTCTGAATAATTCTGAGCAATTATATTTTAATTAACAACATTCATGATATTTACAGTTAGTGACTAAAAACTTAAAATAAATATTCATGAATTGAATTGAAATATTTATAATATCATGCAATTTGGATTATTTGCTCCTAACTTCACGCAATGCGTGTAAATGGTGATATGTGCATTGTGCATAGTACAAAACAGGAGTTGAAGAAAAAATATAAAAATATATGGTGAAAGGACATGGAGGTTGACTAAACAGAGGATGTAGTTTTTTTTGGGCATACCCAGCTGACGGATTCCTCGTACGCCACTGCTAGTATGTCTCGGTTAGTTTTAATATAACGCATCTTCTGTATCATATCAATTTTTTCCTGTACTGTAGGTCTTAAATTTGGAGTTTTAACACTTGCTTCTTTGGATTGGAAACATTGGTTAGATGAAAGAAATTATTATTTCTAAATTATCTTACCACTTTCACAGAATGTAATAAATTTATTATATTGTTACTGTCCGGGGGCTTGGCCAAATTTGTTCATGCGTTTCAAAAATTTTATCTAAGAGTATGTGTTATGGTGATAGAGGAATACATAAGTTATTCCAAGATCTTAACCACTTCTGGAGCAATGACAATCCAAGATTGTTCTTTTGCAATATTTTAATTTTCCACATATTCAACAGTTCTATTCGTGACTGTCGTAGGCCATTTTAAGATAATCTACTTACACGGGGATGTTTTTTTTTACTAATATATTGCACCATGATTACCACTGGTGACAGAAAAGTATTGAAAATTGTACTTTATTCACTAAGGCACAAAATATTTGAGCAGACCTTCCGAAATATCGAAGCAAATTCTTCAGCTATGACGCTATGTTTCCAGTTCGCATATTCAATATCTCTTTAGGTAGGTACTCGTGATTTGTGATATGGTGATTCAGGTAGGTATAGGTAGGTAGGTACTCGTGATTTGTGATATGGTGATTCAGGTAGGTATAGGTAGGTAGGTACTCGTGATTTGTGATATGGTGATTCAGGTAGGTATAGGTAGGTAGGTACTCGTGATTTGTGATATGGTGATTCAGGTAGGTATAGGTACTCAATATTAAGGTACCAATGTATTTTTTCTTAGTAAGTGTGATACGTTTCGTTTCAATAATACAAAACATTAAACATATACCTACTTGTATTGTTTGATTATACTATATTTTAGAGCAAAACTCGTAAATTATGTTGAATTTATGTTTATTTCGTGTTCTTTGAATTTATAAAAAGATGAATGCATAACTTGTATTACTTGCAGTTTGTGATGCTTAATGGAACTCTTTGACGAGAAAAAAATCAATATTGCACTCTTTACAAGACTCAACGAGTCTTTCAAAGGAATAATTCGTTACATATAAATTCACGAAGTTGTCTGTCTGAGCTGTCTTCGCTTGTATTATTTACTCTTATGTATGTAGAATGTAGATCCAATGAACGCCATATCTACGCCATAGTATATTTTTCTGTCATGCCAGGTCCTCCTGACGCTGCTATTCCTGACGTCCTTCACTCAGTACATTCTCATAGTAGAGCTCATACATATATGAGCTCTGGTACATTCATAGTTTTGTCTGCTACATTTACTACTTTCATAGTAGACTGTTTTTTTCTGCGTAAGTTCAAAACAGCAGATAAGAACAATTGGCATCTATGAAGTCGCAGTTGCTTAGACAGATAACAGTTACCAAAGGTGTAGAAAATTGCTGTCTAAAAATATCATAGCACCTATGAAGCGTGCGTTTTCAAATATTTTCTACGGAATTCTATTAGAAATCACGTCATCCATAGATACTTGTATAGTGGAATTCCTCCATCAGAGTTGTTGAGTTAACTTTATTGTATTCATAAATATTATTTCATGTTACAAACAAGCGTAGAGAACTGACCAACTATATTCTTGGTATAAATAAACCTTCTTACTTGAGCCATCTCTCCACTGCTGCTGCTGGATATTGGCCTCTTCTAGATATTTCCACTCATCCCTTCTTTGGGCCTTTCACACCCATACAATACCAGCGACGGGGATAATATCACCTTATTAGAGGCCGGCCTATTACGCTTTTTATATCCCATGGTCTCAATTTCAGAACTTTAGGTGCTCATCTGTCTATTCCCTTTCTGGCCACATGACATGCCCGTTGCCATTTTCTTTTGGCAATTCGATCTATTATACAGACAGTTTTTTTCTGACGTCAGATTTCTTCATTTGTAATACGATCTCTTATAGACTTTCGCCTTGCATTTGTCTTTTCGTATATCTCATTTAGGCTTATGTTTGGTCCGCGCAGTTACTATGATATTTTCCACACCATACGTAAACAGAGGCAGGATACATATGTCAAATATTTTTGACTGCTTTATTGATATTTTTAGATCTAAATTATAATATCAAAACAAAATCGAATATTTTTTATAGTTGCATAAAACAGACATTGGATTGGATATTTTATGACAAATTTTTAACGTCGCAATAGAGACGAAGTTGGAATATTTTAGGAGAACCAGGAACTCAAGGTACCTATAGGGTATACGACCCATCATCGGCTGGTTTACGTGATCACTTTATGCGCTTGTGACATCTGTGCAAAAGCATTGTCACCTCATATATAAGGACAAGCTTTCATTGATTACAAACCCATTTCTCAATAGATGGCGTTACAAAAAGGTTTCTTCATCCTTGCGTAGATGGCGACGGTGTTTTTCAGCTTATTTTCAAACAAACAGATTTTCATTATTAAAATATATAGAAATTTCAAAAATTGTATTGATGGGGAACTCAATAAGAAGGCATACTTGGTAAACGTTGCAAAGCGCATAAAGTGGTCTGTAGGTGCCTTGAGTTCCTGGTTCTCCTATAAAATTCCATGTTCGTCTCTAATGAGATGTTATAAATTTGTCATAAAATATTCAAACAAACTGTTCATGTTTACCGTACCGTAGAGTGGGTGCGGGTGTGTTTGAGTAGTAAATAATATAATCGTTCATCCTTATTGTCCGGAGACTCACGAAAAGTGACGATAAAAGACACATTGTGTTTAAAATCACGACTGTTTCTCACGGCGACTATATAGACCATAGACTATAATACCATTCTACTCCGCTCCGTACATTATCGTTGGTCAAAGGCAGTCAAATTTTATCACTTTGACACTTTTGTTAATATACCAATACATAATAGCTGTTGTGGGTTTTTTGTATTTGTGTTAAAATCACTTAACGAAGCGTTATTTTGTTGTTGATTATAAATGTGTTATTTTGTTAAATTTCACATTTAAAAAATAAAAAAAATCTTCTTCTTTCACTCTGCATAAATTTCCCTCTTGTATCTTGGATTGCCTGCTGTCCTTCCATCTCTTGGGAGGACGCCCTGGTCCTGGAGGTCTGCGTTCCTAAGGTATAATGTTCCCTGGCCACTTTTACGGTTCTTGAATCTGCCATTATAGACTCAAGTTCGTTCCAGAACCATCTATTCAACGTATAATTAATGGTTGTATTTCGTTTGAGATTCAAAGTACCTATTGTTGACACGATAAACGTTGCGATTTTCACTATGTTTTATTTTCAATTTGTAAAAAGTTATCTCTCCTTATATTATATCAACTTATATGTATGAAATGGTGTTTTTACTTACAAAGTATGTATATGCTATTTATCACATATTTACTAAAACATAAAGGCACCCACATAATTCTTTATGTTAATTTTAATGTTTTGTCGTACATATCAACAAATACCTTGATATCATGAGTTTCTTCTTTTGTACGATAGGTACGTTAGTAGGTATTTCTCTGTATTTAGACTGAATTAATTATATTTATTAAATTATTTTTATACTCACTCCATTATATGAACAGCAGAATGACCAATCTACTCTTGTAATATTATATCCACAGTTTCCTCTTATTTGACAAATTATTTTTATACTCACTCCATTATATGAACAGCAGAATGACCAATCTACTCTTGTAATATTATATCCACAGTTTCCTCTTATTTGACAAATTATTTTTATACTCACTCCATTATATGAACAGCAGAATGACCAATCTACTCTTGTAATATTATATCCACAGTTTCCTCTTATTTGACAAATTATTTTTATACTCACTCCATTATATGAACAGCAGAATGACCAATCTACTCTTGTAATATTATATCCACAGTTTCCTCTTATTTGACAAATTATTTTTATACTCACTCCATTATATGAACAGCAGAATGACCAATCTACTCTTGTAATATTATATCCACAGTTTCCTCTTATTTGACAAATTATTTTTATACTCACTCCATTATATGAACAGCAGAATGACCAATCTACTCTTGTAATATTATATCCACAGTTTCCTCTTATTTGACAAATTATTTTTATACTCACTCCATTATATGAACAGCAGAATGACCAATCTACTCTTGTAATATTATATCCACAGTTTCCTCTTATTTGACAAATTATTTTTATACTCACTCCATTATATGAACAGCAGAATGACCAATCTACTCTTGTAATATTATATCCACAGTTTCCTCTTATTTGACAAATTATTTTTATACTCACTCCATTATATGAACAGCAGAATGACCAATCTACTCTTGTAATATTATATCCACAGTTTCCTCTTATTTGACAAATTATTTTTATACTCACTCCATTATATGAACAGCAGAATGACCAATCTACTCTTGTAATATTATATCCACAGTTTCCTCTTATTTGACAAATTATTTTTATACTCACTCCATTATATGAACAGCAGAATGACCAATCTACTCTTGTTATATTATATCCACAGTTTCCTCTTATTTGACAAATTATTTTTATACTCACTCCATTATATGAACAGCAGAATGACCAATCTACTCTTGTAATATTATATCCACAGTTTCCTCTTATTTGACAAATTATTTTTATACTCACTCCATTATATGAACAGCAGAATGACCAATCTACTCTTGTAATATTATATCCACAGTTTCCTCTTATTTGACAAATTATTTTTATACTCACTCCATTATATGAACAGCAGAATGACCAATCTACTCTTGTAATATTATATCCACAGTTTCCTCTTATTTGACAAATTATTTTTATACTCACTCCATTATATGAACAGCAGAATGACCAATCTACTCTTGTAATATTATATCCACAGTTTCCTCTTATTTGACAAATTATTTTTATACTCACTCCATTATATGAACAGCAGAATGACCAATCTACTCTTGTAATATTATATCCACAGTTTCCTCTTATTTGACAAATTATTTTTATACTCACTCCATTATATGAACAGCAGAATGACCAATCTACTCTTGTAATATTATATCCACAGTTTCCTCTTATTTGACAAATTATTTTTATACTCACTCCATTATATGAACAGCAGAATGACCAATCTACTCTTGTAATATTATATCCACAGTTTCCTCTTATTTGACAAATTATTTTTATACTCACTCCATTATATGAACAGCAGAATGACCAATCTACTCTTGTAATATTATATCCACAGTTTCCTCTTATTTGACAAATTATTTTTATACTCACTCCATTATATGAACAGCAGAATGACCAATCTACTCTTGTAATATTATATCCACAGTTTCCTCTTATTTGACAAATTATTTTTATACTCACTCCATTATATGAACAGCAGAATGACCAATCTACTCTTGTAATATTATATCCACAGTTTCCTCTTATTTGACAAATTATTTTTATACTCACTCCATTATATGAACAGCAGAATGACCAATCTACTCTTGTAATATTATATCCACAGTTTCCTCTTATTTGACAAATTCAATTAGTATTTGAAAATAGACGAGACTAGTACAAATTCAGGTAGTTTGTATCATTTCAAACAAAGTACTATACTAAAAAATGTGGGTTCAATAGCTTTTTAGACCTGCCCCCCTAGACAACGTGTCATCTAGCTCAAGAAAGGAAACAAGAAAAGATAACTCAATGTATGTAAGTGACAGTTGTCACGTGACTGGCAACTGTCACATCCATACATTGAGTTATCTTTTCTTGTTTCTTTCTTAAGCTAAATGACACATTGTCTAGGGGGGCTGATAAAGTAAAACGTAGTAGGTAAAAAACAGAACATAGTATTGAACCTTTTATATGATTTATATAGTGCGTTTTTCCTTAATGTGTTTATCACAAAGGCATTGAAAAATTGTTGAGACCTTATTTATTTATGAACACTTTTCTGCACTCTGCGCAAATGGCGATTTTATAATTTCTCCAACTAACCAAGGTTCCATCCCATAGCAGCAATATTGCGTACGAAACAATTTTGGATAAAATTCTCGCCTGCTGGGAATCGATCCCGGGGCGCCCGTACAGATGCCTAACGGCTTAACAATAACAAACTTATCTTAATATTATATTTGTTCGAAGGTTGGTATGTGGAAATCTATTCTTCTTTCTCCTTAGCGCTTTTGTCCCGTTTCTATCGGGGTACGCTTTGACCATGATCCTGGAGATGGCGAGTCTGGTTATTACATTGAAGCGACTGCCATCTGACCTTCGTAACCCTTAGAAAGGGGAACCAGACAAATTGGATCATGGCTACACATAGCTAGTGATATAAATCCGCACATAGATTTTTAAAAATCCAGAGGTGCGTGCCACGCCCGGATTCGAACCGTCGACCTCACGCATGTGATGCGACGACATTACCGCTGGGCTATCACCGCTCCAATTGTGGAAATCTATTCAATATCTTTAAAACAGTGATCTGTTTTCTTAATATCTGTTTATATGTATTATTAACTCCTTGCATGATTCAGTAAAGATATTGCGTGATTTTCATTTAATAATATAACTTCGCATTGTCTTACTGTGAAAATTTTCATAACACTTTAAAATTAATTCATGTGTAATTTTGCTGTCCGTCAAATTAAATCCATTTCTGTGTTTAATTTAACCGGACAATAAATGTATTTAATAAGGTTATGTTGCATTATCTAAATTGCAATTATTTATACATTTGTTTTTTGCAAGCCTTAAATGTATGTACACTTAGATCGTGAATAACATCGCGTCGTTTGAAGGCCTAACATCTTCACACTTATGTCTTGATTGGCAAATCGGGGCCATACGTGATGGTAGGTCATTGCTCCACACAAAACTACATTTTATAATATCACAAATACATTTTGTCCAGTTTATCACATCACAATACTTATGTTTCATATACTTTCATACATACATATCATCAAGCCATGTCCCTCACGGGATAGGCAAGGAGAAACAAAAGCTACATTTTTCTGTAATAACACACATTTAAGTTATTTTAAGATATTGTGGTTTTTTTGTCTTTGGTGGATATTTGGATATTTTCTTGTTTTTTCCTTTTTTTATTTTATTTTAAAATAAACCAACAAACAAAGTTTATACATTATATAATTTACAAAATAATACCCCCCTCTTAAAGCTTATTAGCTTGTATAGAGGGAGGACGTGTGGTACTAAATGACTATTCAAAAATACAAAACTAAATGACAAGAAAAATGTAAAAAACATTTAGATAATACCAGCATATACAATATTAATTATACAATATTACTTACAAATATTAAACACAATATTACGTACAAATGAAAGATGAATTTATACGACAGAAGTGTATGGCGCTCGGTTTTATCTGCCTACCCCACTAACAAGGACATGGTGTGATATTATTTACGTAATTTACGCAAGTGATTTTCCTCATCAAGCACAAGATTGCAATCTTTTTTATGAGGCACTGCAAAGAAAATTTGTAAAAATATTATTACCTGTGAATTATATCTTGATTTGTTATTATAAAAATATTATGTTAAATAAATAAAAAAAAAATCTATAGTCAATTAAAAAATAGATGAACTTTGATATAATCGAATTGTAGATTACAAATATTAGTGTTTAGTTAATGAAACTCCATGTATTGTTTTGTTTTAAATTAAAAAAATATAGGGTTTAATAATCTGTTTATATTTTTATTTATTTATTACAATTTACTTAGTTTAAGAAACCACGAAAGAGCTTTTTTCCGGATTCGAAGCTATCGCTTCTTCTTCAGGACGAATTACCACTAACTCTCTGTCGCAGTGAGTGGAGGGTCACGTGAGTCGTTTTGACATTAAATATCGACCAACCAGCGAATAATAAATATCCAAATAGGTAATTGATAATATAAGGAAAATTATTAAAACAAGAAAACACTAAAATATATTTGAATAAAAAATATTTTAACGTTTTAATAATTAGTTATTAATAATAAAAGTATTAATATATTATTATAATAATAAACGTATTAATAATAATTCATCGTTTACGAGGCAGCTTATTTTTTTGTTGTAAATACAGATTAAACTGCCGTATAAATATAAACGTTTGTTTTCAATGGATGCTTTTTCATTATCATTTTTCCTATCAACACATACGCCCACTACAATCGTGACATATGATAAGTAAACAATAGAATATATTATCGATGTCGTAAATGAATTATCTTTCATACTTCATTATTTTTTAGATGTAATTCATTTTGTTTCTTCGTATGTTATCATCGAATACGTGAACAAAATATAATCTACCTCGTTTCTGTACAAAACTCATATTTATTTTTAAGAATAATAATATTTTTAAATAGTTGTTTTTTTTTTAAATATTTATATACATTGAAACGACATGACATCAACGCATAGTCTAGCTGATTAAACTTGAATAGGAGAACTAAAAAGTTCAGTAGATAGAATGGGAATAGCAATTGAAGGGCTAGGATATTTGACTTTTCAAAGATGGATTTCACAAAGAAAATCATTAATTTGACAAAGAAAAAGGACGGTAATAGGTCTTAAAATACTTTACCATCAAGACTTCGTCTTGTTTACGTGATCATGATTTCTTACAAACATATATACATACATACATACATACCATTACGCCATGTCTCTCACGAGGTAGGCAGAGAGAACCGAACACCACTTACTTCTGTCTTGACATACATTCATCGCCTCGTCAACATTCATACATCGTCTTATACATGTTCGTCTGTTGTTCACGCTTCTGACATTTCCGTCTTTCAAAATACCGTTCACATGGACGTGCCATCCCTTCCTTGGGCGGCCCCGATCTCTCATTCCATTCCTGTCCGCAATGTATATTTTCTTCGTCAGGCGTTCCTCATTCATTCTCCCCATGTCGCCAAACCATCTCAGTGTGTTCACTTTCAGTCTATTAATAACATATTTCTTTATCCTACATTCTTTCCTTATGTCCTCATTTCTAACCTTGTCATATATCGTTCTATTACATATTCTTATTAGCGATCTCATTTCATGCGACTTCTGCCATGTCCAGGTTTCACTTGCACTTCTGCCATGTCCAGGTTTCACGTCAAGGTTGGCACTAAGATAGCACTATTTCATTCTATAGAAAATCACAAGATTGAAGAAAATTTTAAAATTAAGATGTGTCATGAATCACTGGTTTACCGTATCTATCTTGGGTTATTGGAGTATCATGGTTGACCAAATTGAATAGTTAATTTATTCAATACATACCATTGTTATTCGTAATAATATGATGTTTCTAAAATCTATAGGATGGTCCTTTGATGCAAACTACCTATATTATGTGTGCACTATTGATATAACTGTATTTATTGTTTGAAGTGATCAAAGCAATACACAGTGCATAACAAAATACATTGCATATCATAAATATAATAGAAAAGGCACATAAAAGAAATTGTATCAAAGAAATATACATTTTTTATTAAATTTGTTTAAAAATAAAGATAGACTAGTAGTGTCAAACGTTGGTTCGAACCATTTGTTTTTTTACTCATCACTAACCCAAGGGGATATATCGGGTAGTTATGATTTCGTAATTTTTTTTTTTTTTATTATTGAAACCAAACAAAATATAACAAACAGTAAAAATATTACAAAAAAGTACAATTTAAATAAGTTATATGAAACATTTTTTTATAGGATTATTTGGTATATACCACCTATGAGGCTATTTTTTTTATTGCAGATTATCAACTAGTATCATGCTGAGATTGTATTCTGAAAGTTTCATCACAATGTGTGTGTGTGTGCTATGTACTGTGTTGTGTGCTATGTACGGCGTGTTTATTTTACTTTATCAATTATAGACTAAAGTACTCATTCGATTCTATTCAAATTTTGCAAATATGTATATCTAATACTCGATTAGATCCCATTAGATTTTGAACGATATATGAATAGTGCTTCTCATTTTTTTTAACTGTCAAATATTTCAAAGTGACCCTAAGCTCAGGAAACTTAAAATTTGAAATTTTTATTTTCAAATCGGTAAAAAGGCACATCACTCTCATAAAATGGCATTGAAAAAATATCAAGTTTTCATAATAAAATATTTAAATAAAAATTATCGAACAAACACATTTCATAAACATGTTGAAAATTTTCCATACAAAATTTGAATACTTTGTGGAGTGACTTGGCAGTGAGGAGTATAGCGTTGGCCACAACCCACTCGTTTTAGAATGAATATGTCCTTGTATCGAGTATATATTATGCAAACACATATCCTCATACATTCCTTAAATTTAATTATTTTATTAATTTTTTTATTTAACATTTTTTTTAATAATATTAGAAATAAATTTACAAAATACATAATGATATACTATGGTAAAATTGTTGCATATCTCATCAAAAGATTAAAACATTGTGCTTGATGAGGGAATAATTTGATATTACGTACTACAATAATTAAATAGTTATAGGTACAACGGTGAAAAAAAAAATCAAAAAACAAATATACATAAAAAAAATAAAAAAACGGACAATCCGAAACAATTTTGGTCATATCAATACATACATGATTACATACACCAGTTTAGCTTATGAAATGTTTTTCAGTCTTTGTTTGAACCTTTTAAAATCATTAATCTGTTTTATTTCATCTGGGAGGAAATTGAAACTAAGCATACGCTTGCATAGGTGAACGAAATCAGTTGTGATAGGATTCAAACTCACGACCATCGGATTATTAACCCAGCGCTCTAACCGCTCTCCCACCACCCAATTATTTCATAGTGTAC
Source organism: Molanna angustata (assembly GCA_963576475.1). NCBI lineage: Eukaryota > Metazoa > Arthropoda > Insecta > Trichoptera > Molannidae > Molanna > Molanna angustata. The sequence goes on along the minus strand of OY754974.1, from coordinate 19,634,955 downwards.
CTAATGTGTGTGTGTTTTTGTTTGTTGCTATTGTAATTGACGACGATTTGTTTGAACTGATAGATAACCAGCTTTTATTGCAATAATTTAATAATTCAAATCTGTAATTATGGTACCCATTGTTTAACTAAGTATTTTAAAATAGTATTTACCAAATTAATTTTAACTTTTGTCGAAAACGTAATTTTGCTGAAGTTAAATAAATGTGATGAATACAGAATACAGAAAATAATTGAATAATTTATTTTTTATTTTATTTATTTTTATCACATCATATTTACTAAGACAACAACAAGTATATTACTGCTGCCTAACTAGGAAATCATGTTCTAGGGATAGCAGTTTACAATTTTTAGTGACAATATAAGCAATTATGAACCAGCTTCCCTAGACAACGTGTCATTTAGCTCAAGAAAAGATAACTCAATGTATCGAAGTGACAGTTGCCAGTCACGTGACAACTGTCACTTCCTTGCATTGAGTTATCTTTTCTTGCTTCTTTTCTTGAGCTAAATGACACATTGTCTAGGGGGGCTGATGTTATTTCCTGATCCACATTAAATAGGCACACAATCTCAGTATTCTGCATTAATAATTACCGCCTCAACAAACATCATAGGAGGTATAGCTCACAAAATAGATCAAAATTCTATTATAATGTCCCACAAAAACAATTATTTCTTAATATTTAATACATACATTTCAATTAAAACTGTTACAAAGTATCCCCCGTCTCCCCAATCTGTCAAAATCTCGATTTCTTTAGACTAATAAGATGTAGGTCATTTTTTGCATCAGTATCCTACATATTATAATTGGAACATGAAATAGTGAGTGAGAGAGATGAATGTATGATGTGAAGGTAGATAGGGAGGTACCAGGGTATATATACGTACATTAAATACTATATTGTTTATTGTACGTATCTATATTATATGTTAATAATATTTATTTTGATGCAGCACAAGTGTAGTGTAGTGTATTGGTGCAGATGATATCGTTGCCCTATCGGCCTACTTACAAATACAGGTGAAACCATACCATATAATATTATTGTATGTAATACACATACACATACCTTCATAATATACTTACATATACAAGAGATCGTGTTGCACGGGGCCGTATTCTGTAATAAATCATCGGAAGTATCAGCGTAGAGTTCATTATATCAAATGAACTCCATTTTGTATGCATAAATCAAAGATGTACTGATTTACGATTGGTCACCTGCCTCCGCAATGGTTAACACCGCGAAATATTTGTCTATTTTACTTTTCTTGCTTACACCTTCGTCGAAGTACCTACATAGTTTGATTTGAGTACAGATGTCATAGATTCGATTCCCAGCAAAGATTTATTTTTAATATTTTACAAGGTTTTTTGTTTACTGGTCTGAATGAAAGACACGAAGGAAAAAATTGTCATTCGACATTAAAACTTGCACATTAGTGCAAGGAAGCGTTATCGTAAATAATATTTTTAAACTCTATTAACCGGGGTTCTTAGCCGGACAAAAAATTAAATTTCCTTAAAACTCACCATTTAATTTAACAATTATTAGGTTAGGTTATGTTTCATACAAATAAAAATAAAATATGAGTATTCTACGTAATCTACGTAGTTACCTACCTCTTAAAATTTTGAACTGTGGAAACAATAGATTTAGTTGAAATAAATCATGATTGCCAAAAACACATGTTATGCAATGTTTTGTAAGATTATAATAAAACGAGTGGGTTGTGGCCAACGTTATACTCCTCACTACCAAGTCACTCCACAAATTATTAAAATTTTATATGGAAAATTTTCAAAATTTTTATGAAATGAGTTTGTTCAATATTTTTTTTTATCTTAAATATTTTATTACGAATACTTGATAATTCTTCAATGCCATTTTATGAGAGTAATGCGCCTTTTCACCAATTTGAAAATAAAAATTTAAAATTTTGGTCACCTGAAATATTTGACAGTTAAAAAAATTAAGAAGCACTATTCAGACATCCATCAAAATCTATTGGGGTAGAAACGAGTAATAGATATGTATACATATTTGCAAAATTTGAAAATAATCAAATGAATATTTGAGTCTATAATCGATAAAGTAAAATAAACACGCCGTACATAGCACACACACAGATAGGTACATTGTGATGAAACTCTTATACAATCTCAGCATGATACTAGTTGATAATCTGCAATAAAAAATTGCCTTAAAATTGCGAAATCATAACTCCCCACTATATCCCCATGGGTAAGTGAGGAGTAAAGACTTATTTTATTTATTTCATAGATTTTGGTCGGTTCTCTGATGCCATCCCTATACCTTAAACAAAATGATCAATGAAATACAAGTTGGCATACACTACTTTTTTCACACTAATTATTCTGCAAAGGGGTGGAGTAGTTTCCATTTACGGAGAAAGTAGGTAATCTTTGGAGTATCAAAGATATCATTTTTTTATCCAAGCGTTGTCAGGTCCAGCCAGTATAATAAAAATCCATCATCGTATGAATCCTTTCTCAAGACGTGTAGGTATTGTAAAACGCTCTGATTATAAACTGGTATATTAAGGTACAACTTTTTACTTCCATTTACCGGTCCCGGGTTCCACATTTTAACCACTTTTACTCAAAACGAGACACGTAAGTCAATATTCAGCCCAATTTAGTTCATGCATGTACCCAAACACCCTCATTTCACTTTAAATAAGTATTCCGTGGAATCTTTTTGATGTTTCACGTACGCGATATCGGAATTCCACATAATATCATCTTGGGTTATTTGTGAAAGTCATCTTAGTTATTATACCATTTTTTAACGATTAGATGTTTGCTTTTAATAAAATTTAGTACCACCTGAGTTCTTTGTTTTGGTTTCTTTAAAATTTGGAAAACCATTATTTACATTTCCTTCCTTATAACAATGTTATAGTCACTTTTTTACACCCTACATAACTTTCAAACATAGAAATATTTGTCTCGCTACTCGCTAGTCATATTAAACTTTAACAGAATACTTTAACTTTTTATTTCTTTACACTGACAGCGTTGATTATGCAGAATTCCATTTTAAAAATGTAACACATTTTGTCTTCTACAATTATTTTATTCCTATCCACGACGACAGTTTCGCCTGGTGAAGTCTTTTGAATTTTTTTTTTATTTTTTAAAGCAGAACTTTATGTTGCTACATAAGCATACTCGTAGGAATATTTAAGTGCATAGCACCTAACCTTTTTCTTATGGCTGTATCATTTTGCTATATAAATTATAATAATAATTAATCATTACTCGATTATGAAAGTTTTAAAATAGGATTAACATGCTTATGTAGAAGCAGGAGTTTGGATACGCTCAAAAGTCAAAAAATGAGCATTGGTATAGGTACATGTAACTTCCATAAAATTTATATATTTATTTATCATCATCATCAGTGGCTCCACAGCCCAAGATGGGCTTTGGCCTCCTCAAGTAATCGTCTCTATTGCACCTTATCCATGGCCTTTTCTCTCCAATTCCGCACACCGGCTATCTGAAGGTCCTTCTCGACTCCATCCATCCATCGTAGTTTTGGCATTCCCATACCTCTTCTTCCCTCCGGACGTGATGTGAGGATTCTTTTCGGTGTCTGGTCATCGTCCATACGATGCACGTGTCCTAACACATTTATTTGGTTCCTTGAATAGGCTCTATGGTTCGTGGTTGTACCTGATTCTCCACGTGCCTTAATCGCAGAGTTGACCGAATTTTTTTCTTTATGTTTATTTATTTTCTTTTCTTTATATTTTCTTCTTTCTTTTTTTCTTTATTTGTTTTATATATTTCTTTAATATACCTTAATAAATAATAACATTATAATAAGAAACCACTTAAAATGTATTATTAAGATTATTCATACCTCGGTTGAGATCGAATCTCGTGTTCGATGGAGGAGCATAGTCATGTCTATTTTTTTTAAATGTATATGTCCTTGTTAAGCAAGTAGGTACATATACATCTTCCTACATTTCCTACATTCCCTAAATTATGCATAAATGCTTGTGCTATAGGTGAACAAAATCGGTCGAAGCAGGAAGAAAGAACTCGCGACCACTGGATTACTAACCCAGTGCGCTGATCGCTCTGCCATCGACCCACCATTTATTTATTTCTATTTGACATAATTTCAGTTTTTGCATGACATTATTTTAAAGCTTCATTAAGATGAACTCCTCTTTTTCTGAAGTAACTATCATAGTTGATTAACACAGATTTTTAAAACATTTACTATTTTACATATTGAACAATTCTGTTGTTTTTAAAGTGTGTTAAACTGGTCAGTTTTAATTGTACTAAATGTCCTTATACATATATTTGTGAAACAACATTATTGTTGTTTCAAAACAAGATTTATTTGTTTTGTTCAGCAACAGACAAGCAGGTGTTGTCATAATGCAAAAAAATATAATATAACGTTTTCTTTTTTTGTATTCTGTTGTCTTAAAAATGATAATTTACGGGTCTAGTTGTTGCGGTGCCCTTTTATAGATAGATAACATTATTAATAAAATAATATTGAAGCAGACGTGTAAATGGAACATTAAATTACTTTACAGTTAACTTTGATTAGATCTTATTCTGGCCATTTCAGAGTGACCATGCTTGCACAATAAACCATCGGGATTATCTTTTTTTAAACTATTAAACATATTGCACTTAAACCAAAATTTACTCACTTATAATAGTGATTATCTGCAAATTACTTGAGTTCCACTCTGGCGGGTTTATTGCCATGAGGTAATTTCTTCCAACTAACCGGATCGCAAAGTATGACAAAATTATATATGTACGATTTACATCAACAAAATAATGAATTATATTTGTCGTTAACTATTGTAATGTTTTTATTTACATTAATAAGTAATAAATTAGTTGTAAAGTTTGATATAACAGATATTGATGTAAAAAAATAAATATAATGATTCATGATCGACTCATAGGTTATGCAGATGATCAGAACTTCTCTTATGTCCCAATTTTCAGCTTTTCCTACGGTCGACCGACGTGGCACAGTTGGAAAGCAGTAGAAATTTCCGTAAATAAATTATTTTTTAGGCTGGAAACACTGGTTAGTTGGAAGAAATTACCATGTGGCAATAAACTCGCCACTTACGCAGGGTGCAAGGAAGTGTTTGTTATTATTATATCCCCCGTAATCAATGGCAATACATTAAACCCAAAAAGAGTCCTCTAGGTTACCTGGACATCACAATTCAAAAAAATAAAAATCAAGGTGATGGATCATAAGAAAATCATTTAGGTTGTTCTCTCTTTGGAGCAAAAAATAGTACCTACTTACAATGGTTTGAAGAACTCTGGTATCTTCTTTAAGAGGACATAATATAACGCTAAACCTAGTGAATGACAACATGATATATTAAAACCGCCCAATGCATTATGAAATTACGCGTTAGTAAGGTTAACTGTCGCGTGCGTTAAAAATGGTTTATATATGATTCAAAATTTGTTGATTTTTTTGCATTTAAGAACAAACTTGACTTAAATTGAAAACAAATTATCGGTCATTCACTTTGATTTTATGCATTCTTTAAGCTCATAAAATATTAATTTCTCTACGACACATAGTTATGGAGTAATTAAAAAAAATGTAAAAAAGGACATTTAAATAATTATTTTAGGAGAATTTATGTTGAATTTTAAAATTGTGTGACGAACATTCACTAGAGAAAGGTTGAAAATATTTATGATATTTTTTGAGATACATATTTGAGAAATTTGATTTAAAATTGGGGTAGGTATTTAGGTTTATATGCCTCCTTGAACTACAATATTTTGTCATTTTTACGACATTGAAGCCATTAAAGCTTTTAGACGAACAGTGTTAGCGAATATTGACATGGCAGCAACTCAACAATCTCTTGCCAGTTTCAATAATTGATAAACAAACATGGTCCCGAAAATACTTCCTTATGGACAGTGGTTCCTCTCGTAATCAAGTAAATTATTTTCTTGATCTGTATGATGTTTAGTCACCCTAGATTTGCTTCGGGTTTTATATCTGCGAGTTTCTAACGTCTAACGTTTTACGAAAAAAAAAAACGCAGTCATTGATTCAGCACTCTCGTCACTTGAACATTGTTATTATGGCCGTGGAACGGCTGTGGTTTATCAAAACCAACAAGTTCAATTTGAAAACCACATTATATAGAGATGGATGGATAAAGCGGAGACCTGTGTGTTTAATTTGATTATAAGACAAGACGTGTTGCTGGTAATTTGATATTGATTATTATTATTATTTTTGTGTGCGCTAAAACATTTCACTTCGGGTCAAGGTCATGATATCTACATAGATACATTATAGCGGATCTCTTATTACGTGTGGTTGGTTTATGATTAACGATTTGTTTTCATGTGCCGGATACTTGTTTATTGATGCAAAGTATCATACCATACATCAAATGTTCATAATAAAAACGCAATCTCCTCTGAAACGCCTGTACACTGTACATAGATGAGTCAAACACAACAATATCAACAACCTTATAAATAAGCTTTACTACAAATGTTTCCTTAAGAATGTTATCAGTCGCATTTGGCATTCAACATATTTTTTTATGAGGTTGATATCTTCCAATTTGATTATGACAAATATCGAAAAACGATATGGAGTAAGCTAGTACCAGTTGATTGAGTGGTAGCTTATGCGGCAGACTACTTCACGACCCTCATTTACCTCTTTGTCCTTCCTACCTCTTCATCTCCAATCAAAATCACACTACTATATTGTTTCATTACTTATTTTTCGTCTTGAGAGGTTCTGCACCTTTTTGGTTTTGATTTTGTATATATTTTCCATTTTTATTGTTCTCTTCCATTTATAATATTATTCTCTTCTATTTAATTATTATTTCTGCTGTTCATATTGTTTTAATTTGTGGATAGTAGTTTTGGCGCATGTTTTATTTTACTGTTCTAAATATTGTTTCGCTATCACTGTTTCTATCCCAAATAAATAAAAATCCCATCCAATTATATTCGAAATATAAATTATTGCACAACGGCTGGTTTATTGCCATAAGGCAATGTCTTCCAATGCATCTCAAGTAAATTTGGTACAATTGTATACCGTATACCTAAGAAGAAAATAATAAACATATTGATCATAGCAATGAAGGAATTTAATTAAATTATAATTCTTAATGATCGACGAAGTTTTTATTTTGTAGAATTCCATTATAAGTTATATCTATAATTAAAAGTAAACCACTTTTTGATTCTACATGAATTTTATTATGTGCGATGGGCCTATTTCGCCTTGTTAAGCTAGTAAATGCCCTAACTGGCCTATCGCACATAGTAAAATTCATGTAGAATCAAAAAGTGGTTTACTTTTAATAATTATAGATATAAATTATAATTCAATATTTCTTTAGCAAACTTCGTTTCTCGAAGAGTATCATGTAGAGTTTGTAGCAAGCGCATAGTCGAAATTTGTCGTGATGTTGTTTATGTGTACCTTATGCGTATATTTTCATATTGATATCAAATGTATTAAGAGCATTTATTTAGAGCTTCTTCTTCTTCGTTTAGTAGACCTGTTGGTCTGTAATGCAAAAACTTTGCCTCCTGCGATGACGAAGTTCAACTATCCTTCTATCTCTTGAGTGGTCTTCCGGGTAGACGGCGACTATCACTGTCCATTCTGGCTACGTGATCCCTCCACCGAACGATGTACTCTCTACTCCACATGTTATTCATATTTAAACATTGCGAACACGATCTCGGAGAGTTTTTCCAATGATTGACCTTAGAACCTTCATTTCCGTTGTCTTAGGAGCCCCTTGGTTCTTATAGTGTCGGCTCGCGTTTCCACTGCATATGTCATGATCAGTCGTAGGTACACATGTTTCATATATCCTGACCTTGCTGATTAATTTATTACTTATTGCCGATAAGTTTATTCTCTATGATTTCATATTTCAATTTTTTTTAAACACTCCTATGTTCGACGATATTGTTATTTTTTAATTTGTATTTTAAAAAGTATATTATATTAGAAATAATAATCTTATACTTGTTGCTGTCAATACGCATGTGTTTATTTTTCCAGACCATATTTTTAGACATCCAGATATGGGAGATAAATAATAATAATAATAATAAACACTTCCTTGCACCCTGCGCAAGTGGCGAGTTTATTTTCATATGGCAATTTCTTCCAACTAACCAGTGTTTCCAGCCCAGAGAAGCAATATTAACGTGAGAAATCAATTTAAATCATTTCTCTTCTGCTGGGGATCGAACCCAGGACGCCCGCACAGAAACCAAACGGCTTACCAACTGTGCTACGGCGGTTGGCATCATATCAAGTTAATAAAAGAAAAATAAGGATATGTAGTTTTCTAAGTCATTCTGACGTCGAAATGGCGATTGACATACAGTTAGCTGATATCAAGGCGTTTTAAACATTTTTTTTATATTTATATGAAATACAAAATTGTTTATTTTTTTCAAATGAATCAAGCTGAAAACAGTTTTAACATGCATTGTCATCGGGAATACACAAATCTTGAAACTAAGTTTCACTGGTCGTGAAGTAAGTTAATGATTGCAAAATTCCATTACCTACCTACAGACAAGTGATGTTATAGAAACTGTATAAAAAAATACTTTCAGAAACTATCTATCAAATTTCGAAAATGAAAAAAGTGAACACTTGTTTAATTAACTTTTTTTAATCTTTTCAGGGTAAGGTGGTGATTCGTCCAATAGCATTCAAGCCTATGAGTGTTCAAACAACTGTCAATGGACGACTATCCAATGCTGGAGAAAGATATGGATCTACACCGGTACTTACTGCCAGACCTGGATCACACATTACCATTTATGGAAGTACGTATAACTTAACACTATATTATTTACCTTATATTTTAACATAAGATTATGTTAGTATTAGCTGGTAATCCACGTCTCAGGGGTAAGTTGACGCAGAACTGTAACAGACCAATAGGCCTAAAAAGAGAGAAAGAAGTAGATGTTATGATAATACACACATTGAACTGGATTAATGCGAGTAAAACAAAAATGTAAATTTACTCGCATTCATCAATTATTTCCAAAATCATTTGAAAATTTTAATGATGTCCGAAAAATATGACAAAAGTAGTAAACGAATGATAAATATGTAGTATTTGCAACATTTGAAATATATTTTTTGAGTTTGGCTTTATTTATTTATTTATTAAGAGATCAAAACAATCACATATACACATTTTTGTTTTATAAATAATAAAGTTAATTTACATACCTATATATGCAATCACAATATTTCCCATAGAGAAGTTACAATGTAAACATAGACGTGCTTAGAGATTAAGATAGAGATAAAAGTAATAAAATATAAAAATATGTGCAATCACAATATTTCCCATAGAGAAGTTACATACAATGTAAACATAGACGTGCTTAGAGATTAAGATAGAGATAAAAGTAATAAAATATAAAAATATGTGCAATCACAATATTTCCCATAGAGAAGTTACATACAATGTAAACATAGACGTGCTTAGAGATTAAGATAGAGATAAAAGTAATAAAATATAAAAATATGTGCAATCACAATATTTCCCATAGAGAAGTTACATACAATGTAAACATAGACGTGCTTAGAGATTAAGATAGAGATAAAAGTAATAAAATATAAAAATATGTGCAATCACAATATTTCCCATAGAGAAGTTACATACAATGTAAACATAGACGTGCTTAGAGATTAAGATAGAGATAAAAGTAATAAAATATAAAAATATGTGCAATCACAATATTTCCCATAGAGAAGTTACATACAATGTAAACATAGACGTGCTTAGAGATTAAGATAGAGATAAAAGTAATAAAATATAAAAATATGTGCAATCACAATATTTCCCATAGAGAAGTTACATACAATGTAAACATAGACGTGCTTAGAGATTAAGATAGAGATAAAAGTAATAAAATATAAAAATATGTGCAATCACAATATTTCCCATAGAGAAGTTACATACAATGTAAACATAGACGTGCTTAGAGATTAAGATAGAGATAAAAGTAATAAAATATAAAAATATGTGCAATCACAATATTTCCCATAGAGAAGTTACATACAATGTAAACATAGACGTGCTTAGAGATTTAGATAGAGATAAAAGTAATAAAATATTATTCAAAATCAATACTTATTGAAAAAACATATTATGAAGTATTAAGTATAGTTTGGAATACACAAGAATGATATTTTATTAAAAAAAAAATCACTCAGTCATACCCAGGTCTGAAGAGGTTGTATCAGTGATCTTTTTTACAATTTCCCTTTTGACTTCTTAATATTTGAACTTAAACTATGCCATAGGCTTTGCGGAAGTACTTTTATTGAAAAGACGAGAAAAAAATTATAAATTGTAGATTAGAAAATATATATTTGTAAAAATATACTCTTAACACAACATTTTTTATACATTATGGGCCGGTATTACAGTCTCAGTTTAAGAGCTTAACTCTAATTTTGCAAAAATATGGCGTATTATAGTGTCCGTTTAGGCCTAATCTTCCCTCAAATACGTCACTAAAACGACAAATATTTCTGGCGGATTAAGTACTTAAGGGGAGACTGGTACTCCCAAGTGAATATTTGCATTAGCGATTCCTAATCTACTCAGCCAATACCAACACTATCGTTTTGAAACTAAAGACAAGTATAATTCATAGTTGTGTCTACAATTTGACAAATCCAGAATCATAATATTTGAAAATTCTCTCGATAAAAAAAAAATCCGAAATTTCCCCCGAAATTTGCAGGATTCTTACGTTATCCGTTTAATTTATTAGATGTAAAACTATAATTCAGCTGAAATATTGTTAAGTATGATGTCAACACATTGACAGTTTTATATTTTTTAATTTATGTCCTGATTTTTGAAAAAAAGGTATTATTCATATTGCGACTTACGTCGTTCCAGTTCGCGCTAGTCAAGTCGTACAAAATGTATGGCGGGACGAACCCAGCTGCTTCTACTTCAGTATGAGTGTAACATTTGAACGGGAAGGGTGTGTTACTCGTTTACGCGTCAATTATTACTACTCTCGCGCAAAACATGGCAAAAAATAAGAAGATACCTAAGCTTACCACGAGTCGGAAGGAATCCGCTAAACATAATACCTCACACATACCTCATGATGTTATTCATATTATGAATAACATCATGAGGTATGTTCCTACTTTTTTGCAATTGTCATACCTAGATAAAGAGTATAACAATTATTGAAAGTAGTAATTATTTATTATTATTAGTGAGTATTATAGGTATTTAATATTGAAATTTAATATTATATTTTTATTTACTTATTTTTCTTTTTGTACATATTATAAAAAAATAAATTGCACACTAGCGGGCTTATTGCCATTACGTAATTTCTTCCAACCAATCATAGGTGTTTAGTATTATAGTATAAATTGATATTTAGTATTATTGTATAATATTATAGGCCGACCGCCGTGGCACAGTTGGTAAGCCGTTCGGTTTCTGTGTGGGCATCCTGGGTTCGATTCCCAGCAGAGGAGAAATTTATTTCTCATGCAAATATTGCTTCTCTGGACTGGAAACACTGGTTAGTTGGAAGAAAGTGCCATACGGTAATAAACTCACCACTTGCGCAGGATGCAAGGAAGTGTTCATTATTATTCTTTATTTTTATAGGAAATAATAATAATAAACACTTCCTTGCACCCTGCGTATGTACCGAGTTTATTGCCATATGGCAATTTCTTTCAACTAACCAGTGTTTCCAGCCAGGAGAAGCAATATTAGCGTGAGAAATTAATTTTAATACATTTCACCTCTGCTGGGGATCGAAACCAGTACGCTCGCACCAAATGGTCAACCGACTGTTCCAAGAGAAGTATTTATTGAGTATAATTTTTTTTTCTAGTACGAGATCTTATTTATTTATATGCAGATTCTAGGTATTATATATTATTGGTATTTATTATTATGAGTATATAAATATTTAAATATTAATTGAGAGTATATAAATATTAATTGAAAAAGATGACGCATATTGGAAAAACAAAATGGAAAAAAAGAAAAAAAAGTGTTTGTTACCGGAAATTTGTGACCCCAGACATACTAGAAATATGCCCATTAGGGAATTAGAATAAATCATGTGTATTTTATTTTGTATAATTGTATTGCATCCAGGGGGGCAAGTCTGGTCAAACGGTGAAAAAAAAAACCCTCATGATCACCCATATCATGGATATAATTATCTTATGAATAATTATATATCAATAAGACAATTATATCCATGATATGGGTAATCATGAGGGTTTTGAATCCACCGTTTGACAAGACTTGCTCTCTTGACTTGGTTCTTGTTTGTCCTGTGTAATTTGTGAATAAATAAATATAGAAATATCTATTTTATGATCGTAGAATAACCATGGGAATTTTTAAACTAGTGCTGACCCAGAACAGACTGTCAACATTCTTCATTCATTCATGTGACGTTTATTATATTGTATTTAATTTTATTATTAGGTCTAATTTATTGAAATTTTTATAAATTTCATTTACAATTATTATTATTTTATGTGATGTTATAATATTGAATAAAGTTTTATTATTAGATAACTATGTAATTTTCTAAGGTGTTTGTATTGATCTATATACATATTGTACATACATACCTATCTACATGTTTATCAATTTCATTTCACGAAGATTGTAATTTTCAAAGGTGTTTGTATTGATCTAATTTATTGAAATGTTTATAAATTTCATTTACGATTATTATTATTTTATGTGATGTTATAATATTGAATAAAGTTTTATTATTAGGTAACTACGTAATTTTCTAAGGTGTTTGTATTGATCTATATACATATTGTACATACATACCTATCTACATGTTTATCAATTTCATTTCACGAAGATTGTAATTTTCAAAGGTGTTTGTATTGATCTAATTTATTGAAATGTTAATAAATTTAATTTACGATTATTATTATTTTGTTATAATATTGAATTGAGTTTATTATTAGGTAACTACGTAATTTTCTAAGGTGTTTGTATTGATCTACATACATACTGTACATACATACCTATCTACATGTTTATCAATTTCATTTCACGAAGATTGTAATTTTCAAAGGTGTTTGTATTGATCTAATTTATTGAAGTGTTTATAAATTTCATTTACGATTATTATTATTTGATGTGATGTTATAATATTGAATATAGTTTTATTATTAGATAACTACGTAATTTTCTAAGGTGTTTGTATTGATCTACATACATATTCTATATACATATCTATCGACATGTTTATTAATTTCTCGATGATTATAATATTATTTATACTATGGGTCGGCATCCATCGGCTTGCAAGATCCTCGGATTCACATTTAGACGTCTCGGATTCACAGGACGCCCGCACAGAAACCGAACGGCTTACCAACTGTGCCACAGCGGTCGGCACATATTTGTGTTAGGTATCTGAACCAAAGATCTCGGGTTCGATTCCCGGTGGAATAACAGTTTTAATTTGTGTAAGGTATCTGAACCAAAGGTCCCAGGTTCAATTCCCGGCGAAGACACAGTTTTAAATTGTGTTAGGTATTTGAACCAAAGGTCCCGGGTTCAATTCCCGGTGGAGACACAGTTTTTAGTTGTGTTAGGTATCTGAACCAAAGGTCCCAGGTTCAATTCCCGGCGAAGACACAGTTTTAAATTGTGTTAGGTATTTGAACCAAAGGTCCCGGGTTCAATTCCCGGTGGAGACACAGTTTTTAGTTGTGATAGGTATCTGAACCAAAGGTCCCAGGTTCAATTCCCGGCGAAGACACAGTTTTAAATTGTGTTAGGTATTTGAACCAAAGGTCCCGGGTTCAATTCCCGGTGGAGACAGTTTTTAGTTGTATTAGGTATCTGAACCAAAGGTCCCAGGTTCAATTCCCGGCGAAGGCACAGTTTTAAATTGTGTTAGGTATTTGAACCAAAGGTCCCGGGTTCAATTCCCGGTGGAGACACAGTTTTTCGTTGTGATAGGTATCTGAACCAAAGGTCCCAGGTTCAATTCCCGGCGAAGACACAGTTTTAAATTGTGTTAGGTATTTGAACCAAAGGTCCCGGGTTCGATTCCCGGTGGAGACACAGTTTTTAGTTGTGTTAGGTATCTGAACCAAAGGTCCCAGGTTCAATTCCCGGCGAAGACACAGTTTTAAATTGTGTTAGGTATTTGAACCAAAGGTCCCGGGTTCAATTCCCGGTGGAGACACAGTTTTTAGTTGTGTTAGGTATCTGAACCAAAGGTCCCGGGTTCAATTTCCGGTGGAGACACAGTTTTTAGTTGTGTTAGGTATCTGAACTAAAGGTCCCGGGTTCAATTCCCGGTAGAGTCACAGTTTTTAATTGTGTTAGGTATCTGAACCAAAGGTCCCGGGTTCGAATCCCGGTGGAAACACAGTTTTTAATTATGTTAGGTATCTGAATCAATGGTCCCGGGTTCAATTCCTGGAGGAGACACAGTTTTTAATTGTGTTAGGTATCTGAACCAAAGGTCCCGGGTTCGAATCCCAGTGGAAACACAGTTTTTAATTATGTTAGGTATCTGAATCAATGGTCCCGGGTTCAATTCCGGAGGAGACACAGTTGACACGATGATTATAATGTTATGTGTTGTCATGAATTTTATAATCAGGTACCTACGTAATTTTGTAAGGTGTTTGTGTTGATCTATTTATTGAAATGTTTATTAATTTCATTTCACGATGATTATAATTTTATGTGATGTTATAATAATATTTAAATGTTTATCGGCATCCAGCGGCTCCCAAGATTCACATATAGACAAAATACTATACTTCAAAAATATTTATAAAATATTAATTTGTCCCTTTTACAGCAAAAGTTTGCCGATCTAAGATTTATAACTATATATAATGATTAATTACTTTGGAATGAATGACCAGAAATATCAACTATTTATAAGATATTAGTAAGTATATAATATCTCGAAAAAAAAAACCTGTGAATAAATCATTATAAAACAATATCAATACAAAACAGAGGAAAAATATCGTGTTATTGTCAATAGCAAAATAGAAATAATGCAACAGGTTGGTGTGTACCAAATATAGGTACCTAGGTAGGTACTTTGGTGAACGTACTCACGCTACGATATGTACCTACGTAGTGGCGAGCGCGTGAGTCGGTTAGGAACACAGAGGAACGGGCACTGTTACAGCGGCATGCGCGGGGAAGTGGGGTACAACTGGGTACAACTCGCTAAAAATCCCCAGTGCATGTGCGGTCTTAACGGTGAGTCAACTGTCATTTCTCGACTCGTTGCTAGGCAACGAGTGTAGTTTCAGTGTTCTATCACTAGAAGCGTTAGTTGTATCGACGGTGGCGCCACACAACAAAACAAACTGACAGCCATATTGAAACGAACATGGGCATTTAAAAGCATTATTTTGGGAAAAAAATTAATTTACCATGTTGGATAATAAAACAATAGTATTTCAAGTTGTAGCGTCCCGTTTTGTAGTTCGTATTGTTTGAGGTTATTTAAAATTTGACAGATAATAACCACGGAAAAAGTAAAATATGTCTATAATTGAAGATTTAGTAACTGATATGTCATATTGCACTGTAATACGGAAATGGATTCAATCTCCCCTTAACATTAAATCTTGAGTTTAACAAACTCATTGAGTTGAGGACCGTCTGTAATACCGGCCCAAGTCCCTTAATTTATCATTTACACACGCTTAAGTTTTTGTATTGAGTTTTTGGGCCAAACGGTAAGGCGTCCTTGCTATGAACCAACGTTCATAAACGTTTTTCCAAAATAGGCGTAGATTATGAGGTATTTATTTAAAAACCTTCGCGGTATTTCACGATGATCATTTTTATTTTATAGTGTTTGAATATCGCGGCACTTTATTCGTGGGCTATGATTTGATGTTTTCGCAATACTTCGTTTCATAAATTATACCTAATCTTACCATCAAGAACGCTGCTATATGAAATCTGAGTATAATTAATAACTGTAGTGTCTTGTGATGAAACATTAAACATTGTTCAAGAGATCTTGGGTAATTTCAATTATAAGTACGATGATGTGTTGACAGGAATCGTAATATCTGGGGTAAGTTGCAAATATCATCACATTCATATTAAATTACTTTATTCGACTGAATAAGTTGTAGCAATCTATTCAAAGCGCCCCTGAGGTGAGGTTGTCACAGAAACGGCAATATATAAGTCATCCCAGTTCATTTATTATTTATAATAGGTATGCTAAACGAGCAATACAAGTTCATATTCTCAGCAGTTGACTTAAAATGATTTATCAAATATTAACTTTGTCGTATGTTTTAACAAAAAAAAGATTAACTATATTTTTAACTTTGTTTAGACCATATTTCGGTTGAACTTGCGACTGGTTTCGGAACTAAGGGTTCCCTCCTCAGTCTGATTTTCAACTAACGCAGAATGTGACGGTGTGCTTAAAAGGAGACTTTTGAATTGAAGTTTGGAGAGGGGTAATTAGGGGCTTAAGTACAAAATATAGGTACTAAGTTTAAAAATATTTTTTGTTCAAATGATTTTCTTTTATTCTTTCTATTTTCTCTCCCTTGTCATCATATATATTTTTTTATTTATTTAAGGGACCAACACAGTATATTTTTATTACACAATAGTTTTCTTTATTTTCAGTTTTAATTTATGTGCACTTCAGCGATATATAAAAAAAACACACACAAAATAAATAAAGATAAGCAAAGATTCCTCATATTTGCAATTGGTTTTGTTATTGTTCATCTGTTTTTGTTGTTCAATATGATAAATATTCTTTTTAAAAATTTCAATAAAACAAAACAATATTCCACTCCACCCATCTATCTTTTCTTCTTCAAGATACTCAATTTTTTTTTCGATATACTGTCATTTTTTCTTTTATTGTTTTTTACTTAGATATATATTTCTTATTCTTTATTATTATGTAGGTAGGTACATCATTCTGATGCATATTTTTGTTAATAATATATACATATATATATTTATATATATATATATATATATATATATATATATATATATATATATATATATATATATATATATATATATATATATATATATATATATATATATATATATATATATATATATATATATATATATATATATATATATATATATATATATATATATATATATATATATATATATATATATATATATATATATATATATATATATATATATATATATATATATATATATATATATATATATATATATATTATATATATATATATATATATATATATATATATATATATATATATATATATATATATATATATATATATATATATATATATATATATATATATATATATATATATATATATATATATATATATATATATATATATATATATATATATATATATATATATATATATATATATATATATATATATATATATATATATATATATATATATATATATATATATATATATATATATATATATATATATATATATATATATATATATATATATATATATATATATATATATATATATATATATATATATATATATATATATATATATATATATATATATATATATATATATATATATATATATATATATATATATATATATATATATATATATATATATATATATATATATATATATATATATAATGTCTTCAACTTTTATTCATATTTCACCGCTGTCTTGCAGTAAACATTTGTTTATCAACTAAAAAAACAAATAGTTGTTAAAAAAAATCACTTTATTTCAATCAATGTGATTAAAATTTGTGATTAAAGAATGTGTAGGTACCTACTATTACATTTATCAGCTTAGGGTGCAAAAGTAAACTACTAGTAGGTATATGTACTTGAAATGTTAAAAATCGATTTGGCGACGAACTTTAAATTAAAGAAATCTAGAATATTTTTAAAAAAACATTCAATTAACTCGCTGTTTTCATTCATCGTTTAACCTAGGAATTTTTAGTTAGTCTTGTGTGATGATTGGCCATGATTTCATTCATAATCCAGTCTGTCTCCATACGTAGGTAATAATATTGTGTGTGTTACGATATTGCAATACCTGTCAGACCATTTGACATGATGTATCCGTGATGAGGTGTATTATGCAATATTATATATATATATATATATATATATATATATATATATATATATATATATATATATATATATATATATATATATATATATATATATATATATATATATATATATATATATATATATATATATATATATATATATATATATATATATATATATATATATATATATATATATATATATATATATATATATATATATATATATATATATATATATATATATATATATATATATATATATATAATGTCTTCAACTTTTATTCATATTTCACCGCTGTCTTGCAGTAAACATTTGTTTATCAACTAAATAAACAAATAGTTGTTAAAAAAAATCACTTTATTTCAATCAATGTGATTAAAATTTGTGATTAAAGAATGTGTAGGTACCTACTATTACATTTATCAGCTTAGGGTGCAAAAGTAAACTACTAGTAGGTATATGTACTTGAAATGTTAAAAATCGATTTGGCGACGAACTTTAAATTAAAGAAATCTAGAATATTTTTAAAAAAACATTCAATTAACTCGCTGTTTTCATTCATCGTTTAACCTAGGAATTTTTAGTTAGTCTTGTGTGATGATTGGCCATGATTTCATTCATAATCCAGTCTGTCTCCATACGTAGGTAATAATATTGTGTGTGTTACGATATTGCAATACCTGTCAGACCATTTGACATGATGTATCCGTGATGAGGTGTATTATGCAATATTACATTTAACTATGTAAAGCGACGTATAATATTATTATGTGCAAAGATTAAATATAATAAGGAGCACAGCGTACACTGTGTTTATTAATTCTAGATGTATTTTGATATAGATATTGTAAGTTTTCAAACGGTAGATATGTTTTGTAGAAACTCGGAATCATTCGAAGCAGAATCCCATAGATTGTTAATCTAGCACATTTAGTCTTCTGCAATTGAGCTATCTCAATATCACAATAATTTTATAAGCTTGATTTATTTTATCTAACTGTATGCTAAATACATTTTCTTGTTGCAATTAACCATTTCCTATAAGAATTTCTCAATAGACTATTCTCATATACCTACTTATATATTTTGTTTTTTTTTTTCGTCCGTGAGAGAAAATATTTAAAAAAATATTTTACATACACCCTCAAAAGCGCTTCTATTTTATCCACGTCCCGAATACGTTATAATGATGTGGGAAGAATCATAATAAACATATTCTATTCTATTTTATTTTAGGCAACTCACCCTATAATGAGGACAATAAACATATAAAAAGACGAATAAAGACATCATGATAACATTATTAGCCGACGTGGCCGTTGACCGTTTATTAACGCGTAATATTATCTTACATTTTCATTATAAAAATTATTAATTAAAATATTTACATACAACATTGATATGAATTTCAACCCATTTATTTAGTAGCCTTAATCGATTCCATTTTTTTTTCATTAAAATTCGTAAAATGTGAAATTTCCCAATTCTAAAATTTTATTTGAAATATATATTATACAAAGGTATTTTTCCTTCCCGGATTCTGCGTCCTGTTTTTTATTTATATATATATTTAAAAAAATGGGCAACGTAGGTACAAAAAGAAAAATAATCAGACCCACCTTTGATTTCATGTTGCATGTGTGTACTCACTGCTGGTAACAAAAAAAAGGAATTATTCCTGTCTTATGTGACTCCGGAAAAGGGTCCTGGATATATAGAATAATAGAATATGCCCACGGAACTGTTCCTTACCAAATTATTATATGTGATAAGGCGTTAGTGTTTTGTTTGTCTAAAAAGAATGTTGATAAATGCCTTGGGTTCTGTTTGGTATGTTGGTGTTAATAATTTTTAGTAGGTCTGTACTGTCAATATTCGAGTTTATTATGTCATAAAGGTAACTTAATTAACATACTTTAATTTAATTCCTATTGCAATTATTATAATGTAGGTACAACTATTCTTATTTATTTTTGTATTTCTAAGGTTTTATTGTCATCATAAAAATCTGATTGCAGCCATCAAGCATTTCAATATATATTTACATGCTGAATAATTTATCATCTTCTTTAAACTATTTTATACCATGTACTTCATATTGGATACTTATGATATTTTTATTACATCAATTTTTCAGCGGTTGTCATGTGGATTATGGAAACTATAAATTATATCGTAGTGACACGTGTCACATCTCAAATATGCAAGCAAATATTACTCTTGTGATTGTTTCGTTTTCAACATAATATGTAACGATTTTAATATTTTTTTTTGCTCAAAATATTTTTTTGTATGAATTAATGATATATGTATACCTTTACAAACGAGCATTTTCAGTCAAGTTAATAAGTTGGAAGTACCTACATATAATATATGTATAGTGTAAGTAAACGTATTTAGATATTATATATGGTAATCTCACCCACAGCTTGTAGGAGGATTATCTCAGTAATACAATCTTGAAAATACATACATAGGTACATTATTATGTCTGTGACCACGTATGAAAGAAAAATTCCATAAAAATTCAATTTACATACGTTTTTCCACTTCAACGGCGCCTGACATAACGACACAAATATCGAGGCTGAAATAAACATATTATAATAACATCTTTAAATTTACTGGAATCATAAATTTGCCCTATTGGGACTATGACGAAATTAATATAGACTATAAATGATATCATCAACATTTTGTTCTGATTTTTAATGTCGCGGTACTGAGAACATTTTTTGACAAAAGCATGTGTAGATACTACGAGTTTCGTCTTGATGTTTTTGGATGTATGACGTATGGTTATCGTCCACATAGGCGCAGCGTACGGATCAAATTTTTGTCTCCTAGCAACGACGTCAGTTATACCTACCTACTGTCCATCCGATGCGCGCGTATGTTCCTATATAAAGAATACTAAAATCTAGCGATACTTTCAAGACTCAGACCGCATGTGTCGCCGTAAGATCAGGGGGGCAAGTGTAGTCCAACCGGCGAAATCAAAACCCGCGTGATTACCCATATCATGAATATAATTATCATATGGAGTTCTATGACATCTAAAGATATTATAGAACTCCACATAATAATTATATCCATGATATGGGTAATCGTGAGGATTTCGATTTCGCCGGTTGGACAAGACTTGCCCCCCAGGCTTTGCACGACCATGAGTCTTGCAAAACCTACTCTTGGAAAATTTTTAAAAGGAACTTGGGCAAGGCCTTGGAAAATTTTAAAAAGGAACTTTTTCATTTTCAATTAAAAATAGATGTTAGCCCTTACAGTACCAGCTACTTATGAACAAATAATATTGTGCTAATATCAAATTAGTATCTCCATTAACATACTAATGAACATGCTAAAATATTTTTTTATTTGTTTATTTCTGCATAAATTATTTAAAGGTTCGAATGCATGATTTAAAAATTATGTTTATGAAGGCATATATACTCAAACATCGCATTTCGAAATCAATTTTCTCAAAAATGTTAAATAGTGTTTCGAAAAAAAAACATCATAAGTATTACCACCTCTAGCGATACCACCTCAGAACAGGCCTGGCCTAGTGAGGTGGTCCAAACCAAACCAATTTATTTGTTATGCTTATATAAAATTATGTAAATTTTGGTATATGTAATAAAAAAAAATTTAAAGATTGTTTTACTGAATGAGTGTTACATATTTTAAACATTTAGCAAAAACTCTCTTGAAAAATATTTTTTTAGATTACTCCATAACTTTATGTCGAAGAGAATCTTTTTGTTCTTAAAGAGTGCATAAAATTAAACTGAATGTTCGTGATAGTTTTTTCGTTTCAAGTCAGGTTTGTTCTGAAACTGCAAAAAAAATAACAAACTTAAGATTTACCTTACTATTTATTAGTGTATTAGGCAGTTTTGATATATCATATTGTCTGTTACTAGATTTAGAGTTATATACCCTCTTAATTGAGCATTATTAAATTGTAAAAATCAGTGTTAATTAATTTTCCAAATTAATTAACAAATCTCCCGTGTAATTTTCCAGGCAGTAGCGATTTGCGACACCATCATTCTGGCTCGTCCAACTACTCCCTGGACAGGAAGCTGCTCTCCTCATCATCCTGCGCATCTTCAACCTCTCCACCACCTCTGTCCTCACTGCCACTACCCACTGGAAGGAAGATGATCAACTATGACTCCTTAGAGAGTGTCAGAAGGTCTCCAATATCCAGCAACAATAGCCAGACTAATGGGTAAGACCAGATTTTTTTAGGTTATTATTACAAATGTATAACGCCAAATAAGAAGGTACCTACAATCCTACATTATACCGATCAAATCTTAATTTTTTTATAATATATTTAAGAGATATTTTTTTTCAATTCAGAAAATTATTTAATATTGCCTTTAACATACTTATAATATCAGATTACATACAAAAACAAAAATTATAATACATTAATGTTATTTTATAAGAATGATATTAATGAGCTAAAAATGTTTCGTCTAGAATGAATCAACAACGACATCTATGAAACCTTTTCAACGTTTTAGCATCGAGACATCTATGTTTCACTGTTTAAAACTTATTAGGTATCGCTATTATTCGAAAGATGGCGTAAAATAAAATTAATTCATCGCGCAGTCAATGGATAATAAACGTTGAAAAACGTATAATTTAAATTGCACACATTTTTTAATTGATTTGTTTTTTTTTTTAACGTAATTTTTCGTATCTTTTGATTAATCGTTCAAAACTATTCGTTATGCATAATAGGTACTATTCTATTGACTCAAAGATGGCAATTTGTACCGGATGAATATAACGAGTTGGTAGCAAATACTACATGGCCGGATAAATCATAGAACAATCAGGAACATGAAGTCAGGGCGGTTGTCTGAAAAAGGGCGCTTAAAATCCTAAAATGTTAATTATATAAATCAAAAATCGTTAATTATATAAACCGAGGTATGGAGCTTGGTTCCCTTTGCCTACTCGGAAAGAGGCTCGGCGTGATGGTGTGTATGTAAAAAATTGTCAATGATTTGTCATTTTAGACCCGACGTAATTTTAAATAATTCAAAATTGTTCTACAATTAAAATTACAAAAAATGTAGGTGGTGGGCCGGGTGGTTTCATATATATTGCTACGGGCGCAAAAACACGTTTATCCGGCCCTGAAATACATAGGTTTATTTATTCAATAGCAATATTTTTCAGTCCATTGATTTAATTTAAAAAGAATACGAAAAAATATAACGAATATCCGTATCAACAAACCAAGTTGTTTTCCCTGGCTGATTATTTGGTATTTAGTTTACTCAAATCAACGCCGATGTACGATTTTTCACTGTCTCTTCCAATTTTAAGCTATGTGATTGAGGATGAGCTATATAATTATCTTCCTCCTACTTGGCTACTTTCATTACATAACTAATTTAATGTCCCCTTTAAAATGAATATAACACCGCAAACATAAATTTACATATTTATGTAAGTACCTACCTACCTTCCAGTAAAGTAGTATAACAACCCAATTAGAGATTCATATTTTTTATTGTGTAGATATTATCTTCCGTTCTTACACACTTTGTATGCAGATCAAAATTTTTGACAATGCAACAATTTGAGTGCATACCAACTCAAGTAAACTAAACTAGGTACATACCTACATCTATGTGATAATGTCGCGCAATTATTTTGAGTAGTCTCAATTGCATGTAAATTGTACCATTGTTTGTTCGAGCAAACAATGGCAGTCTATATTGTCTAACAGCAATTACCTTAATATGACGATAAACAGAATTATTATTTAGAACAAGATATACTTGCATAGGAAGTATAGAATAAAATCTTGCATAGAATTTTTCTTACGTTTTCATACCTTCCCAAACCCAACAATAGATTTGTTGTATTTATATACTTTCGAATAGGTATTGCTTTTCTGGTGATACC
Organism: Molanna angustata; assembly: GCA_963576475.1. NCBI lineage: Eukaryota > Metazoa > Arthropoda > Insecta > Trichoptera > Molannidae > Molanna > Molanna angustata. The sequence goes on along the minus strand of OY754974.1, from coordinate 19,610,802 downwards.
TAATTATTTATTTGTTGTACCTATATACTTTTTTATGTATAAGTTATCGCCAAATAACGTGAACATTCAGCCGAGGAGGTGGGTGATTTGCACGTAAACCAACTTTAAATCAAAAATTTAAATCTTCTATATTTGAATGATTTTCTTCCTCCTTGGCCTCATGACTGAGGGTGGCAGCTACAGTTATTCGCCTACCGAAAGGTTCGCTTCCATCCAGTAGCGGACATGACTTGGGGATAGGTTGCGGTCATAGTGACCTAGCCAGTAAAGTTGGGGGTGGCCGCAGCCCCATCCTAGGATTCTGGGGAAAAGGACGACCCCCTCTTCAGTGCTTCAATGCACAGATGCCCTAATGCCTCGCTCGATGGTCACTCATCATACGCAGCGTTAATCCGTCAACATGAGTGCTAAGGAGGGGGGGGAAGCTCCCCGTCAGTGGCTTGTAGGTACTTGATCAAATCTTGATTGGCGGGAAACCTGCCACGACATGTCGGTACTTGATCCAAGCTTGATTGACAGGAGACCCGCCATGACATGTCGGTAGGTACTTGTTCCAAGCTTAATTGGCGGGAGACTCGCCACGACATGTTGGTACTTGATCCAAGCTTGATTGGCGGGAAACCTGCCACGACACGCGACATGTCGGTACCTACTTGATCCAAGCTTGATTGGCGGGAGACTCGCCACGACATATCGGTACTTGATCCAAGCTTAATTGGCGTGAAACCTGCCACGACATGTCGGTACTTAATCCAAGCTTGATTGGCGGGAGACCCGCCACGACATATCGGTACTTGATGCAAGCTCGATCCGGCGAGCTCGAGTTTGCCGGTCATTTGAGGTTGGCCTCTTAGGGGTAGTGGTATGAAATATGCTTGTTGAAAGTCCCTGTGTCGTCTGACGAGCGGCAGCTACAAGGATGGACAGGACTTAAATTTCCTAATGGAGTGGGGTAGGAGAATGCGAAAATATTCTTATGTAACGGACTTGACAGGTCGCTCCTCTGAGGGAACTCTGGATCTTCCCTCCACGCCTCGCATTACGACGAACTTCTCGAGGTTATCTGGGGTTATATCGAGGTTATTTGAGTGATACGAATACACAAAAGCCAAATTTTCAATATATAAGAATTAATGGATCAACATTTATTATTGCCAGGCATTCTATGTCTTCGTGTGTTGATTGGAACATTTTTTATTAGTCTATTAATTCGACTTAAAAAAATTGATCTGGTCCGGTATAGTGGCACTACATTATAATAATTATCCTCAAAATCCTCAAAATATTTGGCCATAAAATTGGGTGGTTTGCGAACACACGTGATCAAATCAACCAAGCATAAAACCCATATTTATTTTTAGCACACACACGTTTTCTATAATGTTTAGTTGGGAAGAAAAGTAAAACCTATTTTTTAGAGCATGGAACTTCTCTGCACAATTAAGTACCGAGTTGGTGTAGTGTGTCTTTGTTAAAAAAATACTAATCAATATTCTTATACTGGTAGGTACATCAACATTTTTTGAACCTGTGATAAACCAATTTAATTTATTAGCATCCATCACCGCAGACAAGTGCCGGTACTAAATACTCGTAAAATTTATTGTATTTCCTTAAAAACCAATTTGGTTTTACGTTTTGTTTATTGTACATAGACTATTTAAACACCCACATAACACAGGTAGATAATTGAACTTACCTTGGATCATCACTTATCTTAATGGATACAAATTACCTGTGATTCTTTTTAGGAATACCCCAGTTGATTTATTTACCAAAAGCGTAGGTGTCTAGTCACTAATTAGCATTAGAAAACACTACAAGATCATGTAACTCACTGAAGCACATCAAACATTTTTACTTTCTCGAAAGTTTAATAATAAACTATGCATAATGTTTACTTATACGCAATCTATTGTACCGTCCAACTTCCCTGTGTGAAGGTGATATGGTGATTTGTGACGACTTGTGAGCTCAGAAACATAATATGTCAACTATTATAATGATTATATTCCTTTCTCACTCCTTCTGTACTTAGGTTTTCTTATAGCCTAAGAATAAAATAATAAAGTAATATTTTTATATGAAAATGAAATTAAATCTCATTACAACGGGAATGTCCCTCTTGGTAAACAACCTGTGCCAACAAATATATTCAAATTGCGGAGATTATACAGAATAATATTTTTAAAATAAATCATATTAATAAAACAGTGTGTGCATCTGTGCCCGGAATATCGAGGAACTTGTGATAGGTAGGGGCTTGAAATTTTGTACGAGTCTTTCTGAGAGGTTAAAATACCCGCTGCAACTAATACGTGTGCGAGAGGTAAGTTTTATAAAGACAAACATTCATGCAAACGAACAATTTCAACATTTTTTTGACGTTAATTTCACAACAGAAATCAACTAGAATTTTTAACATTTTTTTTTAATTAATATACTTACCTATCTTAATATTTTTTTTATTTGAAAATATTCGTGTAGGTATTTAAAAAAATATTGAATATACAATAGAGTGAATTCATACCCATATTATATATTGAAAATTAATTACTTATTGATCAATTAGTTCGACTAACAATATATTTGCCGTTCACTCTTCATATTAAGCAATTGATAATTAGATTGTACGTTATTTTTGCTCAAGATAGATATTTGCACAGCGATTGATATAATTATACAGTTTTAATTACACACTGGATATTAATTAAAGTGAAAACGAAAACATCCGCTGATATGCTGTAAAAAAGGTTTTATTTGTGGATATTCCATAACTGAATAAAACATAGACTCATTAATTTGTTAGTAAAGAAACATATACATATTATGTTACCAACAAAAATAATCCATTTACAATTATTCAAGATATTTAAACAAATGACCAAATAATGAAAAAAATGTATAAAACATTTTTTTATAACATAAGAAATTATATATACATATATGTATATACACATCAAAGTTTAACAGTATAGGTAGGTACTTATATTTTATCCGTATAATATATAAGGTACTAGCGTACCCGACAGACGTTGTCCTGCCCGAACTGTTTGTGAACCAAAAAAAATATATGTAAGATATATTTGAATCATATATTATTAACCGCGCAAACTTACAATTTCTTGTCAGATGTGCCGCTAAACACTTTGAGGTTAGATTGATTGTCATTTCGTATATAATTGCAATACAGCATATATGTATGTATGATCTGGACACGGAAACGAATGAATAATAACGAAACAGTGAACAGAAAATAAAATTCCATGCACATGTATGTAATTGAAATATGAATAATACCGAAACAGAACGAAAAGCGCTTTAAATGTCAAAAAAATCCAAACTACGATGCCAGATGGAAGAAACTAAACATTGATAATTCGACATTAGCGCCACTTGTTATAATTTATAGTCATAAAAAATCACATTTTATATTTTTCTTTTATTATATTAATATTTAAAATTCCATTTTGTGAATCTAAACCATTCAGGGACTCATACAAATACACATAAAAAAATTCATCAAAATTGGTTCAGCCGTTTAGGAAGAGTTCAGTGACATACACACGTACAGAATAATTATATATATAAAGATACGGCATACTTACATACCTATTCATATATACATGTACTCATTCGAGGTTTAAATAAAGTGAATTTATAAAATATAAACAAATTATAATAATAACATACGATTTCATTAATTTTGCGTATGTATTTGATTTTAACTCTATAGGATGTTTTATTATAAAATCAAAGCTTCCTACACTTTCATAAAACAGAAAAAAAAAACAAAATTAATTTGCGTTTATATTCTTACAAATAAATGACAATTTCTGTTGTAAATTTATTTTTTAAATATTATGATGTACATTTATGACACATTTTCAAACACATTTATGACACATTTTCATTGGACATTTATGACACATTTTCAAAAATAAATTTTCAACAAAAAAATATATACATCTTCCTATGTTCCCTAAAATAAGCAAATATATGCTTGTGCTATAGGTGAACGAAATCGGTCGAGGCAGGATTCGAACTCGTGACCACTGGATTACTAGCCCAGCCCGCTAACCGCTCTGCCATCGACCCATCTAAATGTATCATTTATAACACATTTTCAAACAAATTTGTAGAATTAAATCAATTTTTTTAAGTTTTTGAGTTTCCGTAGTTAATATTTATACTCGGTTGATAAAATAGTATTTATTTTAGTATTCCCAACATTACGTGTAGTACTTTTTATATGACTAGTGAATATCTATAAAATAAAATATAAAGAAATCAACATTGAAGTTAGAAAATTAATCAATTTACAGTTACTTGAAATTATTTCTCACCTTATTCGTGAATTTCCATATTTTAGTAGAAATACATTGTACAGGGTGTTTAAAAAAAGCTTATAGGTATTTGATTTAATTATATTAAATTTGCTTTTCTTTTATATGAAAATCACTTTGAAAACGAGGGCGAGTTAAATTATTCGCGGTGAATAATAGATTGTGCGATAAATCCTTTATATGTCTTCGTAAAAACAAACTATCGATAACCAGTTGTTAGAGATAACGTATGGACAAACTAATTTATTAGTTTCAATCGATGAATATTATGTAGTTATATGTAAACACATTGCCAGATTTCTGATTGTAATATTGTTCACTTAAATAACACAGTTTGATAAAATTGCGATCAGATGTGATAGATGAGTAATAATTTATATATTCATAGAACAATTGTGACAAAGGAATAAGTCAAAATTACGAACTGGTCTTGTTTACCTAATAATTCCCTATAACTAATTATTGATTGGTGTTTTATTTGCATGTCTTCTGAATCACCATTTTTAAAACCAAATATCCTCTCATTGGAACAACTTATTGTTTGTAAAAATTTGTTAAAAAATAATTGGTTTATTCATTCATTCATACTATCACGGCATATCCCACAATGTGAGTTAACCAGCGACCTGTGTTCGGGTGTGCATTACCTTATAAAAAGAAGCACGACACATGTGTGTATCACCACACTCCAGTCTCGTCTCACAGCATTCAGAATGGATGGTGAGCCATAATGCTGAACTATGTAAGATGTTATTTTTTGCCTCTTGTATTTTCGATTAGACCCGGCTCTTACGGGACAACCGAAAACGATGATGAAAAGAGTGGAAACACTATTCTAAGCCGGTGCCCACAGCAAGCAAAGAATTGTTTCATAATAAATAAAAAGATATAACTAATATGTTAAATAATAAATTCAAAAGAAAAATAAAAGATAAAATAGACTATTAAATATTGACTAATTTGTAAATGATGCACATCTCACTTCATTTTGTATATCAATTGTGCTGTATATATATATATATCTTTTGTTATTAAATGTCTCCTTTATACACGAGTAAATAAATAAATATAATAATTTCTCGTAATTAAAATTAACAAATAAAAACATCGCAACAAAAGAAATGTAATAAACTGTAATAAATAACCAAAAAATAACAAAACAAAACATTAGAAAAAACAGAAGTAGGTATGCACATAACATAATACATAAAAAAACATATAAACAATATAAAATAAACATAAAACACTTCAATTAGTGTTTTATGTTTATGCCATTTTCAAAATACATATTTACTTAAAATTGACGACATTTGAATCAATCCTAACGATAATTTTGACATTTTTGCAATCCTCAGCTTTTGATTTTATCAATTTTATATATAGCAGAACTCCATTATTAGCTGTTTCATTTATTTATTTCTTATTTTTTTGAAGACTAAAATATACCTATACATACATTACCTATAGTGCTACATACTTTATGGGATATTCGTTTCGCCAGGTTTGAAATCTACGTCGATTTATTTCTATGACATAAATAATTTCTAATTTTAGGGGACGTCTGAAAGGGGAGAGTTATGAAGTTTAAACAATTTGTGTAAAAAAACGTACATTGAAAAAATGTCAATTTCGCGTAATTTTAAAATATCATGACGTAAGTATAAATTAGGTGCGGTCTCCTAAAATAATGAAATAATCATTTAATATTACGCTATCATTGAAATGTGTAAGATGGAATCCAATTATTTGAGTAAATAACGAAGTATTATGATGCCCATCCTCTTAAAAATTTATCACATTAAATAATAGTTTCATTTTTCAAATAATAACATTATGGAATACAAAATAGTCCACTATCATATAAATTTACGTGATATTCATAAATAAGATTATAATCATAAAAAAACAGTGACGAGTCACCGTATTTGATTTCACATTTTATTATGAAGAAGTGTCACTGAAAATATGATGAAGTCCCCTAATTTAGTGTGATAAAATTATGTGAAAATTTTAAGGTATGGAACATTCAATTATAGTACAGTCATATTATTTTATGTGAAACATACTAAAATACGATAACAGAATCTTCTTATTTTCAGAGTAAGCATCAAATTTTCAATTATACATAAAGTAAATAAATTAAGAGAAATCCCACCAAAAAAAGTGCTTGCACTAGGGCAACATATCTCGTGATTGGATCTTTCATGTGTTGTATTGTATAAATAGAATAAATATAAAAAACATTGCATATAGGTATGTATTTCTACGTAAATGGAAGAAATATCTGAAAGAAAATGTAATAAATGAACTATTTTTAAATTGATAGCATTCTGCATGCTTTAAATAAGTGAATTAAAAACGAATTATTCTACTTATCTTCTGAAATCTCTAAATAATTTTCAACGTTTATATAATCGATTTATAATTTAGATTAAACGTCCGTTTCGCAGTGGTCAAAAATGTTTTTTTTATTATCATTCGAGAATATTTACTTTTGGACAATAAATGTATTATTTTGCGATAAATCTTTAATGGCAAACAAAGTAGAAATAAAGAAAACTTAAATGACATTGTGTGTTTGGACATTTTGAAAGTGGCAATTTCCTCGCTGCGGGAGAAAATTGAGTTGAATATTATTTTCAAACTAAACTGCGATCAGTGGCATTGGAACTTAAGTGCGGTTCAGTTAACTCATCAGTTAAATAATATTATTCTTCTTTGTATTATTGTTGTTAATCCGTGTTATCGCTTGATTTTACTGCCTCAGTCAGGAATAACTCTTGCGGTGTTTTGACTCAGTCTTGTATCGATGTTAGTGACATATAGACGAACCTTTACTGTAGTTAGATTAAAATATTTGCAAAACAAATATATTTTTAGTCAATAATAATAACATAATATCTGTATTTGATATAACAAATAATAATCTGTGTTCAGTTTTGGTGTTTAAATTGTGATATTTTGAGTTCTATTTGGATAATAATTATAAAAAAATTAAAACCAGGTAATTTTGTTTTTAATACCAGTCAATTTTGTTTTTAAAACAGGTAACTTTGTTTTTAAAATCAGGTTAATTTGTTATTTGATTTTATCTTTGTTTTTACAATAAGATTATATTTTCAAAATTCACTTGAATGTTAGATTTTTTAAGCAGTTAGTATTTTTTCTTTATAAATATAATGTTTTTAAAATATACCCATATATATAAACATGCCATTACGCCGTTTCCTTATTTAGGGTAGGCAGAGATAACCAAACACCATACTCTTCTATCTTGACATACATGTTTTTCCTCATTTACATCCACACATCGCGTCATACATGCTCTCCTATTATACTATCTTCGTATGGTCCCATTTTCAAAATCTCATTTATGATAAAATGATAAAAATTTGAGTTTATGTGAATATATTTTCTGAATTAAGCGAAAAGACTTAAAAACCGACGTCCATGTCTTATTGACATACATCAAAGTAAGGATATTAGCTGTTTAATAGTGTACCTACATCGAGCTTTTACATACCTAATTGAATAATTTTATAACACTTTTATTGAAGAATATTATCATGCTCTAAATTGAATAAAATACTTCAATCGCAGCTGGTTTCATTGAAAACTCTTATCAAAACAAACAATCGAGATAAGATATAGCAAATAATGCATCATGCGTTTGTCGTAGATCGATCTATAACTTTGACAGATCATTACATGTCTAGGCACTTTAGGAACATGACATAAACATACCATTTTTGTAGAATATAAAATAATCGAAATGCCTTTTTATATATTTGCTTCAATTACGTCTAAACATTATCTCATACACGTAGATATTTTAATGTAGATACAACAAATCTGTTAAAATAGATAAAATCTTCATTACTCATAAACCGTATTTAAAAATTACTTCACGGACATCGCGTTTTCGACCCCTTATACTTGTTCCTGAAATAGATATTTAGGATATTTATAGATTTATAGAGGGATTCGAACAGTATTTACTGGCCTTAAATAATTATTATTTTAACCAATATTTTATTTATCTTCCGTTTCCGATAGTTGTTTAAATTACATCCAGTAAAATCTGTTTTACAAATAAATAAATAATATGGTTAATAAAACTGTTTACATTTGTTTATTCAAGGTTCGCATGTCTGTTATTTGATCCATGTTCGCAATATCAGTACCTACAGTCAGAGAATTAATATTAATAGAAATACATACAAAGATTTTTTAGGCAATACCTTAACATAAACAATAGAAACTCGCCAATAAGTCATGCCACTTTGATTTTCAGTTATGTATAATGTACTCATTTGTTACAATCTATATTCCATTTATAAATTTAAAAATAGAATACAATACAGAACGAAATATTACATAGAGTATTTTTATGGATTAGGTGTCTACATAAATTTAAAAATGGAACAAGATGTCAGACTAGGTTTTAGATGGATTTTGAAAAACGAGATATTAAATCTATTACCTACTGCTTATTAGATAGCCATTAAATTTTGAAAATGGAACATGGAAACAGAATATGTATTATAACATTCCGTATAATGGTTATAATGGAAAGGTTATAAGGTTCCGTATAATGGAAAAGACATGAACTGCGCCACATATGTTAAGCTGAAGAGTTGAAGAGGGCTGCAGAAGATAGAGCGAAGTGGAAATCGAGATGTAGACTTCTTTTGCAAACCAATCCGCAGGATTGAGACTGGAGGGAGAGAATGGTTATCGCCCTCAGTTCCGCATCGTACGGATCGGACGCATCTTATCAAACGGATTGCACGCATAGGACAGTCGGCGTCGGTAATACCAACGCCATTGCTCGTAAACGCAAAATTCCCATGTGTGTCATCAGTGGACGCACTCCGCTATATTCTGTTATAATAAATGTGTTCTCAGGATGTCAACAATCCGATTGCAGCGGATACGTACAGTGCACGCACTACCACAAACTTGATACGATCCGTAGATGCGGAACTCTTGACGCTAACCTTAAGATAGCCATATAAATTTGAAAATGGAACGCGGCAATGAAATATTAAGTATTTTAGATAGGTTTTTAAATTTTAAAATGGAACACAGTGTCTAATATTCATACATACGATTTTTCTTCCCAACGTTCACCATTTTTGTCTTTTGTTGTGATTGTGTGACTTTATAAAATATAATTTATTTCAATCTGTTTTTCTTTTATTATAAAACAATTTACAATATTGTTAAAACTATATTTGCAGTAATAAATTAATAAAATAAGTTGCTAAAAAATCCCCGCGTTCAAATTGTTGAACATCGTCGCGTCGTTAAGATACTGATTTCGCTTGTTTTATTTAATTCACTTTTCTCTTTGAATGTAAACGATTTGAATATTTTAATATCGTTGTTATTTTTTTGTGCGCCGTAATCATAGTGTAATGATTTTCTTAAGTTACATGAACTTAAAACACGTGCATGGCAATTTGAGTTATTTTCGTCTTCTTCCATGCTTGGCGCTTTCCATTGTTAACTTTAGCGGAACAGTTCTGCCGATGACGGCTTACCGAAGTGTGATTCCTCTATTAGTGACGAAGAACGTTGACTTGGATCTTATATTGTTTTCGTAATACTACAACAAGTAGTGAGGATACATCACCAGTTTTAATTTTTGTGGTATATTCTTGTATACCTATTGTACGGATAACCCGCAGAATGGACAGCAAATAACTGTGCGGTGAATTAAAACACACATGTCGACAGTTTATTTGAAGTAATAACTCACAAGTCGTGCTGTTATTAACCTCAAACTAATGTGTATGAATAGTTTTATTCGTTTTCGAACAAAGCATAACAATTAACAATTAATGTTTGTCGTATTTTTAGAAAAAGAGAGAAGCCCTCTTGTGTAAAAACATTTCATAGAACCTCATTTGTTGTTATATCTACTTGTCATCTCAAGTTTGTCTTGTTTATTTTCTAAGCAATGTTTAGACTATGTAGATAGAAGTCAAAAGAAGTTATAAGTCTTAATATAAAAGTATTTATTTAATATTTTAAGTCTTAATATCAGAAGTATGGAATTCTTAATATCACTGAAACACCCAATCAGCGTCTAATCTGGACCATTAAATAATACTTAACTAAATCAGACGTCAAATCATTTTAACAAGAAAATTCGGTAATTTGTTGTTTAAAAGTACTGTCCCTCGCCGATCGCGATAACTTTTATATCAATAGATAGATTAACGCGTTTAAATTACGGGAAAAATAAAAACCTTTGGCGGTAAAGCTTAAAAAAATTACTAAAAAATAAATAAAAAATGTATGAAGGAATCCATAATAAAAATGGCTGGTTTCCTGACTCTATTCATGTTTCCGAAATTCACCACTAGACTTGAACACTAGCGCAATGCACAAAATAATATTTAAATAATATTCGCATTTTCATTTCTTGAAAAATTTATGACTCCATTTTGATAGTTAATGCAACTCACAAAGTCGCAGTCGCAAAGATAACTACATAAAAACCTAACCAACCTATTCCTACCAAAAAGCTAGCACTTTTGCGACTCACTTTTTCATCGTATACTGTATAATACTATTTATAGCACGGGTGTAAATGTAGCAAATTGCGATTCTATTATTGTTTATAATTTGCTTTCAAAACGGTAAGCAGAATTGACAGTGAGTTTCGGAAATTCCAATTTTGTCAGAAAAATAACAAATTGTAATGAATTTTTCCATACAATTTTCGTAAGTTTATTTATTTTTTTATAATTTTTTAAAGCCTTCCCGCCAAATGTTTTTGTTTTTCCCGTAATATATACGCTTTATCTATCTATTGATATAAAAAATATTACGATCAGCCAGGGACAGTACTTGTTAACAATTACCGAAAATTCAACTAGGGTTTTAGGGTCTTCAACAAAGTTTTTCTTTCTATGGTAATTATTGGATTGATCTTTCTCCAACATTTGTTTTTTTGGTTCGGTTTATGTCTTTTCTAGATATGAAATTAAAGTCGGTTCCGAGTTGGTTCTTATTTCAAATATAATTTGGCAATAATTTTCTTATCTATCTAACAAATATTTTCAGAAACTGGAATATTTTACTGTCTTGAATCTTGAATTGTTTACTTTCTTTGCCAAAATTAGATATTATGTGTATCAATTACTTTATTGATGATTGGTTTAAAATATAATTGATTCATGTACTTTTTTATAGAACTACTGGTCGCTTTATATTATGTTGTATTTATGACCATGAGATTTTGAACCATGTTTCACGGTCACCAAACACCTTACATTGAATTATGTAGTAGCTAATTATATTTTTGTACTGTAATAGATTGGTTCAGGTACGTTTTCTATGTCATATCTTGTCTTAAATCATACATATGATGTACACAATACACAACGTAATTAGATTTTTTTTTATAAGATGAGATGTCGTAAAAAACGTATCGCTATTGTCGGATCATTACCTATCTTGAACATATAGGTATACTGAAAAATAAATAAAAAAATAATAATGTCAATTAGGTATGTCATCTCTAAAAGCTTTGAAATATTATACCTAGTTATCATGTTAATTTATCTATTTATTCATTTATTTATTCATCCCAAAGACTCACCAACAGGCAAAGAGTACATGTAGGTATATCACAATGATACGAACGCTGTCTTCATTTCTCCACAAATTGCCCAATTAGTGGTGAATACAATTTAAATCTATTTTGATGCTATTTGTTATTTTGGGTTTGTGTTATTTTTTGAACAAAAAATAGTGAAATTTTGATATTGTTACCCACTTTACACGATTCAAGACGAACATAGCATAGAATTGATAAAAAAATAATTTTTAAAAATTGTAAATTCTGAATGCTGGCTTTATAATTATAAAATCGCCCTACGTTGGTTAGTTGGTTAGATATCTGACTGCTGAGCCAAAGGTCCGAATTCGATATCCAGTAAAGACACAGCTTTTAACTGTGCTAGATAAATATTTTAATACTCCAGAATGTGGTACGTGATAAATTAATACTTGCCATAGTGTGATAGTACCCAGAGAAGCAGTATGGAAAAAATAAGTGATTTAATCAATTAAACGAGATTTATGTCAATTGGTTTTATAATTAATTATCTATTAAAAAAAAGACTTGTTCTCGTATACGAAATTTTCGTTTAAAGTTTTTTTTTCTTTTCCTTTAACTTTAATATTTTTCCTTCATTAATTATTTTTCAGTGGGCACAAGTGGTCATATCGCGGTATGGTGGGGGGAGGAGGTGCACCGGGTGGAGGAAGTCTTCAACAGTTGGCTCCATCGCCCAGTGACTCTGGTGTGTCAGAACTGGAAGCTGCTTTGAGGGACAGAGACTCGGAACTTGCTCATCTCAGGCAGACCATGGAGCATAATGAACAAGTCATATTTAGGTAAATAATCAATGTTTAAATTAAATTAAAATATGATAATATGGTAAAGAATTACTCAGTTTGATGGTTTTATCATGGATCCCATGATCAGATCTTGACCATATTGATATGGAATCAATTAGAAAATACCCCTTTTTTTGTTTCTTGCCGTTCACCAACCTTTTGTAGTGTTCTTCGGCATGTAACATATTAAATTATATTATAGACGAAATTCCAAAAACTAAGACAACACATGGCCAGAAAAATTACGCGTACATAGGTCCAAAAATATTTAACCTCTTCAAAACTGACTTTCCACTATTAAGAACCTACTCTCATATCAAATTGAAAGCCATAGCAAACAACTGGTTAATTACCAAAGGACGAAAAGAAACAGAAGAATTATTTAATATTACTGCTTAGACGACTTATAAAAAAAATCAAAATTATATTAGCATTAGCCCTTTTTACATCAATCTTTTTTTTTTTCATACAACACTAAAATATATACATACTTGCACAACATTACTTCAACCTACCACAAAACCTTACAAAAATAACTAACACTATGACGAATTAAAATAATAGAACTGATTTTATATAACGCTACTCTGGTACAGGCATAGCCTAGTAGAGTAGCCTAATCCACAAATTAAAATATATAAACGTATACACTTATGACAAACTTAACTTTTTCTTACTTATAGTATAACTTATAATTTTTATTAACTACTGTATAAAGTTATATTGTACTTATTGTTATTATTATACTTGTAAAAAGGATTTTAATAAATAATAAATAATAATAATAAATAATATCTTCAAATTATGTATTCTGAGGAAATTTGATACAAATTTCAATATGATGGGGTTCATATGTGATAAAAGAGTATTCACGTTTACTGGAAGCGGACTATATGGGCTCATTTTGAAATAAAGACTATTTGTATTATATTTAGAGCACCTAAAAAGGACATTGTTCAAATCCTCCTCCTCTCCAGAGTAAGTAATCGTGAAGGCAATAGATATGCAATAGTTAATTATCTTTTTTATCAATAAATATGATTACCTATTTATTTTTTTTAAATGAATATGTCCTTGTTAAACAAGTACATATTCATCTTCCTACGTTCCCTAAAATAAGCAATTAAATGCTTGTGCTATAGGTAAACAAAATCGGTCGAGGCAGGATTCGAACTCGCGATCACTGGATTACTAGCCCAGCGCGCTAACCGCTCTGCCATCGACCCATCTATAGTCTAAGCCAGTGGTTCCCAAACTTTTAAATTCGCGTACCACACACAAAATTATAAATCAGTAGCGTACCACTGAACTGTAAAAAAAACTCTTCAAAATGGTAAAATAATAAAAACTGCAACAACTGTTTATGACAACATTATCATTTATTAATTATAGGAAAAAATACAATATTCTTAGTACGAAAAATGGTGCTGCATGTTCGAGACAAGATAGGAAATATCTGGCTCTGTTGTAGGTACTTAATTTTAAGCGCAAATTGGGGTCTACGTTAAGCTTATTACGATATTTGTAAGCTTATTACGTTATCAACATAGCAGAAAATCCGCTCTCACAGAGATACGTGGTTGTAAATGGAATTATGGAATCAGAAACAGTAATGCTTTTCTGGACAGCGATGGATATTCATTTTTAACTTTTAGCCAAAATTCACACAGTTCTACTTTGTTGAATTCCGCTTGCAAACCTCCATCGCAAGATAGTTCTATCAGAGATTATTTTTCACTCACACTTAAATTTTCACTCACACTATTCAGATCCGAAACGAATGGGTTCCTGGTCAGAGCGTGAAATTTAAAAACGTTTTATCTAATTATTTACTCATTTACTGTGTATGTCATATGGCCATGGCTGCTTGCGTACCACCTTAATAATTGTCGCGTACCACCAGTGGTACGCGACAATTATTAAGGTGGTTGGCTGGGGAAAGCACAGGACCGAGAGAGATGGAGTTCATTGGAGTAGGCCTACATCCAGCAGTGGAGAGATGGCTGACAAAGAAGAAGAAGAACCAGTGGTACGCGTACCATAGTTAGGGAATCACTGGTCTAAGCCATCCAACGAATAGATTTTTATTTCATCTATTGAATAATATAGAAAAAACTTTTTAAATTTTCTATTTAAATGGTTTTGATTTCAATACTATCTTTTGTTTAATACACCCAGTGTTAAATTATTATCACATTCTGAGACCTTTTGAAAATCAGTTAAAACGCCAAGATAATAAAGATCTTCACTTATCCATATAAAATTCCACTCATCCGAACCATAAAATATTTTATTATATCTATCTATTTATGTAGATATATCTTTGTCATTGAAAGCACTGTTGTTGTTATTTAATATATGTTGCACTACAAAATTGTTGACAATCTGTTTCGTTTCCATTCAAACAGTGAACAATCTTCCAGAGTGTACCAAGAGAAGGAGCGTGTGTGGGAACGTGAGTTGCGCCGCATGAAGGCTGCCCATGAGACGAGGTTGAGGGCCGGTGCACAGAAGGCTCTAAGACTGGAACAGATGCTCATGATGCAGACATATCAGTTGCAGCAGGACAAACAAAGGCTCGGTCAAGAGACGGAAAGGGCATCCAGGGAAGCTGAACAGGCCAGAAGAGAAACAAGTCTCCTTAATACTAGACTGGAGGAAACCGAATGGAACTTGTGCCAAAAAACTGGAGAAATAGCGCTGCTGAAAACTCAACTGAAAGATGCACAGGTACTCTAAAAATAAATATTTTACCTACGAAAATCAAAGAATCTCTTGGGACCTTCTTTCCAGTAAACCTTTATAGCTTTATTCCCTTCTTCCAGGTGTTCTATGATGTCGACCATCATTGATCTATGTAGTTCCAAAATGACACTGAATATTTCACATTTTTTGACAGCAAATTTAGAATTTGCTATGTGTCTCTGTATTTTTATTTTTTAAATTTTTTCATACTTATTTTGAATACTACTTGAGGTTATATTATATTTTCTAGTATATATTTTACTTTAGGTAGTAGGTACAGATATTTTATCGTAATAAATCATATCTGTAATAATAATATGGTAAAGGGCAATATGTTTTTTATTGTGTATCTTTTCTGTTTATCTTGTGATTGTGTATTTTAAATGTCTATACGAAAAAAAAATACTTTATACTATTTATAGGTACATACAAATAAAAAAGATTCTTATTTATTAATTTTTCATCGACAAGCTTGAATGAATTTTCTACAGATCTCTAGGTACAAAAGTCGTATTCCAATTATACATATGGTTATTGGTTATACCCATATACTATATACGTATAAGTTTTAAAATAATACATTTCTATTTTTTCAGAGTGAACAAACTGCCAAAGGTCACGAGGTTTTACAGCTGAAGAGTGAACTTAGACAGGTCAAGGAAAGTCTCGAGCGAAGGGAAAAGGAAATTTCAAAATTAAGAGCCGAAAGTGATGATAGGCAATCTATAATAAGACAATTAGAAGCCGAAGTACACAAACTCAACATAAAAATTAAAGAATCCGATATGGAGCTGATTAAATCTAAAGAACAAAGTAATAGAGAAATAGATAGGCTCAAAACAGAACTAAAAGAATTGAGGGAGGAGTTATCAGATGTTTCCTTGAGTAATTACGAAGGTATTGAAGCGGGGCGATCTCTGAGGGGAATTTACGATGTATGCAAAACAGCCAATGAATACCACTGGTCATCTAACGATAGCAGCTTAGAAGATGCGGAAGTTCAAAGACTGAACGGAGAATTACCGGATCCGCCGTGTTTAGAGCCTTGCTACAACAATGCAGAGGTAGAAAGGCTGAAGAACGAAATAGACAATAAGAAGCGAGAATTTGAAACTGAGAGAAGAAAGTGGTCAGAAGAGAAAGAAAAGGTATTAAGATACCAGAAACAGTTACAACTCAATTACGTTCAAATGTTCAGAAGATCCAGAGCATTAGAGGCAGAAGTTGAAAGTCTAACTTTGGAGTTGGACCTATGCAACAAACATAAGAAAAGTGTAGATAAATTAAGTAAAACCATTGAACTCTAATATAATGAGAGTTTTGTATACTGAATGTTTGACTATCGTATTTCCCCTGTAGAGGCATATCTTTACATCGAGGGTTAACATGATTGGTGAAACGATATACCCTATTACCAAGACAAGAAATTGTCCACACCGAGTAACGCATATTGTGTCATGTTTATTTTTTTGTTTTTCCTGTGCATACTTGATGTCGAACTTTTGTCAGAATGCGACGAATTATGTTTATTTAAGATATTTTATGTATTATTGTGATGAATATTATCAATATAAGAAATATTTATTTTAGGATAGGTTTTGTTTTCTCCACGAAATACAACAGAATACTAATTATATTTTTGTATAGATGTTGTACTTGCCGATAGCTGAGTACCTAATGTTTATGTGTAGGTACACACATAATAATGGTAAATTAGCATAGATTCATGTGTGAAATTGTTTCTAAACTTATGTATATTTAGTATTTACAATTCCCACATTGTGTATACCTAAAATCACATATTTTGTATTTTATCAATATCTAAATACAATTTTGTAAAAATATAATTATTTTTTCATTCGCAAACAAAATACATAAATAGGAATGTAATTAAAACAAATGTATAGAACACATTTAAAATTTATTTGTGCATTTAGACACAGCAAACCAAACCCTTATGTTACAAGAAGTTATACCTTTTATATTACTTTATAAACTTAACATGATTGTATTATTAATACCTAAAATACCAATTCCTCTACCGTTACTTTTAATAAATTCGTTTCAATCCTATTCCAAATACTCTAGAAATCTTATAAATTTTGATTCATTAACTTTGACACACAATAAGTTATGGTGACAAGTTAGTGTTATCACAAACTTTATGAATTTGAATAGCCTTTTATTTACTCGACCGTAGTTCTTTTTATGCGTGTGAAGCCATTTCTTTACTCATTATTAGAATAATTCGATTATCTGTCATTCATTTTACATACAAACTATTCATTTTATTTTTATTAGCAAACAGTTCAATCGATTTTCATCTATAATATGATCACGAACTTCAAATAAATAATACATCTCCTGCTGCAAGATGTCAATCCTTTGCTCCTTACTCTGGTCACCACATTTTTGTATATTATTAATATTTACACATTTGATCGTCAAATCTGAATGTTGAATATATTCACAAAAGGTCTGTTGACCGAGAAACATGAAGATATTCGTAATCCTTGGTTTTTTTACTCTCCAAGGCGATAATCCTCAATATTTAGTTTAAACATAAATTTTTTTCAATGTTTAAAATCGAGCTCTGAAATTTGTCGGCATGAAGGTGTTACGAGCTCTGAAACCCAAATTGTTGGCTTCGTTAGATGCGACTGGTATTGGAGAGGCAATTTCATGACTCGGTTTATCCTTTTTGGGTAGTTTGTCTTTTCTCGATTTATCCACTTCCCTGACGTCAATGACTTTGGTCTTCTTGCGCCATTTGAACCACCAGTACTCGAATCCAAGAGTTATGCAGGCCAGGCCTATTCCCATGAAGATGACGATGAAAACTCCGCCAATGTTTTGAATCGATATTCCATCAGCCTGATCATCTGCTTTCTCACATTTTTTATTTTCTGGATTGTTGTTCCACCAGTTTTCTTTAAGCTTCTCCAATTTGCGTTTATTTAAAAGCTGTAGGATGCTGGAATCAATAATTTATAATAAACCATTTATATGGAATATTCTGAAATCGATTAGTGTCTATTTGGATTAGTGTTTATGTGTGTTAGAACAATTAGACCAGTTTACTTGGGAATCATTGTTTTTCTGTTTGAAATGGCTTATACACTCTTATAGATAACATAAGTAGGTAGGTACCTACATTAAATACTTTTTATTATAATAAAAAAAATCTGCAAATTAAAACTAATTAAAATTTTAATTTGCATTTTTGATTATATGTATTTCAAATATTAAAAAGATATCGGTCCTTTGAATCCTTTACAATATACGCAATAATCTGCTAATTGTTTTGAAGTAAGTTGGCGAGCACCGTAAAATATAGCCTACGTAGATACCTACTGCTTAAAGATTTCAGACTAAAATAATATTTACAAAATAACTTATTCCAATAATTAGTTGAATTTATAGGTACAATTAATTTACATTAAAACGATAGCTATTGCAAAAATGCACAAAAGTGTGTATACTTACGCATTATTCAATTGATCTTTCAAAGGAGAACCTTGTTGAACTGCAATAGCATATGGCTTCCTGGAGAATTCTTCCCCGACCTGCTGTAGTTCACAGTTGATCATCACTTGGTATCTTACGTCTGTAGCGTCTGCCAACCACGCAAAACCTTCACTGGACGATTTTGATTTCTTGACTCTTTCCAGGGCTTCTTCCAGTGTGTTTGGAAGTCCAGCTTCTTTCATGGCTTGCCACATTTTGGTGTATTTGTCGCTTACTGGATAATCCCACACAGCTAACTTAGCTCGATCCACGTCGTTTAAGCTATCATTTAAGCTCATGTCTTTCCAAATTCTGGAAACATTGCCATAAAAATGATTATGCTAAGCGCAGTTTGGATGAAAGTTAACCCAACTGCCATTTTTTACCCCTCACTAACCTAATGGGATATAGTGGGGAGTTATGAATGAGCAATTTTCAAGGTTATTTTTTTTCTGTAGATTATTTACAAATATCATCGTGAGATTGTATTCTGAAAGTTTCATGACAATATATCTGTGTGTATGCTGTGTACTATGTATGGCGTATTTATTCGACTTTGAAGATTATAAACTAAAGTAGGTACACATTTGATTCTTTTGAATTTTTACAAATTTGTGTGTATTTGATTTTGAAGGATATCTAAATAGTGCTTTTAATTTTTTTGAATTGTCAAATATTTCAAAGTTACTCCAAGCTCAAGAAAATTAATATTCGATATTTTTTTTCAAATTGCTAAAAAGGCACATCACTTTCATAAAATGGCATTGAAGAATTATTAAGTTTTCATAATAAAATATTTTCACAAACTCATTTCATGAAAATGCTAAAAAAATTCCATACAAAAATTGAATACACTGTGGAGTGACTTGGTAGTGAGGAATAAAGTGTTGGCCACAACCCACTATTTTTTTTTTATTTTTTTTTTATTGAAATATTTGGTTTAACAATTAATTTATCACTATAAATCTACAAATAAATCTTAAATAATGATAAAAGGTAAAAAAATATATAAATATCTTTTACTGGAGCATCTCATTTGATTAATTATTTGTCAAATGATAGTTAAAATTTTATTTATGGATATTATAAAAATTCTATGTCAGAAAAAAATCCGATATCTTACTCATAAAATCGTCCCTCGATATCTGCCATTCTCTGGAAATATGTCATCGCTGCTGATCCATTGAGAGGAGCATATTGAATCTTGTATTGCTTAGAAAGGTCATCCAAAGACTCAACAGGGGTGTCCAATCTAGAGACAGTCAAGAAGGCAGCCAAATTGGCAGTGTACGATGCTATGATGATAAAACTGCAAAAAACGTATAACTGGAAATATGTATATACATTGTCATAGGCCTACAAAACTTTTATACTCAGAATTTTGAATTATTGTTTCAGTCAGGGGTTATCAACCTATGAATTTTTACTTTATTTTTTCATATATCTCAGCAACCATAAAAGCTAGAACGCTCAAAATTGGTATGAACATAGACAAATACAAAATCTCAAATTGAGTTTTCAAAATATATCCAAAGTTTCTCAAACATTTTTTACTAAGAAAAATATTTTTTTAAGATAAATTTATGTGTTTAACTGCCTATATTTCCAAAGTTTTTAAAAATAGGAAAAAAGCAGAAACACCTCAACTAGATAATTTAATATTCTATAAAAATATTAGCATTGTAATAGTACATCTTAAATTTTTTAACAATTTTTTAAAAATTGAATTTTGTGAAGACAATATGGAAATAAAAATAAATAAAGACAATACAATATATTATGGCAGTCGCCTATACACAATATCTAAGAAGACTTAATAGTTTGATACTTAATCTCCAAACATACATACAAACCATCATGCTGTTTTCATATTCTGGGTAGGAAAAAGGACTGAACCCCATACTATCATATCCTGACATATATACCTACATGTTTTGTTTCCTACAATTTGTGTTTAAGTGTTAATAATTGGGTACGTATTCTTCAATTATACATAGGTACATACTATCGCCATCGACAGTTGCATCTCATGTGTTACATGCAACTAGTTAATAATAATTACTGCTATATTTTTTTTTCACATAATTGAAATTTCATAATACAGTAAATAAATAAAAATTAGGTCACCGTTTTCGATTTTTTTTTGATAATTGCGAAATCACTAACAAGTACTAGTTGCATGTAACACATGAGATCCAACTGTCGATAGCGATAGTATGTATAGTTGAAGAAGAAGTACCAAACTATAAACCCATAAATACTAATTATTTAATATTTTAAGATATTTGGTTTTCTATACAACATATGTACCTAGGTATGTATATCAAGATAGGATAGTATGGAGGTCAGTCCATTGATCCTACCCAGAATATGAAAACAGTATGATAGTATGTATGTATGTTTGGATATTAATATCAAACTATTAAGTCTTCTTAGATATTGTGTGTAGGCTACTGCCATACAAATTGTATGAAACAATGTCGTCACTAAATTCAATTTTTATAAAAATTGTTAAAAAAAAAATGAGCTGTGCTAATACAATGCTGATATTTTTTATAGAAAATTAAATGTTTCGGCTTTTTTCGATATTTTTAAAAAATTTAGAAATATAGGCAGTTAAACTCATAAATTTACCATAAAAAAATATTTTTCCTAATAAAAAATGTTTAAAAAACCCTGGATTTTTTTTTTTAAAAACACGTTTGAGATTTTGTATTTTTCTATGTTTATACCAATTTTCAGCGTTCTAGCTTTTATGGTTTCTGAGATATATGGAAAAATAAACCAAAAATTTAAAAGTTGATAACCCCTGACTGAAACAAAAATTCACAATTCTGAGTACAAAAGTTTTGTAGGCCTATAACTGTTTATATATTCTGAAAATTTGGGCTCTGTAAATTGAGCGGATCAAAAGTTATAAGGGACACACACACAGACACACTCACAAAACTCACATAAAATGTTCTACTCCGAATTCTGAGTAAATCCATGTAAGGGAACATATATGCTGCGAGGCCTCTAGTTGGTGTTTTAGCATGCAAAAAGTCCACTACGCCATACAAAATGTTCCTTCGTACACGCATCTTGGATTTAACTGCCTCTTCCTTCAATAGAATTACATTCCCTTGAACGAATCGACAGTTGGATTATACGCTCTATTTTTGAATTATTATCTTAATTGTGTATGTTCTATTTGTTCAAAAGTAATGGAATAGTCTCATACCCAAAAAGCCACCACGTAGCTGCTACCAGTCGTCCTGAAAGATTTTTGGGAGCCTCTCCACCCCCTTGTGGAGTCAGTGAAGTCATACAGAACCACAGACACTCCTTCAGAGTAAATTCTCTCTGTTCCTCGTCGTCTTTGTACTTTTCTCGGTTATTCTGCAAACTGTACGGACTCCAGCGATCGAAGACCCACATCAAAAAACTATAAGAAAATATAATTATAAAAACAATATTAGGTATTTGTAATTTTGAAACTATTATTCCTTCCCTCTCGGGACTCGATATTTTAGACAAATTTTTATCATCTCAATAGAGACGAAGTTGGAATTCCTTCTTAAATCTATCTAGGAATTCGAAGAATATTGAATGTCTATATTAAACTATGATATCGCACCATTCGTATCTAGGCTTTTTATTCCATATCCTCAAATCTATTATTACTTTTTCGTAGCAGCTCCCCTAGACAAAGTGTCATTTAGCTCAAGAAAAGAAACAAGAAAAAGATAACTCAGTGTATGGAAGTGACAGTTGCCAGTCACGTGACAACTGTCACTTTCATACATTACTTGTTTCATGTCTTGAGATAAATTACAAGTTGTCTAGGGGGGCAGGTATCTACTTTTTCTTGTTTTTTAATGAACATCTGTGAGACTATTAATATCACAAGTCTGCAGAATGTGGCAACTTGTTATTGGATGCGTGTTAATATTTAACATGAATCGAATATTTTTTAAAAGTTGCATATATGCAAACATTGGACGTGTGAAGCTTCAAAGTTGGTGTTTTTTTACTTCAAAGTTGGAAAATCTGTGAAAAATATAGACCCTGCATATAGATCTCGCGTATCTTCGCTTGATACTTGGTCGATATATTAAGAGAAATAAATTCTCTTGAACTAATCGACAGATGGATTATTTTGTCAAAATAGATAAAGCAGTGGTACACACTACACAAAAGTAAGTAATACTCAATATATTTTCCCGAAACATTGGTCTCTACTTATTACGGGCATAATAGATTGTATCAACCACCTGAACAAACACATTATCGATTCATACATAAGTGATTATTTGGTGGAAAACTATGTATTACTTGCCTGGTGAAGAAATACGCGGCCAGAATCGACAGCCAGACGTCGTTCTCCAGCACGGTGAGAAATTTGAAAAGGGAGGTAGGCGATGTGGGCAGTTTCATCAAAATGGTTATTCCCACCAAGTCGTAGTAGGGAACTGTGAAGTCTATGACATTCTCCCTTTCTGCCATCACCGACATGGAGCCGAGGCCGATATCAGCTCTCTTCTCCATGAGCTCTTTCACCACACCGTTCCAGTTACCTTTTTCGTCCATGTCACCGAACTTCCCGTCTGGCGCCTCAACTATTTCGTAGTCAAACTTGACGATCGTCCTGATTTCCTCAATTAATTCGATGCAGTAGCCTTTGTACCCTTTTGGGGCCTGTGGATCTTTCATCATGAAAGGAGGTTGCTAAAAATAATCGTAATAAACTTGTATAAATAAATTTGTCATGACATCCATGTGATGGACGGTACTACCAAAATTAAATGTCATTGAGCAGGTTGCATATTTACATATCCTTTCACACCATTTAAATAACTATTAACACTCAGATATTATAACATACCATTACCAAATGTGCATAAATTTTGAAAATGTTTGAATACTTTGCACTAAAATTTTAGATAGGTAATATAAAACGTAAAAGGTATGTGTTATGTTGACCAATCAATGACGTAAACTCCAACAGGGTTGCGCTGTGATTCCAGAAGCGTTATTATATTAGAGCAGCGAGATTTAAAGGAACTGAATGTAATTTCACGAAAAAAATATATGAACAGTAATTTAATAATAATAATAAACACTTCCTTGCACCCTGCGCAAGTGGCGAGTTTATTGCCGTATGGCAATTTCTTCCAACTAACCAGTGTTTCCAGCCCAGAGAAGCAATATTTGCGTGAGAAATGAATTTTAATAAATTTCTCCTCTGCTAGGAATCGAACCCAGGACGCCCGCACAGAAACCGAACGGCTTACCACTGTGCCACGGCGGTCGGCACTGTAATTTCGTATCGCTGTCACAATTATTAAAAAAAAATCGTGGAATAGGATTTAATGGATCTACAAAGATGAATCAGTTACCCCTCAACAATGGGAATAATTAACCAACCAGGAAATAACGATTATTCACAAACGTCCTTGAAATGTTCTTAAATTGTTAAACGTATGACGTGATAAATAATATCAGTTAATAAAATATCATTATTTTAAATCATTATTAGTAGGCACTATCATCATCGTTTGCTCCTAATTTTACGCAATGTCCATGACACTAAGTTGTGCAATTTATTCACTCGAATAACAAAGTATAAAATAAACTCTTACCAAAACTGTTACGACTCTGTAAACAACTTCGGCTGAATAGTTTTTCATTATCGTTGGATCGGCAAGATTCAACTCGTTATTTAATCCAGCTTTCCAAAAACCCAGAGGCTTGCTTCCTACTGAAGACCCATCCCTTACGCTCACAGCGCTGATCTCCATATTAAACTCCATGAAGCTTTTACCATTTATGAAAGGTTCTTCGGAGACGTAAAATGGAGCGTATGTTGGAATTTCGTTGTTGGCCTGATAAATATTAGATTCGTTCAATTAAATGAGAAGAATCTCAAAATTAATTATTCCATTATAATTAATTAATTTGTAAGAATTCCGTTTTAAATCAATATAAGTAAAACACTTCGTTATAAAATAAAAATGTCGGTAAACCTACAATTAAAAATGTCTCCCTCAAGTCAACGGTCCTATTTGGTGTATTTTTTCCATCATAATCATCGCATGTCAAGTATTCCATCTTCTGCATACTACCGAGTCGCAAAAGTTCCCTAAAAACAATATTAAATATTTCTGTAGATGAAAAAAATAAATGATATACCTATTAGAAAACAAATGTCATAGTCTTGTCATACAGCCAATTTAAATCATAGGACAAACAGGTAGTTTTACAACAAATAAGCCAAAAATGTTTGATGAATATATTACTGGTTAAAATTGAATTGAAAAAAAGCATCGTCAATAACATAATATTTTTTGCTGTAGGAGGAGGAATTTGGGGGCTATGGGATGCGTGCGTGAGAATGTGGCCAAAATGGATAGTTTAAAAATCTTCTATGCGATGTTGAAAAGATCAATGTCATGGAAGAAAGAATCATAATTTCCGCATGCTCTGTATACAAAATTCAAAATTCTGAGTATAAAAGTTTTGTTCGCCTATAATTATCTATATATTTTTTTGACCTCAAAGTTGGAAAAACCGTGAAAAAATATAGACCTGGCATACAAATCTCGCGTATCTTGTCTTGAAACTTTGTCAATATGTTAAGAGAAATAAATTCTCTTGAATAAATCGACAGTTGTATTATCATAAAATATACGGAAACACACTTCAGCAATATCAGAATTATGTGACATAGTACCTACCTATAACTTTAATTTAAGAACTTCTATTTATCGTGCATTGGACACTCAGTGAATATTTTCAATAAAATTTATAATGCTTTTAAACCTGGTATCTTACTTTGTTGCCAAGAATGTTTTAATGGAGACGTCAAAGTAAAACGCCGAAGCAATTTCTGGTTCTCCGTTCATACTGTATGCAGTCTTCATTTTTCCAAGTTTATCACGACTTGAAGCTTCGGGCGTCGGCTTCAGGAAGACCACAGACGCATCCTTACACGTACACGATATGTCTCCCTTGTCTTGGGTAAGAGCGAACCAAGAAAACTTCCTTCCAAAATACATGTTGGCGTCGGCCGCGTCCAGAACGTTCTTGATCGATTTGAGACTGCCCAAAATGAAAAAGTTGACTATGTCCAACTCTCGAAGACCCTGAAGTTGGCTTTTAATGTCATCGATGCTTGTACTTTTGATAGGCGAGATCACATGGCGAGTTGGAATATTTTGGAGCAACGATTTATATTTGTGGTCCATCACTAAAATACATTGATAAATTAGTAAGTATCAAATATCAGTGGCGAACATTTTATTGAAACATTGGGAATCCCTTGAATGTACCTAATTCATTATGAAAGAAAACCACTTAATCCATAGTTTAATATATATTTATATGCATACATACATACATACGATTATGAAAGAAAACCACTATATACATACATACCACGATATACATACATGCGATTATGAAAGAAAACCACTTAATCCATAGTTAAATATATATTTTTGTAATAGAATGATGAATTTCTTTCATTACATTTTTGAAAATGCTGTTTGAACGGAACTTCGGAACCAATATGCCCATACTAAATGAACAACAGTCTGTCGTTAATCTGTGCAACTTTCAATATTTTGAACACATTTCCAAAAGGGCTCCTGATAACCTCGAGAAGCATGGAGAGTACATGGAGAGAGCATACTCAGTCACCGACCTGATGGAGTATGTAACCTTGTAAAGTCCACCATTAGATCTTCAATTTGTCAAGACTGTCCAAAATATCTTAATCATGAGCAAATTTATTCATAGGTGTAGTAATGGTCTAAGTATAATCTTGCATGGTTTATGGGTTTATTTTTAATAATTATAAATAAAAAATAAACCCGACAATTAAATAAATAAACCCAGTTAATTAAGTTCCTTATGTCCTAAGGAGAGAATGCAAGATAAAGAAGGATATTATAAGTAAAATGCTATGTATGCCTTGAGGTGGTTAATTTTATTTTATTTTGTAACTCTGGCAACTAACAGGTACTATGTCAAATATTAATTTAAAACGCACCCAATAACAAGTTGCCGCATTCAAGAGACATATGACATTTATCGTCTCACAGATCCCGACTGAAAACACAATTAAAAACTGTGTCTCCATCGGGAATCGAACCCGGGACCTTTGGCTCAGCAGTCAAATATCTAACCAACTAAGCTACGAAGGCCGACATATTGACACGTGGCCTGGACTTATTGAAAGAATGAATGATGAACGACTGACCAAAAAAATATACATGGGTGTAAGAGATGGAGTGAATAGCAGGGACCGCCCCAGAAAGGGATTATATGACCATGTGAATGATATTTTGAAATAAGGAAACAAGAAGCTTGAACAATCAAATCAGGAATTATCGCAAAAATAGAGGTCGATGGCGCTTCGTTATCTATGCTTACCCCGTAAGGACATGGCGTGATGGTATGTATGTATGTATTTATAATTAAGTTCAAAAAGTCTATAGAATAATGGAAAAAACAACTTACCGAAGCTGTCGTCGAAGAGTATAGCCGCATTGGTGATGTCCTGCTTGTTGACAATTGACCTCACACACTCGGCAATCATGTCAGCCGGTGGCATAATTTGCAGTAGAAACTTGGCCTGGTTTCCATCTAGCGTTCTCCATTGCCTCAAATCACCAGCCTGGCCAAAGGAACCCGTGACAGTTGGCAGAGCCAGAGCAACAGTGAAAGACTTGACCGTCTCCGAAGCCACTCCAGTCATTGTATAGTCCAAAACTACGTGAGGAGGCGCTTTTGCCAATACCATATCGCTGTACTTGCGACATACTAAAAACATGTACCAATCTAATATTATTTTTAAATGTTCGGCTAAATAAAAAAGTAAATCCGAAAAATCAATTTTCATATTTTATAGGTGTGACGCTCGCTGTATTGAAATCAGTTTATATACTAGTTGCATGTAACACATGAGATCCAACTGTCGATAGCGATAGTATGTATAGTTGAAGAATATGTACCAAACTATAAACCCATAAATACAAATTATTTATTATTTTATGATATTTAGTTTTCTATACAACACATGTACCTAAAATATTTTTAAAAAAAAAATATTTTTCTTAATAAAAAATGATTAAAAAAAATATTTTTAAAAAAAATATTTTTCTTAATAAAAAATGTTTGAGAAACCCTGGAATTTTTTTGAAAAAACTTATTTGAGATTTTGTATTTGTCTATGTTTGTACCAATTTTCAGCGTTCTACCGTTTATGGTTTCTGAGATATATGGAAAAATAAAATAAAAATTCAAAAGTTGATAACCCCTGACTGAAACAAAAATTCAAAATTCCGAGTATAAAAGTTTTGTAGGCCTGTAACTGTTTATATATTCTGAAATTTTAGGCTCTGTAAATTGAGCGGATCAAAAGTTATAAGGGGGGGACGGACACACAGACACACAGACACACAGACACACAGACACACACACACACACACACACACACAGACACACGAAATGTTCTACTCCGAATTCTGAGTAAATCCGTGTATGGAACATATATGCTGCGAAGCCTCTAAGTTGGTGTTTTTTGACTTCAAAGTTGGAAAAGCCGTGAAAAAAGTAGACCTCTCCATACAATTCTCGCGTATTCTGGCTTGATACATTGTCGATATGTTAAGAGAACAAAGTTCTCCTGAACAAATCGACAGTTGGATTATTTTCAACCATAATTCACATAAAGTTAAACGTAAGATTGTTGATTATTGAGCTTCAGTGCCTTTCTGGATGCAGTTTTTCATCGAAAACTATATTCAGAAGGCCTTGACTGGTTGCTCTATAACTACATATTTTGAATTTCTCAAAATTATGCATTTGCGCATGCGAATTTTTGTCAGGCGTGTTAGGCACTGACAGCAGTTAAAAAGAAGTGTTTGCTCATTCAACAGTGGAAGTACCTTTGATTTTTGGACGAGTAGTAAATATTGAATTTGAGAAATAATTAAAAAATTCAATTTACTGTAGGTAAAACTCAGTAGCGATATTTATATATTTTCCCAGTCCCAGTATAACGGGAAAATCGGCATTATTTGAAAAAATAGCATTTTTTTTAATAATAAACTACAGTTTATCTACTGTTATTTTGCACAAGGACCATCGATTATTTCTTTAAAAACCCTCAGACTGTATAATTTACAATTATAAAATATTTTAATTAATGACTTCTAAAAATGTAATATTAAAAGATAAGGTAATCTATTGATCAATCTCTCATGTGTAGATCTGTACATATATCCGTATACCGAAACATAGTGCAGGTATTTTTTTAAGGAATACAACAGCTATTACAGTGATTTATATACAACTAGTTGCATGTAACACATGAGATCCAACTGTCGACAGCGATAGTATGTATAGTTGAAGAATAAGTACCAAACCCATAAATCCAAATTATTTACTAGTTGCATATAACACATGAGATCCAACTGTCGATAGCGATAGTATGTATAGTTGAAGAATAAGAATCAAACTATATACCCATAAATCCAAATTATTGAAAATTTTAACACATGTTGGTATGTATGTCAAGATAGGACAGTATGGAGGTCAGTCCTGTTTTCCTACCCGGAATATGAAAACAGTATGATGGTTCTGTATGTATGTTTGGAGATTAAGTACCTATCAAACTATTAAGTCTTCTTACATATTGTGTATAGGCGACTGCCCTACAAATTGTATGAAGCAATGTCGTCACTACATTCAATTTTTATAAAAATTGTTAAAAAAAGTTTGAGATGTGCATACCATGTTAATATTTTTTATAGAAAATTAAATTATCTAGTTGGGGTGTTTCGGATTTCTTCGATATTTTAAAAAAAAATGAAAATATAGGCAGTTTAACTCATAAATTTATCATTAAAAAAATATTTTTCTTAATAAAAAATGTTTGAGAAACCCTGGAATTTTTTTGAATAAACTAATTTGAGATTTTGTATTTTTCTATGTTTATTCCAATTTTCAGCGTTTGAGCTTTTATGTTTTCTGAGATATATGGAAAAATAAATTAAAAATTCAAAAGTTGATAACCCCTGACGGAAACAAAAATTCAAAATTCTGAGTATAAAAGTTTTGTAGCCTATAACTGTTTATATATTCTGAAATTTTGGGCTTTGTAAATTGAGCGGATCAAAAGTTATAAGGACACACACACACACACACACACACACACAGACACACACACACACACACACACACACACACACACACACACACACACACACACACACACACACACACACACACACACACACACACACACACACACACACACACACACACACACACACACACAAACACACACACAGACACACGAAATGTTCTACTCCGAATTCTGAGTAAATCCGTGTATGGAACATATATGCTGCGAAGCCTCTAAGTTGGTGTTTTTTGACTTCAAAGTTGGAAAAGCCGTGAAAAAAGTAGACCTCTGCATACAATTCTCGCGTATCCTGGCTTGAAACATTGTCGATATGTTAAGAGAACAAAGTTCTCCTGAACAAATCGACAGTTGGATTATTTTATA
Organism: Molanna angustata; assembly: GCA_963576475.1. Lineage (NCBI taxonomy): Eukaryota > Metazoa > Arthropoda > Insecta > Trichoptera > Molannidae > Molanna > Molanna angustata. The sequence goes on along the minus strand of OY754974.1, from coordinate 19,580,226 downwards.
TTTGGTTTTCTATACAACACATGTACCTAGGTAGTCAAGATAGGATAGTATGGAGGTCAGTCTTTTTTTCCTACCCGGAATATGAAAACAGCATGATGGTATGTATTGTATGTTTGGAGATGAAGTATCAAACTATTAAGTCTTCTTTGATATTGTGTATAGGTGACTACCATACAAATTGTATGAAGCGATGTCGTCACTAAATTCAATTTTTATAAAAATTGTTAAAAAAAATTTGAGATGTACTACTACCATGTTAATATTTTTTATATAAAATTAAATTATCTAGTTGGGGTGTTTCGGCTTTTTTCGATATTTAAAAAAAAATGGAAATATAGGCAGTTAAACTCATAAATTTATCATAAATAAAATATTTTTCTTAATAAAAAATTTTTGAGAAACCCTGGAATTTAAAAAAAAAAGTAATTTGAGATTTTGTATATGTCTATCTTTATACCAATTTTCAGCGTTCTAGTTTTTATGGTTTCTGAGGTATATGGAAAAATAAAGTAAAAATTCAAAAGTTGATAACCCCTGACTGAAACAAAAATTCACAATTCTGAGTATAAAAGTGTTGTAGGCCTATAACTGTTTATATAATCTGAAAATTTGGGCTCTGTAAATTGAGCGGATCAAAAGTTATAAGGGGGGGGAACACACAGACACACACACACACACACCCTCACACACACACACACACACACACACACACACACACACACACACACACACACACACACACACACACACACACAAAACTCACATAAAATGTTCTACTCCGAATTCTGAGTAAATCCATGTATGGGAACATATATGCTGCGAGGCCTCTAGTTGGTGTTATTAGCATGCAGAAAGTCCACTACACCATACAAAATTTACCTTCGTACACGCATCTTGGCTTAATAATGTTGATTCATTAAGAGGATTGAATTCTCATGAACGAATCGACAGTTGTATAAAGTGTATATCTATTTGAAAGCGTCAATTACAATATTTCATAAATTTCTCAAGCCCACAGTCGATCTACAGACCCCCAGAAGCAACGTCGAGAGGAGTTATGGATGGATGACCCCATTTCTGCATGGATGGAAACAAGCGAGATAGTAAATAAGGCACATCACCTAGCTGCCATTTCCAATGTGGAAAACATTGAACAGGTTAAGTGTGGTTTCAAGATCAACCTAAACAGATGGGGTTTCTCCGTGGAGGACGATATCAAATGTGATTGGGGGGCAGTGCAGGATGACGATGACGAAGGTTGTCACATGGACAGGAGCAACCGACAGAGCGATTCCCGCCGCCACACATTGAAGTGCATTGTCCATATTGTATAATGTGAAAACGAATCAAATAGGTAGTTAATTTAGGTCTATAAATACGTAATGTTCGTGTTGAACTATATAGGTCAAACCAAATAATCTCAAAACCTTCATCACGAAACATTTATGAACCACTTTCACGAAATACGAAAACAAACAATAAAAAAAATACTTAATGTGTTTCATATATTTATAATTCATGTTTTGCAGATATCGAAATTATAACAATAAAAATAATTGAGCCATAAAATACGACTATAGTTGAGAAATTACAAAATATGCACGCCATCGTAGACTATGCAGAAAAAAAACTGAAAGGCACAAGACACTCCTTTTTTATTTTGGCAGACATCCATCGACACGTTTATAATTTAAATAAATGAGTTTATTAAACATGTAGGTACATAGTATAGGCCAACCTCAGAAAAGGTGGGCTGATAATATTGTCCCCGTCGCTGGAAGTAATGGGTCCAAAAAGACCAAAAAAAAAAGACGAGTGAAAGTACTAAGAAGGGGCATACATCCAGCAGTGGAGAGAAGGCTGAAGGAAGAAAAGAATAAAAAAAATAGTATAGGTACTAAATGAGTAGGTAGCACTATTACCGTAGCACATATTAGCTGCTAGGTATTCAAGGTTTTTACTTTCTTCCATTTCATGATATCATTCAAAAACTCATGTCATCCTCATTGGCGTTTTGTTAACTTTTCGCTTCATTGAAAGTACTTTGATAACTTTATGGCACAGTTGTATCAACATTTATAAAGGTTTATGTGATGCTAAAATGGATGTCACAACTGCTCGAAAAATCCTTGAAGAGGCACAAAAACAAAAAAAAAATACACATTAATGTTATTTTTCTTTTGATGTATAAAAAAATGAACAAAGACTTACATTGTTCAAGTAGACCTTTGGCGTCAGATCTGTTGCCAACAACTTCCACGGCTTCTACAGCAAGTCCAAGACTGGGATTCCTTCTCACATAGTCCAAGGCTACTTTGAAGGCTCTGTCTGCTATAGCGTTGTATTCTTCGTTCACGAAAACTTAATGAAAAAAAATTATAAAAATAGCCAGAAAACAAATGACTAGAATGGTTAAAATTCAAGACCAAAAGATTTGTAGGCGGGTATACTTTGCCACTAACCCATAACCGATGATAGATGATCAGTCATGCTATTCTGAAATCTCTAACGATTGTTTCGAAAAGTAAAATAAATGAGATGAAATATGAATATGATTAATTAGGAGATTGAAGATTAGGAGGTATATTTTATCTTTCATCTTTAAGTTCCAATTCCAAGTCTAGAAAATATCTGTTAGTACTTGGTGATTTTTTTTATTGCTAGAAATAAATAAATAAAAAAAAAACAATAGGTGCTGAATTACATAATCGGTATAGCAAAATTCTGGCAGTTTATTTCGTTGTATTTTTCGTTTTGGTAATCCATTCCTATTTTTTATTTATCCTGCAATCATATTTAAAATAATCGCATTTACGTAACACCGGCATATCAAAAGTGTTTCGTATTTTTCAGAACTTTATATTAATAAGTTTCCAACACGTCATAATCATAATTTATCAAAATACTTACGGACATTGATGTTTTGCGTCGTCTGTCCCACGGCAGATTTTACTAAACAACAAACTATTAATAAATACAAAATCATTTTTATTGTTTAAATAATAGATAATAAAAATGGTGATGGATGTTGGTCACATAGTAAATTTGTTGAATCTACTTAATCATAATACAAGAGTGTTGAGAAACCGATTGTCCGTCAATCACTTTCAGTACTGACCCATGGATTAATTTCGTGATGTTTTTGTTTGACGATTGGTTTCCATGGAGATGATCGATGTTTGTACTCATCGACTGTCAATTACTATAAACACCGATCCAATTTATTATTGGTTGTACAATCCGTTCACAGGGAATGTTAATAAATGTAAGCAATGATTATTTTTTATTATTATAAAAATTTTGTTTGCAAATGTATAATACAGATGACCCATGAAAACTACATAAATAAATATCACGAAAATTAAATCAATGAAAACTTAAGGAGCAGGATATCGGTCAGAAATTAATTCAAAACTGTTAAATTACGTTATGATCTTATGCACCTACCTATATAAATTATCCTGCCTTCTCGATCATTCTACATTTTATCGATCCAGTAGTCTATTACATTTGTTTAACATAATATTTACCAAAAATAAAAGACATGCTTACGTTAAAATTTCTAAATAAATATGCCTATGTTAAAAATTTATAAACGTCGATTCATCATCCTCGTGAGCGCTATTGTGATAAGATTCATAATAAAATTGACAAAATATATAAAAAATACATTTTTTTATAGATAGGTACATTTAAAAAAAGATCTATTTTATTTCATAAGCTTTTTTCTGTCTTCTTCTTTCTCAGCCATCTCTCCACTGCTGGATGTAGGCCTCTTCTAAAATCTTCCACTCGTCTTTTTTCTGGGCTTTTCGAACCCATCCGCTTCCAGCGACAGGGACAATATCATCGGCCCACCTTTTCTGGGGCCGGCCTATTCCCCTTTTCATATCGTAGGACCAACAGGTACGTAGCGTCTGACCCAGAATGGGCGGCTACAAACAGCGTCTGTTCCCTATGTCAAGGGCGGCTGAACTCAAACTCACCAACACGTATGGCAAGCGTGGTGTTTAAATGCCAAAAACCTTCAAAATAAACCATGAACTCGACTTTTTTCTGTGCAAGTAATAAAAATGTATGTATGTTTCTGGTATAATATTTTTTCAAATCCTTTTTGTTTTATACAAAAGATCTCAACGCACGGTTATGTTAGACCTATTTTGTCGACAGTTGTTTTTATTTCAATATACGAAACTTATCATTTCATGACGTCGCGTCACTTGTATGTAAATGAATGACAAAGCACGTTTTAAGTGCCTTTCCAAGCTCCTAATATTTGTTTCAGTAATGACGTTATATTATTGTGAAATATTATGACAACAAAGCTAATATGAGTCTTTGCGACTTTTGCGAGTCGGTAAGTAGGTACATTATGTGCCTACTCATGAATATAGCTTCTACGTCATGTCATTTTTACAAAGTGTTACTAAGCTATGAATACGCTATACTTGTCTACCTCTAACATAAGTAGGTACTACCCATTGACATTAATTTGTTTGCTTCGACAATGGCTTGTATAACGCGAATATGTTGGAAATTGGAAACAACAAAGTACTTAAATTGAAATCGATAGAATTTAAATGAAAAAAGACATTTTCCTGACGAGACAGAGAATCGAAAGAAGCACATGGTTTTATACTATTATCACATTTTTGAAGTTATTGATACTGTCGGCCTTCGTGGCTCAGTTGGTTAGGTATCTGACTGCCGATCCTAAGGCCCCGGTTTCGATTCCCGGTGGAGACACGGTTTTAAATTGCGTTTTCCAGTCTGGAACTGTGAGAGGATTAATATCGTAAGTCTGCAGAATGTGGCAACTTGTTATTAGGTGCGTGTTAAATTAATATTTGACATAGTACCTGTTAGTTGCCCGAGAAAACATGTAAAATATAATAAAATAAAAAATAAAAACTAGGAGAGGAATATTATCATTATGCGTAATTTACGTGGCCTGCGTGGGACATCTAGTTCAGTATAAATATTCACAACGAGGTACATAATATATTATGTACCTACCTGCCTATTTTTTTTAAGATGGATGTCTATATAATATCTTAACGAATGTTGTCTTCTATTTTTGTGCCTACATACTCAAATATACAATCAGGTGTATATTGAAATAATTACCAGCGAATAATCAGCCCAAAGCTTAATCGCGTGCAGAACAAAACACCTGCCACTAAATACAATCAATATGCATTCACATACTCTACACACTACACATGTCATTAGCTTTGTAAAATATTTAATTGATAGAATACTAATCAATATTTATACCCTGCTAAATTCGTTTTTTTTCTGTAGGTAGGTACCCACATGTTTATACTCAGTCATTTCTAAGATAGGTACAAACGAATGATTCAATTTATTACTGGCGCATACAATTTAAAAGGCACTCCACTACCCACGAAAATCGTTCATCAGTATTTTATTAATTACTAGTTACACGTAACACATGAGATCCAACTGTCGATAGCGATAGTATGTATAGTTGAAGAATACGTACCAGACATTCATATGTCGTCTTATACATGTTCATCTGTTGTATACGCTTCTGACATTTCTGTCTTTCAAAATATCGTTCACATAGACGTGTCTATATTCATACCTACCATTTTTCAGCGTTCTAGCCAGGTCTCCCCGTCTTCCGTTTACCTCCCGGGTGACCAAGCCCATCTCAACCTAAGCAGTCTTATATGGGTTGAGATCTTTGGGGCTTCATAAATTTTGTACAGTTCTTCATTTTTCTTTATGCGCCATTCATCTCCTTCCTTCACAGGACCACATATTCGGCAAAGGACTCTCCTTTCGAATACATCTAATGCTTCAGCGGATTTCACGGTCAGTGTCGAGCCTCGCATCCATAAGTCAACACAGTCCTAATGATTGTCTTATATAATGTCAATTTAGTTTTCCTGTGGACGTTGCGAGACCTGAACACTGGCAATAAGTAGAAATAAGTTTTATTGCCTGCTGATATTCATTTTATGATTTCTATTGCAACGTTTTGATAACTTAGCGCATCATTAGGTATATAGTTGTCGCCAAATATCTTGAACCATTTCACCAAGGGGGCAATTTGCACGTATACCAACGAAGCAAAATGACATAAATTTGCGCCCTGCGCACCCGGAAGTCTGGTTCAAGATATTTGGCAAAAACTATAACTGTTTATCACATACCTTTTTATATATAATTTTGAAAATCGTTATCTCTTTGTTTCTCTAATGCTGCAGTAACTACTTCCCTACGAACAATATTGCATTTCTTCCTTCAAGTTCATTTCTCAGTTTCCAAACCATATCATAAATCTAATTCCGAAAACCCCCCCACCTTATAAATTGAGACATTTTTAAAACTCATCTCCGACCACATGTTGGTGTAAAAAACGGATTGATTTTTTTTTTTTAAATAAATATGTCCTTGTTAAACAAATACATATACATCTTCCTACATTCCCTAAAATAAGCAAATAAATGCTTGTGCTTAGGTGAACGAAATCGGTTGAGGCAGGATTCGAACTCGCGACCACTGGATTACTAGCCCAGCGCGCTAACCGCTCTGCCACCGACCCATCTTTTTTAAATTTATTTGAAAATATCAAAAAACTAAATTTCTAGATTAACTCTACTCATTTTTTAAATTTTGGCATGAGGTGGGGTTTTATAGTCATCATGTTGTACAGGATATGTTTTTACAAAGTCCAAATTGTTGGTATGTTTAATAATACCAATATAAATAAAATTTTGTCAAAATCGTTCATTTTATAATAAAGTTTTTAGCATTTTTTTAAATAATTTTGTCTATCTCTTCATCAACATTTTCAGCTGTGGAAAATTGCAATATTTTGTTTGTGTTGTAAAAACACACCTTGTACATTGTACAGGATAAAGAGGGTTTTAATGTTCATCGTCTTTGTTTCTGTGTCATGCTTGCATGACCAAGGTGAATTAACGCACAAATAATGTCTCGCTATAGAAAAAAAATCATCTTAAATAAGATTTTAGAATAAACAGACTGGGGTTCATTTTAACAATCGTCCATTATTAGAATAAAATGTTTATCAACATGTAAAAAGTTAGTGAAACATTATCTAAAATAAGCTGCATCGTTTCCAAACATAAAATGATTACCACCTCGGACCTGAATTATAATACTGTTGCTTCAAAAAAGTAAATTCCTTGTTAGTGCAGTATATTTGGTTGTGCCTAAATGAGAACATGATTTTTTTTTCCATATGTGCACATTTTCTAGGATTTTGCTTATGTCCATTGTAATGAAATATGGGCCTCAAGATAATATTTTTAACTGTAAAAGATATTCCTCTTATTTTTGCATGGTTATGAAGACATTTTCCTTCTTATTTTTTATTCTTCTTCGTATGTTCTGTGGAAATTATCAAAACAATATTGGTTTGATATATCGATACCTCCTACGTAAACTACCGTAAGCCACATTTTTGCGATTTTGAGTTTTTTACATATTTGGGTTCCTTTTGGATCAATCTATCAAAAACACAAACACAAAAAATACAAAAAGTCCTAAAAATACGTTTCTTACAAACTTAAAATATCGGATCTAAAATTTAGAACGACGTGTAGTACGGTATAAACAAATACTATTGTTTACGCAGAGAATTCTGTGACGCTAGTGTAGCATTTTCCTGAAAGTATTGACTCTGTTGAAATTATTTAAATCGTAAATTTTAAATATTTTATTTATAACTCAATCAATATAAACGCAATATGTTAAGATTTGTGTTTCCTGTGAACATTTGAAACTTTAAACTGCTCTCCTCTAAATTTGACTTTTTGCACTTACGGTATTTTACGTAGGAGGTATCGATATATTATAACACATGTACAGTACACTCATGCAAAACACAAGTTTTTGTAACACGTTCATACATTTTGCAGCCTGTTTTTGTAGAAAATACATAGAAAAATTTGTTATTACCAAGACCAGATTTCCATTGTAATGGACATTTCAATTAAGAAGTTATTATTTAAGTCATTATTAATTATAAATTTACAATCACGAAAAAAAGTCAATAAACAACAAAGAGTAAACATACTTTCAAAACAAAATTGTGTGCTTATACGCAAAAAATGCTTGAAATAATAGATAATATTATCACACACCACTAAACTGAAATTAACCTAAAATGAGAAAAGCTAACATTCAATGGCGCGTTATATAAAAATTGTGTAACAGATAGCACCTACATTGTTTGCAATTGGTAAATTTCAGTTCTTATTAATAAATATATCTTTATAAAATAAAGATATATTTTATATGAATTTGTATTTCATGTCCATTGTAATGGTTGCCAGTCTAAAGAAATTAAATTTGAAATCTAATATGGTTAGAAAACTGTATATATATATATATATATATATATATATATATATATATATATATATATATAAATATATATATATATATATATATATATATATATATATATATATATATGACTATTGCGACTTCTAATTAAAAATGGTATATCTGGGAAATGTTGTGAAATAAAAAGATTTTTAGGTACATATATTGGAAACTATCTTTATTGCTGTCTTAAAAAATAATACAATCTGTATAATTAAATAGTGACGGAGAATTCAATGGAACTCTTGCACCAAAGATGTGTATTTAATCAGATCTATTGAGTTAGTAAAGATGTGTGATGGGGTACAATAATAATATTAAACCACACTGATTTACCAAACAGATCATTATATGTATGTATATTATATTATGTATCTACAACAGTAAGTTAGTATACAAATCCCATATGTATATTTAAAATACTTTTTAATTATAATATATTTTTATAAAAGTCAATCGGTGGATGGAAATTAGTTTATTTTGATCAAATACACATTGGTTTCTTTACAAGATGCATCAAATATACAGATATATTTTAAGTAATTTTAACTGTACACAAATATGTTATAAACACACTACTCCATTTCACTTATGGGTATATATAGCCAAACATATACAAATATGAGGTTTACGAAAAATGTCCGTAACATTTTAAATATGTATATTGTATAATAAAACTGAAATTGTCATTAGTATTACAGTCTGATATGAATACGAACACAGTTTGGTATATCGAAAAATTCGTGTTTTTTTTTTAATTCTGATGGCGTTTTGTTGCAAATAATCGAGTGAATCTAAATTGTGCGAGCGAGACTATTCAATTCATGCAAATTAAAAATTGATGTGGAGTGTATGCTTTGGGATAAAACTCATACCAAGATTTTATAAGTAACAAAACACAACCTGGTGCGTGGTAATTTATATTAATAACAGCCAACATAAAAGATAATAAATCACATACACGGCTCAAATTTTAAATCGTCGGTGCACATTATTCAATACATAGAAATTACACATTCTCTAAATCACTGAAACAATCCATCCACAAATATTAACTCTAAATACATGCATGTGCAAGATAATTTTCCAATTTGGCAGTAAAATGTTGAAATGTTAAAAACAAATTGTTACCTATTAAAAAAAAAAAAAGATAAATATTTATAAGGAAATTACCAAGTGTAGACCATTAACGATTTTGGTTTTAATGATATGCTTAGACTTATTCCTTCTTCTACTTTGTACAGAGTTATTGCTGAACTTTTAATGTTACAGCAAACAGTTTAGTGGTGAACTCCTAAGAACCTGCATCGACCTAAGCATCATTAAACCAACACCGTGGACGACATCAAACATACCATCTCTTTCATCATACAAGCACCACTTTTAAAACTAAAAACACTACATAGGACCAAAAATGCATTATATGAAAATTACGAAAAAAAAATTAAATTAGGGGGCACCTAAAACTTGTCATATATTATTATTATTATTAATCAAGAGCCAAACGACACCTTAAATCTAACATTGTTATATTTGAACTCTTTGACGTATCGTTCGTTGTTGTCCAACTTAGAATGCCAAACATTTTACCTTTTTGATTTTTAACTTATCACCCATTTGTTTATATAACTCGTATTGTTTAACACGAATTGTAAGTGATTGTACACAATAGACATTACCATTCTAATATATCTATCGACTAACCTTCGATGTATAAGAAGAACCAAATCACAAACGTAAGTCTATTGTTATTTTGAGATCATTGAAAATCTTAAGTATGAAATAAGGCATTCGTATTTCCAAGTTGGATAACAACAAATGTACGGTTAAATTAAATTTAAATATCTTTATATCCATTCTTATACAATTCACTATGGGAAGTCGAGTCCCAACAAACCCAGGAATGTTAATTAAGTAGCTAGCGAGAGAGTGTATCGGCTTACATAATTATATTTGAGAAGGCCAACGGAAAAGTGTCATTGCATAAAAGAGCGGGTGCCAACATATTATTATTCAAAGAGGCAAACCAAAATGGAACAGGCAAAACTTTTTGTACTGAAGTAGGTCATATAAACCTCCAATGGCATACTACAATGTTGTGCATATGCTACAAGAGATACTTAATAGAATAGGAAACAGGTACAATATGGTCAATACATAAAACGTATTTTACCCAAATTGGCACTCGCACCATGGAATGGCACCCCTCACAAGTGGCCGACTGAAGAGGATCATTGATGACTGGCTTCCACTCGACTGAACTCACACATTCATATTACAACAGATTGTTCAATACTTAACATTTCATTAAAACTGAATCATTTAAATAGTCATAAACTAAGATGTTAGGAAGTTGCGCAGTTGGGGCCTTAGGCCTCGACTGCTTCCGCATCGTTGGATTCTTCGGCCACTGGACTATCTTCCTCCTCGGCCAACTTGGCTTTCTTCTCGGGTGTGACCACGCTGGGGGTGTCGGCGTCACCGCTGCACGATTTCCTTTTGATGGCACAAGCATCTTCTGAAATAAAAAAAGATATGGTGTTTAATTTTTATAAATGCATACTTTTTCTTTGACATAAGTCGCGAGGTTTATCAATATACCAATTTCATTAGTTGGGTTACAGTGTAAGAACAAACCCCGAAATAAAGGGTCATTGTGACACAAAACCGAGATGGTTCTACTGTGTGGAGGAGAAACTGCCTCTGCATGTAACTAATTGGCGTCGAAGAGCAACCAGTCGGGTGGAGTGGCGACAGATTGCTTGAGGAGGCCAAAACTCATACACTGGGATTTAGCAACCCAGATGAATGATACTTTTTCTTTACATTATGTTCTTTCCCTACTCTACCAAATTCTTAATAACCCTCTTACACCCACGTACCTCTAAGAGAAATTCGCCCACTTATCCTCACATGGCCTTAACTTACAGTCCCAACACAATAGCACACTTACAATACCAATTCACCACACCTCTACTTATACTTACTCGTTCACAGTTCATGCAGCTCGGGTGTGGAATCTATTGCCGGAGAGTATCAGAGATGCCACTAATTTAATAGCATTCAAAAAGCGTCTGAAGTCACACTTTCTATCCACATAAACACAAATTCACGTCTTTTTCCTTTTATACCTCTTCCTTTCTCCTCTCCTATCCTCCATCCAATAAACATAGTGTATCTATCTGATGTATTTTTTTTATTCTTATTTTTGTTCTTATTTATACATATATTATTTTTTGTTTTTTATATTTATCTATATTTTTTTATTTTTCTATTTGTATTCTTCTATCCCTGTTACTGACTATATTTACCATGGTGGTTGACTGGTAGAGATTGCCTGCGGGCAATAAGTCCACGTTGTATAAATAAAAGTCTTTTATTATTATTATTATAATCAGTGAATGAAAAAAAAAACAATGGAAATTTTTGTTACAAAACATTTGAAATACAAGTATCCAAATAAATAGCCTGAAATATATTCTCCAAATATTAATTAGAAATAATGCAAATTTAATTTGAACAAGCATATTGATTCAACGCAGACACACGGTCTTCTTGGCGACACAAATATTATTTGTATGTACAGATGTTGCCAAAGTATGCATACCATCAGAGTCAATGTCCTCCGACAAATAAAGAGTAGATCGATTTGTTTCCATTGCTAAATATTTTTTGGATATCCATCCTTTTCGACAAATATTAGTTAAAACTTTTTTTCTGTTTCAATAGTCATAAAGCAACGTCAAATATGAGAGAATTGGCTTAGTGCCAATACGTCACATTAAAGTAAATAAAGTACGGAAATTAGTGTGAACATTATAAACTGTACACCGAAATACACACTAATCATGTTCAAAAATAGAATGTTGAGAATAAACGTAACTCATTCAAAGGGAATTCTCTTTGGTTTCCGCAATAATTGATGAATGAACAGATAACAGAAAGAAAAAAGAACAGATAGAAAAGCATCGTAAATTTACCATTTCCTTGAAACTATTTATTTTTTGATTGTATCGACTAAAAAATAACGGTACTATGTACAAGAATAAATAATATTTACGATACATTGTTACTTAAGCACATTAAAGGGAAGCAACAATTGCTGTTAATTAAAAATTTATTGACTATTAAATGATGAATGGATAATTGATTTTTAAGATAAAGTTAGTATCTAAGTGATTACCTAAGAAGGAACAAAAACATAATAATTGTTTTGATACCTCCTGGAGACAAAATAGTTTTTTCTAATTTTTAATTGAAATGAATCCATACAAATTGTAAACTGTATGCTCCGAGCGTTTTTTATCTCTTTCTTGCTCATCCACATAGAAGATAATGTAAATTGAATATTTTTTTAATTGCATATACGCAAACATTGGATTTTTTTTCCCTGTCGGGAGTCAAATGATATGTTTATTGACAAACTTTTTACCATCTCAATTGAGACGAAGTTTGAGTTGTCTGAGTTCCTGGTTCTTCTATAATATCCCAACTTCGTCTCTATTGAGATGGTAAAAAGTTTGTCAAAAAGATAATGTCTCATTTTTATTATTTGAGGTTCCGAGCAATGACGATTATCATAAAATTGTTGTAATATTGTGAACACATTTGAATTTTGGATGTTTGAGAATGTCATCGGTAATTATATCGAGAAGATGTGTAACTATGTCTTTAAACGTGCGTTATCACAGTGAAAATTCAGCCGTACCAAAACTTTTTTCCTTTTCTTCAATACATATTCCATTATCATCTCATCGTTTATATTAATAATAATAATATACACTTCCTTGAACCCTGCGCAAGTGGCGAGTTTATTGCTATATGGCAATTTCTTCCAACTAACCAGTGTTTCCAGCCCAGAGAAGCAATATTAGTGAGAAATTAATTTGACTAAATTTTTCCTCTGCTGGGAATCAAACCCAGGACACCCATAATTATATTAAACTATGTTTTGATATACACATCAAAATTTGATGAAATCGAACCATACAGTCAGTCATAAACAAAATTACTACAGGTTTTTGGCTGGTTATTTTTCTATTACTATAGTTACGGGTTAAACATGTAGTTTAATGTTGAAAAAAAAACCTGTCCAAATTAATAAAATACAGATCTTAGTCTTTGTTGTATAGAAAGTTTGATGTCTCATTCTTTTAGTTTGATTCTAAATGAAATATCAATTTTTCAACAAATATATATAATTATTAACACAGCCCGGTCATTATGTTCTACAAACAATAGATTCTTAGAAGACTCGAAAAATTCAAACTCGGAACAATGTTCTATTCGCTTGCTTTAAAAAAATTGTATCAAAATGATGATAATAATAAGAATTTATATTGCCATTTTATAACAATATTGTTCAAATGTCTGTTTTGGTGACAGTTCGAACATTGTCAACTTAAGTTGATTCATTTAGGTAAAGTCAGTGATGGGCGGCAGGTTAGAAACTGTGTAATTTCGGGGAGGTATGTTGGCACAGCTACTTTAATATACGATTTCTGCAACCATATTGTATGTCAAAAATATGGAACGAAATTGATTTACATTTCTAGGACTTTTCGTAACCCAGATTGACTATGTATGGGCTGTTATATGCGTAATATTTATCTTAAAAAATAACTTGAAGGTTTTTTCGTTGACACAGTGTAAGTTCATAATTATAAATTGTAAAAAAAACTTATAAAAAGAAAACACAGTTTGATTCCACATTGAGTATGTTTAATTTGCCTAAGCGCTTTCGCCAGTCACAGCTGGCATCCTCAGAGGCACACTATATACTAACTTAAAACTTATACAAGTAATACTTATATAGTGTGCCTCTGAGGATGCCAGCTGTGACTGGCGAAAGCGCTTAGGCAAATTAAACATACTCAATGTGGAATCAAACTGTGTTTTCTTTTTAGAAGTTTTTTTTGCAATTTAAAAAATAACTATTAATTATTTAATAATTATTAATAGTTAATAATTATTAATAGTTAATAATTATTAACTATTTTCAACATTACCTTTGCTGACTAATCTTAATAAGGTAACGGTGGTTGACTGTGAATATAATTACCTGTGGAATCCCCATTTTCTTTGACTTCAGACTCCTCGACTTTAGCTTCATCCCCATTCTCCTTGGGGACCTCTTCCGCCTCACCCTGTGGTTCAGCCGCATCTCCCTTTCCGTTCTCCTTATCTGTGCCGTTGCTTTCCTTAACGGGCGACTCCTTCACAGAAGAGGATACTGCCTCCTTCTCAACAACGGTTGACGCAACCTCTCTGCAATTAATAGCTTTTTTGTTAACAATCCACACACACACATTTTTTTTAATACACAACAAACCAAACATACTATGGTTATCGGAAAACAACTTCTACCTTTCACGGTGCACAAATTTGTCTTTTGGTTGGTATAAATGTGCAAATCGCCCCCCTCCACGACGTAAAAGGCTCAAATGTTTTGGTGGAATCTATAGGGGAACATGGGTCACAGTGGATCATGTTACACAGTGGATCAATCGAATTATATTTTTTTGCATTGCTCAGATAATTTTCATTATTTTTTTGAGTTTAGCTAGTATTATTATCCATCCAATTAATCAGTGGCAGATGACCTGTTGTTGAAGATAAACATGATTTTCGACCAAATGTGAAATTAATGACGTATACTTTTTTAACACGGTGATTGAATTTATGATATTTAAAAAAAAATTAACAATTGGACTAAATGTGTATGTCAATATACTCGTTATATCCATATACAAGATATAAATTAGTAAGTTATTTAAAATATTATTGTAATAATTGACA
Source organism: Molanna angustata (assembly GCA_963576475.1). Classification (NCBI taxonomy): domain Eukaryota; kingdom Metazoa; phylum Arthropoda; class Insecta; order Trichoptera; family Molannidae; genus Molanna; species Molanna angustata. Next base: position 19,565,043 of record OY754974.1, on the reverse strand, counting down.
ATTATGATTTGTATTATACAAATCAGGATGGGTTACAGTGGATCATTTATAAATGGGTAACAGTGGATCATGATCCACTATACTCCATACTACTTGGTTAATAAATTTCCATAATTTAATTGTAAATTTAATATTATATTTATATGTAATTGATAATTGTAAATAATTTAATACGCTCTTATAAGTTTATTCAGGTCAATATGCCATGAAATCGAGCACACAAAACAAAAGTTAGATAGCATAGCCGAGAATCAATGCAAAGTACCATAGACCAAATATTTATCAAGAAAAAAGAAGAACTGTTTCCAAGTTGAAAAATACTCCATTCACTACGTTAGAGATATTCAAAATACAAAGCTACCGATGGAGCAGTAAGATCATCACCAATCTCTAATGTTCACTAAATATTTACAAAGGAGCAGGAATATTAATATTGTCGTTGGCTATGTTATATAATGGAGTCAAATGTTTTACGGGCTTATAACCTCGTGAAATGATGGTGCGAAGCATATGAAATGGCGAATATAGATAATTTAAAAATACCACAATAAGCACCTTGGTGGGAAAGAAATGCTCCATAATTTTAGAAAAAGCAATCCTCAGTTGAGCCTCAGAACATCAGGATACAGTTTAAGCCGAGCACCTGCTCTCAACAGGCATTAACGTTATTTTTTTGAATAATATAAATTGCATGAAGCAGTGTTACGAGAACCATTATTTGGAGATGGTAACAGGGTTTACAATCTGGATGGGACAAGCACGATTACCGTCCAAAAGTCTTCCAAGGTCCTTGCAGTAAAAGGACAGAAGCAAGTTGATAAAGCCATCAGTGTAGAAAAAGGCACCATATTAACAACATACTGTTTCAGCAATGCTACGGGGACCTTTTGCCACCGCTTTTTTAGAAGCCAAGGTGAGTTTTGTAGCATGCCAAAAGCAGCATCCAGAAAGACTGGAAGAGCTCCGAGACAAACTGGTAAATCAATTATTGGTAATGACATCCCAAATGAGAAAGAAATATAGTGTCATGAAATTAAAAATGGCGCAAGTCACTAAGAATGAGGCATCCATAAAAAAGATAAATTCTACGTGAATGCGAAGACAGCGAACTTTCTATGAGGATTCTCGATTCAGCGTTCCTTAAGAGAATAAAGGGTTGATTTACAATGGAGAAAATGAAAACAATGTGCCTGAGGTTGTTACGACAGTTATTTATATTATTATGTATTCATGTACATACCTTACTTCGTGTTTTGGTAGAAATCAATATAAATGCTAAAAGCAGCACAAAAATTTACTATTTTGGAAAAGTAGGTAAAGCAACTATATTATTTTTAAAGTTTTACTTGAAAACATCTCATTTTATAATGTGTTATATTATCATATATTGACGTTATTTTGATAATAAAAGCATTAAAGAGTGAAGAAATTAATTTTATTTAACAAAAAATACTATGATCCACTGTAACCCATTGTGATCCAGTGTAACCCAATGGGTGATCCACTGTAACCCACGTGTGGGGTACAGTGGATCATTTGCCATTTGAGAAAAAAAACGTACACAGTTCTTAAATTACCTAGAATTTTAACGTAAATGTTTTATTTATACTTAAACAAAGAGTCATACTAAAGAGTTAAATGAAAATCTATTTGATATATACATTATTTTTCAAGTTATAGTTTGTGAAAAAAATAGTGATCCACTGTTACCCATGTTCCCCTACATATGTTGCTGTGATCGAGGTAAGCAGACAGATCCGAATGCCATACACTTGTCCATGCATACATTCATTGGATCATTCATTTTTTTATGCACTGTCTCATACATGCTTGTGTTACTTATTCAAGTATGCTTCTTTCAGAATATTGTTCGCATGATCGTACCTATAAAATATCTGGATAAACAAAACTATCTAAAAGCATAATAATCTGGACAACTTTAAAAGAGAAAAAAAATATCAAAAAGGAAAATAAAAAAATAAATGTAGATAATTGTGCATTTTGTTACAGACCATTATATTATTATTGTAAACAGACTATTTTCAGCTTAATTGTCATAACATCGTGCAAAAGTGCTACAATCGAACGTTATAGGTCAAAACACGACTGTTATTATACGAATAAAATACTTATCGCAACAACATTGCAATTCACATGATAAACACGGCATAAAAAAACAGGTTATGAGAATGATAACATGGCTAAGCGCGCCAACCGGCGTTTTCTTTTAAAATGAATTTTTACCACCGCGACAGTGGCTCCAACCACGCCGCGCGCCATTTTGAAGAACAACCGGTGAACGGGCATGTTTCGACCCAATTCAATATAAAATGCGCAAAATGATGACTAACTTGTATTAATAATTTACATTCACTTAAATTAAACAACACACATAATTAATTTAAATACAATAGTAATGACAACAATCAAAAACGTGATAAACCGGATACAAATGACAGTGAATTTTCCCGCGTGGTTCAACCGGGTCTAACAAGGATATTAAAACGCATAATTACTTTAGTATATGTAATTCAAAACACAACAATACCAAAAATGAATGTTTTCAACACTTTGAAACGATAAAACATCGCGAACAGATACAAAAATAAAGAAATAACACTTAAAAGGAAGCCATTTTGACTTGTTGGGATACCGCCAAATTTAGCTTTCCGAAAACTTATTCCAAAAGTTAACAAAACACTGTCAATATATAATTACTCACTTTGTTTCAACTGCTGAATCTGCCATTTTTTGATAATTTCTTGTGCTTGGCCACAAAAATAAAATATTACTATTGAATGCGAGGAGTTCGCACGAAAGAATCGCAAGTGCCGGCAACTGACGAACGAATGAAAGAGCAAACTTGGGTGAGAGCTCTTCTGTCGGTCGAATAAATCGTGCCGTTATAAGCTTGAATGTAGTTCAAAGCAGTTGCGGAAACAGTCCCCATATAAAGTTTCACGAAAAAAAGAGATGGACAAACGCTCCGGTGTAAATGCTTTAACTGAAACCAACGTCGACTTCCCGCGCTTGAAGCAGATGTCGCACCGTTCTAGAATATACTTTGACACCTTTAAATTTTAATTCGAACAAAAAATCGCTATATTCCACTAGAGAATTCGGTAGATTCATTATTCGAGTCAGTTTAAATAAATAAGATTTGAAACGTAATGAACTAAACAGTAAACGTTCGTGGAACGTATTTACGTATAGTGATTTCGGCACTAGTTGGTTATGCTCGTTACGCCAGCATTCATGTATTATTCTCTTTGTTTTTAATACTCGCACGTGTATCTATAATATTTTCAATATTTTGTGTCTACCATCTCCAAATTAATTCCGTTTTATCGTATCGACATCTAGCCCTGTTCAGGAAACACCTGAAAAGTCATTTCTTCCGCCAGTCCTACAAAAAATTGAACTAGCAATCTATTCAAAGCGCCCATGAGGTGAAGTTATTATCAGTATCACAAAACGGCCATCCTAGTTTATTCTTATTCGTTAGCCTAAATTTGACTTAATAATTTTACACGGAAATTTTAGTCGTGTCATATTGAAAAGAGCAAAGTCTTGAAACATGTATTTGGAAAGCTAATGATGAAAACATAATATGCTTTCACACAAGACTAGTATAAGAATAAAATATACTTGTACCTATCTAGTACCTGCCTATTTTTTCTTCTCACACCGATAAAATCAGGGCCGGATCTATGATTATCGACGTCTAGTTCTAGTATACATATAGGTACAATAAATTAAATATTATTCCTCCTACTGAAATTAGTTATTGATCTCATAAATATATACAAAATAAATAAGTAGGTAATCAAAGTAACAAAAATTAGCGTAATAGAATGAAAGTTTACCAAGTTTTTTTAAGTTTACCAAGTAGGTACCTAACTAAAAATAATTATCCTGAAAAATATAAACACCAATATATTGATATGTTTTGTTTATTTATTTGTTTTTACTTTTATCTCTTTAATGTTTTTTTAATACTTACAACATCTTATAATTACAACACCACAAATTTTTATTTTTTTGTTTTTACTACGATGAGTTTCATACAATGCACATTCACAAGTATTACATTAAATACATTTTTGAATAGGTAATTAACGCCCCCAATGAATCTGTGTCCACTGTATTTGCACTTTTTGGACATGTGGCGGATTCGGCTCTGTAATAAAATATACATTTTTTATACAAGTTAGCGGCAAATAACTCGAGTATATTTATTACGTCGGATCAGTCGGATGCGCAAAACGCAATTTTTTTTTTGCTTTGTTGTATATGTGCAAACTGCCCCCTCTATACCCTTTATTTCAAATTAAACATTGCGCACTCAAGTAAATCTAACGCACTACTCCACAAAAATATTACAAAAGCACGAGTATATCACTCTTCAACTCAACGCGTATTACCTAAATTTGAAAATCATTACTCCGACAGGCAATTACACTCTTTTATGCAATCATGAGAATATCACCCTTCAACATTGGTAATAAATATTATGGCAAATCATTATTGATAGCTAGGAGATATGAATAGGGATGAGAGCGTACTATAGGTACGTTTTATAAAAATGTTTGAATACTTAACTATTTTTTATCAGTTGGGAACCTACCTACTTCAATTTAAGATATGGAATGTTTGGTCAAAATTCAAAATAGTATCCGATGGATGCATGCAAAATGGATTGAAAATTAATGCAAGTATATAGTGATGGTATTAGAGAAGATTGAAAGACGAACTACAAAGTGGATGAATATTTATATTGAAGCATGTTTCAGTGTGGTGGAAGATTGGAAAAAGATATTGAAAGGAGAGTAACGGCAGGTAATAGAGTGAATGGTACATGAACCTTAATGGCTGACCCAATTATTTCGAGGCAAACAAAGCTCGCGGTACACAATGGTATCGTCGTACCGACTCTAATGTATGCTAGTGACACATGGACATGGTAGAAGAGGCATGAGAGTAGAATTTGTGGGGTTAAAACCAGGTCACTAAGACAAATTTGTGGTAAAACGACGTACGATAGAATAAGAAATCAGGATATTAGACGAGAATATAATGATTGTATATCGCAAACATGATGAAAATAAATCTGGCGTTCGATTCTCTCTGCCTATGCCAAATAAGGAAATGGAGTAATGGTATGTTATGTTACTTCAATTTAATGTCTATAACCCAGCATTATCGGGTATTTCTAATAATTCTTTAATCAGATAGTTTTGAATAATTTTACAGAATATTAATCAAAATATTATTCTGGCTTCGTAAAAATATTAATCATGGCGCCGTTTAATGATTCAAAATAAAGGCGTTGATATAGGTATTTAATTACCAATTTCGTTATTATTAGCAAACTAACATTTTGGCGTCATTTTTTTATTTAATTTTCAAAACCATATTTACGTCACTTTTAAGCACATTATTTTTGTTTATTAGAGAAAGTGCTTCATGGTGTGAAAATAGCGCCGACGTCAATATAATAATATTTCACTATATAGATAGAACCACGTCGATCACAGTAAATAGCCATTTCAGAATATAATTCAAACCATCAAACATACCTTGTTGTAAACTCATTTTGCACAATTCAACCAGTTAATAGACTTATAAGTGGTGTTTTGTGCGGTGACATTGTTTTTCTGTAACAAATATTCCTTGTCGCTATATCAAACTGTAATAGGTATATCGAGTTGATACTTGGGCAATCCGTTCCAAAAATAATATATACCGTTGCAGTAATATCAAGCTGATATACCTACGACAAATGGTTTTTAGTTCCAGATGGACATATTATGTGAACTGCGAAAACTTTATAATGTATGTTCACATCGATACATATTTACATATTATATTATTATTGTAGTAGGTACCTACAAATTGTATCATACTAAGTAGGTATTATTTAATTTTATTGTTCGTTAATTCATTTTCCACACATTAAACATTTCAAAATTACTTGCGTATTTTTTCAGAGATTGTTCATATTAAAAAATATACACGCATTAGAATGTAATTGTGTGAATATTAAATCTCTATTACAATAATTTGTATATTGTTGACCAGTTCGTTACGAATTTTGTGAATTTATAAATATTTAATAGGAAAATGCCAGTTTTGTTTACTTACCTGGAATAGAAATTATGTATGTATCAACGTTTAAAAATATACCTTACATCATTTTGTTTCCGTGAATGCTGAATCTCGGGAAACATCAAATAATATTCAATCTGTGGCAATTATTTATCAAGGTTTCTCTAGTTTAGTTACAGGGATTTTTTGTCTTCTTCTAAACCTTGAATCAATGTTCATGGTCTGGAAATTTTAATACCTCCACTACACTACTCGCGAAGTTGATCGAAGATTTGGATTTAACACCAGATACAATGTGGACAACTTTTTAATGAAAATCACTGTCGTTGTTCACTCAATCATTAAACTCTTCAAAAATTATATTCTCTGGAGTTTTAACTTTTGATTTTTTTTCACAACGGATGTTGGCTCAGTTGCCTGGTCTAATTTAGAAAAAAAAACGTTATATATACTGTTTTCTTGCGCTCTAATCCACGATTTCCAAGCAATATGAAGAAGCTACCAAAACCTAAAATAATATTATACCTATTAAAATACATATACGTCTATCTTGTCTCTATATACAAACTAGCAAAACCCAGAAGACTTTGACATGCCTGTAAATAATTATTATTTACCCATGTATTTACCTCTGTATATATAAAAATGGTTGATCCGTATTTTATTTATTAAGACTGTTATATTATGTAGAATCTCTAATTATTTTTCCGTCTTTTCAGTCCCTTTCGTCCCTTCTGTCCCTTCCGTCAATTCGCTACCTTCACCACCACCCGATCTGCATATGGGGACTGTAAACGGCCCCTTAACAGAACGCTAAATGAGCGACAAAAAATCATAGCACGAAAACTAGCTCATGGAGCCCTGTTAGATTAGCAATCTCGGCACCATAGTGCAAAAAGAACAATCGACGAATGGGAATAGAAGATTCACACTCGTGGACTGTCATCGAATTCAGATCTTTTTAAATGTAAAGCATTAAAGTGTGACTAAGATCTCTTTAAAAAAATAAACTTAATGGGAATCAACTAACAGTAAAGCACTGTGGAAGACCATATCTCGAAATTTCTTTCGAGCGCGCGCCTAGCGACGGCAAGTACATTTGTTTATCGCTAGGCCGAGTTCATCGCCCGCAACGTCAAACTGGTGACAACTCCTCAACTGGGTATGACACTTCAAATAAATAAGTCTAGAATGTTCGAGGACATTGAACTTGCTACCCCCAGCGCAGCACTATTTAAGGGAGTCTACACCTCTACACGTCGTCACTTCATTTCCGTATTTCCGTCACTTCGATTCGTCACTTCACGCCGCCGTTCTCGACCACGCCGTCTCGCCGACACTTCATCTCTCGACCACCGGTCAACTCTCGACCTCGCGAGCACGATGGTACTTCTCCATGCGAAGATTCGGACACTTCGAACACACCCGCTAACTCGCTCGTTATACCTACTCATCGTGAGAAAGTTCCTTTGTAAGTTATTTCATCAATTGTAAATTTACCTTTAAGCAAACTATTAATTGTGATCAATATACCTACTAATTGTTACTTTTGACCATTCTTTCTTCTTCTCTCTAAACCACTGTCCTTGTGTTCTTATTTCAAATCATATCCACTTAGGATATAGTAAACTCTCTTTACTGGTAACCCCTCTGGTTACCACTTATATTTAATAGTAACCACTCTGGTTACTAACTACTGTTGATCGGTAACCCCTCTGGTTACCAATCAGCTTTAGCACCATAACTATGACAGAACTTCTTGAAGGCTTTAAAATTGTTCTTCGAGATCACAAAATCCGCATGACCAATGGGACCTTGAAGAGGCCCACGAACAGCAGAGGAACTCCGATCTATAAGAGGACCATTGTGTGGCAACAATCACACAGGATATGTTCCGAAGTTTGGTCCGGGTATTGACAGAACTGACATGAAGCAGAGGAGGCAATTTTAAATCGGTGAAGATAACTTTTAAAATTTCCGTGATCTGTGAAAAATTGGGAAATCCAAAAGTCAGGAACAACCCAGGAAGATTCTGTCCCTCCCGTCCGTTCTGTCTAATAAATATGCTAACCGTAAAATCGCGTCTAACCATCACAATTCTGGTGGTGATGGTCTAACACGCCACCGGATCGTTGAATGAATTTCCAGTAGATAATTTTTTTTTAATTCTTGTGTGCGATGTCAAATTAATTAATAAATTAAACTTCAAAACCTTTCCTGTTTTGCGCTAAAAAAATCCCCAAATTTAATAGCAATTCCAAATGGATTTAATTCCAATTCGTAAATTTTTGTGTGTGATATCAAATACATACATTAATTAAACTTCGAAATCTTTTTCTGTTTTGCGCTGAACAAATCCTCAAGGTTTCATTGCAATTCCAAATAGTTTTTTTTATCATTTTTTTGTGAGATATCGAATGAACAAATAAATTATAATGCAATAACCTTCTCCGGTGTGCGCTGAACAAATCTCCAAAGTTTCATCGTAATCGGATGGACGGTATTAGGAGTTCATCATGCAAAGTTGGAAAAACCACGCAAAAAGTCCACCACTGCATACTATTCTCCCGATTCCCGGACAATTGGCCGTAGCCGATTGGCCGTGGACAATTGACCGTACGCCCTTTTTACCGTATGGACAATTTATCGTGAGGACAATTTACCGTGGGGACAATTTACCGTGAGGACAATTGGCCGTGAGGACAATTGGCCGTGGGGACAGTTGACCGTACGGACAATTGACCGTGAGGACAATTTATCGTATGGATAATTGACCGTATGGACAATTCACCGTGCGGAAACTATTTTTAGCATCAGAAATTTTTTTATTTCTTTTTTCGTTTGAGTTAAATAAATTGCGTGAATAAAAAAATGTTCGTTTATGGCGACGAACCGATTGCCTTATTTTGTTGGGTTTATCGAGTTTTAATTTGCTACATTTTGAGATTTAAGAAGACGTCTGTTCTTAAACTTCTTCTTGTTCTTTTTTGATTTTTCAAGATGGATATCTTTTATGGATGGATAGTTTTTAACTTCTTCCCTTTTTACCTAAAATAAGCAAATAAATGCTTGTGCTTTAGGTGAACGAAATAGGTCGAGGCAGGATTCGAACTTGCGACCACTTAAAATAGTTTCCGCACGGTGAATTGTCCATACGGTCAATTGTCCATACGATAAATTGTCCTCACGGTCAATTGTCCGTAAGGTCAACTGTCCCCACGATTAATTGTCCTCACGGTAAATTGTCCCCACGGTAAATTGTCCTCACGATAAATTGTCCATACGGTAAAAAGGGCGTACGGTCAATTGTCCACGGCCAATCGGCTACGGCCAATTGTCCGGACACGTATTCTCCCACACTTCTCTATGCTTCATTGTTCCCATATGCATATATGCAATCATACTATATTTGAATTATTTATTGCATAATTTGATTTGAAAAATATCGCAGATTGATAATTTTGTTTATTTTTTTTTATGTTTTGTATGGGTTAGATAAATATAATAAATACTACTATAACGTCTACGTTCTTTGGATGATCACAGATAAAATAATAGCACCGTCTGTTTCAATTTTAAATTTACTCTGTTTTTTGTCAACAGAATTCCTTCATGGTTTATACACAAAAGCTAAATCAACAATATTATTTGAAATTCAAAGTCCAGGTTATACCAACGTACGTACCTATATTATATTTATTCTGCGCATCGCCGCTGGAACAAAATCGATATAGTACATAATATATATATCTGTATAAAATTATATTCTACTATGTGTAGATTGCGTTCAGGATAAAGCACTTGAATTCGTTTTGTTGGTATTTAGAGAGAAATTAGGTATATTTTCCTTAATAACAGAAACATTATTATGCTCATATGCATAGCCATAATTTATCATTTAAAGGCATGTATTGTATATTATGTAGGTATAACGTGTAAATATGAATACAATGAATAGTTGACAGCAGGTACTTTAATCATATGAGAATACAATAACTTGTCCATATCAGATTACAACGATATTTGAGGAAATTTCTTTGGTCCCATTGGACATGCACCGTCCTTGTAGCCACGAAGAGCGAGCTCAGGGCTTTCAAGACTTTTTGTCAAAAGTATACGGTTCGCCCTTGTTGTCACTTCCAGAGAACGGTGAGCAAGCTGTTTCCTCATAATTGCTTTCATTGGCACTTTAAGTGTATTGTCTTCAAGGTTTTAGAGTTCTCCAAACTCTTCTTATATACTTTGTGTTCTTTTAATGTGTTGCAAGGGTCCGTTATTAGTTTCCATAAGAAGGTTGGTGGTGAGGGATCAATCGTGCTAAGCAAGTTTTTATTGTACTACTTTTCGTACGGTTAATCAGATTTTAATGTCTCGGTTCCAGCACTGAGAGTCAATTCACCGCCTCTGGGTTTGCCTCGTCGATGTCTTGGAGGCTTCTACTGAGTATATATATATATGCCAAATAATAAATTTGAAAATCTTTTCGCCAGAATTCTCAAAATATACGCCTTTAAAATAATGAAAAGTTTATGCTTTTTTTTCTTTTTCTTGTAAAATTACTTTTAGTAAAACCCTTTTTTTTATATTTTTAGCCGACTTCAATTTAATGTCTATAACCCAGCATTATCGGGTATTTCTAATAATTCTTTAATCAGATAGTTTTGAATAATTTTACAGAATATTAATCAAAATATTATTCTGGCTTCGTAAAAATATTAATCATGGCGCCGTTTAATGATTCAAAATAAAGGCGTTGATATAGGTATTTAATTACCAATTTCGTTATTATTAGCAAACTAACATTTTGGCGTCATTTTTTTTATTTAATTTTCAAAACCATATTTACGTCACTTTTAAGCACATTATTTTTGTTTATTAGAGAAAGTGCTTCATGGTGTGAAAATAGCGCCGACGTCAATATAATAATATTTCACTATATAGATAGAACCACGTCGATCACAGTAAATAGCCATTTCAGAATATAATTCAAACCATCAAACATACCTTGTTGTAAACTCATTTTGCACAATTCAACCAGTTAATAGACTTATAAGTGGTGTTTTGTGCGGTGACATTGTTTTTCTGTAACAAATATTCCTTGTTGCTATATCAAACTGTAATAGGTATATCGAGTTGATACTTGGGCAATCCGTTCCAAAAATAATATATACCGTTGCAGTAATATCAAGCTGATATACCTACGACAAATGGTTTTTAGTTCCAGATGGACATATTATGTGAACTGCGAAAACTTTATAATGTATGTTCACATCGATACATATTTACATATTATATTATTATTGTAGTAGGTACCTACAAATTGTATCATACTAAGTAGGTAATATTTAATTTTATTGTTCGTTAATTCATTTTCCACACATTAAACATTTCAAAATTACTTGCGTATTTTTTCAGAGATTGTTCATATTAAAAAATATACACGCATTAGAATGTAATTGTGTGCATATTAAATCTCTATTACAATAATTTGTATATTGTTGACCAGTTCGTTACGAATTTTGTGAATTTATAAATATTTAATAGGAAAATGCCAGTTTTGTTTACTTACCTGGAATAGAAATTATGTATGTATCAACGTTTAAAAATATACCTTACATCATTTTGTTTCCGTGAATGCTGAATCTCGGGAAACATCAAATAATATTCAATCTGTGGCAATTATTTATCAAGGTTTCTCTAGTTTAGTTACAGGGATTTTTTGTCTTCTTCTAAACCTTGAATCAATGTTCATGGTCTGGAAATTTTAATACCTCCACTACACTACTCGCGAAGTTGATCGAAGATTTGGATTTAACACCAGATACAATGTGGACAACTTTTTAATGAAAATCACTGTCGTTGTTCACTCAATCATTAAACTCTTCTAAAATTATATTCTCTGGAGTTTTAACTTTTGATTTTTTTTCACAACGGATGTTGGCTCAGTTGCCTGGTCTAATTTAGAAAAAAAAACGTTATATGTACTGTTTTCTTGCGCTCTAATCCACGATTTCCAAGCAATATGAAGAAGGTACCAAAACCTAAAATAATATACCTATTAAAATACATATACGTCTATCTTGTCTCTATATACAAACTAGCAAAACCCAGAAGACTTTGACATGCCTGTAAATAATTATTATTTACCCATGTATTTACCTCTGTATATATAAAAATGGTTGATCCGTATTTTATTTATTAAGACTGTTATATTATGTAGAATCTCTAATTATTTTTCCGTCTTTTCAGTCCCTTTCGTCCCTTCTGTCCCTTCCGTCCATTCGCTACTTCCACCACCACCCGATCTGCATATGGGGACTGTAAACGGCCCCTTAACAGAACGCTAAATGAGCGACAAAAATCATAGCACGAAAACTAGCTCATGGAGCTCTGTTAGATTAGCAATCTCGGCACCATAGTGCAAAAAGAACAATCGACGAATGGGAATAGAAGATTCACACTCGTGGACTGTCATCGAATTCAGATCTTTTTAAATGTAAAGCATTAAAGTGTGACTAAGATCTCTTTAAAAAAATAAACTTAATGGGAATCAACTAACAGTAAAGCACTGTGGAAGACCATATCTCGAAATTTCTTTCGAGCGCGCGCCTAGCGACGGCAAGTACATTTGTTTATCGCTAGGCCGAGTTCATCGCCCGCAACGTCAAACTGGTGGCAATACTCCTCAACTGGGTATGACACTTCAAATAAATAAGTCTAGAATGTTCGAGGACATTGAACTTGCTACCCCCAGCGCAGCACTATTTAAGGGAGTCTACACCTCTACACGTCGTCACTTCATTTCCGTATTTCCGTCACTTCGATTCGTCACTTCACGCCGCCGTTCTCGACCACGCCGTCTCGCCGACACTTCATCTCTCGACCACCGGTCAACTCTCGACCTCGCGAGCACGATGGTACTTCTCCATGCGAAGATTCGGACACTTCGAACACACCCGCTAACTCGCTCGTTATACCTACTCATCGTGAGAAAGTTCCTTTGTAAGTTTACATCAATTGTAAATTTACCTTTAAGCAAACTATTAATTGTGATCAATATACCTACTAATTGTTACTTTTGACCATTCTTTCTTCTTCTCTCTAAACCACTGTCCTTGTGTTCTTATTTCAAATCATATCCACTTAGGATATAGTAAACTCTCTTTACTGGTAACCCCTCTGGTTACCACTTATATTTAATAGTAACCACTCTGGTTACTAACTACTGTTGATTGGTAACCCCTCTGGTTACCAATCAGCTTTAGCACCATAACTATGACAGAACTTCTTGAAGGCTTTAAAATTGTTCTTCGAGATCACAAAATCCGCATGACCAATGGGACCTTGAAGAGGCCCACGAACAGCAGAGGAACTCCGATCTATAAGAGGACCATTTTCAGAATAGGAATATTATATTCAATTGTATGCGACGATATTCAAAGATTTTTACTATTCTTGCATCTGCTTCAATCAGAAATTATTTTTGTGAATCAGCTTCAATCCGAAAAATAATATCTTGAATATTTTCGGAATCTGTTTTTTGGTTCGGACTTGAGATATCGCCTTTTGACTAAGCAGCATTATATTGTGGATACCTACTAGCATTTTGTGTAACGTATATTTCTTAAATAATTTTTATTTCAAAGAGAATTTTAATTTTAGAAGACGATGACTTGTGTAATGGTATGAAAAGTCTACTAGTCACGGACTATAAATTTTAAAAACGGCGTTTAGTGTTGAAATAAGTGATAGTATTTCATTGCCTGTATCATATTTTTCCATATTTTAAGGGACATAAAAAATATGAAGGTATTATTTTATTTTTTAATGTCCATGCATCGCATCCTATAGGTATACTACCAATGAAAATTAATCATGAAAATTCATGTTTTTCGTAAAAAAAGGCAAATTCCCTTGCTAAAATACCCCTTCCCTGATATAAATTTTAAAAAGTAAATAGTCTTACCTTCAAAGAGCTGATCTATAAATAAATATATTATTTTTTCAAGCAAGGGTTCTTGAAGTTATTATTTAACATTCCCCTTACAAATAATGAAAATATTCTTGTAAAGTTCTTCCTGAAAATTTGTTTTTAAATATCCAACTAACATTTACACGCCACAATACAATCTATATCAAAATTTCTACAGTATCAATAATTCCGGCCAGGCAAATCCCTCGTAATCAAGTGGATAGCCACAAAACAATATACCTACATGTAGAATAGAATAGACGTCCGAAAAATGACAAACGAAATATTCCGTGTATGAATACACGGCCATACACATTCTATGAGAGAATGACATACACAATAATAGTTATAAAGTGTGTTCAGAATAGCGTGGCGCAGAGGTCACTCACTGAATTGCCAACTTGACTGAGTAGGTACTCTGGCAGAGTCGCTGGTCTTAAAGACACAAACCAATTCGTGTTTTATGGATTAGATTTAGATATTATGTATAAAATGTGAATAGTCTTGCATCAAAGATTATTTTGTAAAACAAACGGATAAAATTATAAGGAAGCTACCCAATAGGGCAGAGAGCAGAGCCAGATATTCATTACCTATTTCATACCAAAATATTGCGTTTGTACCTATACTATGCCATATTTTGTTTATGACTAACAACTGAATAAATAATTATACAAATGTTAATATGTAATTTACACTCGTGACTGTTTTTTTTCGTGTCATTAGTATCTTATTGATTTATAATACTTAAGTTCAATGATCTCTAGTGTTATTTTAAAATGATGTACCTACACATGAAGGTATAATACTGGATGTACACCTACTTCATTACATACATTCATTTGAATTCTATATTTTTATAGTAAAGAAACCGTACTTATACTTGCTTATTATTGTTTTTTGTTAGCTAAGTCGAATATTTAATATTGTCACTAGAAAATATATAGCATAGCAAAGCATACATAATACTAGCTGCATGTAACACATGAGATCCAACTGTCGATGGCGATTGTATGTAAAGTTGAAGAATACGTACCAAACTATAAACCCTTAAATCCAAATTATGGAATATTTTCAGATATTTTGTTTTCTATACAAAACATGTAGGTATGCATGTCAAGATAGGTTAGTATTTATTTATTTATTTATTTTCAATTTTTTGGGAGACTAACGGCTATGAATTTCAGTTTAACAATTAAAATAATAATAAAACAGCCAATTATAAGTCTCCGCTGTATGGAGGTCATTCCTTTTTCCTACCCAGAATATGAAAATAGCATGATGGTATGTACGTATGTTTGGAGATTAAGTATCTAACTATTGAGTCCCCGTAGATATTGTGTAGTGTAGGTATACTGCCTTACAGATTGTATGAAACGATGTCGTCACTAAATTCAATTTTTATAAAAAATGTTAAATAAGTTTGAGATATACTTATTTATAATGTTTTTATTTTTAATAGAAAATTAAATTTTATATTTGGGGTGTTCCGGCTTTTTTCCTACTTATTTTTTTTCAATACATAGGGTTACGCCGCTATGTATCTATATGTATAAAGAATTCTTATAGCAATAATAATAACAATAATAACGAAATCATAAACATAGATCACACGTACTCACCACTTAACGACAACGAACGCAATCTAGAAATAACAACACATGACGCAAAAATTGAAACATGGAAAAATAAAACATTACATGGAATACACCCAAGTCATCTACAACAACAACATATTGATAAAGCCCTAAGTAATAACTGACTCAAACACTCATGGTCACTTTCACCAACGTCCCCTAACTCTTAGGTGCTACCTAAGAATTCTTATGTAGTACCTAACGTGAATTTTCGTTTCACCACCTACATAAGAGTTACCTAAGACGCTAAGAGCCCCCTAATTCTGGGGAGCCGATTTCCGCCACCTAAACGAATACTTAAGAAACAACTGTCAAAATGAGTCAGTATATAGCGATTTAGTAGCATAATATTGTCAATTGTGTTTATAATTTTAATTTTTCGTCGATTTACACGCATTTTGAAAATAAAAATGAATAGGATTATAAATGCCGTAATGTTTCAAACTCTCATCGACGGTAAAATTTGGTTGCCGTTTTCTTTCGATTGGCATTTCCTAAAATACAAGACAAAATGATGTCCTCAATATTTATGTATAACATTATTGCATTTTTAGGCATTGAATATACATATTATTAGTAATAGCACAAGTAATAGTTACTTATTAACGAGAAAATAACTAAAATCAACTAAACGAAAATTGAATTATTTGGAAATGTTGAACAAAATCACAACGTAATTGACAGAAAGTGACAGTCATAGAAAAAACATGATGCAATATGATGCATTCCAAATACAAATGTTGCCACTGTATAAACAAAAATAATCGTTTTGAATTCCTAGCTAGGGAACAGATAAAATAGACTGGTGAAAACCAAACGATACGTTAGGGGCTACCTAAGCTTAGGTGATACCCAGCTAAGTGACAGTTTAGGTAACATTGGTGAAAGTCACCATCAGACCTCTACGCAGAAACAGAAGGATTTATCATAGCTATTCAGGACAAAATAATAAAAACAAAAAACTACACGAAACATATTATAAAAGACAATACAATAACAAACGACACATTTAGAAAATGCAAATTACAAAAAGAAACAATAGAACACATAACTGGTGGCTGCTCAACTCTTGCACCGACGGAATATACCAGACCTCTACGCAGAAACAGAAGGATTTATCATAGCTATTCAGGACAAAATAATAAAAACAAAAAACTACACGAAACATATTATAAAAGACAATACAATAACAAACGACACATTTAGAAAATGCAAATTACAAAAAGAAACAATAGAACACATAACTGGTGGCTGCTCAACTCTTGCACCGACGGAATATACAATAAGACACGACAACATCTGCAAACACATATATTTGGAACTAGCCCACAAACATAAACTTATCGAAACACACCCCAAGTGGTATCAATACACACCCCCAGCTGTAACAAAAAGTGATAACTACAAACTATACTAGAATCGAGACATAATCACAGACATTACAAACCTACATAACCGACCAGACATTACATTAATCGACAAAATACATAAACACACATATCTAATAGAAATATCGATACCAATTACAGCAAATCTACAAAAGAAACATTTAGAAAAAATAGATAAATACATACTGTTAGCAGAACAGATAAAATCACAGTGGAAATAAGAAAAAGTAACAATAATCCCAATAATATTATCATCTACAGGCATCATACCAAAAACACTTCAAAAAAATATAGACATACTAAAGTTTCCCCCATACGTCATCACCAACATACAAAAAACTACAATAATCAACACATGCACAATAGTCAGAAAATTTCTACAGGTACCACTTTAAACAACTACACACAACCACACAGACACACAAACACATAGCCTCACAACTTGAGTACGCTCCGTTGTGAAGGAAATTACCGGATCATAACCGAGATCAACATTTTAGCAATAATAATAATAATTCTTTATTGGCTTAAATAACATTACAAAATTAATACAAACAAGAGCAAGATAAAACATTAAAAAAGCCAAAAGGCGGACTTCCAGTCAACCTTACAGAATAAAAATAATATAAAAATATATAAGAACATATATATACATATACACACACATACATACATACACACATATACACACATATGCATTTAGGGGGGATGGGAAGGGGAAAAAAGGAAGGGGCGGAGATAGTGGTAAGGAGGAAAATGAGGCAGGGAGGGAAGAGAGACATCAGAGTTTCACCCGCTGTTTAAAAGAGAAAAATGATGGTAAGGTTCGAGTATCAACGGGAAGTTGATTCCAGAGCCTGGCACTATGGACAGTAAAATTAGTGTAGAAGTCCGATCGGTGGGAGGGAATCACAAGAAGACCGTTATTACCCGATCTCAGAGGAAGACCATGCACCGATGAAAAATGAAACCTGTCTCTGAGATACTTTGGTGCCACCTCACTATACAAAATCTTATAGAGAAGACAGAGTGTGTGAACATCCCTGCGTTTGCCCATTGAAGACCAGCCCAGTTTTATACGAAATTCCGATACATGGCTAGCAGTGAATACATCAGAATCTAGGATACTGTCAGAGTGATTGACATTATAGTAATGACATGCCTTTTGAAAAATTCGTTTTGATTTGAATAACATTCACTTTTTTTCTTTTACTAAAAAATGGTACAAAAAATAATAGAAAATATGGTAAAATTTTAATTATTTATTTGCTCTATAAAGCTCTTTATAGCAATTTGATAAACGTTTTTTGAATTACGCGCTAAAACGGTTCATTTGGATCACACATCATAGTGAATGTATTTTTCAAAAGCATGTCATACATTTTGTTCACGACTTGTTGATATTGCGTTCAATCAAATCGTATTTACATAGGATGCTAAAAATGTATATTTTAAATATTATTCGGATTCGATGTGTATTAATACGACTGTAATATTCCCAAGGTCATAAAATTCCCAAGTTTCTAACCTTAAATTATAAGTTTTCACCAAATAAAAACACGTCGAAAATGATTCGCAGGCAGAGGAGAGATTTTTCAACGACGTAATTCCGACGAATTCTTCTTCTTCTTCGTGTCAGCAGCATTCAAACAGTTATTGACTGTTGCTGCTGCTGTATTGGAAAGATTTGCCAGGATATTTCTGTTACCAGGGGGCACCGCGGGGAGGTTCTTTCCTTGCCCCCCGACGAATTTAAAACTATGAATGTTTATTTTTTAACTATTCTTATGTTTGAAACATCCTAGTTTTTATATATAAAATAAAGATGATAGAAAAACAATTTTAATCGCCAAAAAAATAGTTTAAATCGATGTCAGATATCATAAAAAATATGTAAAATGTAGGTACACAGAACAGAGAATCTATAATAGTCGCGAATTGACTGCCGCTAGAAAGAGATGGAACGAGATGGAATAATACGTGTAAAATGTGGTTTATTCAATGTATCTCTCTCGGCTAGTTACAAATAATATTATGTTATTTATTACATCCAAATTTTCGCAAATTATATATTATTAAGAATGATGTAAAAATGTGTCGTTATTTAATGCATAGTACTTATATATTATATACATACTTAATTAATTTCAAATAAATCAATATCCCGATAGCAAATATCTTTCTATTATATTTTAAAACATTGACATTTCTATTAAGACACCGCGAAGTGCAAAAGTCCAGATAATCCGTAAAAAAAACATCAACATTTGTGCATTCACTTTAGGGACATAGTCTGAATGTCCATTGATAAATCCCGTATTGCTTATTATTGATAATTGAAATGGAAATAATTTTAATATGTGAAAACACTCTTGAAACGCTTCACGCTATACGAGCCTGTCCAGAAAGCATGGATGCATATAAGATAATATGTATGCTAAACAAACGCGGTGCGCATGTGCAATGAAATGTCATTTTTATCAAAGTATCTCTTTTCAATGCTTTTATCCACACAAATATATCTCTTTGCTATGATCTACACTTTTTTTCTGATTTTTATCTTGTATAGGTACAGGCGTGAAGGTCATGAGAAATTTGTTTTTTAATCGTAGTGCACGTGGTGTTTTGTGTATGACTGTCATTTTATGAATTATTTTTTGTGGTATTCATCTTCTTCGATGGTGCTACAGCCCAAATCGAGCCTTGGCCTCCTTCAACAAGCGCCTCCAACCTCTTTTATCCTCAGCCGCCTTCCTCCAGTTAGGGACCTGCAGGAGCTGTTCTGCATCTCTCCGTATGTCGTGCTCCCATCTAAGTCTCCCCATCTTCCGTTTACCTCCCGGGTGACCAACCATGATTTTTTTTGGGTAGTCGCGTGTTTGGCATTCTCTGTACATGGCTAGGATGGAGATCGCGATACCACTTCCACGCCGAGGATGCTATAGGACCCATTGGTCCTGTTCACCCCCGACGCAGCCGCAACGTCGGACAACACAACTATCCCCTATCTGCGAGTTCAACCACTACCCCCGAGAGTCCAACCTCAAACGTCGGGGCTTCCGCTCGGGATTGGTCGCAGGGGCAACCCCCTAAGCACACCGATCGAATCGGAAGGGCTTGTCCCCATACCCCTCGGTATTCGTGTTGGCGTCTGAAGGTTCTGCGGGCTAACACCGGGGGCATCCGATGCAATCATCACCTGTCAGATTTGACGTCTCGTTGTCAACACAGGATGTCTGACCCGACGTCTGCGCCGGCGGTGTGCCCGAACCTCAAACAACATTAGCCACAGTTGACGAGTCACTGCCGAGCGAGACTAAATTGGGGCTTCATAAATTTTGTACAGTTCTTCATTTTTCTTTATGCGCCATTCATTTCCTTCCTTCACAGGACCACATATTCGGCGAAGGACTCTCCTTTCGAAAACATATTTTTTGTGGTATATTTAATCACATCAAAATGTTTGAGTTTATATCGCAAAATTAATGTGAAATCTGTAAAATAAAGTTTCCCAAAGAATCCCAAGCTGCAATACAGATTGGAGGGAACCATTCTCAGATCAGTGAATAGCCAAAGGGATCTGGGTATTACAGTGTCTAAAGATCTCAAATGGGACCAACATATTCTTGGTATAGTAAAGCGAGCTAACAGTATGACATATGTATCTAATACGTAAAGCGTTAAATAATATTAGCCCAGAATTACTGGTGAAAATGTATAAGACTTATGTCCGGCCGCTATTAGAATATGGTTTCCAAATTTGGTCACCATATTTTGAGAAAGACATTGCACTGCTGGAGAGAGTGCAGCGAAGGTTCACCAAACTGGGAGCGGGGCTTAAGGATTGGACATATGAGGAGCGGCTCCAAGCCTTGGGACTGACAACGCTTAAAGAAAGAAGAACGAGGGGTGACCTTATTGAGACATATAAAGTGTTAAACAATCATTATGACTGTCCTGAACTCCCGCATATATACACTCAGAATCAAAACGAGCACTTGCGTGGCCATAGCCTGAAGTTAAATAGAAGTGCGTTTGGTCAGAATCCGTATAAACACTTCCTGAGCAATAGAGTGGTGGATGCTTAGAACAGGCTGCCTCAGGATCTGGTTGTTGCTGAGAGTGTTAACTCGTTTGAGAACGGACTGGATGGATTGCAGTGACACTGGACTCATTCAAGCATATCAGCTTTTTGCTGCCTGCTTGTCATCTCGATAATAATAATAATAAAGCAAATTTATATCGACATTTACGAATAAAGCACACGAAACAAGGAACAGAAGATCCGATTGTTTCTTCAAAGTCTAATTATAAAATCAGGATTAAGACTTAAGAAATCTATAAGATTAAAATTGTGTTTATTTATACAAAAATTTATGACAACTTCATACTAAACTTTTTACTTAGATTATATATGTTTTTATATACTTAATTGAATTTAGAAAATGGTCGAGTACTGATTGATAATGAAATATTAAAAAAATATAACAGATTTTTTTTTATTCATAGATGGGAAATTAATGAGTTAGCTTTTCGGCCAACTAAAAAGACCCTTCAACTTCAATAATTGTAGGTACCTACATAATAGTTTTTTTAGGACACAAGTGATATTTCAAGATAGAAGTGACATGTCGTTGCACATGCGCACCGCGTTTGTTTAGCATTCATATTACTCGCGGATGATTTTAGCTTACTTTCAGGAGCCCCCCTAGACAACATGCCATTTAAGCTTAGCGTTATCTCGCTAAGCGATAGTAAATGTATGGAATTGGTGGCTGTCACGTGACGTCACAGCCACCAATTGCATACATTTACTATCGCTTAGCGAGATAACGCTTAGCTTAAATGGCATGTTGTCACGCTATAGTCAATACGTCAAAATAAATTATCCATTGTGATGTATGGCATCATAAAGTGATCAACCAATGACAGACCGGTTATAATTTTGATGAAAAATATTTTTTTTATAGTTAAATTGTTAATTAAACTGTAATATTTCACAGCTTTTATTAGTATTTTCGTGATGGCCGTTCTTTTTTACCTCTAAAACATTTTTTTTTCATTCATATCTTTCGCATATTTTCTCTATTGGTGTTTCTTCGAGGAACGTAGAACAAGTCGGTCGATCTGCCATTTCGCAACGGCGCATGGAAATTAATTTATTAATTAATATGGACAATGTAAAAAAACGCAAGGTAAAATATATTTTTTGACAAGAGATATGTAAGCTCGAAAATGTGACAGTACAAGTGACAGTCAAAAGGAGACGCGCGTCGCGTTTGGACAGGAAGTTCAAAGTTCACCGAACGGCCGAAGGATGCGTAACCGCATATCTCGTGCCTGGAAACATATCGGTCGGGCTGACTTCACAGCAACAGCACCGGGAGTGCCGAAATGGATCTTCGCAGCACCATTCGGCGAGAGAACCTTCCTGGATCGTGGCGGATGCTGACGAAAAATGACGTGGCGAAAGTGCTCCAAACGCTGTCGTCTCGCGCTGGACCCCAAAGCAACGGCCTGCATTTCCTTGAGATTAGCGCCGCCGTCATTTGCTTCTGACGCAGCCACTCGACCGGCATCTACTGGTGTCTTGGATCCGAGGATGTTTTCGTCGAAAGTCTGCCCCCTTCGCCCATCGATGACGGTCCATTCCGGCATTGTAGGTGCATCATCACGTTCATTCATGGCTGTGAAGGAAAGACTATGTGTGCCCCAGAAAACCAACAATATATGTGACATTTTTTCCTTGTGACATATTTTGGCTGTTAACGCGACCACTCGTGTTCGCATTCTATTTTGTTTGAGTTCGGCACCAAATTAGCACACCACAAAAAAGATGAAAAAAAAAATTTGAAGTATAAAAAAAAACCTTAAAAAAATATTTTTGATAAACACATATGACGACAGTGTGACAATACAGGTGACAATCGGAAATAGACACGCGTAGTGTTGTCACTAGCCACACATCCCAGCGGATGTGCTTCCGCGGTCCTGTGGAGTGGCGGATTCTGCACCTGAGGACACCTGCCCAGCCGCTGCTGTTTCCAATCCAACTAGCATCTGCTGCTCTCTGGGACCGGGGGGCGTATTTACGTTTCCGCGTTGAATTCGAGGCACGTGTCCTCCAAATGCACACGGTTTAGCAACACAAACAGTTCTTGCTAAAACGTGTTGGATTCGAGGCAATGAATTATTGAATATGGAACATATCATTATCACTGACATCCATTGCTGCTCTCATGTGTAAAATGTCTCGTAGTCGCCTGCATTTATATTTATCATCTCGATGAGCTTCTTCCAAAACATTAAAATAAGCTGCAAGCGCACCATAACCGCCATAAATAAGTAAACAAATTATATTTGCGCAAAAATACACGAAGATAATTAAAATAATTAGAAATACAGTTTAATAAATATAATTCATAAAACTTACAACTTATGTTTTAATCCTAAAAAAAACACTAGAGATACACTTAAAATAACTATTATGCAAAAAACTTAATGAACTTACGATATAAAAATAACTATTTGAAATACACTTACTAAATATTATTTAAAAATACAAGCAAACTTACGTTATAAATTGTTGCAAATAATGTTTAAATAGTAGAAATAGAAATTAAGATCAGTAAAATGTATGTTACTAGGAGTCTTCTTAGTATTGTACCTCCATACAATTGTGACAGTGACAGACGAAATGCGAGCGAAATGAAATAGCGCGCGAACTTCATGGCTATATTATATGTTCCATATTCAATAATCAATTTCCTCGAATTGAACACGTATTAGCAGGAACAGTTTGCGTCGCTATACCGTGTACATTAGGAGGACACGTGCCTCGAATTCAACACTAGTTTTTAATTACATTAGCGCTACAAACCAGTGCCTAATTCGAGGCACTACTAGCCTCCTAATCAATACGAAAACGTAAATACGCGACCGGGGGAGCATTTCCCTGGTATCCTGTCCCCATCAACCAACGACGACGTCCGTCCTGACATTGGACGTGCCCGTCATGGCCATGAAGGAAAAAAAAGGACATAAAACGTGCCCATGAAAAACATTTTTTTGTGACAATACAAAAAAATAAAAGCATAGTTATAAAACACATAAAATTATTCACAGTAAAAATAGAAAAGTTAAAAAAGCATATTATTAATGATAAGTTATAACAAATAATAGCACAAGTTATAAATCTAAAATAACAATGGACAGTAAAATTGAAACGTAAAAAAGAGCACATTATTAACTATAAGAAATAACAGTAGGACACGTAATAAATACAATAAATAATTACAAGTAGTAAAAATTGTAAACGTAAAACAGAGCATATTAATAATTTTGACAAATAAACACAAGTTATAAATTCATGTAATAATTATCAGAAAAAATAGAAACGTAAAAAAGAGTACCTATATATTATGATGGAAAATAATAGCACAAAAATTATAAATACAAGAAATAATTACAGTTAAAGAGCATATAATGTAATTAATTATAAATGTAGAGGGAATCTGGAAGCAATAATGACAGATTAACTAATTAAAACCCTACACTGAAAGCTATTTCACACGATAAGATGAAATCAAAAGGATATATTTGTTTAATCATTTTAATGTTAGGTAGCAGTGTTACGAAATTAAAATAAATTTTAAATTATTGTAGGTAAGTAATTTAACAAATATTAAAATGTAGATCATATTTTAATACAAATAGTTGAGATATTTTTAATATTGAGTAGCAATCTTTGAGGATGCCATTGAAGTATAAATGTAAAGTTTCTTACCCGTGAAAACTAATTCCGCTGTTGGGATACCAAATGTTTTGAAATCCAAAAGAGCTGCAGTATTTAACCATCGTCTTTATTTATTTTAAGTTATAGAAAGAAAAACAAATAATATTTTTTTTATTTTTTTATTTTTTATTTATTTTTATAAATAGTCAACAGCTGTATAAATTTTTTTTATATAAAACAATTACATATAAATTGAGCCAATTACAGACTATTATATATTAGTACTTCACATAGAACACGTACACGCATTCATAGAAAACATGTAAATATGAAAATATAAAGTAACATAAGAGAAAAAAAAAAAAAAAAAAAATATATATATATATATATATATATATATATATATATATATATATATATATATATATATATATATATATATATATATATATATATATATATATATATATATATATATATATATATATATATATATATATATATATATATATATATATATATATATATATATATATATATATATATATATATATATATATATATATATAGATATATATATATATATATATATATATATATATATATATATATATATATATATATATATATATATATATATATATATATATATATATATATATATATATATATATATATATATATATATATATATATATATATATATATATATATATATATATATATATATATATATATATATATATATATATATATATATATATATATATATATATATATATATATATATATATATATATATATATATATATATATATATATATATATATATATATATATATATATATATATATATATATATAACTGCATGAATACAAAATAATGAAAATATAGCCACATCGTCACTGAAGGGGTCACATAAAAATCAATGTATTGTAAGTGGGTACCTACAACGGCACTGCATTTACGACCGTGCGATGATTCATTAAATTTCAACATTAATGTGCGGGTGACCTATCTCCAGCAATGGGTAGTTTACAAAATAAAAAATAAAATCCAATATAAATTTAGTAGTATAAAGATATTTATCCAGTATAAAAGATATTTTGAAAATTAGTATAATATGGCGTGTGATTGTGTGTTTGTGTGAGTGAGTGTGTGTGTGTATGTGAGTGTGAGAGGATTTATGTGTTATAGTAAGTTAGGGAGCCGTTAAGGGGTAATATAATACGGAAAGGATTTGTTTTTTAAAAGTATCAATATTTAAATGAAAAGGGTCAATTGAGTTAAAAAGTTGATTATAAGAATAGCAACTTCGGTTGATAAATGAATTTTTGTAAGAGTTGGTTTTACACGTGGTGATTTTGAAAAGTTCGTTCTGTCTGGTGGGTCTAGTAGGGACTCTATAATTTATTAGGCTTGTAAGTTCGGGGCAATCAATCAAGTTATTAATGATTTTATAAAGGAACAGAGCATCGGTTAGAGTTCTTCTGTTTTCGAGACTCATTAAATTATAGGTTTGAAGAAGAGTGAGATAATCGTCAACATTTGAGAAACTGAATCTATAGTTTAATTGTCTGATGAATAATTTTTGAATTCTTTCAATTTGGTTTTTATATATTTGGTAAGAAGGGTTCCAGATAATTGACGAGGATTCGAGATGACTCCGAACAAGAGCATAGTATAATATAATGTACGTTTTATAATCTCGGAATTGTTTGGTATTTCTGAATAGAAAGCCTAGCATACGGTAAGCTTTACCGGTTATATGGTCAAAATGTCTCTCGAAGGAAAGTTTACTGTCAACATAGACCCCCAAGTCTTTTATAACCGTTTTTTTTTCAACGGCTATACTATCTATTGAATATTCGTAATTTGGTTGGGTTTTATTTCTTGAGAAAGTAATGGAGTAACATTTGGAAGCATTAAGGGATAATTTATTGTGTTTGCAATACTCGAATATTGATAAGAGGTCTTTTTGAAGATTATTACAGTCTTCCCAGGATTCTATTGTGCAGAAAAGTTTCATGTCATCGGCGTAAATTATAAATAGAGCAAAATTAATGGAAAATTTGATGTCATTAATAAAAATGTTGAAAAGGAGTGGTCCCAGATGAGAACCTTGAACGACCCCGGAGGAAATATATTTGGTTTTCGATTTGAAACCATTTAGAACGACCGTTTGAGTTCGGAACCGAATATATGATATGATCCATCTCAGTAAACTGCCGTGGATACCAAATTTTTTTATTTTTTTCAGAAGAATATAATGGTTAACACGGTCGAAAGCCTTTGAGAAATCGGTATAAATTGCGTCAACTTGGGTTCTGTTGTCCATTTTCTTGAGAATAAATTCAGTGAACAGTGTGAGATTTGTAGAAACGGATTTATTTGGAAGGAAACCATGTTGCTCAGGGATAATTCTGTTTTTGAAAGATGTTAATAGTTGTTGATATACAATTTTTTCAAGGATTTTCCCGAATAGAGGTAATTTTGAAATTGGACGATAATTTTCAATGTTATTTTTTGCCCTATTTTTAAAGATTGGTGTTATGTAACTTTGTTTCCATAAGGAAGGAAAGCAACCGTTACATACAGAATTTTGATAGATTATAGTTAGGGGAACAAAAAGATTATCTGCACATTTACTGATGAAAATTCCGGGGATATTGTCACTGCCTGGTCCTTTGTTAATGTCTAGTTTATTCAAGTGAGTTTTTACGATGTTTTCGTTAATGTCTATACTATGTAAGGTATCATGGTCAATGTTTACACCGTTATCGTTGTTTAGTAAAGCGGTTATTTCGTCTATAGATAATTTTTTTAATTCGTCGTCGTCGATAAATGTTGAACTGAAATAAGTCGAGAATAATTCGCAGATTTCGGGAGCTGAGTTGGATGTGGTTCCTTTGAGAGTCATCGTATTTGGTAAATCGGAGGAGTCTTTTTTGGATTTAATGTATGCCCATATTTTTTTAGGGTCATATTTGATCGAGGATTCGACAGATTCTAAATATCTGTTGTAGCATGTTCTTGATAAGTGCTTTTGCCGAGATCTGAGTAAGCTAAAAGAGTGATAATCGGATGGCATTTTAAATTTTTTCCATTTTTTTAGAAATTTACTTTTTTCTTTGATTATGTGAATAAGAGCTGGGCTAAACCAAATAGGGTATTTTTTCCGATTAGCAGATGTCTGTGGAACGTTTAAGTTTATAATTTTATTTATTTGATTGTAGAAAGCATCGACAAGTGCATTTGTGTCGGTAGATTGTAGAATAGTTAGCCAGGGGATTTTTATGAGTTGATCATTGATTCTAGAATAATCAGCTCTATGGAATGAAAATTTCCGGTAGTTGGAATAGGCCATTGATTCAATTTTATTAAGGTCGACTGTAATTTCTAACGATGGGTGGTGGATGTCTTCGGGAACTAGTGGGTCATTTGAATTGGAGACGGTTACCACAGTATTAGAAAGAACTAGATCTAAAATTCTGCAGTTAGAATTATATAGGTGGTTGAATTGACGTAAATTACAGAATTCCATATAGTCAATAAATATCTTAGCTACGTTGTCCGTTATATTGCAAGGTTTCATTGTATTGTTATCATCCAACTGAGAACTCCATGTGATATTAGGGAGGTTAAAATCGCCTATTAATAAGAAATTATCTAAGTTATTTGTCGCTGTAATGTTAGATAAACTCTCTAAAAAGTTATTTAAATGTGTGTTATAATTTTGATTTCTAGGGAGATATATGACACAAATGTGTGTACGAGTAAAGGAATTTCTTAATTCAGAGGTTTTTAAGTTAATCCATATATCTTCTGCTTTTGAGGACCATTGTTCGCAAAGTAAGGCATTAAGTGATTTTTTTGCGGCTATGACAACCCCACCACCCAAGGACTGGCCGGTAGACAAATAGTCACGATCTCGACGGAAAATATCATATCGATCGTCAAAAATTTCTGCGTTAAATATTCCATCGATGAGCCATGTTTCAGTTAGGACAATTATATCGTAATTGCTATGTAAAACATTATTGAAGAATAAGTTAGTTTTAGTTCTTAAACCGCGGACATTCTGATAATATATTGTTATTGTCATTGGAGATTTGTTTAAAGCATAATAATTTACCACGAAAAGATGAAGTTTTGTATGTTTTCATGAAAACACTGAGTAGATTAAAAC
Source organism: Molanna angustata (assembly GCA_963576475.1). Classification (NCBI taxonomy): domain Eukaryota; kingdom Metazoa; phylum Arthropoda; class Insecta; order Trichoptera; family Molannidae; genus Molanna; species Molanna angustata. The sequence continues at coordinate 19,536,014 of OY754974.1, read as the reverse complement.
ATTTAGAAGAGAAACTATTTATTGGGCTCCGGCTGCTATGTGGATTACGACTGTGGATTGAGTATGTGTTGTGTAAAAATTGTGTAAAATTGGCATGTAAGAAAAGTGTTATGGATATGAGTGTATGTGAAATGAGCACATCATTGTATTTTTGAGAGATCTTTTTCACATTCAATGCGAAACGAGGGCGTAGTTTCAGACTTACGGGCAAATATTTTACCATTCTTAACCCAAACGAAACGAAAACAGTTTTTTTAGCACGTTCACGGGTATCTTTTAGTAGAGCTTTGTTTGTTCTTGTTAAATGTTCATTAATGTAGATTTGAGAAGCGTTGCCTGGTAACTTTAGATCTGTCGTTCTTAATCCCTTGCGTTTTTTAATTGCGGTGATAATTGTATCCTTAAGAAGTTTGTTGGAGAGTTTAACGATAATGTTTCTGGGTCTGCTTGTAGTTCTGTCCATTGGGGCGATCCTGGTTATAAAGTCAATATTTGAACTAGTTATGGGGATGTTGATAAAGTTGCAGATGCTAGAGAATTCTTCCGATAGATTTTCCTCTTTTTTTTCAGGAAAACCAATTATTTCGATATTAAGAGATCTGGCCCATTGTTCTCTGATGTTTTCGTTGAATTTTATTTCATCCATATCTTTTTTCAATTGATTTACACTGGCCTCAAGGTTATCTACAATTTTAAGTTTGTTTTCGATCGTGTTTAATTTGTTTTCGAAGTCATCTATTTTATTCGAGGAATAGTGTATAGCTTTTTTGACATCTATTATTTCGGACTTCATATCGTCAACGACTTGTTTTAAGGGCCGAAGAACCTTGAGCTCAGCAAAAATTTTTGTAAGTTCTTGTGCAATATCGATTTGATCATTTTTCTTACAAGATGAGCACCTCCAATTATTTTTTTTGTCTGTTGGGAGTTTTCTATAATTGGATTCAGTTATCCCACCACATGTGTAATGTAGAGTACTTTTGCACAAACAACAGGTAACCCCATCGGTTATTGCCAAATCACACTTAGGACATAACATTGTGGAGTTAGGATACCCTTGTATTTAGGTAATTTAAGTCAAACTGACTTTTGGTAATAGACGGTAATGTAACAATAAGTTGATTAACTGTGGGTATATGGAATCGCAAAAACACAAAATCAAGGGCGAATATGCAACGAGAATTACCGTTTAATCTTGATCTGGATCTTGAAACTAAGAACAGAGATTGGAAATCACTTTTTTGTAACACTTTTTATAGATTAATACAATTTGACCACTTAAATTATTAAATATAAGATAAAAAAAGACGGATCACTATGACAGAGTGTAACTGTGTTCAGAGTTATTGTTGTGATATCAAAAACAAACTTAAAACAACACGTCGAACTCAGGAAAACACACTAACTGATAGCCAAACTCTATATGAATTGACGCTTAGAAAGAGACGCGAGTCCCACTTGCAGCGGCTATATTCGCACACCAGATCGGCACAACATTATGTGTTTTGTTATATGGACAATAGCACTCCAGTATACCTATAGCTCATTAGTTATGACAATATAAAGACAAAAATAAGTACTATTTTTTTATCTCATGGCAATATTCTTTCAATGGCAATGTTGAAGTTAGAAAATGATCCTCGAATTAGAGATGGTCAAATATTATTTTAAAATTGAATCTTTTTCAATTTATAATTACGATAATTGAACAAGAGCATTTTATAATAAAATATTATTTTCTGCAAAAATGTCATATGTATTTTACTTTGGTTATGAAAAAATAAGGATCACTCATTAAAAAAAAACTAAGTGTTGTTATTTGCAGAACTTAATTGTTATTAATATCATTATTAAATCGGCCAGCGCCGTAAAAAAATAAGCCTGAAAAAAATATTAGAATTTTTTTTAAAATGATCATTACAAAATTTGAGATTCTCCCTAAAAATAATGAAACCTTGTGCTTCGGGGAGGAGTTCAGGAGTTTAAATAATTTACAGAAAAGGGATTGAATTAAAAAATGCTTAATTCATATATAGTTTAGTTAGTTTCAGTGCCGGCAACCCGACGTTTATTGTTCAAAAACATTATAATAATAAAATTATTCGTTCCCCGTCCCACTAGGGAAAACCTGTTCTGAGTCGGGTCACTTACAAGATTTGACTATAGTATATCGTCGCTAGGCGTTCAATACCGCGAATTCGACAATTTAAGTGAAATAGTTTTTTTAAGATATCGGTACAAAATATAACATTCTCCAAATATTGTCCAAACGCCGTATGGAACAAAACCGCGAATATGCATTCGGCGCTTTATTAATTTTATTCAGTTTATTCGGCCTCCTGTAAAATCTTGTTATTGTTACATTCGCGCTATTGAACGCCGAGCGACGATATATAACTATAGTTTTTTTAATCGTCTTTTTTTTCAAAAAGTATTAGTTTGTTTTAATAACTATATGAAAAATACATTTCTTTCTTGGGGAATCCTAAATAGGAACATCATTTTCAGACATATGAACTGGATTTGATGACGAAAAACTAGGCACCGAAGGTTCACGAAAGATGGGTGAAGTTTTCTGAAAAAAAAGAGATAGTGTTTAACATACGTCCACGAATGTGTTTACGTCCACAAAAATATTTTTATTTACGCATCTAAAAATAATATTTAAACAAGTAATATTGGTAAGGATTTCTAATATAATGTAGGTAAGTATATAAAATTTACAAAAAAAGTACAATATATAACAAATAATTAATATAAATAAACACAAAATATATAAGAGATATAATATAGTACTATCAACGTACTTCAGGACAAACAGTATTTAATTGGGAGAAAATTGAAGGAACAGTTTTATTCTTCTTCGATAACCACTACAGTCAATTTCATTATCTCTGAAATGCTTCGAACAAAGGACACATCCTGAAGATGGTTGCCAATTTGGTCCGCCATTGACGGCGGCAATCCATAAAGCTCTTAAAGCTGGATTTTTTGGAAATCTGTAAAAAAATATGTCTATTTATATCACAAAAGAAATATGAAATAAATAAATAAAATATTATATACAGTATTCTGTATGTTTGTTAAATTAATAAATTGCGTGCTTCATGGCTTTTAATGTATTTGAAGGTAAAATCAAAATATAATTGAGAGTAGATAGGTAGGTGTTTGATTAAAATATATTTGTTTTCTGTAAACCCTAATATTTTATTTCAAATACTGGCAAGAAATTACATTCCACCGTAAGGTTGGTGAAATGAGTTTTATTTTTGTCATGTTGGTTATAGTGATATAGCAAAAGAGTATCGATTTCTGTAATTAGTTCGAAAAAAATCCGTGATGGCAGCACTAGTCTGACTTGTGCTGCCTCTGGCGGCAATAATAGTAAATTTCTTAATTGACCCGTCTGTTCCGTTCGTCGCGTTTGTGTCGAAAATCTGGCCTGAGGAAGCCATTTTAACGATCGCCCTACTATCGAAATATTGGTGAGAAAACTGATTCGTTTCGTTTGGTGTAGTGTTGAGTGTGGTGAAAGTGAAAAATCAAGTTGTCGCGATGTCGACACTGTTATTGGGGCTGTGTTGACGCGCCCCGAGAGCGATTGCTTAGGCCGCCCTCGCCGCGAGTTGCAGATTCCGAGCGGCTCGCATCCGCACCCCGTGAGCCCTGGACTCGCCTCAGGCACACACCATGGGCAACAATGCCGCCACGGCCAACAAGAAGGTCGACGCAGCTGAGAGCGTCAAGGAGTTCCTCGACCAGGCTAAGGAGGAGTTCGAGGACAAATGGAAAAAGAATCCGACCAACACTGCCGGACTGACTGATTTCGAGCGAATTAAAACCCTCGGGACAGGTTCATTCGGGAGAGTTATGATAGTTCAACACAAACCCACTAAGGAATATTATGCTATGAAAATATTGGACAAACAGAAAGTTGTCAAATTGAAACAGGTCGAACACACTCTAAACGAGAAGAGGATCCTTCAGGCTATCAGCTTTCCCTTCTTGGTGAGCCTCAAGTTCCACTTCAAGGACAACTCCAATCTCTATATGGTATTGGAGTATGTTCCTGGCGGAGAAATGTTCTCGCATTTAAGGAAGGTGGGGCGTTTTTCAGAACCGCATTCTCGTTTCTACGCCGCGCAAATAGTACTCGCCTTTGAGTATTTGCATTACCTGGACCTCATCTACAGAGATCTGAAGCCGGAGAACCTGCTAATAGATTCACAGGGTTACCTTAAAGTGACAGACTTCGGATTTGCGAAGCGCGTCAAGGGACGTACGTGGACGTTGTGTGGAACGCCCGAATATCTGGCGCCGGAGATTATCTTGTCCAAGGGTTACAACAAAGCAGTAGACTGGTGGGCACTAGGAGTCTTAGTATACGAGATGGCTGCAGGCTATCCTCCGTTCTTCGCCGATCAACCAATACAGATCTATGAGAAGATTGTGTCAGGAAAGGTTCGTTTCCCCTCCCACTTTGGTTCTGAGCTGAAAGATCTGCTACGTAACCTCCTGCAAGTAGACTTGACAAAACGCTACGGCAACTTGCGCAGTGGAGTGAATGACATAAAAGGCCACAAGTGGTTTTCCTCCACGGATTGGATCGCCGTGTTTCAGAAACGCGTGGAAGCCCCCTTCATCCCACGTTGCAAGGGTCCCGGGGACACGAGCAATTTCGATGATTACGAGGAGGAGGCGTTGCGCATCTCGTCCACGGAGAAGTGCGCCAAGGAGTTTGCCGAATTCTGAGCGGGCGGAGCGCCCGTCGCCCCCGCCACCGCCCCCGCCAGGGATTCGCCCCGAGGCTCCGCCCCACACAGACCAGGCTTCCGAGCCAGACACTGCCAACGGCCGATGGAACGGGCGTCCATCAGTGAATTAGTAGCTATAATGAAATCTGTTAGGTTTGAGTCTGTCTGGTGTGGATATAGTAAATTGAAGGTTCGCAGGGTTAAAATGAATATCCGAGTTAGGAATATTTCTTACTATTTGGTATTGTGGTCTGCGAAATTGCTTTAGTTTATGGGCATATTAAGTGAAAGATGATTACTGATATGCCTTCACATGTGAACTGATGTATTATTGTGCGATATTAAGTATACAGTGTATGGTGTATGATTGTGATGTGATGGGGTTATATCATATCCGTAATGGACGGATGTAATGGAGTGGGGTGGGGGGTGTGCAATGTGTGGTGCAGGGAGAAGATCCTCGCACTTCTCCGCTTCATATCATGTGATCTGAATATACATATATATTATATATTACTTATGTTTGTGTGAGGTGGACATGGCCATTTGATGGCAGTTTGAAATCTGTTAATCCCGGACCCTCCTGGGAGATGCCCTTTCACTTTTTGTACGTACATTTCTTTTGTTATATTTATTTAATATTTATAGATACCCAATCCAATTGCTTATCTCACCTTACGCTGGTTTCAAATTGTCTCATTTGGCGATGCCCTCGATGACAGGTGCGTTTTTAAGATTTAACAAATAGTAAACCAAAAAACAAAAAGTATAGATAAGTAAGAATATATAATATTATATTTTTTTCTCTATCCGAACTGAATAGATACCTATCTCTATGAGAGAATGTTTCTTAGGAATTTATTATTAATCATGTATTACATTATTAAATATTATTATGTATATTTCATTGTATATTTTGATTACCTATTTATAAAAATAGTGAGGTCTATTGTCCCAATATATCTTGAATATTAAATATTTTGATATATTCATATTATATAACATAGGTATCCTTTATTTTGACATTTTCTCATTGTGTATAGTAAATATCTATTTATTATCTTACTAATTTCTATTATAATTTTATAAATATAATGTGCGGTGTTTAATAGTGAAAGAAAAACCTAGGGTTCAATAATAGGTATAATAAATAGGTTATGTCCTGATGCATAATAACGGGGATGTTTATTTGCATGTATACAATCAATCAATTAATAAGGTGAATTGAAAGAGAACAAATAAGATATAATACCTACATGGTATTGGCATATTATATTATATAAAGATATATTTTGTGTTCACTCGGCATCAACAATAAATATATAAATACATCAATATCAATCAATCAATCACACACAGTAGTCAACTAGTGAGAAGATTGTGCTTGAGCATTGTATATACCGCTACCAGTGAATGTGCAAGAGTATTTTTTTAATAAATGGATAGGTATGTAAGGGATTAATTGGTGAAGAACTGCAGGTTCTGTAGCAATAAGCCTATTGGGACCGTAGACCTCTACTCTGTTCTCATGTGTATTTTTTTATGTTTTGACATTATAATGTGTTTTAAAGATAATCTCTCGTTTTGTTTACTAATATTTATTTATTGCGCCGTTGTGGCCGTGTATTGAGATGTTTGCCATCATCATCTTCCTGTAAATATATTTGGACAAGAAATTTTATGTTAGAACTATTTGGTATTCATGATGTGAATTTTAGACATTAATTCGCAATAGGAGCTTTTTCATAAATGATCTGTATAGTGAAGCGACAAGTAATGATAGGGATATTGTGTGAGTGTATTCTCAGTTTCCCATTGTGGTATTCATTCCATCAGTTTTTTCTTTAAGCCTCTCCTGACTATTAAATAAGTCTAGATTGCCATTATAGTGTCATCTCTTACTTAACTGTTATCAAATCGGAAGCAATCAGTATTTTATGCTTGTTCTTGTACAATTATTTACTATTTCCTAAGAATAATTTATTATTTGTGTTGTATATTACCAATATAGTAGCAGGATATGATGGAAGCATGGTTATTTGTATATATTTTTAATATCACTGTGTTCCCAATATGTTTATTAGTCATGTTTACATTGAATATACGATATATGCTTGAATAATTATACATAACTTTTATTTTTTCTCTAATTAAATCCATCACCTTTTTATGGACATAGGATATCAGCACTACTCTAAGATCTTTTATTCATTACACACATTTTTTGTAATAGCAGAATACATGGGCCCTGAGTCAAATTGAAAACGCTGTTCGTTATCGCCAAGTGCTATTTTTTTTTGTATGTGATTTGACGTTTGTTGTAGAAATTTTTTCTACAATAACAAACAACAAACGTCAAATCCCATACAAAAAAAAAATAGCGCTTGGCGATAACGAACAGCGTTTTCAATTTGACTTGGGGGTATGTACATGTATTTTAATTTATTATAATTTGTTTCTATGAAAATCTGTTAATAGAATAGGGAATGGAATGGTTATTTCAATTGTGTCAAATATGCGTTCAGACTTGCACCTCTGTTATGCAATTTAGAGTAGGACACAAATTGTGACATAATGTAAGTCTGTAATGTTATTAACATTTTGTTTCATAACTGAGACGTTACTTCTCTTCTGTTAATATTGGGAGAGGGGAGTTTAATCTTCGCAATGTAAATGAGTTTTGATTATGTAAAGACACAGATTATAAGTGGGAGTGGGAGACGATGCAAAATTCATTGAATTGACCTGATGAGTCACCTTGTGTGATATGATTTACATTACTCTTATTATATTCCATCTCAGAATGACTTAGTATTATTATTCAATTTTCATATGAAATACGAGACTTGTATAGGTAGTTGCAATTTTGGACTGTTTTTTACCTGGTTTAAATGAGTATAAATTATCGAGAGTTCTACGTGCTGTAAATGTATTAGACGAATCACTATTTTTATCAGGGCCCAAATCAAGCTATAATAATTAAAATTCCTGTACTGGATCTGTGTTATATATTCAATTTTCAGAATTTTTCTGTCATAAAACAAAAAAATAAACGCTTCCAATATTTAGTCAATTATTGAATAATGTTTATTATGGGATTTCCAGTTTTCTGAGATGTAAAATTTGTTGAGAGCTAATGAATATTTAATATTTATTTTATTCAAAACAATTATTAGTTGCAATTGGTTACACTTATGCATGTAATAATTGAAGACTGCGTGATGTTACTTGTGTATTGACAGGATATAAATATATTCAATTTCAATAAATAAATAGCAAGTGATGAACACAATCCTATTTAACTATTATAGCGTACCTTTATATGAAGTCCTTGCAGTATGTTCATAAATAAAGTTAAATCATTATTTTGAAGTATTAGACTGAAATGTACGATAAAAAAGGTATAGAAAGATGAAAACAAATTACTATGGAAATGAATACAAAGAATGAATGGTGAGTTTTTGCCGAAACAAGTCCTATGAAATAATCATATAAATGGGATCTTGTAAGATGGGAATTTATGAAGTTAGAAAAGGAAGAGATTTTAAGAAATAAAAATAATTGTTGCCAAGGTGAAGAGTGATGGTCATTATCTGCCCATCCATATAGAGTAGCTGTGCAATGGTTTGTTACATATTGAATTTACAGGAATAATTATTAAAATTTACCACAAATTACAACAGTCAACTATTATAAGTTTGAGTAAAAAATGGGGCGATTACCAGCAGTTTACAATCTGTGGATTGACACGGCTTCCAAACTGTAGAATTCCATAATAATTATGATAAATATGAACACATATATTTCACCAGTTGATTATGGCCTTGTAAGTCGATATATGTGTTCATTTTTATCATAATTAAACGGGGCGATTACATTATAATATTGAGTCTACACAAGTAGGCTAGTTGCATTTAACACATGAGATCCAACTGTTGATGGCGATAGTATGTATAGTTGAAAAATACGTACCAAACTATAAATCCTTAAATTCAAATTATTCAGTTTTTTTAAATATTTTGTTTTCTATACAAAGCATGTATGAAAGAATAGGATAGTATGGAGGTACAATAGGATAGTATGGATAGTGTGATTTTTGTTTTCCTATGGATACTTCTTGATTTGAACACTGGCAGAAGTGAAAAGAATGCTCCGTTACCTGTTGTTATTCTGTTTTTTATTTTTGTTGTGTCCTCATTATCTTTGTTGATTGTGGAACCCAGGTATTTGAAGTCTTCATAATTGTTTTTCAAATTTATTGTAGTTCCTTGCCAACGGTTTGCGCTTCTGGTCTGTGTCATTGCTTTTGTTTTATTTTGATTGATCTCCAGACCTACTTCTGCTGCTGCCGTTTCAAGTGGCTCAAAGACTTCTCGAATGGCTGCAAGGGATCTGCCCATAATATTAAGGTCATCCGCATATCCCACTATTTGTCTACTCTTATAGTGCATAGTGGAGCTTGTGTCTACGGATGTATTCCTAATGACATACTCTAGGGCTAGATTGAAGAGTGTGGGTGCCAAGCCATCGCCCTGCTTAAGACCTTGAGATACTAAGAACCCCTCAGTCATCTCACCCTCTATCTTAACTTTGCATTTATGTGTTTAACTGCCAATATTTCCTTTTTTTTAAATATTGAAACATCCCAACTAGATAATTTAATTTTCTATAAAAAAATATACACTGTACAATAGGAAATAATTGAAAACTTTTTTAACAGTTTTTATAAACATTGAATTTAGCAACCACATTGTTACATACAATTTGTATTGCAGAATACACTATATCCACGGGGAGTCTTAATAGTTTGATACTTAATCTCCATACATACCATCCAGCTGTTTACATATTTGAGTAGGAAAAAAGGACTGACCTTCATACTATCCTATCCTGACATACAAACCTATATGATTTATATAGAAAATAAATTAAAATATTTATTAATTTGTGTAAAGTTCTTATACTTTCAAGTTAACTGTAATTTAGTATTATCTGCTATATAGAGATTACATGACTTGTTTTTTTATTGAATTTGATGTGCTGGTTTCTATGTCCATATTTCCATCTCAATAAAATACAACAATAAAGAATTCTTTGTTATGACAGTTTTATTTTAATTTTATTTCTATAAAATACCATACAATTGATAGTCTTCATATTTGTAAATCAATGTTTAATATTTTTATACATCAGCTCCCTAGTGTTGACTCTCAAAAATGAAAAAACCAAATGGTATAGTCTCTCAAATGATATGTGACATGACTGTTTTTTTTTGTAGATGGGTAAATTATTGAATTTAAAAATTCAAGAAAACACTAAAATATATTAAATAATTTTAAGAATTATGAAAATAGTACCTAACTAATAAATCCAATCGACTTGAATAAAAAGAAGTAAAGAAGTCACATATTGCTAATATATTAGCAATATATGACCTGTGGTTTCATTATAAGTGAGAAATCCAAATAATTTAATAAAGCGACAACTCATTGAAAATTTAACTCATGGACAAAGATAAATAATTTATTTTTTCTGATTCTCAATATTCGGCTACTTCAATTCCATTAGTGTTTGCTACCACTGTTTCTTGATGCATGTCACTCCCATCATGGGACATGACAGTGTAGTGAACGGGCCTTTAAAATGGAATAAATAGCCTCTTGACATACGTGGAGCTCAGAGCATTGACACCTTCGGTAAACTTCTTAAGACTGCCTTGTTTCGTCAACCAACCATCAAATAAGCTACAGCGCCCTTGTATCACTAAACGGCACTTTACAAATTTTAATTATTATTATTAGTAGGTGCATGTTGTCTTGCCTGACACCATACTCGCAGATGTCGTGCTGTCCTCTCTGTAAATCCATTTCTCGAGATCACTGTTACAGCAGGAGACACTGTTCAGAGTCTATGTAGCGCTCTCCATGTAGGATAAGGCAATGGAAAACAGTGGATTTTTTCAAAAAACAGGTCTCAATGTGAATTTTTCCTCAATTCCAGTGTTCCGGCCCTCGTTTGTCTGCATTATTGCTGGATCAGTGAAATTGTAGTATATAGGTTAGCGTCCACATAAGCGCAGCGACACAGTGCATCAGAAGGATTTTAGTATTCCATATAAAATTTCATACGCGCAGATCGGATCGTCACCAATAACAACATTATTGCTAGGAAACAAAAATTCTGTCTGTCCGCTTTGCCCCTGTGGACGCTAAGTTTTAATGTATTAACCTCTAAGTTAGTATGGCCGTACCCGTACGGCGGGAAATGTCATTGCAAATCGAAGTATGGCCGTACCGGTACGGCTATGATCATAGACTTTATTCGTAAGTAAATGTCAGAAATGAAACCAATAGTTGAAGACACCTGAAATAATCATACGATTTTTCAATAAAACTTTGAAAAATAGTAAATTTAATTTTTATTATTGTGTCGGGAGTCTTCAAATGTAATGCTTTTTATTTTAAATTTTTATATTTAAAATAACTCCATATAGGTAGGTATGTACATCATACCAATATACTCACTATCATAGTAGGTTAATTATTTTAAAACAGGAATTTAACCATTGAAACAAGAACTTCTGGAATATTTCACATCAATTTATTGTGTTTTATGATGAATTGAGACAATTGTTGTAGAAATATATCAGTGCAAAATTCATATTAACAAAGTTTTCATGGATATGATTAAAAATCTTAGTACCTACCTATTTAATTTTTATCCTTTTCATTCAGCCTTTGTATGCATTTCTAACATCATCTCTGTTTTCAACAATTTCTTATATTACGTATTACAACTTACTCAAAAGTTTAAGAGGGTGACTGCTGCCAACGTACATATTTTTTCAATTTGAATTTGCATCATTATTACAAAACGAATCATTTTGAAAAAAATAACCTAGTTAGTTTGGATATAAATAAAGAAAAATATACCTTAACTTTTTAATTATGTTCTTGTGGGAAAATAATAAGCATACCCAGATTTTTGACATTTATCTTAAATTTCTAAAAAACTATAAGGTATAGAGCATATTATAAACGTTGAAAATCGGGAAATGCCATTATTTTTCTACAAGAATTTATACAGAACATTATCAAAAAGTAAAGATATAATTTTCTTTATTAATACCTAAACTATCTAAATTATTTTTTTCAAAATGATTTGATAGAAATAGTGATGGTATATTAAATTGAAAAATAGGTACGTTGGCAGCAGTCCCCCCCCTTAATAATAATGAATCATTTTTACTATGTGTCCAAATTTAAAATTTGGCACATAATAAGTGTGAAGCAGATCCACAGTTAATATTTTCAAATTAGGACATCAAATAACTTAAAAAATTTAAGAAAGGTACCTATAATGAACATTTACAAACGTATAACGAAAGTTTTTTTTAGCAGTTGCCTACCTACGCAACACACTAGGAATTGGAGTCATTATCCACTTCAGGATAAACTCATTAAAGTTAAAGCTGGCATCAAATATATCATCGTCTATCTTCAATAAATGTTGAGGCTGAAATATTTGAATGCAGTCTAACGTCTATGGAATCTTGGAGCTAAAAAGGAAATTATTATTATTAGATGGTCTAGAAATGAAACATTTCCGTATATTTGAGTAAAATGTTAGCCTTGTGGCTCGGTTAGTGATATCTAACTGCAGAGCTAAAGGTTTCACTGGAGACACAGTTTGACGATCAATATCTAAAATCTCTAGAATGTGGCAACTTGTTATTGGGTGCGTGTTAAATCAATATTTAACGTAGTTACCCGAGAATCAATACTAAAATATTTGTGTAGTAAATTGCCAAAAACAATACTGGGGGGCAAGTCCTGTCAAAAGTTGAAATCTAAACCCTCATGATTACCCATATCATGGATATAATTATCTTATAGACTTGTATAATATCTTAATAATATTATACAACTCCATATGATAATTATATCCATGATATGGGTAATCATGAGAGTTTTGATGCCATTGTTTGACGGGACTTGCCCCCCTGATTTGAAATTGAGTTGATTTATCTGTATGGAAACAACGAACGAAGAATGTCTTATTTTATTTTATGTAGCTTATCGGGCAACTAACAGGTACTATGTCAAATAATTATTTAACGACTTGCGATATTGATCATCTCAAAGATCCACCAGGAATTGAACACGGGACCCTTGGATCAGCAGTCAGATACCTAACCAACTGACCCGTGAAGGTCTTATGAGAATATGAACAAGAATTTAGTTTCGTAGAACAAAATATCATGACAATGTTGAATAAAGGGGCCTACACACGACCAATTTGGTTGACAACCTTGTCATCAACATGCCATGTTGACGACAATGTTGAACGTCTGTGGGCATGTTGGCCGTTGATATTTCATGTTGACAACAATGTTGAGACAATATCAAATCGGTTTCATATTAGTTTTTTAATTTGAAAATAACCCAAGAAATAAAATAATCTCTTTTTAGTAGAATGTACCTCTTCTTCACACAACTCATTTAAGACTACGCACTGTAAAAAATCTTTGCTCATTATTTTTAATGTTAAACGCTATACTAATTTGAAACAAAAAACAACAAAAAAGTATAAAGTCACTTTAGATAAATTATAAATTCACTTTAAAAGAAGCAAAAGATTCACGCACGAACTTGTTGATTCAATAGAAACATCATTGGAAATGATGTTGATCAACTTGGCTGTCAACCTCCCGTTCCCGACAACGATGTTGAATAACGAATGGGAGGTTGACAACCAATTTGATCAACACCATTTCTGATAATGTTTCTATTGAATCAACAAGTTCGTGCGTGAATCTTTTGCTTCTTTTAAAGTGAATTTATAATTTATCTAATGTGACTTTATACTTTTTTGTTGTTTTTTGTTTCATATTAGTATAGCGTTTAAAACTTAAGCATAGGATAATCATTTAGATAGGTACCTATACACAAGATTATTAAATGTTTACATCAACAAATATGAACAAAAAATAAAATAAATAAACAGGCAATAAATACACTGTGCAAGTTTAAACTTCTACATAGGTACTTTATTGTTCCGTCGCGTTCAAAAAATTGAAACATACTGAGATGTTGATCAACTTGGTTGTCAACCGCCCCACACACGCTAAACATCGTCACCAACATCAAGCTCCGCCCACTAAATATGAAACCGATTTGATATTGTCTCAACATTGTTGTCAACATGAAATATCAACCGCCAACATGCCCACAGACGTTCAACATTGTCGTCAACATGGCATGTTGATGACAAGGTTGTCAACCAAGTTGGTCGTGTTTAGGCCCCTTAATGTAGATTCAAAACATTGTTCTATTAATTTGAATTTATAATGGAATACTACCAAAATAATAATTCTACCAATAATATTGCAAAACTAATTTATGTATCGTATAGGATCACATTATTAGAGGTCACACAATAAAAAATTTCAGACACAAATAGTAGGAATTAGCACAAGTATGTGTGCTTGTCAAAGTTTGAAGTCAATGTTCAAGATGTATTCTATTGCTGAGTCACTCAACAAGAAGAAGTCCCTGAAATCACCCGCCTACCCCCCGAGGCCACACTCGGACACAATGTGCTCTATGGTCTGTCTCTCCGCTCTGCAGTCGCATCTAGGGGAGTCCAACCAGCCAAATTTGTGAAAAAAGTCAGCACATCGGCCATGTCTCATTCGGATTCTGTTTAATGCTGTCCAAACTTTACGTGGCTGAGCGAATCCGGTGGTTTTATTGATATCCAGGGCAGGCCGTGGCTTCCTCCCATCTGGCTCTCCATGTCTCTATGATGTTCAAATTAGAGTCATGTAGGTTTCAAAACTAATGATAAATAATGACCATGCTTTACACGTTTTTCTTCCGTTTCTATAAAAACGTTAATTCAAGGCTTTAGGGAGTGTTATTTTATATGATTTTCCATTATTTAAAATAGGAAAAAATGTAATGAAACTCTCTTCTGTTATAAATTTAATTTTTTTATTAACATTTGCTATGTCATCATAACGTATTGAATGTAAATATATACGCAAATACATTATATGCTTTTGCATATTTCCATTGATAGTAGTTATATTTCATAGGTACTTAAGTACTTACTTTGCCTTCCGATTAAAACAGAATATCGTCATCCTCAATGTGTTGTTGTTTGTAGTTTCTATGTTATTTGTATTTAGTATATACTACGTTGGTCAAAGATAATTGTTTCTAATGGAAGACTAATTTTCTCTATTATATGTTAGTCGACTTACATTATTATTCACTTTTAACAATTTGGATAATCTGCGCACATTTAATGAGTACTTATTTTTTATAAAATTACCACCTTATTTATTTACACAATTGATATAATTTTGCTGGTATTACGCGGCAACTGGGATAATTATTATAAGATTAGCCGTATTTTAAAATATAGTACGCAATGAAATTCATAGTTTTTGATTTTAAAACTAATATCATTTTCAAATCTATCTCACAGCATATATAGCTATAGTCAGTGAATCAGGTATACATAAGTAATATATTATTATTTATTTATTTAATAAAAATAATTGACATAAGTACTTACCTACATTTTTTTTTTTAATATTAGGCAACCCACCCATAAAAGAGTGATTTGTGAAGTACCTACATTAAAAATAATATAAAAATAACATTACGTAATAAACATTAAATTATGTTTTTATAGAGATATATTCATCTCTCCGTTGAGATCGGATCTTGTGTTCGAGGGAGGAGCATAGTCATTATCTTCATTCGTTTCTGGGTGAAGTTGAAGTAAACAGGTGTCAGATTTCACCACAGAAACCCAACGCTCATCAGCGAAGCACACATTTCCTCGCATACAAACTGACGAACGCCGGCTGTCCCTTGCAAAACCACACACCCTGTCCACCGTCATTTCTTCCATGGTTCAAAAACTGCTATAACACATTAAATTACAGTAAAATCAATTCACCAACACACATTTGAAAAAAAACTTACTCTTATCACTTATATTAATCTATCATTGGATGTGGTTATAAATGTTTATATATTTTATTACTGATTTCTTAAATAATGTGTAGTCCCTAGTTTTCTTCAATTCATCAGGAAGGTAATTGAAACATTTCATTAAACAATTTGTAGTTGTAAAAATATGTAAACTAATTAGGCTATGACTATTTACACGACTCAACCATAGAGGAAAACCAAAATAACCACAGAAAATGCAGATAAATCAAGTTATAAAAATATTTACCTTTGTTTATACTTTGTTATAATTGTAGATCTCGATGAAAAAAATGATTTATAAAATTAAGTAAATGTAATAAGATGCCAATATTATTTATTTTTTCTTCAAGTTGGTTTCCATGATGCATTTATGACCATTGAAAAAATGACCAAGGTAAATATTTTTGTATTTTGATTTATCTGCGCTTTCTATGGTTATAAATGATTTAAAAACATAGACGACGTCAGAAAATTTGTTGTGTAAATAGACACTTTTTGGCGGGAAAACGCTTTTCCCGCCAATTCCGGTCGTAAAAATAGTGGCATCAAATAAATTATCTAATACGGTTTTTTGTTAATTTTATAAATTTTTTCCATTTTAATTTTTTGTCAATAGTGATTCCCAGGTATCCTATTGTTCACTACTGTTAAAATCATGAAGGTAATAAAAAGAGTTAAAATGAAAATTTCAATTATGATTTTTTCTATATTGTGAGGTCTACAGTATATATCTGCGATATAGATTCTCAATTTGGATATTTTTCATTTTCTATACCTAATTTCAAATTGTATAAAGAAATACAATAGCTTCCTCCTTGCGTTTTTTTTTTCTGGAAAACTTATTTATACAATAGTGAACTTATAAATTTATAATTTTTTTTAAAAAATCTTCTTTCTCTATAAAAATAAAAACCCACCATTTCAGAATTCTGATTCTTATATTCTTCTATCATATACAATATTTGTTTTGTTTCTTCCAAATAATATAGTCACCCAGCCGTCTAATAGTTTCATTTTAATTTTAAGTTGCTTTATAACTCAAATTGCTAGAAGTCCTAGAAAACACTTTCATTAAAAGTACTTCAGATGTGATTATTTAAAGATTTGTTCATCTTAAATTGGAAATTTTACAGTTTTGCAATAGTTGCTTAAATAATATCCCATGTCTTTATATAGATTGATAGACACATAACAAGTTTCTAGTATTTCACTGCTAATAAATTTATTAATTTATCACATGTTAAGATATTGTTGCTCAAATAAGTTTTTTCCATGTAGCAACTCTAAAAAGGAAGTATTTTATTGACCTCTTTCCTTGAAATATATTACCTTGGAGTTATTCTGTGTTACTTCAACCGAGCAAAGACATCCACTGACTCAGATTTTGATTAAATTTAGAATAATTTTTTGTCCGTTTATTCTGGTTTATTCCATGAAGGTGATTAATAAGAGTTTATACACATCATAATGTAAACAACTATATAGCTCCTTTAAAGCTTGTATGAAAATTACACTTTTCTTATTCAGAGACTCAAGCAAATGTTGGTATTTTATCAAATAAAGTAGAAGGAATAAAAACATGAATTAAGTATTAAACACTTTTTTTTCTTTAATTCCATTTCAAATACAAAATTAAATGAAAATAATCATATTTACTCCTCCAAGGAAAATAATCTTTAAATACCTAAATTGTTTCATGGAAACCTTTTTTGATTCAACTTAAGTATATAATTTTTTTATTACTATGCTTTATCATCTACATGTATTTATCTTAATTGGGACTATAAAATTGATGTGCTGGTTATCATAAATAATGAATCATTTCATTTTTGGGATAGATTGAATTGACACACTCTAGTTTGAGATTTTGTTCATGCAGTTGATCCAACTAAAATGTCCCATTAACCCTAGACACCTAACCTTCGAACATACCCCTTTTAACCTAACCTTTGTCGATTGGATGAACAATTTTTGGGAGTGTATAATTATATATAGGTATGCATGTTTCCGTTAGTTTTAATACTCAATTAAGTAAATCATATTTTTATTAGTAAAATAAAACAAAATATGTCTAGTTTGGAAAGATAATATTTATTTTGTACCTTAGTTTAGTAGAACACTAGATTTTTTGAGATCATTGGAGACACTTAGACACAAAAATACACTTGAATTTTTTTAAACAAAAATAGCCTTTTCTTCTTTGGCAAACCTAAATTATATCAGTATTATTATTCTGGAATACATATAAAATTTATTATTTTGAAGCGCATTGTATGCAAAAATCAACTTTATGTCCACCATAAATTGCAGTGTTGCATTTGGAGCAATAAGATTTTATCATGCCCCTTTTCTTGTAGAAACAAAAGCCATGAACCTTTAATTTTCTATTTGGAACCTCGACAGGTTGAGGATCATTGCTAGATGATGACTGGCCTTCACCTTGGCCTTCATCAGTCGACACTCCTTATATATTTTTGATCTTGTCCTTTACGCGCTTTGACATAGTACGAATTTCCAGCCTGATTTTGAGCCAGGGTTCTACTATTTGCATATGGAGCTTCTTCATAAAATCACGCCAGGTTATCACTTTTTGTCCCAGTACAGAAGTATTATGGCATAGCTGCTCATCTATGCTCCAAGTACATAGTTTTGGCGGCACTGGACCATAAAGCATTTCTGTGTAAAGGGATCCTCCTTTTGTCTCTGTAAGCGGAATGTTTTATCATCGAAACGCAGGCATCCTAGAAGGAAATCGCATATTTCTTTGCTCATGCATGACACACATCTTGTACCAGAATTCTCTGTATTGAAAAAGAGTTAGATGATTATCTTTTAGAGTTGCAGCTAGTCCCAGAATACCAATAACTTTCACTGTCACTTTCTGCATCATCCACCTTTAATCCATCTTCTCTTTCACTGTTCGATGACTTTTCAAATGCACTGTCATCTTCCTCATCCATCAATAAACGCGTTATATGTTTATCAGTCAGCGAAGAAGAAAGAAGTCATGCTAAAACCTGAAAAAAAAGCAAACACTAACTAAAAAAATATACACAAACCCTAACACCTATTTGTGTAATATATCGAAAAGTGAAGTACTTACCCGCCAAACAGGGTTGTCTCCCGAAAGAGCTCGGAGAACATTGAACTGACAAGTGACGACGCGATGATCGGCGCGGGAGCCAAAAAAAGAAAGCCATATCTATGTGGCGTACTCGTCGATTTGACGAAGGTTAGGTGTCTAGGGTTAAGTAACCCAATCTAAGATATTTGGCTTATTAATATTTTAATACACAGTTTTAATACATACACGTACCAGGTAGGTATAATGAATTCAGTTTGCTTTATAGAATTATATCATATTATGTAATCTAAAGTTTGCTTCAAGGTTTGCTTAGTAGATTTTTTGTTGTAAATCAATCAGAAAATTTAACATTGTCTGTTTTTATGACATTTGTTTACAGTTTGTGTTTGTTCAATCAAGTTTTGTTTGATGCATCATTAGCTCAATGAGTAACTTGAGATTAATTGTCATTGTATGACATAATTGATCCCACTGATCTTTGGTTGAAAATTTGCTCAATACGATAATGATTGTTCATGGAGTTTAATTATTACTTTGTGAAATTAGTAATTGGTTTGTTCCTCAAATTTTCACCTGTATGATTTTGTCTAACTCTGTACACTAATTGCTGCACTATATTTCAATTATTGAAGTGATACATTTTTAAACGACATTGAAAAATAAGGAGGTTATGAATTATTTTATACCATAGAATAATAAAACTATAGAATACTCATTCCCATACAATACCTCGCTGAAAAAGTGAAGCCGTTTTATTGGCCGGCTCGTGTCAATACATGTATGACTCTGCTGGTAGACATTGTTCGTATAGTACTACTTGTTATGACTGCGTAAATAATTTTGCAAGCAGTTAAAAAATTCCCTATTTGGAGAACGTATCACGCAGACGGCCAAATGATTACTGAATGCTCGTTGCAAAATGTTGACTAAATTAGTCAACATAAAGCAGTCGCGTTTACTGCAGGTTAAAGAGTATTCTATACTATTATTATTCTATGGCCTCAAGTATGTATTGCATTAAGTACAGGTCTTCGGCTCCATCTTATAGGACTGTTTCAGAAGACAATTCTAGTTAACTCATGATGCCAGAGCTCACACTAGCCAGCAGTTTTACCTTTGTCACTAACTATACATTTACTTCAACCTTTGTTCGAGAAACACAGCCTTAGAGTCCAACACCTCCTGAGAGCTACACCAGACAAGTTGGGATCATGTACCAACCAACTGTTTCTGGGGGCATTCCCTCCCCATAGCACTTGTGTTATCAAGCTCGTATTGTAGGTCTACAGCAAGCGCCGGCCAGCCCAGCAAAATAAAACTACAAAAGTTATTCTCACCACATTCAACGTGTCGCTGTTGAGATTTAGAAAGTGTTAACTCCTAAAACTCTATCACAGACCTTCTTAAAGGGTCTAATTACATTCTGAAGCCCAATTGAAGCTCCATCTTTCCCTATCCTCGTGTTGGTGACTTGTGCCCAGCCCATGTAGAGTTATTAATCACCCCATCGTCAAGCTCCTTGTCCTACCGCAACAGATTGAAGGGAGGACCTTACTTAATTTCAGGAAAATGGATCCTGTGGCGCAATACATACTCAAGTAAGCTCTTGAAATGCATTGAATTACTATAGATGACATTCTGAACATATTTTATTAATTGGTAGCTCTAACGCTAGTTGCCCATTCTTTTTATGGATTGGCGTTATGCGTCATCTATTGGACGCTTTGTATCTCGTCACCAGATTAAGTATCGTATTCAGTATTCCTAAACTCTGTTATAATTGGTTAAAAGAACATGTGTGGACATAAATGAAGCTATAATTGTATGTTACGATAGGAAAATGTGGCATTTGGTTATCCTTGCTTATCACAATTAGTGTATGTGTGTGTTTATAAAAATTTCATTCTGTAATGATTATACTTAAGTACAGGAAGTATCTTGGTTGTACAATGACATATTCTCTAGATAATTTTATATCGAATTCCGTCAATGTTTGTTCTTTGATCGTTTTTTGTTAGTAACAACATCAAGACTGGTTTGGCGACTTAATACTTTAATATGCAAATGAATTTGAATTTTCAAGACTTCTTAATCTTTTTCTTCAAGTTTGAATTAATTTTTAGGTCATGTGTGTATAATATGTCTTAAAATAATTTAAATTTTAAATCATTACTTCAACATGTGCTGTTAACGTGTTAATATTATTTGGCTATTTTATTCATTTCCAAGGATGCAACAACTTGAACTTGAAGATGAATTCTAGTGATATCTAGAAGCCGTAAGTTTAGATTTGGCAGAGTCTTAAACCACTTGTCTATGTGAGTTAAATCAATAACAGATTGCTTCGTGGCAGTTAATGACATACTCTTATCATAATCTACCTTTATTTTTATTTAGTTTAAAGTGCTTCATTATAATTGATTGATTACTCAAAGAATTCCCGTCTCTGCAAAGAATTTGGTATGAAATTTAGGTAGGGTACACATGGAAGATCTAACTATTTGGTCAACTACAAAATACGTATTACATGGCGCATAGAAGCTATCAGAATTGACTGATTTAAAAATCTGTGATAAGATTCAAAAATACTGTCCGATAGAGATCACCCGACAGCATGTAGCTAATGGAATAATGAGAGGTCACGCATGTGACCGATAGTTTAATCGGCTGATCATATTTGAACACACAATGATTTCGTCGGACAATCTTATTCTATGTAGTATAGTATTTCCAATTGTACGATTCTATAAGCCTTCCATGCATGCTTTAAACCTATCAGCTGATGAATCAATCGCTTTATGCGTGCCAATTCCACAGCTAATAATAATTAACTGATGAAGTGATGCTTCCATAGGCACCTAAAAGAAAAGATAAATAAGATATTTACTATCTCCCTATGTATAAAAAAAGTCATTTTCAAGTATTATGCTAAATTTAGTACCATACTAATAATATTCAACAAGTCATTTTTCTAAAATTATAAATAAAAGTCAGTTAATTAATTATTCCATCATAAAAAAGCTAAAAAAGATTTCCTCTTCATTAGTTTAATGGTAATTTCTTAAGGGCATTTGCCCCAGGCGAATACAAATCAGGAGCACCGAAAACCAAAAAATAACGAAGCTAGAAACATTGTGCCGAAATGAAGGTAAAATTAGGAAAAAACATATTTTAAATTATTAGCAGATACATTTTAATAGTAAGCTATATAAAGACAATAATTTTTCTTTCTATATCATTATTTGTTTCATCCTTTTTATGTAGGTAGATAGGTTTTAATATTTTGTGTTTACAATTATAACATACAACAGAACATAAAAAAATATCATTGTAGATTTTGTTTATTATTCAATATTTAAACACATATTATGATATTCAAGTATTGGTACTCAATTTGAAGCGGGTAGGGGACACCTTAAATTTAGTCACTAAAAGCTATAGCTCTGTCTGGCTCTGTGCTTTGTCTTAAAAACTCAATGTACTTTAATTAGATTAATTTATTAAGAGGGTGACTGCTGCCAACATACCTATTATTTGAATTTGCATCATTACTACAAAACGAAACATTTTGAAAAAAATGACCTAGTTAGTTTGGATGTTTATAAAGAAAAATATACCTTTTTAATTATGTTCTGTATATATTCTTGTAGAAAAATATTAAGCACACCCCGATTTGTGCCATTTATCTTAAATTTTTAAAAAACTAGGTATAGAGCATTGTATTTTTTTATAAATTAAAGAAGATCAAAATATTTCGCAGTAAACTTTTATTTCGCAATGGCGCTGAATGGAAAATAAATGTTTTTTAGGTTTATTTACTAAACCTGAAGCATTAATGCAACGTCACATCATATTTTTCTAGATATTTTTATCTTCTTTAATTTAAAAAAAATATGTTGAACTACGCCTTATATTTTATTAAAAATATAAGATATACATTGGAAATCGGGGTATGCAATTATTTTTCTACAAGAATTTATACAGAACATTATCAAAAAGTAAAGATATATTTTTCTTTATTAATACCCAAACTATCTAAATGATTTTTTTCAAAATGATTTGATAAGAAATAATGATGGTATATCAAATTGAAAAATAGGTATGTTGGCAGCAGTCCCCCCCTTAATACAAATATCCATTCAATGATGTTGAAATATACTTCTTTTATTAATTAACATCAATAGTGCAGTACCATTTATGTACATTTAGTTTTTATCTTACCAAAATGTAATACTGCTAGTTTATTTATAGAGACATTCTGTTGAAAAATAAAATGCTTGATAACTATCCACATTTCTAAAAGTAAGTCAATTTCACATCTATAATAGATGCTTACCCAATAACTTATTGTCTAATGTCAAAATATTCCCACAACTGCTTCAAAACAATTTTGATGTGGGAATCGATTGTCTGTCTCTGTGTGTGTGGGAATCATGGAATGTTTAAAATGTACAACATGTTAATGACCTCGAAATATTATTCTTCTGCTTAGTCAGCTGATTAAGGTCAGTCTCCTTCCATACTCGCCGAATAAGGTGTCATTTTATGATCTTATGTGACAGTCAACATATTATGATAGTGTTTTTTTTTTTATTCATCAGTGCAGGTCAAAAGTAATATGAGAACATGTCTATTTAATCTACTTGCAGACATGCCTTTTGATTCCAGCCTATTAATAGCGGAGTCATATTACTAATTATATATTATACACACCATCTTGCTATCTCTTTCATTCTACTACGCTATTTCTTCAGATTTTCACTGAATATCTATCCTTTATAAGTCTAATCCAATACCTTCATGGTCTAATCCATCTTAATGTAAATATTTATAAATACCTTTAGATTCACCACTCTTTTATCAAATATGTACAAAATTTTTCATTCCTTTCTAAAAAATTTTACAAATACATTTATCCCTTTCAATCTAAAATTCTTTTCAATAGTTTCTTCTTTGTATAATAGTTTGGTAAACCTGTGTGCCCCTCCAAATATTTACAAATTAAGGTTTTTTAATTTTACATTCTTCCTCAAAATGTTGTCATATATTTTAAATCATTTTTTTTTTCATATTTACATATCTCTTTCAATCCAACATTCTATTTCTAAAATCTCCTCTTAAAATACTTCTTAGGTACAAATAAAATAAAAATTTACATTCTAACATTCTCTTCTAATTATATAAAAATATTATTTTTTTCAAGGCATTGCATCCTATTGGATGATTTCTGCCAACAAATTAGCAAATAAAGAAATAAACTCAGACATGGAACTCAAACAGAAATGAAAAATTTACAACTAGTTGCATGTAACACATGAGATCCAACTGTCGATGGCGATAGTATGCATAATCAAAGAATACTTACCAAACTATAAACAACACAAATTAATAAATATTTGAAGATATTTTATTTTCTATATAAAACATGTAGGTATGTTTGTCAGGATAGGATAGTATGGAGGTCAGTCTGTTTTTCCTACACAGAATATGAAAACAGTATGATGGTATGTATGTATGTTTGGAGATTTAAGTATCAAACTATTAAGTCTTCTTTCATATTGTGTATAGGCGACTACCATACAAATTGTATGAAGTGATGTCGTCACTAAATTCAATTTTTATAAAAATTATTAAAAAAAAATTGAGATGTGCTAATACAATGTTTATATTTTTTATATAAAATTAAATTATCTAGTTGGGGTGTTTCGGCTTTTTTCGATATTTAAAAAAAAATGGAAATATAGTCAGTTAAACTCATAAATTTATCATAAATAAAATATTTTTCTTAATAAAAAATGTTTGAGAAACTCTGGAATTTAAAAAAAAAACTAATTTGAGATTTTGTATTTGTCTATCTTTATACCAATTTTCAGCTTTCTAGCTTTTATGGTTTCTGAGATATATGGAAAAATAAAGCAAAAATTCAAAAGTTGATAACCCCTGACTGAACCAAAAATTCACAATTCTGAGTATAAAAGTTTTGTAGGCCTATAACTGTTTATATATTCTGAAAATTTGGGCTCTGTAAATTGAGCGGATCAAAAGTTATAAGGGGGGGACGGACACACCCACAGACACACACACACACACACACACAAAACTCACATAAAATGTTCTACTCCGAATTCTGAGTAAATCCATGTATGGGAACATATATGCTGCGAGGCCTCTAGTTGGTGTTATCAGCATGCAAAAAGTCCACTACACCATACAAAATTTTCCTTCGTACACACATCTTGGCTTAATAATGTCGATTCATTAAGAGAATTGAATTCTCATGAACGAATCGACAGTTGGAATACATAAGAATTAAAAAATCACAATGTTGGTCTTAAGTGACAGATTTAGATGGTATGGATCCGTCATAAGGCGACCAGAGGACAATATGTGATGGACATCCTTGTGCAGGCCAGAACACCGGGCAGACCGCTGACAATGTGGCACTCCACCATCAGAAGAAAGTAGCGGGAAGCAGAGAAATATTTGACGAACGGGGACGAGGAGGGCCGACTCCAAATAATGGGAAGAAATGGTCAGGGTGAAGAAGTAGAGATCTTAAATGGTTTAAGGAGGATCACTTTAGTAGATTCTGAAGCATCTTCTCAGTTCTAGCTCATTTGTACTAAAATATTTATAATCTCTATATCATATATCTTCTACTAAAATTTATTACTTATTTCTATATACAAATTTGTCAATTTTCTTAGAGACGAATATACCAGTAGTGAATATATACTATACAAATTGGCTATGATTCTTGCCAAATCTTAACCATCTCATCTGATAGTGAAGGAAGCAATGTATCACTTTGCTGCCAACCAATCTCCAAGGTTGAAACAGAAGAAGACTACTGTTGCACTAAACAACTTTTAAGAAATTGACAATTTGTTTCTTCCTGTTCGGGCAGATACCAAATATTGATTTTGTCTTATCTGGACCCAATCACAAAGTTTGAGTACAAGAAAATTGACACATGCTTCAAATGTAAACATTTAACAATATTTGTTTAATAGATAATATTTAATGTTGATAGTTGATACTGACCTTTAGTAATATTTATCATATAAATACATACTTACATAGTAATATTAATTTATCATATAAATAATTATCTATTTAAACAGCTTCAGACTGTCTCTAATTGATATCATCTTTTATAGATATGAAGAATCCATTATGTAGTTTTCTTTTTATTTTTTTTTATTTAGGTACTCAATTTATTTATTTATTTACTTTCTGTACATATAATTAGTACACTAGCAGGCTTATTCCTAATGGAAATATCTTCCAACAAACCAGTAAACTTTTAACTTAATAATTGAAATACCCATATAACTTTTTCAAGATGAACGTCAAGTATACATGACAGACGTTTCCGTGCTTAAAAGACGAACGTCATCTATTGATGCCACATTCCTTTCGTATGCTGGTCCACAGGTACCGCAAGGTCTTTTTCACATCCGTCCGCACAAAAGCCATACGGCTAATATAATGTTAATCTTTGAATATCGTTGTCAATAATATAATTATAATTTTGTATCATGCCTTCGTGTTATAATTGATTTGGAGTTGTTCACTGATACAAGATCATTCCAAGAAAAGAAGGTAGGTTGTTAAATATTTCAAGAAAGTTTTACTCATTCCCTAGTTTCTACATGACTTAGAGGTAATAATATGATACAACATTGGTGACTTTCAAAAATCATTATCATTATTGTTTGAATAATCAAAATTTACACTTTTTTCTAGTTTTATTTTAAATACATTTCAAAGTATATGAAACCACACTATAAACAGTCCACACTGTTGTAGTATAGACTAGAATAGTCCACATTAGAAATGTATCAACTTTGTTTTTATTATCTCTTAATCGGATTGGATATCGAGGTTCCACTGTACTTGATTCATTAATGAATTTCTTTATACCTAAATACTTATAATTTTGTTGATATTTTTTATCTGTAAATAAATTCACTTATAAAAACATTTTCATTATCTCATTAAAAATTTGACTATGAATCATTATGGACATTGAAATTTCCTTCTTTTGAAGTAAATAAACAATCAAAAATTTATTATTGAGACATTATATTTTATGATATTTGGTTTTATATTTATGTTCATTTAAGATTATTTTATATTGAAATTTATATACATGCATTACATCACGTTGACAACAGTCCGATATGCTAATTATAATAAACAAATTAATATCACAGGGGGTCAATGATAAACGTCATATTAAAAACAATGTTTATTTCAATACTTCATTAGTATTTCTGTAATCAATATAATATACTTATTAATTTAAAGTTACTTGTATTGTTCCAGTAATGAAATTCAGCAATTATTTAATCAATTTTTCTTAGTATTATTAAACATTCTAAGATATGTCCATAGAATAATAATAGTATAGAATACTCTTTAGCTTGCAGTAAGCGCGACTGCTTTATGTTGACTAATTTGGTCAAAATTTTGCTACGAGCATTCAGTAATCATTTGGCTGTCTGCATGATACGTTCTCCAAATAGCGAATTTTTTAACTGCTTGCAAAATTATTTACGCAGTCATAACGAGTAGAACTATACGAACAATGTCTACCAGCAGAGTTATACATAATTATATTGACACGAGCCGGCCAATAAAATGGCTATACTTTTTCAACGAGGTATTGTATGGGAATCAGTATTCTGTAGTTTTATTATTATTCTATGGATATGTCATAATTATTAGCTTACACCATATTCAATTTTTCCATTTTTTATTAATTAAAAAATGCATATTTGTAGATAAAAATAATTAACAGCTGTTTGAAACATATTTATATACATGTCATTTTTAGATATTTATATAAAATAATCTATGTAAATATCTACATACCTACTAGGAATATATTATACACATAGAATAATAATAAAACTATAGAATACTCATTCCCATACAATAAATACCTCGCTGAAAAAGTGAAGCCGTTTTATTGGCCGGCTCGTCTCAATAAAAGTATGACTCTGCTGGTAGATATTGTTCGTATAGTTCTACTCGTTATGACTGCGTAAATAATTTTGCAAGCAGTTAAAAAATTCCCTATTTGGAGAACGGATCACACAGACGGCCAAATGATTACTGAATGCTCGTAGCAAAATGTTGACCAAATTAGTCAACATAAAGCAGTCTCGTTTACTCCAGGCTAAAGAGTATTCTGTACTATTATTATTCTATGTATACATTATGGTCTTATAGTTAGTTATCTTCTAATATCTTAAAATTTTTCGGCCTAGAGGGGAACAGTTTGTGTACATACGTAATCACACCAACCAAGCAAAAAACCCAAGACAGGTTTGGCGATAACTATAATTACAATCTGCGATTTGACTATAATCTGATGTTACCCAGTTTTTTGTATCATTGCCAAAACAAATTGTAATTAATACCAATAATTCCTCATACATTCAAATAAATGTGATTTGATGGTGAATGAAATATGTTGTGATAGAATTAAAATTTGACCCTGTCCATTGGATCATAAGTCCAAGTGCTACCAACCCTTAAGGGCCTTACTATGATGTATCTAAATTGTCTCTCGAATGTCGTAAGGACCTTACAATGATAATTATCTCTCGAATGATGTATCTAAATTGTTGATTTAAGAAAATTGTCTTGTCTGTTGGTGATTTTTAGATACATTTTCACCCAATAGTACTCATCATCAGGAAAGTCATATTTTCCTACTACTCATCGTCATAAAATTATCATTTTGATTTATTTTTTCATTGGTGTCTCTATGTAATTTCAATAAATTGGATATGCGTCATGGATTGGACAAATAATAATCATCAACAACGCAGAACATCATAGATACATCTGAGGAAATTTCCTACAAGGAAAAAATCTATTGAAAAATTATGATGAAAAAACACATACTTACATAAAATGTATTTTTTGGAATAATTATGCAATTTTGTAAATGATATTTAATTTTAATCACAACCGTCTCCAAACTAGAGATAATTTTACAGAATTAAAGCAGTTACGATGACGTACTGGGTTTATTAAAATTGTAAATTGTAATTGCAAGGTTTGAAATAACTGCTAATAATAAAGTGTTATTTATATATTTTTACTGTATTGGGTACGAGTTAATGTTTGATCATTTAATCCACATTCATATATGTAGATATTGTAATTTGTAATAAATCACCTAATCAAAAAAAGTAGACTGTATACAATTTTATGAGGACAACTTAAGTATAATATAAGGTGACAATGAAAAATTCACTTTCAGAGTACCTATGTTTATTGGTTCAAAGATGAACTGAACGTTGAAATGATCTCAATGACTAGAAAGTATGTCAAGTGTATTACAATACTTCTTGTTCAGGTAAGTAAAGGTTCTAACAAGTATGTATTACAGTTTCAAGTGTCTACTCATCATATGAACACTTGATAAAAAATAATCAATGTAAATTTCAAGGCTCAAGGGAAAATTAGAATATTATTGATTTTCATACTA
Source organism: Molanna angustata (assembly GCA_963576475.1). Taxonomy (NCBI): domain Eukaryota; kingdom Metazoa; phylum Arthropoda; class Insecta; order Trichoptera; family Molannidae; genus Molanna; species Molanna angustata. Next base: position 19,506,656 of record OY754974.1, on the reverse strand, counting down.
TCGGGCCATGTTGCTCTCGAGGTAGGTACGCAGAGAGGAGTGAATGCCACACTATTATTTTGATAAACATCTATGTCTTATTTACATTACATGTATATATGGAAACACTGGTTATTTAGAAGAAATTGTCATTTATGCCATCAAATTTGCCACTTGCAGTGGGTGTAGTGGAATGTTATAATAAAACCATTTATTTTATGTTCACAGTAAATTTATATTTTAATTTTTAAAATGTAGTAGGTTCATGGATTAACATTTTCATTTTATTTCTATACTGACACTATTTAAATTTAAAAAAACCATATTAAGGAGGGGGACTGCTGCCAACGTACCTATTTTTAAATTTGATATACTTACCATCATTATTTATTATCAAATCGTTTTGAAAAAAATAATTTAGATAGTTTGGATATTAATAAACAAAAATATACCTTAACTTTTTGATAATGTTCTGTATAAATTCTTGTAGAAAAATAATGGCATACCCCGATTTTCAACGTTTATCATATATTTTTAATAAACTATAAGGTGTAGAGTAATAATAATAATAATAATAATAATAATAAATGCAACACATGCTCAATAGTAAGAGGTAAACCCAAGGAACACACGGGAAGCACCTTGAAGGATACGAATGAAATAATACGCGCAATGGACGAAGATGAATTTTATAAATACTTGGGAATTCTCCAGAACCCAAGCATAAAAGATAAAAGAAACCACCTAAAACGAATACCTTAAAAGACTAAATATCCTCCTCAAAACACAACTAAATGGAAAAAATATGACTAAAGCAATAAACACATACGCAATACCAGTACTAACATATACATTTGGAATAATTAAATGGACCAATACGGAACTTGACGATCTCAACATTAAACTCAGAACAACATCATCAAAACATAGAATTCACCACGAACATTCAGCAATAGAAAGATTCACACTGCCAAGAGAGGAAGGAGGAAGAGGACTCATAGACATAAAAAATCTACACCATACACAAATAAATAACTTAAGGCAATACTTCTACACAAAACGAAATAGCCCAATACACAACGAAATCATAAACATAGATCACACATACTCACCACTTACACTTAACGACAACGAACGCAATCTAGAAATAACAACACATGACGCAAAAATTGAAACATGGAAAAATAAAACATTACATGGAATACACCCAAGTCATCTACAACAACAACATATTGATAAAACCCTTAGTAATAATTGGCTCAAACACTCAGACCTATACGCAGAAACAGAAGGATTTATCATAGCTATTCAGGACAAAATAATAAAAACAAAAAACTACACGAAACATATTATAAAAGACAATACAATAACAAACGACACATGAAGAAAGTGCAAATTACAAAAAGAAACAATAGAACACATAACAGGTGGCTGCTCAACTCTTGCACCGACGGAATATACAATAAGACACGATAACATCTGCAAACACATATATTTGGAACTAGCCCACAAACATAAACTTATCGAAACACACCCCAAGTGGTATCAATACACACCCCCAGCTGTAACAGAAAATGATAACTACAAACTATACTGGAATAGAGACATAATCACAGACAGAACAAACCTACATAACCGACCAGACATTACATTAATCGACAAAATACATAAACACACATATCTAATAGAAATATCGATACCAAATACAGCAAATCTACAAAAGAAACATTTAGAAAAAATAGATAAATACATACCTTTAGCAGAACAGATAAAATCACAGTGGAAACAAGAAAAAGTAACAATAGTCCCAATAATATTATCGTCTACAGGCATCATACCAAAAACTCTCCAAAAAAATATAGACATACTAAAGTTACCCCCATACGTAATCACCAACATACAAAAAACTACAATTATCAACACATGCACAATAGTCAGAAAATTTCTACAGGTACCAATTTAAACAACTACACACAACCACACAGACACACAACCACACAGACACACAAACACATAGCCTCACAACCTGAGTACGCTCCGTTGTGAAGGAAACTACCGAACCATAACCGAGATCAATCTCCAATAATAATAATAATAAACACTTACTTGCACCTTGCGCAAGTGGCGAGTTTATTGCCGTATGGATGGATATTGCCGTAGAGTAATATATTTTTTTTAAATTAAAGAAGACAAAAATATCTAGAAAAATATGATGTGACGTTGCATTAATGCTTCAGGTTTAGTAAATAAACCTAAAAAACATTTATTTTCCATTCAGCGCCATTGCGTAATAAAAGTTTTTTTGGTTTATTTACTTAACCTGATGCGTTAATGCAACGTCATATCATATTTTTCCAGGTATTTTGTTCTTCTTTAATTTATAAAAAAAAATATTGTTCTATACCTTATATTTTTTTAGAAATTTAAGATAAATGTCTAAAATCGGGGTATGCTTATTATTTTCCTACAATAATATATACAGAAAATAATCAAAAAGTTAAGGTATATTTTTCTATCCAAACTAACTAGGTTATTTTTTTCAAAATTATTCGTTTAGTAATAATGATGGTATATCAAATTGAAAAAATAGGTACGTTGGCAGCAGTCACCCTCTTAAAGGAATTTAGGATATTTCAGAGGTAAAATACTTTAGTAATAATTGCATATATACACTACATGCCCAAAGTATTTTATTGATATAATATCATAAAATATTTACTCATATAAAATTTTACTTGAAAAAGTACACGATGAAGTCCGATGACGCCAGCTATGTGCTCTAGGTGCATGTTCCTTGGATTGCTCGGCTGTCGTAGGTTGGAACCTGCATCGTAATATTTACTGTAAAATTACTAACTTTTGAGCTCGTCAACCTCAGATAAACCATGAAGGTTTCAATGGATGACTATATTTTATGTTAAAAATGACATTATACCGAAAAAAAAAAAATGAAAATCCTATGTTTTAATTTGTACATTGACTTCTTTGGAGACCTGGCACAGTAAACAATAACAGCAATATCGGCCATTAAGAACGTTGGAAAGATACATCACTAAAGACAGATTGAGCTGATATGACCAGAGGGACTTGCTGCACTGTTTACAGCATTGGAAGCAAAGGTTAAGTATGTTTGGTAAAATAGTGAACATGGAATTTACAAATTGGTTTAAAAAAATTGACCCAATTTTCTAACCTTTGAAACCTGTAATCTGCCAAAGCCACCACTACTTAGATTATTAATTGCACCAACTACTCGGCCACCACCCATCTAAATCATGTAATATTATGTATCAAAGACAATTTTCTTTTGAATTATAGGATTTATTTACAAGTATGCTACTAGACTTTCAAATTATTTGCATTTAAGTATATCCTTGATATAAGTGGTTTGTAGTCATAGAATAATAATAGTATAGGATACTTACTCTTTAGCCTGCATTAAACGTGATTGCTTTATGTTGACTAATTTGGTCAACATTTTGCTACGAGCATTCAGTAATCATTTGGCCGTCTGCGTGATACGTTCTCCAAATAGGAAATTTTTTAACAGCTTGCAAAATTATTTACTCAGTCATAACGAGTAGTACTATACGAACAATGTCAACCAGCAGAGTCATACATATATTGACATGAGCCGGTCAATAAAACGGCTTCACTTTTTCAGCGAGGTATTGTATGGGAATGAGTATTCTATAGTTTTATTATTATTCTATGTTTGCAGTCTACTTGTCTACTATAAATATGTATTATAATGCAGGTACATTTAAAAAAAACTAATTTCAAATACAAATTTGACTCAACTTTTACATAAGGTCCATATTTTTAAAACATCTTGGCTTCTCGAATGAGAGAGAATTTTAAAATTTACAACAGTTTGAGTCGTGTAGAAGAAATAATATTCAGAGTTACAAAATTTATCAGCAAAACACCAATTTTAAAAATCAATTGAAGGGGATTGGATTTAATATTTGTACCTTTTTGATGCTCAAATGCCTTTTATGCAAAAACACAAGACGGAACCCACGGAATATACTCTTCACATAATATCCATTTAGGATTAAAATTATTGACCTGAAAATTTCAAAATAATCTCTGTAGGTATATACCTAGTTAGAGAGACAGAGTTATAATATGAACTCCTCTACATATTATGTATTTAGGTACTTTATAAAGGAAGTACATATAGAGAATTATTCCAAAAGTTTACTTTGGGAATGATATAAAAAAAAAAAAACATTTATATGATTCATTCAACTATAACTAGTTGCATGTAACACATGAGATCCAACTGTCGATAGCGATAGTATGTATAATTGAAGAATATGTATCAAACTATAAACACATAAATACAAATTATTTAATATTTTAAGATATTTTGTTTTCTATACAACACATGTAGGTATGTATGTCAAGATAGGATAGTATGGAGGTAGGTCCTTTTTTCCTACCCAGAATATAAAAATAGCATGATGGTATGTATGTATGTTTGGAGATGAAGTATCAAACTATTAAGTCTTCTTACATATTGTGTATAGGCGACTGCCATACAAAATGTATGAAGCAATGTCGTCACTAAATTCAATTTTTAAAAAAATTGTTAAAAAAAATTGAGATCTTCTACTACAATGCTAATATTTTTTATAGAAAATTTAATTATCTAGTTGGGGTGTTTCGGCTTTTTTCGATAATTGTAAAAGTTTTGGAAAAATAGGCAGTTAAACTCATAAATTTATCATAAAAAAAATACTTTTCTTATGTTTGAGAAACCCTGGAATTTTTTTGAAAAAAAATAATTTGAGATTTTGTATTTGTCTATGTTTGTACCAATTTTCAGCTTTCTAGCTTTTATGGTTTCTGAGATATATGGAAAAATAAAATAAAAATTCATAAGTTGATAAAATTCAAAAATTGAAACAAAAAAATTGAAAAATTGAAACAAAAATTCAAAATTCCGAGTATAAAAGTTTTGTAGGCCTGTAACTGTTTATATATTCTGAAATTTTAGGCTCTGTAAATTTAGACGACTGCCATACAAATTGTATGAAGCAATGTCGTCACTAAATTCAATTTTTATAAAAATTTAAAAAAAAATTTGAGGTGTGCTAATACAATCTAAATATTTTTTATAGAAAATTAAATTATCTAGTTGGGGTGTTTCGGCTTTTTTCGATATTTTAAAAAAAAATTGGAAATATAGGCAGTTAAACTCATAAATTTATCATAAAAAAAATATCTTTCTTAATAAGAAATGTTTGAGAAACCCTGGAATTTTTTTGAAAAAAATTATTTGAGATTTTGTATTTGTCTATGTTTATACCAAATTTCAGCTTTCTAGCTTTTATGGTTTCTGAGATATATGGAAAAATAAAGTAAAAATTCAAAAGTTGATAACCCCTGACTGAAACAAAAATTAACAATTCTGAGTATAAAAGTTTTGTAGGCCTATAATTTATTATATATTTTGAAAATTTGGGCTCTGTAAATTGAGCTGATCAAAAGACACACACACACACACACACACACACACACACACACACACACACACACACACACACACACACAGACAGACACACAGGCACACACAGGCACACGAAATGTTCTACTCCGAATTCTGAGTAAATCCGTGTATGGAACATATATGCTGTGAAGCCTCTAAGTTGGTGTTTTTTGGCTTCAAAGTTGGAAAAGCCGTGAAAAAAGTAGACCTCTGCATACAATTCTCGCGTATCTTGGCTTGAAACATTGTCGATATGTTAAGAGAACAAAGTTCTCCTGAACAAATCGACAGTTGGATAATTTATAAAGCATGGTTAAGTGTACAAGACCATTCCAAGGGCGCTCTCACTTAATTGTTGGCTAATAGGATACAAATGTAGTCTTAATGTAGATTTTGAGCATCAGGTGTGTCAGGGGTAGTCATTGAGATATCAGTATTATTTGGAATGAATTTTTGTATACAAAAAAAGTTTGCTATAAATAAGTAAACTCATTAGTCAAAAAAGCCAAAAATTAAAAGTACAATTGAAATTTCTTTGGGAGTAAGGGGTTTTTAAACTTTTTAAGTAGGTAAGTAGAGCTTGCCAAGCGAAAGAATGCAGGTGACGTCATCTGCTCACAAAACAATTTTAGTAGGTACATTGATATATTCTGATTTGAAACAATAACAGAATTTTGTTTTTGCTTTTATCCTTGTTTATTTTCATGTTGTACTTTTGCTTTAAGAGGCTATAGTAGGCTATATAGTATATTTTGAGACCTACTGTTAGGGGTAGTGGTGTAAAATATGCGTGATGGTAGTCCCTTGTTTCGTCCGATGAGCAGCCGCTCTGGTGATAAATAGGGCTACAAGCTCTGAAACGTCCCAATGTATTTTTCACATTAAAAACATTAAAGAACCAAAAATTGTCAAGTCTATCGTCTGGTCAGATTTTATGTTAATCTGGTGTTATACCTAGTTACAATAAGTGGAGGAAGCTCTTTTAACAAACATTATTTATATACCTGTATATAGTATAAAAGTTTTGTAGGCCTATAATTATTTATATATTTTGAAATGTTGGGCTCTGTAAATTGAGCGGATCAAAAGTTATAAGGGGGGACACACACACACACACGAAATGTTCTACTCCGAATTCTGAGTAAATCCGTATATGGAACATATTTATTTATTTATTTATCTATTTATCAATAATTGTGTATTCATAACATTACAGAAACTATGTCTAGAGCGTTATAAATAAATCATTAAAACAATATGTGCGCAACGCCAAGAAATCTACAAACTTTGTGACAGATGCACTAAACAAATCGATTTCGGTGTTATTTATTATATTTAAATAAGATGACGCTCGTCCTACTGGTGAGTTCATGTAAAGATTTGTACGACTGTGACGATCATATAAGAGACGATGCCTGCGTGCTCGACTATGAAGTTCTGGTACAAAAAAGTTCATTTTAGAAAGTATGTCGCTATTGTTTGTATGTCCGTTTATTAAGTGATAAAAGTATTTCAAAGTCGCAATGCATCTGCGCGTTTCCAATGAATGGTAGTTGGTCATTCCAAGTACAAACATTGATGGGTATAACCAAGGATATGTCCCATATGTACGCAGATACAGAAATCTTAAAAACTTTTTGTGAACCTGTTCTAGTTTTAATATATGAGTTGATTCGTGTGGGCTCCAAATTATTGAATTTGACTCTAAGACGCTTAAAACTAGTGCATTATATAACAATTTAATGGTTTGTGTAGTGTAAAAGGAATGAGAATTTCGGATAACAAATCCAAGAAGTTTGTATGTTTTTAAGCATAGATCGTTAATATGCTTATGGAAAGTTAGTTTGTTGTCAAATGTTACTCCTAAGTCTTTCACATAGTCGAGACGTTGGAAAAGGGTATTATTTATGGTGTAATTAAATATATATGGGTCCTTAGATCGCGTGTATGTCATAATGTTGCATTTTGGTGACCTAAAATTTAGACGGTTATTTTTGGCCCATTTTGAGATTGAATCAATATCTAATTGAAGTAAGATGCAGTCAGCTGGGTTTCTTATTTGTCTATATAATTTTAAGTCATCTGCAAATAGTAAATAATGACAGTTTGTTATGAAGGATCCAATGTCATTTATAAATATTAAGAAAAACAGCGGTCCAAGAATAGAACCCTGTGGAACTCCTGAGAAGACTAAAAATTCAGTTGAAGAACTCCCCTTATAAAATACGTATTGCTTACGATTTCTGAAATAAGAGGAAATAAATAACAAGATGTTTGTGGATAGGCCAAATGAAGCTAGTTTTTTTAATAATATAACAATATCAACTTTGTCAAAGGCCTTTTCTAGATCAAAATATGTAACATCTATTTGAATACGTTGATCGAGATTTTTAGATAAGAAGTCGGAAATACATAGTAGATTTGATGTCACAGACATTTGTGGTCTGAACCCATGTTGTCGTTCATCCAAAAATGGCTTTACGTGATTATACAAGTATTTGTGTAAGATTTTTTCGAATACTTTTGCTACTGCACAAAGTATGGCGACTGGGCGATAATTTCGGATATCACTTTTGCCACCCTTTTTATGAATGGGTGTGATTTTAGTTGTTTTCCAAATGTCTGGAAAGGATCCATTTCTTAAACATTCATTAAAGAGATGACAAAGTGGTGTAACAAAAAATTCTGAGCAGCCTTTAATAAGAAATGCGGGGATTTTATCTGGTCATACCGAGTGGGGTTTATTTAGTTGGGAGATAGCATTTTTGACGTCTTCTTCGGATATTCTTTGAATACTAAACGGGGGAGCTATATTTCCAGTATTTATTGATTGACTTATATCTAGGTTTGGTTGGTTTTTACTGTATACAGAAGAAAAAAAAGTCGCAAAGCATTCTGCAACTTCCATATTACTGTTCAACTCCATTCCATCGTAATTCATGGAAATGGATGTTTGAGATGATTTTTTAAAGTCTTTTATGTACTGCCAGAACTTTTTTGGATTGCTGTTTAAAGAATTTTCGATGGAAAAAATGTATTTTTTTAAGGCTTCTTTTATATTTTGTTTTACAGTGGACCGTAGTTTAGAAAATATTAAATAGTCGTTCTGCATTTTACTTTTTTTCCACTTTTTGTGAGCTATGTGTTTCATTTTAATATATTGAATAATTTCTTTATTGAACCATTTTGGGTACACTCTATGTGAAGATGGTTTATTAGCAGGTGGAATGCAAATATTGAAAATATCATATAATGTTTTGTAAAAATTTCCGCAAGGGATATTAATGTCAACTGAATTTTTGTAGATTGATTCCCAGGAGCATTTACTTAGCAGTTCATATAATAAGAGAAAATTGGCTTTGTTGAATTTCCAAGCATCATTTCTTATATCAGTACGCGGCGAATCTGAATCTAGACCTGGACTACCTGTATGAGCGCATCCTCGAGTAATTGATAAAGTTGGGTGATATTTGTCTTCGCTAATAAGGGGGTCATGGCATCTGTCAACGTGGATTATAGACCTTTCGGCGTTGCACTGAACAATATCAAGAACTGAGTTAAGGTCATTAGTTATTATATTGTAATCTTTAAGTCCATAAAATGATTTAAAATATTCATGCATATTCACAACACTCATGTTACTTGAAGGAAGGTTTAAATCGCCTAGTATTAATAAGTTTTTATCGTTGAGAAATTTATATTCACTTTCTACTTTATCGAAAAATTTCGAATAAATGTCTGTTGAAGAGCGAGGTGGAATGTAAATAACACACACAATTAAAATACACTTTTTAAAGGTTAGTTTCACCCACAGTGATTCAATGTCCGGTTGTTCCATATTAGGAATAATTTCGGCGCGGGATATAGATTCGGCTCGAACTGCCAGAAGAACGCCACCCGCACGTGACTCTCGATCCCTACGAAAGACAATATATCTATCATCGAACAATTCCGAGTCCAGTACATTTGGCTTCAGCCATGATTCAGTTGCAGCAAGAATATCTATATCGTTGCGGGAAGATAGGTTATTTTTGAAAGTCGTTGTTTTCGTGTTGAGGCCTCTGACATTTTGGTAATAAAATTTAGTACATTTCGTACAATTTATATCATGATTTTCGCTAAGTCGACTTCGATTGCGGCTTGTTAATGAGGGGTACTCTTCGGCGAAAAAACCATTCATTGTACGCAATGTTGCTTGGCCATACATTAGGGTCCATAAATAACTCAAATTTTGTTTCGGGTACTCCGATTCGGAATGAAGCATAATTTGCAGAACGTGATGATATCTTCACTATGTCATAGGATATTTCTTTATTTATCTCCTTTAAGTGTTTTTCGATGTGTTTTATATCGGTATTTGGGTCAAACTGCCAGGCATGAATATATTTCTGCCTTTCTACGGAAACCAATCCGGTAGACAGTGTAGCTGTACCGCGTAGGACCGGTCGTTTTTTTCGTTTGTTGTGTACCATGTGCCAGCATATATGCTGCGAAGCCTCTAAGATGGTGTTTTTTGACTTCAAAGTTGGAAAAGCCATGAAAAAAGTAGACCCTGCATACAATTCTCGCGTATCTAGAATTTAAACTGCCTCTTCCTTCAAGAGAATTTCATTCTCTTGAACGAATCGACAATTGGATTATCATTCTTTGAAGCACTTACCTATATCGAAATCAGAAATACTGGTTTTTCAGAAGAAATTGCCATATGGCAATAAACCCGCCAGGGTGCAAAAAGTATATTTTATTACTTGTTAAAATAAAATGGATGTATAAAAAATAGTCAATAGCTACCTTACTTAACTTTTTAACATCTCAATAGAGATGAAGTTGGGTTATTATAGAAGAACCAGGAACTCAATGCACCTACAGGGCGTACGACCTGTCGTCACTTATGTGATCACATAAGTGTTTTTTTTTTGGTTTATGTGATCACTTTTATGCGCTTGCGCAACGTTCACCAATTATGCCTTCTTATTGAGTTCCCTTATCAATGTAATTTTTGAAAGTTCTATATAGGTACCTATTTGAATAATGTGTAACAATTCACCTGAAAATAAGAAATTATACTATTGCCATCAATGAAGTAAAGAAGAAACCTTTTTGTAACGCCATTTATTGAGAAATTAGTTTATTTGTAAACAATAAAAGCAATAGTCATTTTAAATGATATGACGGTGTCTCGCATATATGTCACCCCTGAACTGCGCCAGAAATATTATTTCATTTTTGGCTTGTTTACCTACCTACTTGTACCAATTTGTATGTAAATCGAATATTTTTTAATTGCATATACATAGGTAGGTACGCAAACATTGGATGTTTTTTTCCAAATGTTTGTCAATAAAAAAATCATTTGACAGGGAAAAAAATCCAATGTTTGCGTATATGCAATTAAAAAATATTCGATTTACCTTAATTATATATAGACATGGAATATGACTTACACTGTCCGTGCGAAAAACTTCTTTCGAACCAGAGAAATGAAGGTAGGTACCTACTCAGAAATATCGATGGAAAAACCCTTAGATGGAAATATCGATGGAAAAACCCCTTTGACCTGATAAATTGGCGAAGACTGGCGGTCGACAGGGAGGAATGGAGACAATTTCTAGAGGAGGCCAGAGTCCGTAGCGGACTGTAGTGCCAGTGATGATGATGATGATAGGTTACCAAATACAGATATCCGAAGTCTGTGTGAAGTCGAGGACATCGTAAGATGGGATCGACAGAAAAGAAGGTTCTGGAATGAACACATATCGAGAATGGCAGATTTAAGAACCGTTAAAGTAGCGAAGGATAATGTTCCAGGATGGAAAGACAGCTGGAAATTTACGTCATAGGAGTGAAGTCGACGCAGGACTTTTAACAGGCCTAAAAAGAGAGAAAGAAGTAGAGGACCTAATTAGCAATATATTTAACAAATCTGTGTCAGGACAAAAAACGATACTTTTCAATACTAGGTACTTAAATTTACGCACAAGTAGATAGGTATATGTCAAGTTAGTCAGTGGCCTTATCTGGGTGTATAATGAAGCCATTTATTAATGTTGGCGTGAATGTAAATTGCTGGTAATATGTTCTTTTCACAACTTTGCCAACAAAATAGATGTATGCAAATTATTATGTAATTTAGAAGAGCTCTTAAAATATGTGACCAATAATTGGAGGCAATTTATTATGGTAAAAACACTTTTCTGAATGCGTATTTTTTTTCTACGCCATGATAAAGCTTTGTAGCTACTACAGTGTTACAAAGTAAATTGACTATTCGAGTACCTACCTACTGTATAATATGAGTGTACATATACTTAGAAGAATTTAGAGTAGATGAAGACCCAAGATTTGGGATGAAGGCTGGATTAAACAAAGATGTTTCAAGGTCATGGTCATGTTCAAGGTCAGATAAATAACTATAAATATAGGTTACATAAATTTATCATAAATGTAATACATGTTCTTTTATTATTTTATAAATTTGTTTATAAAAATATCGTGTCAGGATGTTCGTAGATACACGCTAATCTCCGAAACCGCCCAACCGATTTCAATGAAATTCTCTAATTTTGTATGGTTGTTTCGGATTGAAAAATAGCATAGCTTTGGACCCGATAGGTGGTGCTGTTATCGAGATGTAAAAAAAATATTTTTACAACAAAAAAAAATTATTTTATTTTTTTAGATTTCTCGTCCAAATATACCTATATATGTATTATAATAGCATGAAGATAATATGATACTATATAATAGGATATATTTTAATAGGAAAAAGGTCATAATTCATTTTTAAGTTGTGTAATCTTTCAATAGATGGCAGTGTGAAAAAATCTTCTTCTTCTTCGTTTCCTCAATGCTGAGGGGCGTGACCTATGGGGCCGCCAATGGACAGAACGAGTCGCCTCCAGTCCTCTCTGCCCTCCGCAGCTCGCACCGCCGAATAAAGGTCATTCCCGGTCATCTCCTTGATTTGGTCACACCTTCGCGCAGGAGATCTGCACTTCCTGTGATAATACTTTTTTCCAGGTAACCAAAGAAGCTCAATACTCGGGTTGTTGGGTCCACAATTACGTGGTTGTCCACGTTGGTTAATCTTTCTTTCCAAGCGGATTCAACACTGAAGTCCTCTGACTCGACTGTCCAAATTGGGTTCCGGGAATTTAGCCTTTTTTGGGGTGGGTGGAAGGTGGGAGAATTGTTTTTAATTTTGTTTTTCTGTCTGGCAGTGGCATGTATTCTACGCAGATCTGGCGGAGCGATGTTAGATAATGTTGGTAAGGTAAGGATGGTAGCCACGAATTGGTCTGTCTCCATGTAGGTCTTGGGTCGATCGAACCTCCACAATTGATGTGCAGTGGTATGAGGATGCAGTCCATATTATTCAACATCATCTTTATTGCAAATTATATTTCATGTTATAATACTCCTACTGCAAGAGCCATTGATCTTGTTGAAATAAAATACTCATTGACTTGCTTCAACCATTTAGCTTCAATCTTCTAAAGTACCTATATTGAATAATTGAGATGAATCTTGTTCAGCCCTCATAATATAGTTCCATGGCGTGATCATGAGAACAGCTTTAGGCCAGGGCGTGTGACTCTGCGGGCAATATGTGTATATGTATTGAAAGTCGAGATATATGCCGTGCTATATTTACTCATGGTCAGCCAGTTTTTATAAACGTAGGTAAATTTTATCTGGGGTGACCATATATTATAAAAACAGTCATCGGGAGGATTAAAAAGATGTTCGGAACAGTTTCATTCTAAAACTGATTATGTATTTATTAGATTTATGTACCTAAAACCAAGTGCACAACAGTGTTTTTTTGTTGTAAAGCAACCTCTTCTTAACAACCGTAGGAACGTGAATCCTCAAGTAATCTTAGTTCTTTAGTATATTTATAATATGTACTTAATATAAAAAAATACAACAAAACAAACAAAAAGTAAGTAGGGCAAAGAAGAAAGCGATTCGTTTAATTTTTTTTTAATATTTGTTTAAATTGAGACGACGCTTCGTGACGTCATTAGTCATGTCGTCTCAGTTTATCTCTCTATATGTCTCAATGTATCGTCTTAGATGGTTGGGACATCTCCAGCGCATGGAGGAGAACCGAGTCCTGAAGAAGATTCTCAACACACGACCAGATGGAAGGCGAAACGTGGGAAGACCCAAATTAAGGTGGTGTAGAAAGGTACTTGAAAGTAATCAGTGTAACTAATTGGAAGGTGCGGGCGATGGGTCGGGTGAAATGGCGGAATGTTTTTGAGGAGTCCATGGCGGGCATGACGGGCTGTAACGACATTGAGGATGATGATGGGTATCATTAGTTAAGTTCTTCTTCTTCGTCCATATTATAAATGACATTCTTCTACACTAGAACGTGATTCAAAGTTTTGAGGACTAAATAATAGCGCGTCATATAAAAATAAATACAATTGTCCCTCAAGGTTTGAACGCTTGGTCATAGCATCAGATATGAATATCCATAGCTGCAAGATTCACACAACACGATCACATAATATTTAATAGTAGGTATAAAAAAATGGGCGGTATTTAAATTTATAATAAAATTATATTTATAAACATCAGCTAGACATTTTTATCGAAACTTTTTTTTTATTTTACACTATGTTATAGTGGAGAGTTATGATATTGCAAATTTTTTGTACTTAATATTCTCAACGGGCATCGTGACGAGAGTAGGATAGGTACACTATATTATGTTCCATTCTGATGATTTGCCAAATTTTTTATACTGGCCAAAATATATAATATTCAAACGATTTCAAATAAATTAATGATATTAGGTATTCATGAAATGTGCACAAAATTAGTTTTCCATAACAACGCTACCAATAATTCTTTTTTCCGTTCCACAAGTGACGAATAATATATTAAAAATGAAATTTATTTAACGAAAATATACTATGATACCTACTACTAAACACCGAGTTCAGAAATCGTCAAATAAAAACAAGCTTTTAGTTAAGTTTTTAAATTTAAGGTTGATTCAATTTGTTGTCTTTCTACATAAACAATGATGATATCATACATTGTAATATGGTCATTTAGAAGAAATTTTCATATGGCAGTAAACTTGCCACTTGAGCAGGGTGCAAGGAAGTATTTATTATTATTATTATAAATAAATAAATAATCTTAATTTAATATCAATTCAATTTATACCTACAACTTTTCATCATCATCATCAGTGGCTCTACAGCCAAGGATGGGCCTTGGCCTCCTCAAGGAATCGTCTCCATTACACCCTATCCATGGCCTTTCCTCTCCAATTTCGCACACCGGCTATCTGAAGGTCCTTCTCGACTCCATCCATCCATCGTAGTTTCGGCCTTCTCACACCTCTTCTTACCTCTGGACGTGATGTGAGTATTAATATAATATGTGAAGTATACAACTTTTACAGTTTTCAATTGTCAACTTTTGTGCAACTAATGGACAGCAAAATATATACACGTTCTGTAGATTACGTATTAGTGTGATGTGTTGGCCATAACTCATTTTTTTTTGAGAATCCTGTTTTTATAAATGAATCTATTGTCTCACAAATACACGCGACCTTCAAAAACGAGGTAAGTTGAATTTTTAAAATGTTTTATGATGTACCTATTCGTATTAGGTATAAAGAGGAAGTCCAAAAACTAATTTACTAGTTGCATGTAACACATGAGATCCAACAGTCGATGGCGATAGTATGCATAATCAAAGAATACTTACCAAACTATAAACAACACAAGTTAATAAATATTTGAAGATATTGTCAGGATAGGATAGTATGGAGGTCAGTCTGTTTTTCCTACACAGAATATGAAAACAGTATGAAGTGATGTCGTCACTAAATTCAATTTTTATAAAAATTGTTAAAAAAAATTTGAGATTTACTTCTACAATATTAATATTTTTTTATATAAAAATAAATTATCTAGTTGGGGTGTTTCGGCTTTTTTCGATATTTAAAAAAAATGGAAATATAGGCAGTTAAACTCATAAATTTATCATCAATAAAATATTTTTCTTAATAAAAAATGTTTGAGAAACCCTGGAATTAAAAAAAAAAACTGATTTGAGATTTTGTATTTGTCTATCTTTATACCAATTTTCAGCGTTCTAGCTTTTATGGTTTTAGGCCTATAACTGTTTATATATTCTGAAAATTTAGGCTCTGTAAATTGAGCGGATCAAAAGTTATAAGGGACGGACGGACACACACACACACAAAACTCACATAAAATGTTCTACTCCGAATTCTGAGTAAATCCATGTATGGGAACATATATGCTGCGAGGCCTCTAGTTGGTGTTATTAGCATACAAAACGTTCACTACACCATACAAAATTTTCCTTCGTACACGCATCTTGGCTTAATAATGTTGATTCATTAAGAGAATTGAATTCTCATAAACGAATCGACGGTTGTATTAGAAAAATATTTTATCAGCGTTATAAAAACGTGTATTCGAGATAAAATGTGTATCGTGGACTACGAGAATTATTATTAATATCGTAGAAAGATTAATATATATTTTTTTAGAAAAATGAATATGTCCTTGTTAAACAAGTACAGTCTGTTGTTTTTTACTGTTGTTTTTTCGAAACCGCACACTTTCTTTTTTATCCTGTGTGTGCATACTTTTTGTTTTTGTTTACTTCTTCTTATTTTTTCTCGTAATATTTTATTTTGTTATGTTCTGACTTGTGTTTTTTTTTTCTTTTTGGTTTTGTACCACAATATTTTGCATTATTTAATTTGTATGTGCTATCTGTAAATGGACTAATGTTTTTACTATATTTGTAATAAAAGTTTGTATATGGTCTGTAGATATGCCAATTTAAATAAAATAAAAATAAAATAAAAATATACATCTTCTTACGTTCCCTAAAATAAACAAATAAATGCTTGTGCTATAGGTGAACGAAATCGGTCGAGGCAGGATTCGAACTCGCGACCACTGGATTACTAGCCCAGCGCGCTAACCGCTCTGCTATCGACCCATCTATTGCTGCGGTATTCACTCAAATATTATACAGGCAGAGCTCGCCAAGAGAAGAAGTCGGGTGAAGTCAACTGTGCACAAATCAATATTAGTACAGAGTTATATTCTGATTAGAAATAATCTTAATAATCGTTAATATGTAAAATATTATTTTTATAACTAATCACGGTACAGAGTTTTTTATAAAAAAATACATATAAGTATAATCATGGGCGTCCATTCTAATATCCTTCTTATTAAAATTATTTTTCGTAACATTGTGGAAATCTATAGGTAATTAATTAATGATGGAAAATTATGGTACTGGTACAAATACTTTACATTTATAACGCTATTCCACTTCACATTTATAACGATATAAACGTTAGTACACTCTCAGTAACACCAGAAATAGTATTATGTAATTTCCAGTAAATAACATCATCGACAAACGATTGTTTTTTACTTTGTGGTATCATTTTGAAATCAATTAAATGAAATAAAACACAACTTTGTGTACACCACTACATACATAACTTTTATTCAAATGAATAAAAATTCCTCTACATGTTGCGAGAACAAAGTTCCCTTCCTCAGGAGGATACAAAGTATACTCAATGTATACTTTGTATCCTCCTGAGGAAGGGAACTTTGTTCTCGTAACATGCAGAGGAATTTTTATTCATTTGAATAAAAGTTATAATTGTAGTGGTGTACACAAAGTTGTGTTTTATTTCATTTAATTAATTCCAGTAAATAATCTTATACTTGTAAAATGTATATTTTTATGATTCAATTAATACATACACTAAAGTTCTCTTCATGAGCTAATTTCAGCCTTAATTTTACTATTTATTTTCATCTCAAAACAAATAAGTATACAAAGTCGAACGCTATATTTAGATTGCTGTATTGGTAGGTAATCTGTTACATTATGTTACTGCAAAATACTTCATATTCACGTACGATATGAAGTAAACCAGGCCGGAAATTATCTTTATAGTTATATGATGCTGTCATCGGTTTTAGTAAAACCTTCTCAGGTATGGATCAGACATATTATGTTGGGCTGTTCTGAAAGAAGTTTCTTTTTTATGGTAATGTAATAGGAAAATTTAATCAAGATTACTAAATGTATGTATATAGAGAGGATGCATTGATATAACGACAGTGCCAAAACTGGTTATCGATATTTCACATTTAAATGTTAATTTTTCAACCTCTTTCAATCAATTATTTTACCTGGACTGTAAAATCAGTAATTAATCTCTATTTTCAGTCACGTAGAGTATTCTGTGAATTATCCCTTGCGCCAAACTAGTCAATAGTCTTAATAGAACCAAAATAGGTTGGGTTGTCCCTGACTTTTGGACTTCCCAATTTTTTACAAGGCACGGGAAGTTTAAAAGTTATCTTCACCGATTTAATATTGTCTCCTCTGCCTCATGTCACTTCTGTCAATACCCGGACCAAACTTCGGAACATATCCCGTGCAGGGATTGTTGCCACACAATGGTGTCCTCTTATAGATCGGAGCTCCTCTTTGCTGTTAATGGGTCCCTCACCTTTTCAAAGGTGAAAAAATACGCGAATATGTTACTTCCATATTTAATTGTGTACCAAAGAATCGAGCAACTTTTTCGCAAAAAAACTTGTTACAATAACCGTCAAAATATAAAATAAAAATGCGGATTAAGTGAGAAAGACTTTCCGAAGAACCCATTAGAAGTAGGTGCTGATTATTTTGCTTAAGGGTGAAAATCTGATTCAACATCAGACAAAACTTATTAAGGGATTGCCAAGGGAACTAATTTTAGGTTTAACATTATACAAGTTTATAGTTTGTTGTTTATTATAAACACAATTCAACATAATATTTTATTGGGATACTCAAAAATGAACCCTACATAAACAAATTGTTTATAATCTTCTTCTTCTTTGGTTTCAATTTTTGGGATTGGTTGACAGCAAAGCGATGCATCTCTTCCTCTACTCCGCTCGGTCTTCAGTGACTCTCATCAATTCTGTGTAAGAGGTACCTACACTTCATGTCGTTGCACACTTGTTTTAGATCCCGGCGGGGACGCCCTCTGCCAGTTGTTCCCTCAACCATTCCCTCCAAGATAATGTGCAGGAGATCCTCGTGTTGCAACCAATTTGCACGCCTTTTTGATATGGTGTCAAACATGTTGCTTGGTTTCTTCAATTTTGCTGAGGACGTCATCATTTGTATTATGGTACCTCCAAGATATTATTTATTATTTATTTATTTACCTTTTATCACACCATATTTATAATGACAACAATAAGTAGATTACTGTTGCCCAACTAGGAAATCCTGTTCTAGGGCTAGCAGTTTACAATTTTTATTGACAATTATATGCAATTATGAACCAGGTGATTGTTCCCGTTCCACACTAAATATGTACACAATCTAAACTTTCTGCAATTACAATCATTAGATCGCAGAAAAATATTTGACTTGGTTACTTTACACAAAATAATTCACTCGATTTTCGATACCCCTGCACTAACAGAATTGATTAATTACAATATACCACGACGATCAACTAGACAGATAGCACCATTTTATTACAACAATACACGTACACAGACAGAATATCACTCGCTAATCAGTCGACTCCATAATACTGGAAATGAATATTCTCATTTAGGTGACATTTTTATGCTGTCCAAATACAAATATAAACAGACGATAAACACCTTTTTTATGAGAGAAACAACCTGTAATATTCTCAGTACGGATTTGTATATTTGCGATTGTTAAATCTTTGTTTTTTTTTGCATATCTTTTTTGTTTATTTATAATTTACATGACACTGATATTTTTTTTTCTATTAATAATACTTTTTTATTTAATGTTTTCGTTGATTTTGAGTCCATATGTACATCGTTTTTTATGTTTGCATACGTCTATTGATTTTTGAATTTAATGTTTTTTATTTTTGAATTTACTGTTTTGTTTTTTTTTTGGATCCTTATGTACTTATATCTTTTTTTATGTTTGCTTACATGTATTTTTTTATTTTTGTCTTACTGTTTAGGTTTAAGTTTTTTTTGCCAAGTGTATACCTAATTGCTTTTTTTATTCTATCTATTATTATCATCAATATGTGTTTTTATCTATGTACGTAAAAGGCATTTTATGCCGTTTATAAATAAATAAATAAATTACCTCAACAAACATATGGGCTCATACAAAACAGATCAACCAGGTCCCAATGTCCGCCATAATGCCTGTCATAAATCCAATCTCTGACGCGATTTTTATTTCAGAGGCATAGAAAGAGGCTAGTTAACTATGTTGGTGTAATTAATATAAATCACATGGTTCCCAAATCAAATCAAATATTTTTATGTGTTACTGTTATTTTTATATGCCAAGTATTTATAGGCAGGTCCACATCTCGAAGGCTTCCAATCTTTTACGGTCTCTTACACATATGCACCATGTCTCACAACCATATAGCAAATGGTTCAATTTACATTCATATTTTATATTTTTTAAAATAAGATATATGTTATTGTGTTGTATTGTCTAGGATATCTCGTACATTCCATAAACTAAGCAGAAATGTTTGTACTATTGGTGAATGAAATCGGTCGAGGTAGTATTTGAACCCGCGTCCACTGAATACTAATCCAGCGCGATAGCCGCTTTACCACCACATTATACGTGAAACGTTCATAGAATTGGAACTTATAATTTTTCCGTAGGTATACAACGCCTCAAATTTCTTTATACCTAACGATTTCTTTTGTGAAAACTTTCATAATAATATCATCATCCGGAAAATACAATTAAAAATTTTTGTTTTTACGGAATATATTCAATATAAATGAGCTTTGAATAGAATGAAGATAAATGCTTTGCGATGGTTCGGACATGTAGAGAGAATGAACGATGAACGACTGACAAAGAAAGTATACAAGGCTGAAAAGAGTGGAATGAGATGTAAGGGTCGACCTAGAAAGAGCTGGCATGATCATATAAATGAGATTTTGAAAGAGGGGAACATACGAAGTCAGAACAATAGGAGAGCATGTATGACGCGATGTATGAATGTAAATGAGGCAAAACAGGTATGTCAAGATAGAAGAGTCTGGCGTTCGGTTCTCTCTGCCTACCCCAAATAGGGAAACGGCGTGATGGTATGTATGTAAATGAGCTTGCAGATATGAATATGCAACAGAAATTCATGAGAAATGAGAGGTTGATATAAGAGGAACGAATAGTAGAGGTCGGCTAAGGAAAAGCTGACATGATCACACAAATGGAATTTTGAAAGATGGAGACGTTAAAAGTAATAGAAATGTGTGTAAAGAGAGAAGAGGCTGGTGTTAGGATCTCTCTGCCTACTCCAAATAGTGAAACAGCGTGACGGTATGGTATGCTAAAAAAATTTCGATTTAATTTATCGAAAAAAACAAGAGAAATCTGAAAATTTCTCGATGAAAGGAATTTTTTTATTAGGAATAAACAACCAATACAAAATTGAAAATTTTTTGCTGAACAGAAATCTTTTTTTTTTTCATACATATATAAACTACATATGTACCTATAAAAATACATTTATATTTATTTCTTCATATTTCTTGTAAAATTTCACAATTGAGATTTATATTGAAGTGTTACGAGGGAAGTTAATATTTTAACTTAGGTTAAGTTAATATTTCTACTTAAGTTATGTTAATATTTTAACTTATAAGCTAATATTTTAACTTAAGTTAAGTTAATATTTTAACTTAAGTTAAGTTAATATTTTAACTTCTTTGGCTCGGCGTTCACAATTTCTGAATCTGTCCCTTTTTCATAAAAGTTTGTCCAGCCCTGACCTAAACTATTTTAAATCTATGTTTTTACATACATACACAGTTGCACCAATTTACATCACTTTGGCAATCGCAAAGGATGTATACGAATGAATGAAAATTACACGTAATTGTTGTTGAAAAGAAAATATTTCAATACTTCACCGTGGCAGCTCTGAAGATAGCAGGTAACAATTTTTCCTTTTGATGAATGAATGTATTTATAATACCAAATGACATCCCATTCATTTGGTTCCAAACAAAAAAAAAAATACGGAAAATGAATTCTGTTATTATTTTAATTTATGAATGAAACGTTAACAATGGGAGATTCTCTTTGTTCAGAGAAGTCTCTGAAGAATGAAAATGCCGGAGAATACAATAAATTACGCTTTACCTGATTCACCCCAATGATAAATCTTCTAAGACTCAACTAAATTAAATGTATGGGCTATACAAATATATGGAAGTAAACAAATTCAGTCAAGAAACGCCCAAGTTTATTTTATATAGGTATAAATACCTATAACAAAGGATGCTTGTTGAAATTATAACATATATTATGTGATCTTATTGAACTAAGTAAATAATTTCTTGTATATTTAATGATTCTAAAGTTTTTGTGTTGACAGAGTGGAAAATCCATCTAAAATTAATGAACAAATAATTTTTTCACAAAATTTCATTGAATTAATGAACGAACGAACGAATGAATGAATGATATATTTCCAACAGTATAAATATTAAAAAGGAACAAAATACAATTTAATTCATACCTAAGCATATGATAGCATAAACAGCTAGGGAATATCTGTATGATATATTGCTCAAATTCCAGATACCCCCGAAACTAGTCAGACTTGTAAAATCCACAATGTCTGACTCAAGATGCCAAATCAAGGTGGATGGAGAACTGACGGAAGAATTTACAGTGTCACAGGGGTTAAAACAGGGAGATGGGCTGGCTCCCATTCTCTTCAACGTAGTCCTAGAACATAGACAAACATTAATAGATACCAGCTCGAATATATGTTTCAAGAGCAGTCAAATAGTCGGGTATATATGCGGACGACCTCAACATTATTGGGAGATCAATTACAGCCATCAAGGAGGACTTCGATCCTCTGGAGAATGCCGATCGTGAAGTGGGGCTAAGCATAATCCAAGACAAAACCAAGTTTATGACACAAAGTAGAAGCCCAAGAGAAACAAGAGGTAGTGTGACGTTCAAGGATGTCTACTCCTTTGAAAAAGTGGACCAATTCACATACCTCGGCTTAACCATAACAGAATGTAATGAAGAACCAGTGGAAATCAGAAAGAGAATCTCAGCTACAAATAAGACATATTTCTCTCTGCTGCCAGTGTTTAAATCTCGAGACGTCCATTAGGAAAACAAAATTGACGCTGTACTAGACAATTGTCAGAACGGTACTGGCGTATGGATGCGAGGCAATGACACTGTCAGTAAAAGCAGCTGAGTCCCTGGATACATTCGAGCGGAAGGTGCTTCGTCGAATCTGTGGGCCCGTGAGGGACGGCAATGAATAACGCATTCGGCGCAATGACGAATTGTACAGCATTTACCAGGCCCCTAGTATCTCAACCCATATGAGGCTATCGAGATTGAGATGGGCTGGACACGTGCATAGAATGCCAAACTCACGGGTACCCAAGAAGGTGATGATGGGACATCCGGGGGGAAAGAGGAGGATAGGAAGACCAAAACTAAGATGGGAAGACGAAGTCACCAAAGATGCGAACCAACTTCTCCAAGTGACCGGATGGAGAACAGTGGCTGAGGACAGGAATGGTTGGAGGCAAAAGTTGGAGGAGGCCAAAGCTCAATAATACTATATTTTTTTTCCACACATTTGGAAATTTTAATGCCTCGCTAGACATGGTGTGTTCTGAAGCAGTACTAATTTGAATTTACTATGGATATGAACTATGACTGAACGTTTTCGCCGTAGTAACTCGGCATTATCAAGGTCTAGAATGGAACTAACTAATTTAAACAAAAAAACATCCAATCTGTGTGGGTGGAGTTCAAGTGATTTTACAATGTTACCAAATACTTATGTATTCCTATTATACAATTGATAACTTCTTTTTGGGGATTCGAAAATGAACGTTGCTAGTGAACGGTTGTGCAGTTGTGCTTCGTACGAATATTTGATCTACCTACGTTAACTACACAGCGAACAGATAAGATTTTATTGCTGTTATTTTTGTTTATCTATTTCAAGTTTATTCTTTCATATTTTATTTTGATTTTATTATTATTTTGACCGCAATATGATGAATTGCTATTGATTTTTAGGTTATTTCTGTTTTGCATTTGATTTGTTTGACAGCTATTTGACAGCTGCAGTTTTTGTTTTGTTTTTTTAATTTTTTCAATTACATAGCACCTACATAGGTACCTTTATTATTTTATTTAAGTGCTGAATCGTGAAAATGGAGGTGGACGAGACTAAGCCTCCTGATCCGAGGGCCTTGAAACGTAAGGCTGATGATGCTTCACTTGTGCAGGGTTCCTCGGATCCGGTAATAGGTCGTTCCTCTCCTCAGCCTTCCCCGCCCAAAAAAGATTATATTAAGAAATTTTACCCTGCTTACTCTACAGGGCCTTTTATAGTGTACGTCCAAAATATAGAAAATAAAAATATTAATACTATGTCTTTTGGAAGGAAATTATTTAATAACAAAATCAAAGATATTGCTATCGGTGGAGTTAAGGGAGAAGGGAGGAACAAAATTGTACTAACATTTACCTCTGCACTCAGTGCAAACAACTTCATTACAAGCGATTTTGTTGCTAAAAATGATATAAAAGCGTACATACCTACTTTTAAAATAACTAAAATGGGTTTAGTGAGGTCCGTAGATTTAGACTTAAGTGAAGAAGAAATTATAGAATTTACAAGTGTACCAGATTCTTGTGGTAAAATCATAAAAGCCAGGAGACTGAACAGAAGGGATACGTCATCAGGTTCCACGAAGTGGGTTCCATCCCAAACGGTGGTACTTACATTCGAGGGACAGTCCCTTCCCAGGAACGTATTCCTGTTCCACAACTCGCTACCCGTTGAACTGTATACCTACCCCACTTCTCAATGCTATATTTGCTGTAAGTTTGGCCATATTATGAAAGATTGCAAATCTAAGAACAACCCGAGATGTCTAAAATGTGCCGACCACCACCTAGCATCGGAATGCCCTGTCGCAGCAGGCTCAGAAAAATGTGTTAATTGCAATGGTCAGCACCCGGCAAATAGTTTTACATGTTCCTTTGTGACTAGAGAAAGAGAAGTCAAGTACATAATGGCCAAAGACAGTGTTTCATACAAAGAAGCAAGTAGTAAAATCCCCGCTCCTCGGAAGAGTTATACTGAGGCAATTAAAACTGTAAATACTATACCATCTCTACACCGCTCAAACAGTATATCTAAGTCTTCTCGAAATCCACAAAACACCCAAATATTCGATCAAAAAGGCCATGATGCCTGTTTACTTTATAATAATGGCCAATTAAATGACCCTCAAAACGGGTGCGCATTAAATAACCCGCACAAAACGATAATAAATAATAAATCAGTTGATGTGAGTTATGGTGAAACCTTACAAGTCATTGCAAAAATATTAATATCGTTGATATCTGATACTCCTAACCTACCGTCCCACGTTGCCTCTGCCATGCCATTTTTACTTGACTTACTGAGCCAAAAAAAAGTAGATAGTCATAATGGCTTTGAATAATTGTAATACTCTCTCCATTTTACAATTTAATTGTCGAAGCGCAATTGCTAATAGATGCGATATAATTCATTTATTACAAAAATATGAAATTAAAATTTGTGCATTAAATGAAACCTGGCTGCAAAGTGGCCAGTATTATAACATTCCGGGCTATGATTGTGTTCGGGATGATCGTTTATATTCTAGAGGTGGAGGCACTGCCTTTTTAATACATAGATCGCTTTCTTGGAAACGAATCTCCTTACCACCAAATCAAGAAGTTCAAGTAGTTGCTATCTCGGTTTCAAATATTACATATATCTCTACATACATTCCTCCCCATAAATCTTTCGATGAACATTATTGGAACTCAATAATGGATCTCGTTCCTCCACCTTATGTAATTCTTGGAGATTTCAATAGCCATTCAGTGAGTTGGGGATCCGCATGGACAGATAGTTCAGGAAGATGTATACTATCATTTGTAGACTTGCATAATTTATGCATACTGAACGATGGTTCTCCAACCAGATTTTCCCCTCCTTCTCAAAACCCTAGCGCAGTGGATTTATCAATAGTATCTTCTTCATTAGCCTGCCAGTCCTTATGGCAGGTAATGAGAGATCCATTGTCTAGTGATCACTATCCCATTATATTGAATTTGCACATTAGATTTTCCCTCACATCGAGATTTCCTAGGCAGGGAAAAAATTTCAACAAGGCCAATTGGCAGGAATATAATGATTCCATCCAAGTTAAACTTGATAGTGAATGTGGCAGTTTATTTTTTTCTCCAGATGTAGAGGAATGCTATAAAACTCTGAAGGGTATCATACACGACTCAATTGACTGTTCTGTACCCAAATATTCTGAACACCAAAATAAAACCCGTCCTTCTCCACCTTGGTGGGACAGAGAATGTACTGAAATGGTTAAAAAGCGTAAATTTGCAGTAAAATCTTTTCAAAATAATATGACCATGGAAAATTTTCTGTATGCCAAACAAATCCAAGCGCAAACAAAAAAAATGTTACGCCAAAAAAAAAGAAGAGGATGGTATAATTTCTGCAGTTCTTTGTCGCCTAGAACCCCCACTTCAGTGGTTTGGAACTCTATAAGACGTTTCAGAGGCTCAGTCGTCTCCCCAAAAAACTCAACAAGAATTGATTCATGTCTTGAAGAGTTTTGCGACAAATTGGCACCTCCTTTTGTTCCCAATTATAGTGAACTGAAGATGCAGACTATTATTCCTCAACCTCGGCTGTCAATGCTAGACTCTCCTTTCTCGCTGAGTGAGTTGATCATCCCTTTGAAAGCTGTCAGGAATACATCTCCAGGGTTAGACGACATCCCTTACCCTGCTTTAAAATTCCTTCCAGATGACTTCAAAACTCATCTCCTTTCATTTTTTAACTTATGTCTATCTACAGGTTACATACCTGAGGAATGGCATTCCCAAAAAATAATCCCCATCTTGAAACCTGGAAAGGATCCTACTTACAGTAATTCATATCGGCCAATTGCCCTATCTTCTTGCGTTTTAAAGATACTTGAACACATGATTAAGAATAGGTTGGATTGGTACATGGAACATAACAAACTCATACCTGCTCATCAGTTTGGATTTCGAAAAACTAAGTCGTGTTTGGATAATTTAAGCATACTTGTTACAGATAATCGTATTGCATTTAATAAAAAAGGAGCGGTTATTGCCAGTTTTTTGGATATCGTTTCTGCATTCGACAACGTCTTATTAGAGAGATTGAGTGAGATTCTATTGGGCTTGGGAGTACCGCGTCTTTTGACGAACTTGATCCATAATATTCTCTCTGAGCGCAGTATAGTTATTGAGACTACCGATTCCCGATTAGTTAGAAAAATATATAAAGGATTGCCTCAGGGATCTGTCTTGAGCCCCATACTTTTTAATCTTTACTGTGCACAAATACATTCCGTTGTTACGAAAGATTGTAAAATCCTACAATATGCGGACGATATCGTAATATACTCGTTTAGTAGAGATATAGAGACTGCAAAAGAAAACCTGATAACGAATCTTCAGAACTTAAATGGCAAGCTTAATTCACTGAATCTGCATCTGGCCCCTTCCAAGTGTCAGACTGTTATATTTACAAAAAAACGTAAGCTCCCAAATATCGTTGTAACTATTGACAACATGACAGTCTCCTGTGTTAAATCGGTCAGATTCCTAGGTATGATCCTTGACTCAAAGCTTTCATGGAAACGACACATTGATACTGTGGTTTCCTCATGTGAGAAAAATTTTAATATTTTACGTGCTGTGAGTAGAGTATGGTGGGGAAGTCACCCGACCACAATGAAACTCATGTACAATGCTTTAATCCGCAGCCATCTGGATTATGGAAGTTTCATTCTCGACCCTCTCCCCAAATATCTCCAAAAGAGACTCGATGTAGTCCAATCAAAATCCCTTAGACTGGTGCTCGGAGCTATGGGATCATCACCTGTAAATGTCCTTCAAGTGGAGAGTGTAGACCCTCCTTTGATTCTCCGAAGACAATTTCTATCAGACAGTTTTCTTCTTAGAAGATTTTCAACCCCAAACAAATTGCTAACAGACCCATTAAAAATCCTTGTGTCTCTGCTGAAGGAACATATAAGGAGGGGCAAACAAATTCCATGTCTTTGCAAGAGTTATATATTTCTCTCAATCTCACTACCTTCCCCCAGAATCTACTGTTCCTCCTTACTACAATATCCCTTACGAGGCAATTATCCACATACCAGAGATACATAAAGACATTGGTATTCTCAAATCTTCTTTTAACCCTTCTGAGAACCGTTCAATTTTCCAGGATTTTATTTCATCCTATCCCTCCCATATTCACATATTTACTGATGGTTCTAAAATGTCAAATGATTCTGTTCTGGGAGTCGGGGTATTCATTCCTAGTCTCAAAATTGAGAGCAAATATAAACTTTCATTCCAAACTTCTATATTCTCTGCGGAATGTGTGGCAATCAAAATAGCACTCGACTCCATACACAGTCTAAATCTTCAAAGGGCAATCATTTTTACCGATTCACTCAGCTGTGTCTCTGCAATCGCTTCTAATTTAAATACAAGACCTAATGACATAAATCTCTGTGAAATACGTAAAAATTTCTACAATCTGAGTTCCGTAGGTAAGGATATAAAGATTGCTTGGATTCCCTCACAACGAGGAATCGAGGGCAACGAAATTGCGGACAGGTTGGCCAAATCCGCCATTGAGTCGGGCGAAAATTTAAATAATTTCTTTCCTACATTCGACGACGTAATCCTATCGCTCAAGTCTCGAACTTGGAACGAGTGGGAGAAGGAATGGAACTCTCCGACTTCGAACAAAGGTAGATTTTATAAAGATATTCAACCTACGATTCCAAGAAAGCCTTGGTATACAGCTTATCAGTTGAACAAATGTGTCGTCTCAACTATATGTAGAATGCGGATCGGACATTGCTCAATAGCCCCTCATCTATTCAGAATAGGAGTTGTTAACAGCCCATACTGCGAGTGCGGTCAGGATCTCGAGACACTGAACCATGTGTTCTTTGCCTGCCCGTTGGTCTCGGATAGAGGTATGTACGGAGAAGTGGTGAAAATAGAAAGACCCTTTAATATGGAGCATCTGTTGGCGATTAGCTCACGACATGTAATATTAGAAATCGCTAAATTCATCTCCACCACCGGTATAAAGATATAGCTGATTGTAGGAAGCCTTTCACTCGACCATTAGAAGGTGACTGACGCATTTAATGTTTTATTGTAAATTCTTTAATTGCTTGTACATATGCTTCCCTTTTGCAATCATTTAATGTAAACCCCTATTTCTCTGAGATCTAATGGAATTCTGTTTTTACTCTTCTTTTATGATCTAAATTGTACAGCACAAATCCGCCTCTATTGGTGGCTGTGCCTTATTAAAAAAAAAAAAACTTCTTTTTGGAAATACCAATTTGTTTTGTTATGTGTTGGTTGAATGTTTTAGCTAAGGGTGCTGAATGTTTGTTTTGTTAAATTCCAATTTATATCCCTGGTATTGTTTGTCTCGAGTCCTTTTCGAATACAATAATTATGTTTTCTGTTTGATCGTGGTTTTTTAAATGAAATTTCATATATAGGTAAGCTCAAAATTGATATGGGTGCTCAGTGCCGGTTAAATCATAGAACAATAAGAAACAAGAAACCAGGGCGGTTGTCTTAAAAAGGGCGCTTAAAATCCTAAAATGTCAGTTATTATAAATGAATAATCCGCAGGTATGGCGCGCTCGGTTCTCTTTGCGTACTCGGAAAGAGGCTCGGCGTGATGGTGTGTATGTATAAAATTGTCAATGCTTTTTTTTATTTTAGACCCGATGTAATTTTAAATAATTTTAAATTGTTCTACATTTAAAATTCCAAAAAAATGTAAGGTAGGGGCGGTTTCAGATATATTGCTACGGGCGTAAAAACACGTTTATCCGGCCCTGTGGGTGCTGCCCGAACTGCCCGAAGCTTAACACCAACAAATAAATACGTATTCGTTGGTTCGACATAGTAATACATATATCATACGCCATATTTATCTGGGAAGCATGTTTCAATGCAATGGACGGATTGATAAGGAAATTGAAAGAAGAGTTATGGCAGCAAACTGAGTGAATGGAGCACTAAGACCAGTTATGAATGATTGCAACATATCAAAGGAAGCTAAAGTTGCCATTCATAATATCTTTAATAGTGCCAACCTTGACGTATGCAAGTGAAACCTGAATATGGCAGAAGTCGCACGAAAGCAGAATAAATGTAGTTGAAATGAGATCGCTAAGAATAGTCTGTGATAGGACGATGTATGACAGGGTCAGAAATGAGGACATACGGAAAAATGTAATATAAAGAAAGATGTCATTAATAGAATGAAAGTGAACACATTGAGATGGTTTGGCCACATGGGGAGAATGAATGAGGAACGCCTGACGAAGAAAATATACATTGCGGATAAGATTGGAATGAGAGGTCGGGGCCGCCCAAGGTGGCACGTCCATGTGAACGGTATTTTGAAAGACGAAAATGTCAGAAACATGAACAACAGACGAACATGTACCTATAAGACGATGGATGGATGTCGATGAGGCGATGATTGTGTGTCAAGATAGAAATAAGTGGCGTTGGATTCTCCCCGCGAGGGACATGGCGTGATGGTATGTATGTATATTGTATATATAAAAAAAAATCTTGATCTCTTTTCTTCTCCCTGGCACTGTCCTTACTGCCAATATTGGCTATTGGGGTTGACCCGTCCTCATGCTGTACACTGCGGATCTAGGTACCTATCGCTTTCAAGCAATTAAGCCGTTTCTTTATTAGGATCTTGAAGCAATTGTTTTCCATGTGTTTTTAGGTATTTCTTGTGATGATAAACGAGGAAGATTAATATTTATTGCCTTATTTACGGTCTGGTCTTTTTGCATGCCTATACCATCTCAGCTGACGCCCTTCTAGTTTGTTTTTCATGTCATTAACAACAAACTAGATATAACATATCGCATGATGGGAAAAATTTCAAAAACCTCATTACTCGTTGACTGAAGCTGATTGGTAGAGAAGGATCTGCCTCGGTACTCTTAGATTTTTTGAGATAGAGTTATTCATTCTGGTTCTAAGTGAATGGAATATGTGAAAAAAAGAAAAGAAAACAAATCATATAATCGCAGAGTAGCCATAACTAGTACTGCCAAAGAACAGACTAGCCAAGTAGTAAAATCTCCAAATGTGTGGAAGAAAAAAAAACGTTGTAAAATTTTAATTAGGTATAAATTAAATTGTATTTTGTTCCTTTGTAATATTTATAATGTTGGAAATATATTATTCATTCATTCATTCATTTATTCATGTCACTAACACCCAGGCTACCACGAATACGTGAACTTTTTATCATTTAATGATACTCTACCGAACACTTCGCGTTTTCATTCGCAAACAACATCTCGATAAAACTTATTATGAACTATGTATATTTTTTATACATATAGATTAGATGTAAGGTATTAAGTGGTAATTTACTGGTCTAGCAGCTATCTAGTGAATGAATACATCCGGGTTCCGATCCTGCCTTGAACGATTTTCACGCATGGGGATTTTATTTTGTTTATATTTTGGAAACAAACTGCGTTTATAGAGTTTGTAGTAAGAACGATAAAATTATAACAGCTATTTTTATTTATTTTTATTTATTTATTAGCTACTAGCTTTTATGTCCCGCCGTTGGCCAAGAATGTAAATTAGTGAAGGAATAAGCAATCGTTTATATACCTACATAATATTGTCACACATAATTTTTTTTAACCGTAGTATGAAAAGTAGTTTGAAATTTAATTGAGTTTAAGCGGTGTAAAATCTTAAAGTGATGGCCACAATCCATTTGCTTTTATATATAAGCACATACAATTTCTGCACGCATGGACTATGGGAAATGATTTTAAATATGACTTATTATAAAAAGACAACGTCGTAAAGAGTTTGGATTTGGCCACAACCCCTATTTTTATATATTGTCATCGAATGCAAATAATGTGTTTTAAATATTTAGTAATTTTGGATGATGGGAAATGGTTTAAAAAATGATTAAACAAAAGTACTGAAAATATTCTAGTGTTGGTCCCATCCCATTCGTTTTTATATTTTTCGTCAAGTGTGCATATAGTTTATTATATTTTTGCACAATAAAACTGATAGACTTAAAACTGACACATAAGTCTACATTACAGAAGAAGAAGACTTAAGCTATGTTAAATAGTTTTTAATATGAATATAACCGTTGTGAAGATCCAGCAATGGCCACAACCCCGATTTTTTATATATTGTCATCAAAATGAAATGTGCAGTTATTGAAAATTAAGCAATATATGATGATATAATAAATGGTGTAAATTTGATTGAACAAAAGTAATGAGAAGATTCTAGTGTTGGTCACATCCCATTCGTTTTTATGTATTTTCATCAAGTATGCATGTTGTTTATAATATTTCGTTACAATAGACTATTAGATATAAAACTAATCCAAAAGACTAAATAAAAAAAGAAGTAGAAGTATAAAACTATAACAAATAGTTTGTAATAAAAACTGACCCAATGGTCTACATAGAAGATGAAATAGAAGAATTACACATTAGGAAATGTATTATGTAAGAAGAAGATGAATTGAACTATAGGAAATATTTTATATAAAATTCACCCAACATCTACATAAAATAAGAAAACGAAAAATTAGACTAAAGGATAGTTTGTTTAAAAATAGTTTGTTTAAAAACAAACCAAAAGGTCTACATAAAGGAAGAAGAAGACGAATTAGACTATAGGAAATAGTTTGTATAAAAACTCACCCAAGGTCTACATAAATTAAGAAAAAGAAAAATTAGACTATAGGAAATAGTTTATTTATGAACTGTCCCAAATGACTTCACAAAAGAAGAGGAAGAAGATTTAAACCCCAAGAAATAGTTTGTAGAAAAAATCACCCAAAGGTCTACATAGAAAAAAGAAGAATTTCACTATAGGAAATAGTTTGTAGGTATATTGAATGTGTATTGTATTTAACCTAAAATAGTTTAATAATTTTCCTATACAAAATCAGTATATTCTTGGTTTTTAAGTAGTAAGTATTAGGTATGTAGGTACCTACCTACAACGATGTTCTAAATTAATTCGAATTCGATTTATAACAAATTTTATTTGAATATCAGAATGTGTCCGTTACCATAGTAACCATGTTCCAACATGTGAAAAATATCAAATGTTATGGAGACATTTTTTGAATATGTAGGTACCTACATACATTGGTTTGTTCGGTGCCATAAAAATGAAAATTGTCAGGAAAATCAAATATTTTTAACAAATTATGCAATTTTATTACGCCTATATCTTTACTAATAATTAACAGACTTTGACAATATATGTCTTAAAACTTGCTGTAATGTCTTGTGTTTCATTTTATTATTTCATAATCACATTTATTTCAAAGGTATATTATTTTAAAGAACATATTCATTCGGTAGGAAAATTAAATATCGTATGAAAAGATATTAAAATGGCGGGGTTATATGTACATTTGTACAAAACGCTTACTTTAAAAATAAGTTAAACATTATAATTAGACAAAATATTCACCATGTTTTTCACTTAAAAACTAAGTTATACTTGAAAATATATTTTTTTCGTGTTAATACGTACTTCTAACTTTTAAACTAACAGATATTTGCGTGCAAAATGTACACTTTTTTGACAGATATGACTTGGAAAATTTTGTATGAAAAAAATAATTATTGAAATATCTTTAAAATTCAGCATTTTAATCGCATTATTTTTAGCGTGACACTGCATCAGGTATACTGGTACATGTTCGCACATAAATTAGATTTTTAGATGCTCTTGGTTTTTCAAAAGGCGTGAGACAAACACACACACACACACACACACACACTAACATATTGATTGCTTTATTACTTTAGACTAGCTTTTATGTCCCGCCGTTGGCCAAGAATGTAAAATTGTGAAAGAAAAAGCAATCGTTTTTATAATATTGTCACCCAATTATTTTGCAATATCAGACTATGAAAAGTGGTTTGAAATTTGATTGAGTTTAAGTATTGAAAATGTTCAAGTGATGGCCACAACCCATTCTTTTTTAAATATTGCTATAAAGTGTGAATGAAGTATAATATTTATACAATTTCTACTCGCATGGACTATGCGTAATGGTTTTAAATATGACTGTTTATCAACGTTGTTAAGAGATTGGTTTGGCCACAACCCCCATTTTTAAATATTATCATCGAAAACAAATTGTAATGTGTACCTATTGAAAATTTAGTAATTTTGGATGTTGGGATGTGGTTAAAATTTGATTAAACAAACGTAGGTACTGAAAAGATCTAGTATTGGTCACATCCCATTCGTTTTTATATTTTTTCATCAAGTGTGCATTATATTTTTGCTCAATTTGACTGAAAGTCTTCATTAACGAAGAAGAAGAAGACTTGAACTATAGTAAATAGTTTTTAATTTGAATATAAATGTTGTGAAGAGTTTAGTAATGGCCACAACCCCCATTCTTTAAATATTAGGTGTTGAAAATTATTCAAAATAGGATGATATAAATGGTTTAAATTTAATTAAACAAAAGTATTGAAAAGATTCTAGTGCAGGTTATATCGTCACATCCCATATCCCATTCATTTCATATGTATTTTCATCAAGTGTGCATATCGTTAATAATATTTCTGCACAATAGACTATTAGACTTAAAACTAACCCAAAAGACTAAATAAAAAAGAGAAAAATAAGTATAAGACTATAAGAAATAGTTTGTATAAAAAACTATTCCAATGGTCTACATAAAATAAGTAAAAATACATATACCTAACAGAAGAATTAGACTATTGGAAATGGATTGTATAAAAGCTCACCCAAAGGTCTACAAAAAAGAAGAAGAAGAATATTTAGACTATTGGAAATAGTTTGTATAAATACTGACC
Source organism: Molanna angustata (assembly GCA_963576475.1). Lineage (NCBI taxonomy): Eukaryota > Metazoa > Arthropoda > Insecta > Trichoptera > Molannidae > Molanna > Molanna angustata. The sequence goes on along the minus strand of OY754974.1, from coordinate 19,472,072 downwards.
AAAAGGTCTACATAAAAGAAAATGAATAAGACTATTGGAAATATAAGATATAATTATATATAACAATCAAGTGGAAATAGTTTGTATTAAAACTCTCCCAAAAGTCTACGTACTTAAATGAAGAAGAATAATAATTAGACTAAAGGAAATAATTTTTATAAAAAAATGACCCAAATGTATACATAAAAGAAGAAGAAGATGAATTAGACAATAGGAAATAGTTTGTATAAAAACTGCCCTAAAGGTCTACATAAAATTAAGAAGAAAAAGAATTAGACTCCAGGATCCGCCGCTTCAGGCCCTTCAGTACCTCCCGTCCCTTTAATCCCTCATTACGTCCCTTCCCATCAGGCCCTTCAGTACCTTCCGTCCCTTCAGGCAGTTTTATACCTCCCGTCCCTTCAGGCCCTTTAGTGCCTCCCTTCCCTTCATTACATCCCGTCCCATCAGTCGGTTAAGAAAAGTTTAAATCCAGAAACCATCCTGGAAGAACCGCGAAGAGATGAAAGAACCTTCTTTTCCCAGGATGCTCTACTTAATAGGTAAAATGACTAAATACACGAAGAAGAAGAAAAAAGTTTAAACCCAGATACCTGCGAAGAGATGGAAGGACAGTTGGACCTTCTTCTCCCAGGATTCTCCAACTTCATAGGTAAAATGACCAAAAATACACGATGAAGAAGAAGAAGAAGAAATAAGTTTAAATCCAGATACCTGCGAAGAGATGGAAGGAAAATTGGACATTCTTCTCCCAGGTTAGTCCACCTTCAAAGGTAAAATGACCAAATAGACGATGAAGAAGAAGAAGAAAAAAGTTTAAATCCAGAAACCTGCGAAGAGATGGAAGGAAAATTGGACCTTCATCTCCCAGGATAGTTCATCTTCATAGGTAAGATGACCAAGTACACGTTGAAGAAAAAGAAGAAAAAAGTTTATATGCAGAACCCGTCCTGGAAGACCTGTGAAGAGATGGAGGGACAGTCGGACCTTCTTTTCCCAGGATACTCCCCCTTCATAGGTAAAACGACCAAATACACGAAGAAGAAGAAGAATAAGAAAAAAGTTTAAATCCAAAAACCATCCTGGGCATACGCTCGACAATTCACCAAAGTTTCATTATAATCGGACAAACGGTTGATAAATAAATAAATAAAATAATTTTCCTATAGGAAATCAGTATAGGTATATTATTGTTGATTTGTAAGTAAATAGTATTAGGTAGGTACCTACCTACAACAACCTTCTAAATAAATTCGATTCCTAACAAATTTTATTTGAATATCACATTCTTTCTGTAGCCATGGAAACGATTCGAACACGTAAGTAATATCGAATGGTTCGGATACATTTTTTGAATATGTAGGTACCTACATTGGTTTGTTCGATGCCATAAAAATGAAAATTGTCCGAAATATCAAATATTATATACAAATTATGCAATTTTATAATGCCTATATCTTTACTAATAATAAACACATTTTTACAATATATGTCTTAAAACTTGCTGTAATGTCTTGTGTTTCATTTTATTATTTCATAATTACATTTATTTCAAAGGTTTATTATTTTCAATAACATATTCATTCGGTAGGAAAATGAAATATTGTATGAAAAGATATTAAAATGGCGGCGTTTATGTACAAAACGCTTACTTTAAAAATAAGTTAAACATTATAATTATACAAAATATTCACCATGTTTTTCACTTAAACGCTAAGTTATACTTGAAAATATATTTTCTTCGTGTAAATACGTACTTCTAACTTTTAAACTAACAGATATTTGCGTGCAAAATGTACACTTTTTTGACAGATACGACTTGGAAAATTTTGTATGAAAAAAATAATTATTGAAATATTTTTAAAATTCAGCATTTTTATCGCATTATTTTTAGCGTGACACTGCATCAGGTATACAGGTACACGTTCGCACATAAATTAGATTTTTAGATGCTCTTGGTTTTTCAGAAGGCGTGAGACAAACACACACACACACACACACACATACACACACACACACACACACACACACACACACACACACACACACACACACACACACAAACACTAACATTTTGATTGCTTTATTACTTTAGATGACAGTAATAATATTATGTTTTCACATAAAGTTAAGTACCTACATAAGTGGAATAAAAAGCAATAATGAAGTAAGTGTTCGGGCGTTTAAGATCCAGCCTACTTATATTCCATCCTTGGCTTATTATCACTAGGTACGCTGAGACGAGGCGTCGCCCATCGCAGCCCAGAGAAGAAAGTACCTACCCACAATTTGGAATATTCATATAAAAAATTCAAATAATTCGGAACATTTTCAAATAAAAGGAACATTCATTTGTTTTTAGTTGGTTGCAATTTTTAACTTATGTCAGACAAGTTGTTATTTCGCCTTTCATATTTTCGATAAAAACTTTTACATTTCCCACTAAGTGTTGTGTACCATTCTGAGAAAAAATTTAGAAGTTCTGGTTGAAAAAAGCGGAAGGCAACATCCGGTGCATCGCTGAGAACCTGGGTAAGTCGATCTCAGTTCCTGGTGATAAATTCATCTTGTCCTATCCCAACCCGACCCATTCGTTCAAAATAAACAGTCCACTTGAGCGATTCGGGCAGTATGGTCCATGGCCAATATTACCAATTTTCATTTTGCCAAAGCCACAACAGTAAGTATAAGAATAAATGTATACAAGATGATGTAGGAGAGACTTGGAAATAGATAGGAAAGAAATAGTGCAGATGGAGAGGGATAAGTGTTGGCATGATTATATATGAGTATGATTATTTATTGTATATTGGACATATTGCCAGAGTGAAGGACCAAAGATGGACCAAGAGGATCCTGGAATGGAGACCACGTGAGGACAAAAGAAGTAGAGGCAGAACACATATGAGATGGTCCGATGACATAAAGAGGGTTGCTGGTGACTGAATGCAGACGGCCCAAGATAGAGAAACCAGCCCCCCTAGACAATGTGACAGTTGCCAGTCACGTGAAAATTGTCACTTCCATACATTGAGTTATCCTTTCTTGTTTCTTTTCTTGAGCTAAATGACACGTTATCTAGGGGGGCTGGAGAGATATGAGACGGCTGAATAAAGTAAGTATATTTATTGTGAGATTAGTTTTTATTTGATATTATTTATTGATGACTTGAATATATCTATTTCGTTTGGATCGTTTGAAGAAGTGAGATGCTCAGTATATGAATGCGTGTTGTTTGGAGTATATTGAAACAAAAAAATATTTTCTCTTTTTTCCAACATTTCATTTTAATCACGCCCCATTTCCAAACCATAAATCTTTAGTCTTTTGCCAACTATACCAGCCGCTGTAGTACCTAAGTAAATATTTCAGCAATATGGGTCGAAAAAGAAGATCATTATCGTTTGTCGGTCTGTGACGTCGATATGTATTGTTTTTTTCATGAACAAAGCAATTTAAAAGAAACCGTGAATATAAAAACCAACCAACATTAAACGATTGTAATCAGAGTGAAACGTCAAGAAAAATACAATATTAATTGCCCCCATCAAAGTGAAAAATATTATCGAACGTTGTAATAGTATTGAATTGATCAATTATTTGAAGGGTGATTTTGACCTAAGATAAATATTTTAAGGCTGGTATTAAAAAATATTCCTTAGAGAATGTTAGGCTTTCCTGTTCCATTTCCGACTGTTTCCAAAGGTAGGTAAATGCAGGGTCTATATTTTCATGGCTTTTCCATCTTTGAAGTCAACAAAACACCAAATTAGAGGCTTCGCATCATATATGTTCTATATATACGGATTTACTCAGAATTCGGAGTAGAACATTTAGTGAGTCTGTGTGTGTGTCCCCTTATAACTTTTTATCCGCTCAATTTACAGAGCCCAAAATTTCAGAATATATACATAATTATAGGTCTACAAAACTTTTTTTTTTATTTATTATTTATTTATTAAAAATAACAAAGGAAAATTCACAATATAACAATATATACAATTTTTAAAAATATACATTATAATTTTGTTTTTTATGACTCAACTTCAAAAAGAGTTTTCTCGTGCTTTGAAGTGAGTCACATTTCACAAACCTACAAACTATCTAATCTAATTATATACATACATCTTAATCTAGGCACTAATCTATTTACAATAACATACATATTTAGATACAAACATACATAATATTATATATAAAGAGAGTAAAAAAAAATACAAAATTGGTCTGTAGAATAAATAAAAATACACAAATTGAAAATAAACAATACACAATGAATGCACAAGAAAAATGTTACTTCAAAAAGTCTTTCAGCAATACCAAGAACCCACCAAAATTATTTTGCGCCACTATTCTCATATCCACTGGTAAATCATTAAACCACTTCACCCCATAATATGAATAATGATTTTGGCCAAAAGATGTATTTTTCTTTGGGATCTTTATCATTCCACTTGTGCGAGGACCAATTCTTAGATTGTCTATAGGGTGAATTTGGTTAGTGAAATATTCTTTACATATTTGTTTAATTGTATTTATTTTATATAACACATTTAATTTTTTAACTTTAAATTGAGAAAATAACTCTGCAGTGGGAAAATCGCTTGGTTTTACTAAAATAATTTTAATAATCTTTCTTTGTATGGTATATAATAGATTCAAGTGAGCAGGATACGACCCTTCCCATCCGATTATTCCATATTGAATCTCAGACTGAGCCAATGCATAATATGTCATTCTAAGCATTTCAATATCCAGAAAATTTCTTATACGGTGAAAGACATAAAATATTTTATGCAATCTTTCTCCTGTCTTACATATATGGTCCTTCCATTTCATTTCAGATTCAACTATGACACCCAAATATTTGACATTCTTGCTTACATTTAGTGTGGTACACTGAGGTTCTGAACAAGAACCAAATGCATCACAATCTTGCCGGTGGATTTTAATATTTAACGTATTTGGTATATTTTTGCCTTGAATTGCGAAAGGCACTACAGTAGTTTTTTGTGCATTTAATGTTAATATATTGCAATTAAACCAAGCCTATAATACATTTATATCTTTATTTGCTCTTTCAGTTACTTCACTCCATGTTTCTCCCACAGACAACATGACTGTGTCGTCGGCAAAGGAAATAACACTAGAGTGAAGATCCAGTTTATATAAATCATTAACGTATATCAAGAACAGTACAGGTCCCAATACAGTACCTTGTGGGATCACATATTGTGAACTGACCTGGTCGCTAAGCACACCTTTTAACTTTACAAACTGCTTTAGTTTATTTAGGTAGCTACGCATCCAACTCAAGGCCATATAATCGAATCCAGCGTACCTATTTAAATTTTTTGATCAATCTATTATGACTAACGCTATCGAAAGCTTTTTGTAAATCAATGAATATTCCAATACATTTTTTATGTTTATCAAGAGCATCACAAATTATAGACGTCAGTCTTGCACATAATTTTGAAATTTTGTTTCAGTCAGGGGAAATCAACTTTTGAATTTTAACTTTATTTTTCCATATATCTCAAAAACCATATACCTAAGCTAGAACGCTGAAAATTGGTAAGGTAAAGTGGCGAAATACCGTCCCCTTTTTGTTTTTCAACAATTTAATAGCAAATTTGACAAAAAAATAATTATACAAATATAGACAATTACGAAATCTCAAATTTTTGTTTTTTTTTTAAATAATTCCAGAGTTTCTCAAATATTTTTACTAAGAAAATCTTTTTTTTATGATAAATTTATCTGTTTAACTGCCTATATTTCCAAAATTTTTAAAAATATCGAATAAAACCGAAACACCCCAACTAAAAAATTTAATTTTTAACAAAAAAATGAACATTTTAGTAGTAAGTAGGTACATCTCAAACTTTTTCTAACAATTTTTATAAAAATTGAATTTAGTGACGACATCGTTTCATACAATTTGTATGGCAGTCGCCTTTACACAATATCTAAGAAGATTCAATAATTTGATACTTAATTTCCAAACATACATTCATACTATCATGCTGCTTTCATATTCTGGGTAGGAAAAATAGACTGACCTCCATACTATCCTCTATCCTGACATACATATGGTATACCTACATGTTTTTTTTTATAGAAAACAAAATAATATCTTAAAATATTTATTAATTTGTGTTTATGTGTTAATAGTTTGGTACGTATTTTTCAATTATACCTACTATCGCCATCGACAGTTGGATCTCACGTGTTACATGCAACTATCTGTACTGATAGTCTTTTTGTTGTTCGATAAGCGACCGCTTCAGGGATGAACAGGACTATTAGTCCTATAATGTTCACAATGGAGTGGGATAAGAGACTGTAAAATCCTCTAATTACATGCCACATCGTTCAGCCATTTCGTCCTAGAATATTTCTGAAACAAATGTCAAAGTTAGAGAATCATTATTTTCTTTTAATTATCTAAATATTTGTTTGTTATAAATGTAGATATGGAAGAATTCAATATAAATTCAATATATGGAAGAATTCAATAATTCTGAGAAATAATATTAAATGATATAACTACACGCTACACAAGCGGGTTCGAGGATTGTCTTTACATTGCATCTTATTTTAAGACAAATAAACTTAAAAACATTTCTCTTTTTTATTAGATTAATTTCAAAGAAGAAAACTTGATCTTGTATTTTATTTGAATTGTGACTCAAGTCAAACAATATTGTTACTGAGTATATACGTTGGGAAGACCACAGAGCAAATTTTAATGTCAAACTGCTACATAAATGACAACAACGGGTGTGCATATTATGGTAGAAATAATATTAGAATAATAACATATCAAAATTTACTGTATCAGTTTATACTTTTGTGTTTAAGATATTGGTAACTATGTAATATTGTAATTTACTGTGTTGTGATGTCCGCTCTATGTAACTATGTATAACCAAAATGTCAAATATTTGGCTTGGTAAAATTGTAAACTGCTAGCCCTAGAACAGGGTTACCTAGTTGGGCAGCAGTAATCTTCATAATAGTCTTTGTGATAAAGGTGTGAAAAATAAATAAATAAATACTGTACCGGAAACATCGTAAAAACCAAAATACAACACCGTATCGCCATCTGAAATATGAAGGCAAACTGTGAATTCGTTTCGCATGATTTGCTTCCATGCTAATAGACGTAAAGCCAGATTTATAAATATTTATAATAACATTATGTTAACCTGATGACGTATTGAACACAAAAAGCCTGGGTGGAAAATCTTTTGACATATTATTGTGGTGTTAAACTGTCCATTACTGATAATATTATGCATAGTAGGTACCTCGTTTATTTTGTGATATTATCTATAATGCATACATCACGTAAACTGCTGAATGAATTATAATCTGATCCCATTGATCCCATGTCATAAAAATGTATTGGTGGCAAAGTGATCGAAGGCAAATGATTCAATGGTTCCAATCCTGCATCGATTAATTTCTTTCATCCATAGGACAAGAACTCTCTTTCATAGACATTCATTTAAAACTAGTTGCATGTAACACATGAGATCCAACTGTCGATAGCGATAGTACGTATAGTTGAAGAATAAGTTCCAAACTATAAACCCATACATACAAATTATTTAATATTTTAAGATATTTGGTTTTCTATACAACACATGTACCTAGGTATGTATGTATGTCAAGATAGGATAGTATGGAGGTCAGTCCTTTGATCCTACCCAGAATATGAAAACAGCATGATGGTATGTATGTATGTTTGGAGATTAGTATCATACTATTAAGTCTTCTTAGATATTATGTGTAGGCTACTGCCATACAAATTATATGAAGCTATATGGTCACTAAATTCAATTTCAATAAAAATTGTTAAAAAAAATTGAGACGTGCTAATACAATGTTAATATTTTTTATAGAAAATTAAATGATCTATTTGGGGTGTTTCGGCTTTTTTCGATATTTTAAAAAAAAATGGAAATATAGGCAGTTAAACTCATAAATTTATCATAAAAAAATATTTTTCTTAATACAAAACGTTTGAGAAACCCTGAATTTTTTTTTAAAAAACCATTTGAGATTTTGTATTTGTCTATGTTTATACCAATTTTCAGCGTTCTAGCTTTTATGGTTTCTGAGATATATGGAAAAATAAAATTCAAAAGTTGATAACCCCTGACTAAAACAAAAATTCACAATTCTTAGTATAAAAGTTTTGTAGGCCTATAACTGTTTATATATTCTGAAAATTTGGGCTCTGTAAATTGAGCGGATCAAAAGTTATAAGGGACGGACGGACACACACACAGAAACACAAAACTCACATTAAATGTTCTACTCCGAATTCTGAGTAAATTCATGTATGGGAACATATATGCTGCGAGGCCTCTAGTTGGTGTTATTAGCATGCAAAAAGTCCACTACGCCATACAAAATGTTCCTTCGAACACGCATCTTGGATTTTAACTGCCTCTTCCTTCAATAGAATTTCACTCTCTTGAACGAATCGACAGTTGGATTACACATTTGGTAGTTATATTACGAACATTTTGCAATGTTTTTTTTTATTTATTTTGATTTCAATTAAATACATTCATTCAAAATCAAAATATAGATATTTTTTCGCATCTCCCCAGTACCAAATTTATTTCTTTCGCTTTTGATTAATTCAGCTCTTCAGAATTAATTTGATATCTCGTTACCAAATTATTGTAAAAAATGGTAATTCGATTAAGGTGAATACTTTTTTCCAATTATTGAATTTGTATAAAAATAATAATAATCAGTTTTTATTTTAGTTCTTGAGCAGGAGGGTTCAATGATACACAAACCATATTATACATACAAAATTATAATAATAATAATTTACTTTTAGTATTAAGAGTTTGATGCTGTGTGGTAATTTCTTACCATTTTTTATTTTTTTCTAATTTCTTACTAACCAGTGTTTCCAGCCCTGAGAAGCAATATTTACGTGAGAAATGAATTTAAATCAATTTCTCCTCTGCTGGGAATCGAACCCAGGACGCCCGCGCAGAAACCGAATGGCTTACCAACTTTTCCACGTCGGTCGGCATGAAAATAAAAAGAATAACACATCAATAATACATAATATAGGTACTGATGTTACCTCTACTCGACTGCGCAGACGTAGATTACCTAGACGCTACTGAGGATTAACTTGACAAATTTGAGAGACTGCGAAATGTCTGCATACGATATGTGTTTGGACTCAAAAAGTTTGATCACGTGTCTGAAAGCAAGAAACAGTTGAAGTGGCTCAAAATCCGAGAACGAAGAAATTCCCATGTTCTTACTTTATCAGATACTTAAGAACCCTCTCACACCTAAATACCTCAAGGAGAAATTTGCCCATCTTTCAACTCATGGCCTAAATTTACGGTCTCAAAACCAAAGTAAACTATCAAAACCATTACACCACACATCTTCCTACACTTACTCGTTCACAATACACGCAGCCCGGCTGTGGAACCAATTACCCAATGGTATAAGAGAAGCTCCTAGCTTAATGTACTTCAAGAAGCTTCTGAAGTCACAATTCTTATCTTCATTCATACCATCACGGCATATCCCACAATGTGGGGTAACCAGCGAAAGGTGTGCGGGTGTGCATTGCCTTATAGAAGGGAGCACAACATATCTGTGTATACCCGCACACCAGTCTCGTCTCACCTAAAAAGGCACTATATTCAGAATGGGTGGTGAACCTCATTGCTGAACTATGTGAGATGTTATTGTTGCCTGTTGTATTTTCGATTACCCGGCTCTTACGGGACACTCGAAAACAATAACAGAAAAGAGTGGAAGCACTATTCTAAGCCTATAATTCCAATTCATCATCATTATTTTTTAATTTATGTTTTTTTTTTATAAAATTTTGCATTTTTGTATTATTTACTTTTTCTTTCTCATTGTCATGTATACCTATTAGTTTTTTTTTATGCTTGCTTGTACTATTGGGTATTTACTAGTGCGGTTGACTGGTAGAAATTGCCTACGGGCAATAAGTCCGCCACATTGTGTGACTTGTTTTGCATAATAAAATAATTTTATTATTATTTTATTATAATATACAAACAAAAATAAAACAAAATAGTTAAACCTTAAATATCTCTTAATATCATAAATCACTGCATAATTGCTGCCCATCTTTTGTGAATTGGGGAGTCAAGCCACATTTCAGCTCATTGGAATTGCTAGACCCCCACATCCTGATACTTGCTTTATCTTCTGTCTGGAGAGCGGCAAAGCTATGGACCCTGTACTCTGCAAACATTTGAGATGGGCAACCCGAGTATTATCCTTAATGTGTTATTTACAATAGTATTCTTATTATTTGTACACATATTTCTTCCAGATTTTGACAGTTTTCTTTCGGATCTTGTTAAGTATATTTTTTTCCTCAACCATTTATTTGATCAATTCGCGTGTGATTAGTTGATCATCTCTGCCAAACAGTATACATATTATGTAGGTAGATAATTTTGTGAGTATTCTTTGAGTTACAAGCGTGACTTATATTATGACTTATGACAAATATCACGCGCTTTATATTTGTAATTTATGTCAAGATATATTATATCGTCACTTTACACTTATCACCGGACACTCACTGTAACCTACCTCTAATAATTTGTTTTGTGTGAAACTTATATATTAACATCATCACTTTAGTTGCCTACCTGACATATCATATTAAATATATGATATATTGGTTTTTTATACTAAATGTAATCTACTCATGTATACACGAAGGAGCCTCCACGTAGATTGAGTTTCGACAAATTCAAAAAAGCAATCAGGCGTCGCTGGAAACGACAGAATGCCGACCAATCCTTCCACCACCAACAACAAACTAAATTCGATAACTTATCACTATTTGACATGTTTTCAAGTCATAAATATTATTCCTGTTCAGGTAAATATAATAGGAATTCATTTCGAGTTTAAATATTTCACAACCAATTAGTTATATGTCGATAAACTCGAAGTAGCAATACCACACAAATACTAACACTCAATTATCATTATTACCATTACACACTTCCTCAAAAGAATTAGCAGATCAACGCGTAAATAGTAAAGTATTTATAAACATAAAAAAATGCAACATACTAACCGATCGAGCTTTCAATTGGGAATAATTTACCCATCCAAATACATACCTAACATTTCAAAGGATTAGCCTCTGAGGAGGTCTCTATACTACCTGTCAACTGTCAACCCTAATGATTCCTGATCATTATCTTTAACGATTCTACGCGTATTCATTATTACTGATTCTTGCATTTTTATTATTATTTTTTTCGATAAATCAAAAATTTCTAAATTACGGCTTAACGATTTTGGAATAATGCCAGTGGCTGAAATAATGAACGGTAATATTATGTATTATTTTACGAGGGTGCCAAAGTCTTTTAATCTCATTACCTAAAGCGGTGTATTTTCTTATGTATAGGTACATACCTACATTTACTATTTTAATACCTATACATATATAATAATAATAATAATAATAATATTTATTAAAAATAAAAAACACAAACAACAAATACAATAATAACAGTATAAACAAAAAAATAGGAAAAAAAATAACATCAATTAGGAATTCTCCCCGAAAATAAGAAAGCCTTGTGCTTCGGGGAGGAGTACAGAAGATGACACCACAAAAATCACAAAAACAACAAAAAAAAAAAAAAAAACATATACATATTTGATATAAAGAGAGAAGAAAATACACACATACATATATACATGCATATACACACACATATACATATATACACATATACATATATACACACACACATACATACATACACATACATACACACACATACATACACACACATATATATAACACACATACATACACACACACACACACATAGATAAATATATGTTTATTTTTTTTTACATACGGTTATCTCTCTTCTCTTTTTATTCGTTTCCTCACTGCTGAAGGTTGTGATCCACGGAACCTCAAATTGACACAATGAATAGTCTCCATTCATCGCCGATGATAAATAAATGTCAACTCCTTAATCTGATCACACCATCGCTCAGGAGATCTGACTTTTAATCTTTTTACCTGATACTTTTTTCCATGTGATCTTGCTCTCTCCTGGCGATGTGACTAAAGAAGCACATCACCCGACGACTGCATACTGTAGATAATCTTTCTTTTATTTTGAGCTCCTTAAGGATCGAGTCATCCCTTCTTCTTGAACACGGTTAGAAAACAAAAAAATATTTATGTTTTGCAGTTGTGTAGGTATTTAAACATATTTTAATTAAAATCTTATGTAAGAAGTAATATTACCTACCTACGAATGTTTCGTTGATAAGATTTTAGTATTTTTTTCAGTAAGTTGACGTAAATTTATCTAAAATCAACAATTATATGAAAAATATATACATATATACCCAGTAACGCAATCATATTGGTGTTTTTGTTTTAAATACGATTTTTAAGTGTTTTTATTTTAAATGTGTAGTGACATTTTTGTTCAAATATTGACTATAAGGAAGAAAATGACCAATTCTTTGAAATACATATATATTTAAAGAACTAATACGTGCACTTAGTAAATATAAATAAGAAGATCCTTGAAATATCGCACAGATGTATGTAGTTAGGGTTGTCAATCTGTCCGGATTTGTCTTAGTTTGATGAACGTAAGTGGAGCGTCCGGATGGGATTTTGATACACCGTCCACTAATATTTTTTTTCAATAAAAAAAAACACTGATTAGAAAATATTAAAGAATAGAATACATGTAAAATATACAGTTTACGACACCGAAGAAATATCTAATTATTTTGGTTTTAAGCAACATTTGGTAACATCTTTTATTAAATAATTTATAAATGTGATACGTTACTAATAGAACCTATTTTGTACCTTTTCTAAACATAAAAACATTTTCAGTAAGTAATACCTATTTTCAGTTATTAACGATAAGTGGACAAAGAGAATGTTGACTTGGAGACCTCATAATATGACAAAGAGAGATGTAATGCGAACATAGCTGAGCTGAGAAATGCCTTGAACCTGGATGCAACGGACAGAGCGACGTGGAAGCAAATTGAAGATGCCTTCGTAAAGGAGTGGAAGCAAATAGGCAAGGAAAAATAAGGAATGAGTAATTTATTAATATTCGGAATTCATACTCCAAAATTGGAGTTTTGGGGTCTGTCCTGGACTTCTGATTTTGTTGATGGCAACCATATGTGTAATAAAAATTATAGAAAAATTGCAAGTCCATATTATAGAAGTGGGTTTGACATGATTCCAAATAAAGAAGCAATATGACTACCATATAAATATACTTGATGACGTATGTATAGTTGTAGTTATTATTAGTATTATGGAAGATGATATAACAACAGAATGACGCTTCAATGGCCGTTACTTTCTACATAATATGCTTATATAACCTCGCTATATGTACATATATGTGATACAATACGAAAAGAACAAGCAAACATTAAGATATAAACTGAATTGTAGACGTTGTATAATTTAACATGGATGATGATGCATGCATGTTTATGATAAGGCGCTATTGGCAAACTGTTAGGAATATTTGAGTAATTTGAATGATTGGAGCAAATTACATTGCTTTATCTACGAGTTGGATTCGAAGATATTGGATAATGAGCTAAAGGCGAGTTTTGCTTGATGGATACGACTGTCTTCCTTTCTCTTTGAACTGCCATCCCATGTGATTCTACTCCCTAGATAGACAAATTATTTCGCATTCTTGAACGTATAGCTCCAGAAATCAGTAGATTCATTTGGTGTTCATCCCTGTATACAATAAATCCAAGATCTCCAAATCCAACAATATGAACCTTAAACTTAATATATAGAGTATTATGTTATATGGCTGTGAGAAATAGTGCATATTATGTGAAAGAGACCATAAAAGATTGGAGGCCTTCGATTTGTAGACCTATCCACCAACACTCGGCATATCATGGAGGGACCTTATTTCAAATAATGAGGTTCTCTCCAATATTGAAGTTGAACACCATATCAAAAAGGCGTGCAAACTACATATATGTTGCGGCACGAGAATCTCTTGCAAATCATTATGGAAGGAATGGTTGAGGGAACAACTGGCATAGGGCGTCCCCGCTGGGAGTGTCTACAACAGGTGTGCGAGGACATGAAGTGTACCTACACATAGTTGAATAGAGTAGCTGAAGATCAAGCGGATTTGATGAAGAGATGCATCGCTTTACTGCCAACCAATCCCCATGGTGAAATTAACAATGACAAAGTCGTGTAAAGAGTGATTTATCTTCATCATTCCAGACATTGAATGGGCTGCTACAGGGGGATGCTTTGGCATGCCTCCTTATTAATATTGCTTTAGAAAAAGTCATCCGGGATGCTTAAGTAGAAATAAGTGGTACTATATTCTATAAACCCATACAATTATTGGGAAATGTCAATGACCTGGATATTATCGCAAGATCTGAACCTACTCAGGAAGGCAAAAAGTATTAGCGAAGAAAATTGGTCTAATAACTAATGAAAACAATACAAAATTGATGCATGTTGTAATCACACCAAGCTCTTTCCTTCCATTGATTATTGATTACATTTTTTTCTGAATATAATTCTGATCTCATGGGTATTTTTCAACTCAGATGACACCTTGTTGTCTCATTCGGTCACATTTATAAACTTTATAGTGTGAGCAGTGGCGGCTCTTCCTAAAGGGCTCTCGGGCTCAGCCCTCCCAAACACTTTGTTCAAAAGATTCCAAAAAATGTATGTAATTAAATCTTGAGAACACATTATTTTTCTAATTAATATTTGCCGTCTTACGCCTGTAGTATATTTAGCGAAAGTATTTAAATCCAAATCTTAAAAGCAAGCAAGATTCCATGAAATATTTCATTCCTCGGGCACAGTCGACTTGTGCCCGGAGAACCAATACAATTCGTGCGACCGTCCGCTGCCGCCACAGCTCGCGGTACACGCTGAATGTATGCCGATTTAGAGCGAAACGGGGCAGCGCCCGCTAAGGAATATTCCTAGTATATTTTCATTCATTCATATTTTGTTGTATTTACATTGCGATGGTCGAAAGCTAGGTAAGCAGTTGCAATTCCTTGTGGCTAACATTAATTGATATTACATACTTTAAACTATAAATCATCCCAAATATATTTGTATTATTATTGAATTAATTGATACCATAATACCTATTGCAAAAAAGAACAAAAATGATATTAGACATAAAATATGTAAAATCATGAAGCATTCTTGCGGCTATTGCCAATTTTTTTTTCAAATTTGTATGATCAAAATTCATTAGCTGCCACAAATAATTTTATAATTTATCGATGCATTTTATTACAAACGTTATTAAAAACGCAAGCAAATACAGCATAAATGATCAGGTTTAGGTTTTAATTTCAAATAAACAAAATAACTATGGAAAAAGCCGATAATTTTGTGAGGCATCGTCTTAGAATAGTGCTTCCACTCTTTTCTATTATTGTTTTCGAGTGTCCCGTAAGAGCCGGGTAATCGAAAATACAACAGGCAACAATTATAACATCTTACATAGTTCAGCAATGAGGTTCACCACCCATTCTGAATATAGTGCCTTTTAAGGTGAGACGAGACTGGTGTGTGGGTATACACAGATATGTTGTGCTCCCTTTTATAAGGCAATGCACACCCGCACACCTTTCGCTGGTTACCCCACATTGTGGGATATGCCGTGATGGTATGAATGAATGAATATTTATATCTGCTTCCTGTTGTAAGTTAACTTCTCTTTTAGGTAAAATTATAATTTTGAACCCTTCTAAGATTTAAGGTCACCAGCCGCCACTGAGTGTGAGAGAGATGTTTGTAAACGATTATGTTTCGGTTTCTTTATCCTTGTTTCTGCGCTCCTTACCCCGCTCAACTGTTCAGAAAAATACACTGAATACTTGTCTCTATAATAATAATAATAATGAGATGTACGTAAAATATTATATACTTAGCTATCGGCAACTATCTTGATATATTTCAGAAGATAGAAGGACGGTTTGCAGTGATACCAACCAAGTGAAAAACCCAAATATACGCACTGCGCAGCCTATATGATCATTCAATTTATGTGCCGATAGCTAAGTTTATATTAAATACTGTATGCAATGCTATGTTTTTGAAATTAATATAATTACTGGATACATTATACCTGAGAGCGGTATGTGTATAACCGTCTTGTATAATACAATGGATTAAAAATAATATTGAATAATTATGTAAGTAGGTATATAAAACTTAGGTATTATTTCTACACTAACAATAAAGAATTATCCATATAATAATGCGCTAAGATGTTAAGTTGGCTTTTATAACAATACAGGGTGGTTGGGAGAAACGATGATTTTGTTTTTTCAGTACCTAAATAAAACTTAAACTACCTATTATATCAAAATCAAGAGGTCATCTGGCGTTGTAGGGCGACTGCAATGGCTTGGCGTCAATTAGGTTTTTGAAGAGTTCAAGAATCATACTGGGTTGTAGTACCACGTATACGATAGTTCCTTATCATGATGTCTTCTATTTGTGCGTTGTCATAAACTGAAAAAAGAGACAAATATTTTATTCATTTTAAATCTGATTTCTACAGCAAATTCCACTATATTATGGGAAGCTAATCAAGTCCACTATGTGACTACACCGCATAATTTTGAGTAAAAACTCAAATTTATATATGGCAAGGCTATGAGGCACCGAGTTAGAATAGTGCTTCCACTCTTTTCTATTATCATCATTTTCGGGTATCCCGTAAGAGCCTTATAATCGAAAATGTAAGAGGCAAAATAATATCTCACTTAGTTCAGCAATGAAGTTCACATCACCACCCATTCTGAATGTTGCCTATTTGACGAAACGGGACAGGAGTGTGGGGATACACGCATGTGTCATACTTACTCTTACAAGGTAATGCACACCCGCACAACTGTCACATTGTGTGATATGCAGTGATGGAATGTATCTATGTATGTAGAACTCACTTTTTCTTGATAATACTTACTATTTTAACAGTAGGTACCAATATCAGCTAGCTTACTCTTGACTTCAAATCACGGGGGCAAGTCTGGTCCAACTGGCGAAATCAAAACCCTCGTGATTACCCATTTCATGGTTATAATTATCATATGGAGCTCTATAACATCTATATAATGATATTATTAGAACTCCATATAATATTGATATCCATGATATGGGTAATCGTGAGGGTTTTGATTTCGCCGGTTCGACCAGACTTCCCCCCCTGATCCCAATTTCGAACTTACCTATATATCGCCTACGTATATTCAAATTACCTATATAACGATTAAAATATACCTTACTCCTACCTACCGTATCATTCATATACATTATATCTCAAATTTAATGTCGGATGGACGATTTGGACAAAGGGTTGCGATGTACTGGAGGTCAAGAACAGAACGCAGAAGCTTGTGAAGGCCCCAGACCAGATGGTCCGATGGCAACAAAAGAGTGACGGGTCCAGAGTGGTGGAGAATGGTAGAGAAAAGAGACCAGTGGAGGTCCAAGCGGGAGGCCCTTGTCCAATACTGGACTCAAGAAGAGGCTGAGTAAGTTAATAATTATAGTTTTCGCCAAATATCTTGAACCTGGCATCCGGGTGCGCAGAGCGCAAATTTGTTTATTTTTGCTTCGTAGGTATACGTGCAAATCGCGCCCCTTCTCGGTGAAACGGCTCAAGATATTTGGCGACTACCTATATAAGTAAGCAAGCTTCTAGTTTAAATTAGGAAAGGAAACATGAATTATTTTGATAACACCTAAAATTGTACGTAATTCTAAAATCTATCAGTCTAATTCATAATATTTCCTTATACCTGTTGTAAAAATATTATCAAATTAAAATACAGTATAAGCTTTTATACTGCCCCGTATTCAGTAACTATTGGAACTAAATTAAGAACGTTCTAAAATTGTAGATTTACGGTCTTATTTCAGCGTTATGAAATATAAACTTGGACTAAATGGAATAGGAACGTACCTATTTTGGCCGGAACGTTCTTAAAAAGTTACTGAATCAGACGTATTATGAATAATGAAATTTTCATCATTTTCACTTGACTATTCATAATAACATTAATATAGCAATATAACAACATTGCTATGATAATGTTTGAGCTGACAACGTTGCAATTCATTCATGTTTCTCCGGTGATTTGAAATTTGTCAAAAGTTTTGAAAAAAATACAACGTTACTTCTACTATTGTTTGTGCATTATTTTAATCTTTTATTTCGTGAATATCATTATTTAGATATTTTTATGAAAAACTGTAGCGAAAAATGGAGCAATAATGAAAAAGTGAGTTAACTTAAATTAATATAGCCATTCTCAAATGACAAATATTTTTTGTTATATCTTTACGTCACGTTAAGACGTGAAACAATACGTTTGATCGTATTTATAATTATCTTGTTTTTTATTAATTTGTGAAATGCAATATTGTGTATTTATATTAATTTTGATCAAACAGAATCATAAATATTCACTTCGCTTCATAAACGTCAAAAAATATTGGCATGTATGCGACCATCGCATCGGCAACATTCTGGAATTATTGGAAATTTTCGGTCCCTATATTTTAATTATAATGTTGTTAAAACAACCTGGGACCGTGTTTATCTTATAAAGGCGTAATATAGCCGTTGTATAGCATTATTGCTTTATATAATGTGTTATAATGAGTAGTGATTTTTAGTACTGCTGTTATAGGTACACTATTTCAAACCTAATTTAATTTATTATGAAAAAGACTTTAAGACCTGAATGCTAAATTCTAAATTCATACCACATAGAATTACATATAAGGTATAATATAATCTAAGACTAACCATGTTTTCATTGCACAGTCGCTCACTTAATTTAGGAGATCACGTGGCTTCCTAAATGGAGGATGCTACGAAGTGTTTGTTTGAGAATCGCATTGCAGATACATATATAAATACTTAGCGCGTGCGATTCGGTATAAACTATCATTTACGAACTGTCAAAAAGTAAGGTAGATCGCGAGGAACCTTACGAGTGATTTAATACAAAAAAAAAGATATTTTCGATGGATGATGATTTTAACGACTTCGTTGAATATATATGTGTTTGGTAATTTTGTCAAATCAAATCTCACACAGAGTATTCCGCGATCTACATATATGAATGAGATGCGGAAAATTCGCTGGAATTTCAGAAGAATCGTGACATCGAGCTATCAGTGCTAGCTTGGTTATATGTGTTTGTGTTGTTATGAGAAAAAAACATTTTAAACGTCAGCATAAACTCATAGAAAACTATCTATCTCTTTTCTTCGCACATAATAATGTGAAATTCTACGCCATCGACCTTAATTTTGGCGTAGTATTTAATTAGGGATGTCTCTGTTGCAACGCAATTGCTAACTTAAGAATACTAAGGCTGGGTTGTTTCAATAAAATTATCAAACACAGCCTAAATACTCCAGTGAGGTTAGGAGTTAGTAGGTACCTATTTGTATCCATTATTTTCTAAACAGCCTATATAGTCAAATCACAATTAAATTTAATTTCATCATTCGATCTGTTCTCATGAACATCCGCTTCATAAATACGTATAAATGTGCATTTATCATTAATTTTATATCTTCTTTGTGATAGAATTATTAAATGAGGTTATCAAAAAGCAAAAACAGTATTAACGGTTTGAAATTATATTCATTACAAGATTATCTAGACCTTAACGATATAACAAAGACTTAACATTCATTCATACCATCACGCCATATCTCACAATGTGAGGTGACTAGCGGCAGGTATGCGGGTGTGCATAATCTCATGAAAGGAAGCACGACACATACATGTATGCCCACACACAAATTTCATCTGACCTAAAAATTCAACATTCAGAATACGTGGTAAACCGCTTTGCTGAACTATGTGAGATGTTATTTTGTCTGTTGTATTTTCGATTTCCCGACTCTTTCAGGACACCCGACTCTTTCAGGACACCCGACTCTTTCAGGACACCCGACTCTTTCAGGACACCCGACTATTTCAGGACACCTGACTCTTTCGGGACACCCGAAAACGATGAATATAGAAAAAAAAGTGGAAGCACTGTTTTAAGAGGACAAATAACGCTAATGCAATATGAAGTAACTTGTTAGTAAGGGTAACTATCGCGTGGATTAAAAAAGCTTCATAGGTGATTTAAATTATCGGAAACTCAAACTTTGTTGATTTTTTGCATTTTAAGAACAAACCTTACTTGAAATGAAAAAACTAAACCGGTTATTCACTTTGATATTATGCACTCTTTAAGCATATAACATATTAATTTCTCCACGACACATAGTTATGGAATAATTTTAAAAAAAATGCTGTGTAAAAGGATATTTTTAATAAAATATTTTTTTTAATTGCGTATACGCATATACGATGACAAGTCGTAAGCCCTGTATATATTATCCCAACTTCGTTTCTATTGAGATGTTAAAAAGTTTGTCACTACTAGAAAAACAAGATATTTTAATATTTTTTTAGGGAAATCTATACTGAATTTTAAAATTATGTGATATTTACTAGAGAAATGTTGAAAAGACTTAAAGTATTTTTTGAAACTCACTGTTTAACATATTTGAGGAATTTGATTTGAAATTGGGGTGTTAAGGTTTATATGCCCCTTTAAGCCGATGCATCATAACGAAAAATGGATTTACGATTAACATACATTCTGAATGCTGTACCAACAAATGCATGTTTACAAAATCGCATTTAATAAATGTATTTTTATTTACATCCATTTATATTTTTGTTTAGAAAAGCGCCTGGTACAATACATATCGCTAATAGCATTGGTCCGACCAAATATGGCAAAATATTCCTGTACCGACACTCCATAGAGCCATACATCTTGCAGCTGACAGGGAGAACTGGAGAGCAATGCTGGTCCGCAGCAGGGTACATGATGGTCACGACCCTCAGCATTGAGAGCTACGACTGGTAAGGTAAGGCATTTTTGATAAATAAAAAAAAATAAACCATCGGAAATGACAGTTAAACTACAAAACTTATTTAAGAAAACAAATTTTAATTTAAAAAATTGTTTAAATTAGTGACTCGAATGTGGGTAAGTAACTCTCTTCTAAACGGTGCTGCTGCATATTATAGAGTTTTGATAGCAGCACCCTATAATGTTGACTCACATATCTCCCAGTTTATAGACAAATTATAATCAAATATTATAATTTTCTATTAAAAAACAGACTACATTGGTCAATATTGAAATATCTTGAATTTATGCAAAGAAAAAAAATATCCATAAATAAGTATATAATATATGAATTCATCCATTTTTGAGGTAGGTATATAGGTTGTGTTCCACTATTTTCCTTTGTCTGCATAACTAAGGAATAATTCCTGTTTTAATGCAGCCAATTTATTTTTTGTTAATTCGTAGTTTTCTTCCGAAACAATATGTGTTCTGAATGAGAAGAATATAAATAAATAATAGATATAAATATTGCACCATTAAAAAAAAAATCTTTTACTCAAGAAATAAATTGAACATAAATATTATAGCGTTTCTATACAAAATATGAAGTTGTCGGGTGTTCAGGATAGAGTTCGCGTACTACTTCCACGCCGGAGGATGCTATAGGACCCATTGGTCCTGTTCATCCCCAACGCAGCCGCAACGTCGGACAACACAAATATCCCCTATCAAGCGAGTTCAACCACTACCCCTAAGAGTCCAACCACATTCGTGAAGGCCCGTAAATCATAGCAGGGGTTACCCTCCCAGCAGCTCCACGAACAACAGACTGCCACAGGGAGCCTTCGCCACGCCTGTAGTACTTTCAGTTCTTCAATTTCCACACAAGGCGCAGCGTCAGCTGCACCTGTCTCATCATCAACTCTGGTCGCTGAGCGGGTCGTGCCGACCAATCATCACGGGGGGGCTCCTCCACCCCTTAGTACTCATGTTGGCGAATTTCAGGTACACCACCGGACAGTACTTTCAGTTCTTCGATTTCCATCGCCCAGTGGTGCAGACTTACTCATCGCCACGTTTGATGAGTCACCGCCGAGCGAGGCATTAAGGCGTCTGCTCTGCTCTTCCATAGGTAAGAATTGAAGGGAGCACCGACCTGTTGCCCAGAATCCTAGGGTGGGGCTGCGGCCACCCCCAACTTTACTGGCTAGGCCCCTATAGCCACAACCTAGCCCCTGTCGAGTGTTCAGTTGGATTTTGTACAGTTTCCATATTAGTAAGATGGATTAGCACCATTATATAATATCATGATACGACTATATTATAAAATAATAGCACCAGTATATATATTTGGTTTGACTTAATAAGGAAAATAAATAAGGAAAATAAGATTTTCAAAAAGACGACACGCAGGAATTTTCTCATGACTCCAAAGACAAACACGACATTCGGACAAAGACATTACTATTATTTAGCTCCAAAAATTTTTAATAAGATAAAAAGTGAAATAACGGACATACAGTTGATGAATAATTTGAAATACAAGAAAACAATAGAAACATGGATTAGAAACAAGGGCATTATATACTGCGGAAACATGATCAAGCTACAATAGTTTATATTTTATTTTTATAATAGGTATATTTTATAACAAGTTTTAGTTAAATACAAGTTTAATATTTTTCTGTCAGATATAACGCAAAAAAAAAAAAAAAATCTGCCACCTCGGTACAGGCTCAGCCTAGTGAGGTGGTATATACCAAATAATCCTATAAAAAAATGTTTCATACAACTTATTTAAATTGTACTTTTTTGTAATATTTTTATTGTTTGTAACTATATTGTTATATTTTGTTTGGTTTCAATAATAAAAAAAAAAAATATTAAATGCTTCTTATTTAAGATAAATTATAATATTTTTTGAATGTACATAGGTATTGAAAATTAATTAATGCTAAAATTTAAGAAGTCGTGTTTCAATCTCGATTCCGAGAATTATTTATATTTTTTTCCTTTTAAATACTCAGAACTTCAACGCGAAAGGCAAAGTTTGTCAAACAAAAAAAAAACGCAGACAAGGAAGTATTATTTGATATAGAAATGACAATACATGCTTTCAAGTTATTTTGTATTATTTCGCCTTTTGGTTATAGTAAACGCATTTGGTTATTTTAGGGAATGTACTTTACAATTGTTTCAAAGATATATTCATTAGAAGTAAGTCCGTTAGAAGGAAATTTTAAAAATAAACCAGGGTTTGAATGCTTCGCATTTAACGTATTATATGAAAACGTATTATGACCTAAATATATGAAAATGATGAAATAATTAATGGGCATAATTGCAGTGCACAAAATCGGAAGACTATCACGTATGGCCCTCTTGACTTATCTACCCTAAATAGGGAGAAATGAGACATAAGATGTTTAGCATGCTACTAATTAGATTGGAAGGAGAAAATTACCCATGTTACTAATTAGATTCTTTATAATCATAGTATAATTTATATAAATATTAGTCACACGTAAAGCTGTTGTCTTTGTGTTTAAATATCTCAAAAGATACCAACCTTTTTTAATAGCTACTGTATTTTCTGTGTTCACACGATAGAATAATGGATAAGTGTCTGGGAAAATAAAAAAATATAAACCAAGCATGACAATTTTCAAGAAAAAAAATGTTTAAGCATCGTTTTTTTAAGTACTAAGAAATCATTGTTTTTTGATGTTCACTGTGATTAGTCCTTAGTATTTTTTTTTTCATCGAATTCCCATTGGGTATATTGTGAGATTCATCTTGATAGATTTTTGAACTGAGATTATAATATGAATTCAAATGTCAAGTTAAATTTATTTTCTTTTAACAACCCAGAGAAGCAATATTGGTGTAAGAAATTAATTTCAATATATTCTCCTATGCTGGGGATCTAACCCAGGATGTCCGCATAGAAGCCAAACGGTTTACCAACTGTACCAATATTTGTGTGTCTGCACATTTCCATAACATCACTTCACACTATAAAAAGATATTTGAACGTGGATACGAATTATATTCGAAATAGATAGTTCGAGATATAGCAACGTTTTCGATGAATTATTTTTAAATGGGTGTTTTTTTTATATTTCCTTTCTTATTGAATATAGGTTTGAAAAAGGTAAGTCTGGCACCTGGGAGTGGTTGCGTTTACCAGTGCGCATCCTCTTTATAGGTGAAAATTGCATATTTACATTAACATTATTTCAATGTAATTTATACTTGTATATAATACTTTTGGATGGGTGGATGGCAGAGCGGTTAGCGCGCTGGGTTAGTAATCCAGTGGTCGCGAGTTCGAATCCTGCCTCAACCGATCTCGTTCACCTATAGGACAAGCATTTATGCTTAGTTTAGGGAACGTAGGAAGATGTATATGTACTTGTTTAACAAGGACATATTCATTTTTTTTATAAAAAAAAAAATATGTTATCTGTACTTATAAAATCCGCCCGTTTGTGAAATATGTACTTACTGATACTGAAATATGAAGAAAATTTATTTATCAGAAATCTTCCCGGGTGTGCGCTGAACAAATCACCAAGTAGTATTGTAATCAGATAGATGGTAGGTACCTATAAGAGTACAAAAATGACTTACACAGATACAAGTGATAATAAATTTTAAATTATCACCTGTAGAAAGGATATGCACACTGGTAAACGCAACAACTACCAGGTGCCAGACTTACCTTTTTCATACCTATATTCAACAAGAAAGAAAATATATAAAAACAGTCATTAAAAATGAATTGTTTTTTGACATTGTAGACTATGATAACTAGCTTGTTTTATTAGTATATTATTTACTAGAAAGAAAAAATGAAATAGCACGGAACTTCATGGCTATAAATATATGTTCCATATTCAATAATTAATTGCCTTGAATTGAACACGTATTAGCAGGAACAGTTTGCGTTGCTAAACCGTGTGCATTTGGAAGACACGTGCCTAATTCGGGGCAGTACTTGCCTCATAATCTACACGGAAAGGTAAACACGCCGCCGGGTCAGCTTGTATAAAATATTTTCCACATACCTACCAATGACTAATCTTGTATCAGACGGATGTTTAAACTAATGTAAACAAAATACAGTGGAATGATTCACAAGAACCGGGTTAGTTTGTTTATGTAAGCGATACCATTTTGTTTATTGCGATATTTTTAGCCAAAAAAATTAAGTACCTACCTATATATTTTGTATAATATAATACATATACCATACTTTATCTGTAGATATTTTTATATATCGTATATATTGTAATGCTTATAACACACGGAAAAGCATAAACTGTTATTCGGTTAGTATTTTATATGCATTATGGTTTAATGTTTTATTTATCTAACTTTTATTAAACGTAACAAACCATTGTTCATTGTTTTGATTATCATATTGTATGGTAAGTATGTATTGGTAACTTTAAAAATATACTTGTACGTTATTTATGTCATAACTCATAACTATAAATTATTTATAGAAAATAATTCAATCATAAAAATAACATGACCTACTATTAAAACCATGATCACATTATTATATCTAAATGATCACAAAGGCTGAGTCTATTTATATATAAGTAAAATAAACACAATATAATATTATCATTATATTGGTTTTTTTTTTCATTAATTTAACGCGTATGTGTGTCTTCATAATATGTACTTTCAATGAATAAGGTAGATGGTTTGTTTATTGTGGTAAAAAAAACTTTTTTTAATCATAAAATGTGCTCTTTATACAATACTTAGTAGAGCATTGTTGATATATCATAATATGTATTGAAATAATGTTTATTTATTTATATTTATTTAAAAAAAACAAACAGTTTTATAAACAGACCAATTATGTTTTTCCATAGACGATGATCATTAAAACAATTACGTTACAACAAGAGATAAATAAAATTTTGTTTTTAATTATTGTACCTATGTTTGCCTATGACGTCGTCGTTCGTCGGCCCTCGTGGCTCAGTTGGTTGGATATCTGACTGCTGATCCAAGGGTCCCGGGTTCGATTCCCGGTGGAGACACAGTTTTTAAAATTGTGTTTTCAGTCTGGATCTGTGAGACGATTAATATCGTAAGTCTCCAGAATGTGGCAACTTGTTATTGGGTGCGTGTTAAATAATTATTTGACATAGTACCTGTTAGTTGCCCGAGAAGGTATATAAAATAAAAAATAAAATAAAATGACGAGAAGGAAAGGGAAGATAAAATGATATCGGTATAGTGTAGATATGCGTTTTTGTATTGTATATATTTTACTCCTTTTTTTGTTATTTATATAGTTTCTTGTTGAAATTCCATACTGTTAGTTTTAAAAATACAAAATTTTCGTTTTATCATTAGTTATTAATGTGTATTTGTTTTTCGTTGGATAATGAAATCTGTAATTTGGTGAAGGCAAATTTTGATTAGGTACTGATCAGGAAAATAAACCAACAAAATAAACGGAAGCAAAGAGTGTAGAAAGAAAATAATATTCGATGACGCAGCCAAAGTTGCAGGAAAAGTCGTAGCCACACAAAGTAAAGTAAGTAGGAAAAGAAACCAATAAAACCAAACTAAATCTCTAAAAGTGTGCTCTCCTATATTTAAATAAACAAAGTTAACTTCTTGGTGATTTTGTCAACCTTGTTTTGTCTAGAGTTTGGTTCATTTTCTTAATCGAGGAGATGTGATTAGCAACCGCCGTATCACGCTTACCACAACTACCATATACCTATACATATGTAGGTACCTACCTATACATTATATACCATCATGGTAGAAATAGGGGTCTTAAACAATTGGAACAATAATAGAACTACAAAAATTAGATCGAAATCGGTTATTGCATGATAACGAAACAAAAAGGTAAAAGAGTAGTTCAAAAATATGTTCACAATAAATATTTTGTATAAATTTTTATTCAAGGACGAATCGGCAAATTTTAGGGATTGGCATACAAAACACTGACAAAAGAATATATCTACATAAAAATAAGGAGTAAAGGTTATTAGAAGTAAGTAAGATCGCCTAATTCTTAAATTTTACACTGCTGAATACAGAGAAAGTTTTAAGGAAGATACTATGAGATACGTCGAAAAAGTCGCTGTGAGGATTTTGCTTTATAAGCTAAAACTAAACTCAACGAAAACTGAATTTATTTATTTTTACTTTCTGTACATATAATTAGTACACTGGCGAGCTTATTGCCTAATGGCAATTTATTTCAGCTAACCAGAGACAACATCTTATTGATAATGTTCTTATCAACATGTACATGAAAGAATTTTAAATTCCTAGGTGTTCATATGAACAACAAAATAACGCTTGACTTGCAGATCTCAAAAACTGTTAGTTCATGTTTCTTCCATTTGAGACAGCTTAAATGTATCCGCCAAGTTGCACCAAGTGTGCCCTGCACTATATTCGAGAACTGCGCCAGAGAAGTGTACCACCAGAGAGACGCTTAACATTGAAATTGTCAGAATCACAGAATACCAATTCATCAAAGGAATTGGATAGAGCCAATAAAGCGGCTTACTTTAATCGTGGTTTTAGTGTTTAATGTATCAAATAGAATAAAATGCCTTCAGAAGTGCTTGGAGAACAGAGTTTTGGGGCCTTCAGTGAATTGTTTAAGACTTCTCTTTTCGCAGAGCCAACAAATAAGCAAAAGCGTCTTTGGAATGATCTTTTATCATAAAACGGTGCTATGTTAATATTATCATAATTATAACAGATAAAGTGAATGAAAAAAAAGACGAGTGGAAGCTTTGAGAAGAGGCCTACATCCAGCAGTGGAGAGATGGCTGAGGAAGAAGAAGAGGAGAGTGAATGATAAAATTAATGTATATATGTATACGTAAAAGATGGATATCCGCTAAAAAATTAAAATGAGAAATTTTATGAACGCTCAGTTGGAAATGAATAGCTTTGTTTACTTTCTGTGAAATACAAAATTTCAATTTTATCAAAATATCAAATGAATCAATTTTCACTTGTCCTTTGCATAAATTGCTCGAGAATCAAGCGGGCACCATTACACACAATTACACTCGCGCGGCTCCAGCGAGTAATTTGATAGCATCGCACCATCCCAATATTTTAACATTCATTGTCATCGAGAATACCCACACAAAAAGATCGGGGTGTTAGTTTAAAAACGATTGCAAATATCCAGTATAGACGTACAGACAAGTGAAGTTAAAGAAAAGGGTGTAAAAAGGAAGAAGACAAAAGCGTTTGGAGAAGATTTTTCACGACCTTCACGACAACAAAATGGATACGACCTTCGGCAAAGAAGAAAACAACAAACAAGAAGAGGTAAACAATGTGAATTGTAATAAATAAAATTACGTTTCAGTAAAAATATTTGATAACAACAATGTTTACGTCAAAGTATGTATTGTCATGTTCCATATTATTCAAATTATAATGTAAATAAATGAATGTATAATTAAATGGTTCAATTTCCCTGTAAGACTAGTTTAACTACATCTTGTTCGTTCATATTGCAACATAAGACTATGTGGTTTATAAATATACCTACATAATATATACTTATGTACATATGTTGTTAGGAAGGTAGGTACCTACCTTGTATACATAATACAGTATGTAGATACAAGTGAACGGTTTTCCATATGAGGTAGATTGAAACAGGGTTGTCAAAAATATTAGATATTATGTCACTTTTCCGGAATGTGGCAACTTGTCATTGGGTGCGTGTTAGATTAATATTTAGATGGGTCGGTGGCAGAGCGGTTAGCGCATTGGGTTAGTAATCCAGTGGTCGCGAGTTCGAATCCTGCCTCGACCGATTTCGTTCACCTATAGCACAAGCATTTATGCTTATTTTAAGGAACGTAGGAAGATGTATATGTACTTGTTCAACGAGGACATATTCATTTAAAAAAAAAATATTTGATATAGTAGGTACCTTTTAGTAGTCATAGAAGTAATATAAAATAAAATAAATTATACCTTCCGTTATAAATCTATCACTTAGAGTGCTGGTGTAGATTTCGTTTTGATATATGGATCAAATTTGTTTCAACTGCCCGTTTTTTTGTTTGTTTAATTTTTGTTTGTTTAACTTGTTGCTTAATGTTTTGTTTATTTTTTGCTGTTGTTTAACTTGTTTAACTATTGTTTATAATCACGTAAATCCCTCATCAAGCATAAGATTTTTGTCTTTTTGATGAGGTAATGCAAAAAGTTATCACGGTAACATCACATTTCTTGTATATTTATGTAATATTGAAAATACAGAAATATTAAATTAAAAAAATATAAATTTCGAATAAAATTTGGTGGTTTTAAAAGACATATTTATAAACTTGCTGTATGATTTAAACACTTTTAGATGGATGTGTTGAACCTTTAATTGCGTACTAAATTATTAGGTATGTGTTCATTTTCATTAATATAAAAAGTAAATGATTGTTTTATTCAAACGGCACATAGGTCTTATTGATAAAAAATATCTTCTGGTTTTTCTAAATCATTAGACTTTGATTACAGTTGGATTAATCCAAGATTAAGACGAAGTGTCGTTTATATACCAGATAATCCTCAGGATTTAGTGTAAGGTACCTACATGGATATTCTCAATACTAGTTAATCAAACCAGTTTTTATAAATATTTTTCATATTTTCAAGACTGAAAAAAAACTTATAATTGACATGAGAAATGATTTAAGGTTAAATAAGGAACGTCAATCAGCAACTTCTTCTCGATCTGGATTATGGATCTGTTCTTCCTTTGAAAGTTACTGCTAGGAAGCCGATATCTAGCCGTATCTCGATCTCTTTGGCGGTCGTCTGGGAAAGCGATGTCCTGTTGGTATACTAAGTATCATGTCTCTCCAAAATTTTCTTCTGGCTCTGCTCCATCGTACCTATATTATATACCTAATATCCTCGTTCTCACAATATCCTCAATCAGAAACAATTTTTATTTTTGATCGACATCGATTGATGATTTTTATTTACATATTTTTCAATCGCACGTCAATCAATCTTTGAGGAAAAAATAGAGAAAACAAATTTGAAATTGAAATTCTTCACTGACTGAGAAATTTTATCCAAATTAGAATCTAGAATCTATAATTATGTGAATTTATATTTTTATATTCTCTCTACCTTTAGTATGAAGAATGGAATATAGTACCTATAAGGATGAATGAATATTATTCGAAAAAAAACAAATGAATTCGGTTTTTTTTTTGCTTAAGGCAATTCACCCTTTAAAGAGTGCTATGTGCCAATTATTTCATGACAGAGGAGAAAAGTTTATTATTATTATAAATTTATGTCATTCAATGAAAGGAATTTTGAAATAACGGACAGTACACGTGTATTATTAAGAGACAAAAGATAATAAGTGGAGATTGGTGAGTGATTTTAATTAATTGTTTGTATATATTTTTGAAGGCGGAATTATTTTTAAAGCTAAAAAATACATGATCAATTGTCTCATCCTCATCACCACACTGGCAAAGTGGGCTATTTAGAACTCTAATTCTATACAGATGGGAGGCAATTTAACAATGGCCAATTCTCATTCTAGAAATACATGATATTAATCGTTTAGATATGTTTCTATTATAAAACCATGGTTTAGAGGAAATTTTTGTGAAATTTTTTAAATTCGGTTGTGTGCCATAAATATTAAACAAAAAACATAACAGAATAATAATTTTACTTTGTCGGAAGAATTGTAATAATATTTCGTATAGTTAAAATGCACCTATTTTTAAAAACAAAAATGCAATCACTTGATTTTCCAGAAAATAATGTAAATTGTCAGGGTAACCCAATATAAACTATGGACTATATTTTAAAATAATGTAAAGGTATTCCGATACAAGCACTGTTTAGTGGAATAGTTTTTATCCACTCAATCCAAAACACGATCGTAATTAGCTGCCTTGTTGATTCTGCGTCCAACTCCCTTAATGAGTTATTACGTCGTGATCCAGGCGACAAGTGTGAGATGCCTCCTAGAGAGCTATTTTCTCTGACACAGTTCTTGAATATACTGTGGTGCCAGGTGCTAAAATCATTTGACTCCGTCAAATAACTTTTATGTACCTACATAATAAAAAATCATATTTATGCAGTGGTCCAGAAAAAGCACTGTGAAACTGTTTCGGGCTGCCGTGCTGCGCCGTGAATAAAGTGTATAGATAGTCGCAAACCTTCGTAAAGGAGACGGCAAGTGAAGAAGATTATTAAATCCTATCCTTTGCAACACCGTCCATCCACCGAAGATTCGGACTTCCAGCTCTCCTTGTACTGTTCAAAATCGCTTATCCGGTCGGCCTAAACTTCCTTAACATAATATCTTTGGATATTGGATATGCTGGGATCTATGTAATGATCATAGAGCTCCTGGTTGAATCTCATGCGCCACTCTCCAATGTGCCATATATTCTTCGCAGCACCTTTCATTCGAAAGTAAAGTAAATTTTATTAATAAGAAAGTATAAAATGGATACATTTTGACATATTATAAAAAAAAATATATCACAAATAAATTTGACATTCTCCCCGAAAAGAAGGAAACCTTGTGCTTCGGGGAGGAGTTCACAAAACTTAAATTTAACAAGATACATAAAATACATACGAGAAAGTTACGAGAGGTTTCTCGTCAGCCTTAATGGTTTGCCAGTATTCCGAACCATATAGTCCGAGAGATAGCAGCGTTTTCAATTAATCATTTTGTATTGGCTGGTTTTTTTGATATTTTCTTTCTTATTGAATATAGGTATGAAAAAGATAAGTCTGGCACCTGAGAGTGGTTGTGTTTACCAGTGCGCATCCTCTTTATAGGTGAAAATCGCAAATTAACATTAACATTATTTCCAAAAAATTGTACTTATAAAATCCACCCGTTTGTGAAGTATGTAGGTAGGTACTTACTGTTATTGAAATATGTAAAAAATAAGAAGAAAAGTATTTTTTTTTCAGAAATCGTCCCGGGTGTGCGCTGAAAAACACCAGTCATTGTAAACAAATGGATGGTATAAGAGCACAAAAAGGTCTTACAAGTGTTACTAAAATCTACTATTTTCACCCAAGCCAATTTTTCAAAGATAACAAAATTGAAATATATGTGTAAAACATGCCACATTTTAATTTAAGGTAGAAACCTACCTTATGTTGTACCGATCAATCTTGTTTCCTAAAGTTTTATATAAAATATAGCCAGTATATAGTTCATGCATCTATACTATGTATAGTATAAACTATATCGTGTTTAAATAGCTAGAGGCAATGGCCTTAAATACGTATATATTTATATATAATATTTGATATATTATGCATAAGGTGTTCTAGGATATTTCGCTTTATTTTTTTATATGTCTGGACTCAGGGTACAAAGTACATAACATCATGGTTGGTAATACACATTCGTATATACCTACCTACACGATATACATATAATACACGAAGAACTATTTTGATGTGTCTATAATTAGAATGCAAGGTTTACATTTTAATATTTTTTTATAAACTTATATCTATAAAGCTGTGTTTTTATGAAGTTCTAAATGCTATATCGTCGCAAAAATGTCGACTTTAACAAAGTAAATAATATCTGTTTTTACGATGGAATATACATATTAGAACATAGTTTATGTACCTAATTATCTGAAAAAAAAATAGAACAGCGATATTCTTACATGAATTCTGAGAAATTTATACATATGAGCTCATTGCATATCGATTAAAAATGTTATTCTGCCGATAAATTTTGTGACAATCCTTTCAAACAATCAAATGAAATATTTGTAAAATCTACCGTTCACAAAAACACGTTTATTTATTTAAATAAGTAGTTATAATATTTATAAAGATAATATGTGTACTGGTATGTACATATACTTAATATATGATAACAGGTATACGACCTTCACTTCACTTACTACTTATACGTTGTATGACTATTTTGTTTGATAAAAAGAGCATAATAAAGCTACAGCGTCCAGCGCTACGATATACTAGTGACATCTTTGAATTGCCTTTAAAGTTTCTCATACTGGTTCAGACTATGCTAGTAATTTAATCGAGTGGCGAGTAAATTAGCTGCTAAATATAATATGTTGTTTAATAAGTGATTTAGTCTAGTCAATCCATTTTGTTCTATTTTTTCTGACGAGTAGCGCCCTCCATAATTGCTCATATGTGTCTGAACCTGTCACTGAATGACGTTTCGCTAAAGCGAAGAAACGACTTTATTTTTTTCTGAATATTTAGAAAATGAATGCATGTGGAATATTAAGTCCCCATATTATAAAAAACAAACAAATGGAGCAATCAAAAAAAAAATTCAAAAATCAATAATACGAATAATTCTCAATAAACCATTCAGATATCCCAGTAATCTATTATTCACTAATTTTAAAGTCTTAAATGTCAGACAACTATAATATATTAGCAAAATAATTCTACATACTCATAAACATAGACAGGAATACCCAATTGCTAGCCATCATTATTCCACCCGTAATTCTCTAAAGTCAACTATTATAAAGAATAAAACAAACACTACTTTTGCACAGCGTAATTTTAGATTTCTTGGCCCCAAAATGTTTAATTTTCTACCCGATAACTGGAAACAGTTGACAAGAAATGTGCTGAAAAAAACAATAATTGCTTGGCTTATATCCATAGGTATAGATGAATCAAATAATGAATTGACTTCATTTCTAACTTAATTGGACCTGAAAATTTCTTAAATTTACCTTATTTTTAGAATCATTATTCTATGTGGGTGTTGAGTTGTGTTGGTTATTTGATACTATTCCTAACGGACGCCCTCGAACAGGTTCACCTAGTTGGGCGTCCAACGTGTCAATATTTTTTATACATCGTACAACTCGGACAAATTTACATGTAGAATTACACCTACTTTGTTAATGTACTAATATATTTTTTGTTATAATTCTTGTTATGTTACTTACGCAGTTTTATGTCTAATAATACTATGTAAAAAAAAAAAAATCTGCATTAATGGATATAATTTTAAAAGCTTATCACCTTATTGCGTTGCAGCTTGTTCATAGTACGTCCGATTCTATAACTTTTTTAAAATGTTCCGGCTAAAATAGGTGCGTTAGTTGCGAAATAGGAACACTCTTATTAAGGAACGTTCTTACTCTAAGTAAGTCACGAATTAGTTATATTCCCCCTTCTTAGTTTTTCATTTATTCCCTTTTCCCTATAATTAGTTATATTTGACCACATTTTAGTCAAATCAACTGTCAAAACGTTCCTTATTTTAGTTCACACCTAATTGGAAGCATACTAGTTATTTTCGCAGCAGTCCGGTATTTTATTTTAATTAAGTTGAAAACATCAGTTGTGTATGAAAAAAGGATAATTTACACGTGCTGCGATATGGTGAAAATAAAAACCAAAGAATATCAGTGCAGATCAATTGAATTTTGAGGTTAGGTGACATTCCGTAAACATGGCCGAACAGTGTGCAGTACGATGCTTAGTCTGCGCCATAGACAATTTGAGTTCAAAATATTATCTGTAGTGCACTAATTTTGTACATTTTAGTTTTCTGAATAACGTCAGTTACATAATACGAAATTAAGTTCAATTGAGCTTTATTCTAGAGTTTTAGAAGGTTCTTATTTTAGTTTAAAGAGTTACAGAATTGAACGTAGTGTTAATTTTTATAAAATACTAGTGAACACCCGGCAAACTTCGTATTGCCTGTATAATTAAAAATTGTCCTCCATAACCACCCGTCGCTTCAGACTCTTCAATACCTCCCATCCCTTCAGTACTTCCCGTCCCTTCAGTACCTTCCGTCCCTTCAGTACCTCCCGTCCCTTCAGTTACTCCCGTCCCTTCAGTTACTCCCGTCCCTTCATTACCTCCCGTCCCTTCATTACCTCCCGTCCCTTCAGTAGGTCCCGGACATACGCTCGACAATTCATCAAAGTTTCATTGAAATTGATTGAACAGTTCCAAGGATAGTCCACCTTCATCGGTAAAATGACCTGATACCCGATGAAGAAGAAGAAGAAGAATTTTTTTTTAATCCAGAAACCATCCCGGGCATACACTCGACAATTCATCAAAGTTTCATTGAAATCGAATGAACGGTTCCCAGGATAGTCCACCTTCATAGGTAAAATGACCTGATATCCGATGAAGAAGAAGAAGAAGATTTTTTTTTAATCCAGAAACCATCCCGGTCTTACACTCGACAATTCATCAAAGTTTCATTGCAATCGGATGAACGGTTCTCAGGATAGTCCACCTTCATATGTAAAATGACCTGATACCCGATGAAGAAGAAGAAGAAGAAAATATTTTAAATTCAGAAATCATTCCGGGCATACGATCGACAATTCACCAAAGTTTAATTGCAATCGGATGAATGGTTCCCAGGATAGTCCACCTTCATAGGTAAAATGACCTAAAACTCGATGAAAAAGAAGAAGAAGTTAAAATTTTTTGATCCAGAAACCATCCCTGGTATATTCTCGACAGTTCACCAAAGTTTCATCGCAATCGGATGAGCGGTTTAGGAGCGCATTCAACACATACATACATACATAGATACATACATAGATACATACAAACATTCAAATCTAAAGCAATAAAGCAATCAAAATGTTAGTGTATGTGTGTGTGTGTGTGTGTGTGTGTGTGTGTGTGTGTGTATGTGTGTGTGTGTGTGTGTGTGTGTGTGTGTGTTTGTCTCACGCCTTCTGAAAAACCAAGAGCATCTAAAAATCTAATTTAAGTGCGAACATGTACCAGTATACCTGATGCAGTGTCACGCTAAAAAGAATGCGATAAAAATGCTGAATTTTAAAAATATTTAAATAATTATTTTTTTCATACAAAATTTTCCAAGTCATATCTGTCAAAAAAGTGTACATTTTGCACGCAAATATCTGTTAGTTTAAAAGTTAGAAGTAGGTATTTACACAAAAAAAATATATTTTGAAGTATAACTTAGCGTTTAAGTGAAAAACATGGTGAATATTTTATCTAATTATAATGTTTAACTTATTTTTAAAGTAAGCGTTTTGTACAAATGTACATATAACCCCGCCATTTTAATATCTTTTTATACGATATTTAATTTTCCTACCGAATGAATATGTTCTTTAAAATAATATACCTTTGAAATAAATGTGATTATGAAATAATAAAATGAAACACAAGACATTACAGCAAGTTTTAAGACATATATTGTAAAAGTCTGTTAATTATTAGTAAAGATATAGGCGTAATAAAATTGCATAATTTGTTAAAAATATTTGATTTTTCTGACAATTTTCATTTTTATGGCATCGAACAAACCAATGTAGGTACCTACATATTCAAAAAATGTCTCCATAACATTTGATATAATATGGTTACTATGGTAACGGACACATTCTGATATTCAAATAAAATTTGTTATAAATCGAATTCGAATTAATTTAGAACATCATTGTAGGTAGGTACCTACAAACCTAATACTTACTACTTAAAAACCAAGAATATACTGATTTTGTATAGGAAAATTATAACTCTATTTTAGGTTAACTACAATACACATTCAATATACCTACAAACTATTTCCTATAGTGAAATTCTTCTTTTTTCTATGTAGACCTTTGGGTGATTTTTTCTACAAACTATTTCTTGGGGTTTAAATCTTCTTCCTCTTCTTTTGTGAAGTCATTTGGGACAGTTCATAAATAAACTATTTCCTATAGTCTAATTTTTCTTTTTCTTAATTTATGTAGACCTTGGGTGAGTTTTTATACAAACTATTTCCTATAGTCTAATTCGTCTTCTTCTTCCTTTATGTAGACCTTTTGGTTAGTTTTTAAACAAACTATTTTTAAACAAACTATCCTTTAGTCTAATTCTTCGTTTTCTTATTTTATGTAGATGTTGGGTGAATTTTATATAAAATATTTCCTATAGTTCAATTCATCTTCTTCTTCTTTTATGAAGACATTTTGGTCAGTTTTTTATATAATACATTTCCTAATGTGTAATTCTTCTATTTCATCTTCTATGTAGACCATTGGGTCAGTTTTTATTACAAACTATTTGTTATAGTTTTATACTTCTACTTCTTTTTTTATTTAGTCTTTTGGATTAGTTTTATGTCTAATAGTCTATTGTAACGAAATATTATAAACAACATGCATACTTGATGAAAATACATAAAAACGAATGGGATGTGACCAACACTAGAATCTTCTCATTACTTTTGTTCAATCAAATTTACACCATTTATTATATCATCATATATTGCTTAATTTTCAATAACTACACATTTCATTTTGATGACAATATATAAAAAATCGGGGTTGTGGCCATTGCTGGATCTTCACAACGTTTATATTCATATTAAAAACTATTTAACATAGCTTAAGTCTTCTTCTTCTGTAATGTAGACTTATGTGTCAGTTTTAAGTCTATCAGTTTTATTGTGCAAAACTATAATAAACTATATGCACACTTGACGAAAAATATAAAAACGAATGGGATAGGACCAACACTAGAATATTTTCAGTACTTTTGTTTAATCAATTTTTAAACCATTTCCCATCATCCAAAATTACTAAATATTTAAAACACATTATTTGCGTTCAATGACAATATATAAAAATAGGGGTTGTGGCCAAATCCAAACTCTTTACGACGTTGTCTTTTTATAATAAGTCATATTTAAAATTATTTCCCATAGTCCATGCGTGCAGAAATTGTATGTGCTTATATATAAAAGCAAATGGATTGTGGCCATCACTTTAAGATTTTACACCGCTTAAACTCAATTAAATTTCAAACTACTTTTCATACTACGGTTAAAAAAAATTATGTGTGACAATATTATGTAGGTAGGTATATAAACGATTGCTTATTCCTTCACTAATTTACATTCTTGGCCAACGGCGGGACATAAAAGCTAGTTTATAATATAGAAGATCACTCACTTGTGTACCAACTGTACTAAATTATTTCTTGGGCGGTAATGAATTTTTTAGTCTATTAACCATTCGACTAAATACTAACGTAGTCCGAACTATGGCTGTTGTGAATTTGTTAATAACATGGTGGTATCTTTATTTTGTGTATGTCATTGATATTTGTTCTTTTATCAACTAACAAAGGTTCAAATAACTAATGTTATGGTAATGCAGACTTAAAAAGATGATACAAAAGTGATTTTTTTTATGGAAATTATAAAGGTATGGAAATTCCAAAATGGACTGGTCAAACAGGTAGCCTGGTAGTTATGCATATTGATGTTATTAATAATGCGGTACCTGTCCATGACCCATTACAGATATTTTGATATTCGTAGTCAGACATATATCTGGAACTTCAAATAACACGCATTTTTTTCGCAGGATTATTATGCGATATGATATAGGTGGTTACTCAACTTGGTGTTGCTTCTGAAAACTAAACAGCTGGAGGGTTTTATACGTATATTATGATTGTTAGAGACAGGGGGTCCATCTTAAGGTATTATAGAACTCCATAAGACAATTATACCCATGATTCGGGTAAACATGGATGGTTTTGATTTTGCCGGTTAACCAGACTTGCCACCTTGAATGCTGTGTATTTTTTATGAAAATGTCCTAAAATAACCAAATTTGTGTTATCTTTCTAAAACGTGAAATATCACGTTGTTCGCTAAAAAATGCAAAATTCGCCAATAAATTCGGGTTTATCGCAAACGCGAATAATTCAGTTATTAAACGTTTGACTTTATTGTTTTTAGAGAATGACAAAAAACATGGAACGAAAAAGAAAACTATATTAAAAATATTTATTTATTTATTTGAAGCTTTCTGCGCGTATAACTTGTACACTAGCCAGAAATTGCCAAAAGGCAATTAATTACTTACCAGTCTAACTAACCAGAGTTAATGTCAAATATACAATAAAGCGTGCACTGTGCACTATGGCAATAATTCGAAGTATTATTTTCGAATTGTTTTGAAAATAAGGGCACAACATGTCCCAATACAATAACATACTCGCAATACCAATTCTCTACACATTGACATACCTACCTATAGGACATAATATACCTACATACAATTATACATTCTCAATTTCACAGTTGTGGAATAAATTGCCAGATATTGCAAACGATTCTACCAATACGGTGGTTAACAAAAAAACTTTTGAAATCACACTTTATTTAATATTCGAGGTAAGTATGTATGTATGCATGTAGGTATACTAGTTGCATGTAACACATGAGATCCAACTGTCGATAGCGATAGTACGTATAGTTGAAGAATAAGTACCAAACTATAAACCCCTAAATACAATTTATTTAATATTTTAAGATATTTGGTTTTCTATACAACACATGTACTTAGGTATGTATTTCAAGATAGGATAGTATAGAGGTCAGTCCTTTGATCCTACCCAGAATATGAAAACAGCATGACGGTATGTATGTATGTTTGGAGATTAGTATCACTTCTTAGATATTGTGTTGATAGATGTGTTGGCGACTGCCAGACAAATTGTATGAAGCAATGTCGTCACTAAATTCAATTTTTATAAAAATTGTTAAAAAAAATTCGAGATGTGCTAATACAATGCATATATTTTTTATAGAAAATTAAATTATCTAGTTGGGGTGTTTCGGTTTTTTTCGATATTTTTAAAAAAATGGGAAATATATTATAAATTTATCATAAAAAAATATTTTTCTTAATAAGAAATGTTCGGGAAACCCTGGAATTTAAAAAAAAAACTTATTTGAGATTTTGTATTTGTCTATCTTTATACCAATTTTCAGCGTTCTAGCTTTTATGGTTTCTGAGATACCTATATGGAAAAATTAAGTAAAAATTGAAAAGTTGATAACCCCTGACTGAAACAAAAATTCACAATTCTGAGTATAAAAGTTTTGTAGGCCTATAACTGTTTATATATTCTGAAAATTTGGGATCTGTAAATTGAGCGGATCAAAAGTTATAAGGGGGGACGCACACACACACACCCACACACAGACACACATACACAAAACTCTCATAAAATGTTCTACTCCGAATTCTGAGTAAATCCATGTATGGGAACATATATGCTGCGAGGCCTCTAGTTGGTGTTATTAGCATGCAAAAAGTCCACTACGCCATACAAAATGTTCCTTCGTACACGCATCTTGGCTTAATAATGTCGATTCATTCAGAGAATTGAATTCTCATGAACGAGTCG
The DNA here is from genome assembly GCA_963576475.1 of Molanna angustata. Taxonomy (NCBI): domain Eukaryota; kingdom Metazoa; phylum Arthropoda; class Insecta; order Trichoptera; family Molannidae; genus Molanna; species Molanna angustata. The sequence goes on along the minus strand of OY754974.1, from coordinate 19,431,770 downwards.
ACAGTTGGATTATGTCCTATATGTGTAGATAATTGGTATTGCGAGTATGTTACTGTATTGGGACATGCTATGCCCTTATTTTCAATAATCTAGAAATGCCAGTATCTTCTTCTTCTTCTTTAGCCTGTTTTTTTACATTCTTGGACATAGGCCTCCCCCTAGATCCTCCACAACTCCCTGTCTTGGGCACACTGCATCCATCTCCCTCCGGCACATTTCTTGATGTCTTGAAACCTCTTCGGCTTCATGAAAAAAGCAAAAATGCCAGCATAGTAGAAAAGAAAAGTGTACCAGACAATCGTCCGACCGGCACTCCTCTATGACTCAGAATGCTGGACAATGTACAACTCCTACTCTAGACAACTGGAAATGCTGAAATGCGTATGCCGAGATGGGCAGCTGCAGTGTCTTTACGGGACAAAATAAAAAGTTCACGCATTCGTGAACGTGGAAGCCCGGGCGTTACAGATATCCATGAAATATAGAAAAATACTCGAGATGGTACGGGCACGTTGAATGCAGACCGCTAGATCACACGGTAAACCGAGCAATCTCCATGGATCTTCCTCTACTTACATCCAGAGCAAGACCAATGGATTCCTGGATCGTGCAAAGACGAAACCAATTGCAGATACATGACCTAGGTGACGTAATACAGGACACAACGTGGCCTACGATATACGGACAGAATGACCTATAATTAAAGGACGAGGAGAGCTGACTTCAACAGTCGGCTCAGACAAAGAGTTGGGATATAGCAAAGGAAGATGTTATGCCTTTATTTTGAAGATAGATGAACGAATTTCTCATAATGTATAGGTACATAATTATTGATTTTTATTGACAAACATTTTTTTAACATCTCAATAGAGACAAAGTTGGGATATTGTAGAAGAACCAGGAACTCGAGGCACCTACAGGGCTTATAATTATTAAGTTCTTATTTTCGTGTACAATCAGCTAAACTATGGAATGGCCCAAACGATGAAGTAACGTTGTGTTAATCCATACAAGCAATAAAAAAGTAAGTAAACAAAATTGATCAAATAATTCCTGAATATTCCTTCTCTGTCCTGTCATTCCTTTTCTCGTTGCTATGTTTAATGTTGGATTATTTTTGGTACCATAAATTGTTAACTTTTGATAAATTAATCGGATTGGTTGGAAGAGATTGACTTATGGTAATAAACCTGCTATTGTGCACATTGTTGTACATAAATATAATAATATTTTTTTATGATATTTGAAAGATGATGCAGAATATTTTTTTTTCGCTGGCGGCAATTGTACTGTAGCCGGAAACCAATTAAAAACATTCCATAGCCCATATAAAATTGAAATGCTTCGTAGAGTTGTGGTCTAATATTTTTCATTTATCGCGGTTTATATTGCCGCATGTCAATCGCAAAATCAATCAATATCACTCGTGGCATACGTTTGCTGCAAATTCATTTCCTATGTTTTGGGTCAGATAGTCGCTTTTATACCCCAACACTAGGTTATATCGTTGTATAAAATGTATTATTTTTGGCATTCCTCATATTATCCTTCGATAAATTTTTCTATCTGGCAATAAATGTGTTGTTTTCATTGGATGATAATAAAGAAAAGCATCGAATAAATGTATCTATCCATAAAAGTTTTATTAGATAGTATATTTTTTATTAATTCATTGTTATGATTGAAAAAAGACTAAAATGAACGAGGAAGCAAATAAATAGACTCCTATGATTTTTATACCCAATTTAATATTTTGATTTATCTCTACAATTAAAACAATATTTATAGGTAATATTATTTTTGATAATGTCCTTAAAATCCTCATAAATTCCCTAAACTAAGCATAAATGCTTATACTATGGATGAACGCTATCGGTCATGGAAGGATTCGAACTCGCGACCACTGAATAACTTACCCACTAACCGCTCTGCCACTACCGATCTTAATTATACCACCCATCTAATTTCATATTTTTAGTTTGAAATAATTTATACTTTTAATAAAATAGTCTTATTATAAGAAAAGCGATCCGTGGCATGGCTCCCATGTATCTTTCAGACTTTGGATGCGGCTCCAACCTCCGTTAGGAGCGGCACAAGAAGAAGAAGGTTGGTATATTGCTCGGATAAATATGGAATTTTGTTCTCTTTGATAAAATTTGTCCAACAATGATGTAGTTACGTGTAGTCTCGGCGAAAAGAATGTGGTCGAAAAATATCGTCAGGATTCAAGAGTTAAGTAGGTATATGAAATATGGTATTTTATTGAGTCAGTAGTGAGAGCATAATGAATATTATGACGTTTCCAAAGTTTGAATATTTCGATAAGTGCAATAATATCTAAAATATCTAAGATAATAATTAACTGTATACTGTTAGACTGTTTAAACAGACTACAAAAGCAGGAGTAAAAGTGAACGGAGTACTAATCAATAGGTACTCTTAGATACGCAGACGATACCTTAGTGCTGGCTGATAGTTTCAATGACCTTCAAAAGCTTTTTGGGATTATTAATATTACTGAGAAAGAGTTTGGTATGAGCATGAATATATCTAAGACCAAGTTTATGATATTTAGCCGACCGTCTCATGATAACTTGACTTTGCAACTTCAAGAACAAGCCATAGAAAGAGTCAAAACTTTTAAATATCTTGAAAGTCTTCTCACTGATGATTTAAATCCTGACGATGAACTAAGGTGCCACATGGAGATAGCTCGCGATGTTTTTTTTAGAATAAATAAGACACTGTTGTGCGATGATAGCTTAAACCCTAAAATAAGCTAGCGCCTAATGAAATGCTAAAATATATGGTCCTTTCTTCTATATAGAGTTGCAACCTGGACCACAAAGGTAAATATGCTTAACCGTCTGGAGGCCTTTGAATTGTGGCTGCCTCGCCGCATGCTGAAAATTTTCTGGGTCGATAAAATATCAAATGTCGACGTACTCAGGAGAGCAAATGTCGAGTGCGAGCTAGTTGACACAGTCAAACGACGAAAGGTATCATTTTTGGGTCACGTTTTGTGGGACAAAAGGTAAAGGCTGCTCCAACTGATTAAGATGGGCAAAATAGATGGACGCCGAAGAATAGGAAGGTAGTCAGATGTCATGGTTCCGCAACATTCGTGAGTGAATTGTTCCGTACGGCGACGGATAGAGATGCCTTCCTAGCAGAAATCGCCAATGTCGGAGGGACCTGAAGAATAAAAAGAATAATTATAACCAGTCATTTTTCCCAACAAATTGGAATTCGTTGTGGAATAAATCAACAATAATTTGATACAAAATATTTCTCGTTCGTGCTATGTCATCAATGTGGGGCAGTGATATCGTATATTTTTACGGCTATAGAAAATTGTATCAAAGTTTTGAAAAAGTATAAACAGTATTAAAAGTGGTTTCTTCCCCTTGGGTCTTATGACAACAATTTAAAGATAACGAACCGAGCTTAGAAAAGTTATTTATATTCCCTAGAAGCCACAAGGAGAGCGCGGGACACGGTAAATTAATAAATTGCTATCAGCAGGATGGAAATGGTTCATATTTTTTTCTTATATTTTGTCAATTTTCGACGGTATTGACATCGTAGAGTTCCATTTATTTTAATTTATTTAGGTGTGGTCGTTGCAAACCTCTCTTTGTTATTCATTAAACCGTTTAAAGAATGTCGAAGAACAACAATGATTTACAAACAATAACGTCATATTCCTGATAGAGTTGGCAGAGAGAATCGAATGCACACAAAATTTTGCCTTGACGAACAATATTTATATAGTTTAACGCGTACATACATAAGTATTTAAATCAATCTTAAGTGCAAGTTTCAAAATGTAAAACAGGAATAACAAAGAAACCTTGTCGAAACAGAATACTTGTTCACCTATGGCACAAGCATAAATGTTTAATTTAAGGAATGTATCAAGATATTTATGTAGGTATTTTCACGAGGATTCATTCTTAAAAAATCATCAGCAGATTGTCAGATATGATAAATTAACATAAAAATTCGTAGGAATCAAAATGCCTTGTACCTAGATTTTGCCTCATAATCTGGATCTTCTAATATATTTATTTCATCACATTATATTCCTATGTTAATTTCTGCAAATTGTATTCCAATGTTTATTTCATCCAATTTTATTGCTATGTTAATTTCTTCAAATTATATTCCTATGTTCATTTTTTCAAATTATATTCCTGTGTCTATTTCATCAAATTATATTCCTTTGTTCATTTCATCAAATTATATTCCTATGTTTATTTCATCAAATTATATTTCTATACTATGTATTGGTATACTGCTAATGTTTCCAACTTAAATCAGAATTTACTAGTTCCACCCTGAATCTGATTATTGGACAAATGTGTAACATGAAATTGTGTTAAGTGTAGGTACCTTAAAATAAAAATGATTTTGTCATTTGATGGAGTATACACAATACATCCTAAATTGAGTGTTTTAATTGTCATTTTCTGTCTCAACAACGAGTGGTTTAACAGTCAGTGCTTATTCAACAGTCCACGCTATTGGATCACTAACATTGAAAGGTCAAATGCCACAATAGATTGACGAATATGGTTCATCATGCGATAGCAATTATTCTTAGGTAGGTACATCATAGCAGTTAATACTTATGATCAAATGTTCATTAGGGAATAATTCTTCATTCAAATAAAAAATAATGAAATAGATGATTCGGTGACAGAGAGGTTAGTACATTGGACTAGCAAACCAGTATTCCCAAATTTGAATGAATGGCTGATTTCATCAATGTACAAAGACATCCAAAAAAACTCCTATTATAAAGAAAATGTTTATAACAGGTCCGATTCAGATTTGCCGACTAAAATTAGTTTTTATACGTCCCGTATAAAATTTTAAGTCGAATCTGAATTGGGCCTATTGTATGTTTATTTTTTTTAATATGTTTATTTATTTACCTGCCCATATATTTTTAAAGTTTTTCTATCTTTTGCTTTCTCTATTTTTATTTTGTATATTGTGAAAAAATACTTTTGTTTTATATTTTCTTTTCTATTCTTTCTGTTTTCTATATTCTTGGTTTTTGTGATTGTTGTAAAAATACGGCACTCATATTTATAATTGTATGTACGCAAATATGGCCATCTTAAAACAGGAATTTCCTAGTTAGATGGCCATAGCACATATTATGATGTATTGTATATTTATAAATAAATAAAATAAATAAATACCTTCAAAAATACGAGTGTAAAATGATTTATCTTCATAATTACAAACTATAATAAAAATTATAGAGATTATTCTTTTTAAAAATGTATCTAGTGTTTTCTGGCACCTCCATTATAGAGGGTTTCAATTTATGATTTTTTTCTAGATCATTCAAGTGTTCTGCGAGGGCCGATTACATGTACGGAGCGGACAGATATACGAGTTGCGAATAATAATAGGTCAAATAATATATGAAAGTAGGTACTTTTTTTTAAAGAATGAATTTGTCCTTGTAGGAACAAGTACATATACATCCTCATATGTTCCCTAAATTAAACATTAATGCTTGTGCCATAGGTGAAGCGAGTAGCGGATGTCATGGATCGCGTAGCAAGATTAAAGTGGCAATGGGCGGGCCATATTGCAAGACATCACCCCACAAGATGGACCCTTAAAATATTAAGATGTAGATCTTGGGAAAACAAGAGAGGCGTCGGAAGACCTCAAAAAAGGTAGTCCGACGACATAGCCGCTGTGGGGGGTAAAAATTGGCTGCAAGTAGCAACCGACAGAAAGAAATAGAAGGGTATGGAAGAGGCATATATCCAGCATTGGAGGACAGAGGGCTGAAGAAGAAGAAGAAGATAGGTGAACGCAATCGGTCGTGGCACGATTCGAACTCGCGACCACTGGATTACAAACCCAGCGCTCTAACCGCTCTGCCACCATCCATCTACTACTGTCTACTAGTTGCATGTAGCACATGAGATCCAACTGTCGGCGGCGGCGGCGATAATAATATGTATAGTAGAAGTGAAGAATAAGTACCAAATTATAAACCTTTATATCCAAATTATTGAATATCCCAACTGTCGATTTATTTCAATTAACATATCGACATAGTTTCAAGTCAAGATCCGCGAGATTTTGTATGGCCAGGCTTACATTTTTATTGTGTTTTTGAAGTCAATAAACACCAACTTAAAGAATTAGCATAAATGTTAAACAAATGAATTAACTCAGAATTCGAAGTAAAACATTTAGTGTGTGTGTGTCCTTAATAATTTTAATCCGCTTGCGGCACAAAACCCAAAATTTTGGGTTCTATGCATCAAGCGAATCAAAAGTTATAAGGGGGGGATACACACATAGACACAATTAAATGTTTTCCGAATTCTGAGTAATGTTGATCCATATACAGAACATAAATGCTGCGTGTTTTGTATGCAAAAAAGCCACTACACCATGTTCCTTCCTTCATGGCTAAAAACTGTCGATATGTTAAAAGAATTAAATTTTCTTGAACAGATTGGCAGATGAATAACACATATGCTGTGAAGCCTCTAAGTTGGAGTTTTTTGTCTTCAAAGTTGGAATAACCATGGGAAATGTCTACTTCTCTATATAATTCTCTCACACGGAACTAGGATTACTATTGTCGATTAATTAAAAGAAATAAATTCTTTTGAACAAATCGACAGTTGGAATACGCTATATTATTATGTAATGCAAATTCAATACAAGTAAAACATAACTTTTTAATGATTCCTCCAATGCTTCATTTGTAATTATAAACAATGAACCCGAGGAAACATTTAATGATTGTTATTGATATAATTAATTGAGATAATTATAACACGTAATTAATAAAAATCAAGTGAATGTCCTGGAAGATCTATTTACAGGCATTAAACGGGAGGACACGGGTTTTACTGCAACCTGCAACTGATTTCCAGCATGATTCCGTTGTATCTAATGCCATCTATCGTGAAAAACTGTGACTATTTAAAATGAATAATAGATTTATCTAACAGTTTACATTATTTTAGATACGAAATAGTAAAGGTATGACATAAAAATCTTAACGAAACTTAGATTTGACATGCCTCTAGAAATATAGGCACAACTTAATAGAACAATTTTCAAATTAAACCTACTATACATTCTGTTAAATTTTTATGGTGGTGCGCATGACGAAGATTATTTGTTTTCAAATAATGTCAGAATTGATTTTAGAAGATGACATAAACAATGGCATACATAATTATTGTTAGTTTTATGATATATTATACATGGTTTCGAGTAATTGAAATTGGTATTATTATCTAAAGAATCTTATATTGCGCAAATAATTTATAATTTGAATTAACGGTGATTAAATATTATTAAATTATTAGTAGATATGAATCTTAACCGTAGCTACATATGATGACGTTTTCTGTAGACGTATTGCGTATAATAACAAATTGTATGAAAAAAACATTGAATTATATGTGCTACGTACAGAAAAAAATGACGTAAGAATTATAATGATTTTTTAAGCTTCTTTTTTCTATTTAGATCCAGGATCTGTTATTTTGAGAGTTGAAGTCCCGTTCTACCTCCAACTTTTAAGTGGTCTTAAGGTAAGGCAACGTCTTTTAGTCAGGCAAGTTTCGGTCTATTCCACTATGTTTATATGATCCTCCATAATCTCTTTCTGGCTCTGTTCCATCGTATGATGTCCTCGGTTTCACAGGTCCGCCTATTTGGTATCCTCGTTCTGCACTCTTAGTCTCTTCGCTGTGATGGAATGGAGAACATTCATTTATCATGTCTTGGATGTTGATGGTTTTCGTGTCTGCTCCTGTATCACAACGTATATCATTATTATTCACACAGGAACATAATTAAACGGAAAAGATATATGTACTACAATACATATCATCACGCCATGTCCCTTGCGAGGATGGTAGAGTTAAAAGAATGTCTCATTTTTCTATTTTAACACGCATCTTTTGCCTCATAAACATTTATTTATCTTTTTCTACAAAATATAAATAAATATATTGCATATTGGCGGACTTATTGCCATTAGGCAATCTCTTCCAGCTAATCAGATTACGAAGTATGACAAAATTATTAATGTACATCAACAAAAGAATAAAAGCGAAAAATCAAAGAAAATGTTAATAACACTAAGATAACAATTAAAAAAAATAAAACAATGAAAATACCTAATAAAATTCAATGGAAAGGAGAAGAAATCGGGATCAGATGTTTAGGGATAAAATTATTCCATCTTTAGTTTTTTTGACAAAGGATATTCCATAGTCTTGCTGATTGTACTTCGAACAACGAGCTGAGAAATTCTGCGGTTTGGATAGGGATGGACAATGTTGTACGTTCTGTAGATCGGAGTGGAAGTCTATGATTGGATAAATAAGTGAATTTGTTTTTGAGGTACTGTGGCTGGTTTGGAATAGAGAAAATAAGTACAATAGTGACTGAATGTGCTGTCGTATCTTTGGCCAATAAAGAAGATTGCGGTAAGATGATTTTTTTTCAACCCAAAGATGAGTCTCATACATATATTCTGAAGACGTTTATTCATGCAACATTTTGTACATCATTTGTTTAGCTGTGCACTCTTTTTCATTCATGGACGATCCCGACCTATTGTTTAATGCCTGATAGCTTTGTATATTTTCTTCATCGGGAATTGTTCCCAGGTGACCAAAAAGTCAGTAATTCATAAAAAAGTTTTTCATTTAAAAGCTCGTTTATTTCCGTGGTACAGACGCGAATCTCTTATTATATTAGTAGCCATCTCGTGATATTTCAATGCTTTTTAAGTTATATAATCCATTTTAATGCTTCTGCGGGTTACTTTTGACAGCTCGTGAAGTTTTATACTGGGTGCCTGAAGTCAATCAACTCATTCGTTGACTTTGTAGGGCACTCGATAGCGTGACAAGAAAATACAAAGCTAGATGGTATATTTATAAAGTTTTTTACTGTACGATTTGAAAAAAAACACATCTAAGAAACTTCCAAGAAACATGCAAATCCAAATATGTGTGTGCTGGTACAATACAAAATACATTGGCTTTTAGAAACTGCCATATCGAAAATGTACTGTTAGGTAATAATTAGAAAAAACCTTTTTAATTTCATGCTACGTAATCATTTTAATTATTTTTTTATAAACACAGTTATCTTATAAAACGCGTGTAGTAATTACGAATATATTTTCTTTACTAATTGTGGTTAAGGTAGGAACCTATCTGTCCTCTGTACTTACTAACTTACACCCCAAAATTTTCTTTTATTTCACAAACATTTTATGAATGATTTAACAAATATAATATACATATTATCACGTCATGTACCGTTTATTGGGGTAGGCGGAGAACAGAACGTGATATATTTTTGACTTTGCATACATTCTTCGCCTCAATCACATTTCATACATAGTCATCTTTTTACAACATTTTCTTATTCCAGAATGTGAGGTCGTGCCAAAAATTTATGTTATTGAGAAAATATAGGTTAAGTAAATTTTGTTCCCTTTGTTAATAAATTCATAATCATGGTATCAGAATGACGATGTAGTATTACATATGAACATCTCGTACCTATAAATATCAACAAACAAGTAAATCACATTAATTAAGCTATCAAAATATATATTAATGTACGGGGAATACCGGAATACTGGGGAATACGGCCACTAAATAATATCTTGATAATACGGCTGTGTATATATTTATAATAATTATAACTAATAACATTATAATGTCTGTAATACTTATTCTTAAATTATACAATCAATGATATTCGTATTATTAACCATGGACAAAGATAACCGAAAAACCATTTTGGCAGTAGAAAAACCATTTTCTATGCATTTAATTATAATTTATTGGTTTGAAATTTAAATAGTTTATATTAAGAAAAATTTACCTGAATTTATAAAAACAGGTCATATACACAATACACGATACATAAATAGTTATATATATATATATATATATATATATATATATATATATATATATATATATATATATATATATATATATATATATATATATATATATATATATATATATATATATATATATATATATATATATATATATATATATATATATATATATATATATATATATATATATATATATATATATATATATATATATATATATATATATATATATAATTAAAATCGATGTAGTTTAAAATAATAATATTCAAGTGACTACCTACTTTAAAGATTAAAAAGCATTTTCTAGCAACATTCTTAATATTCACATTTAAAGTTGGGAGTGCCAATCATTGGGGGGGGTGCCAGAATTAGTACTTCTTACCCTATATGTTTATATGATATATGTACATAGGTATATACATATGTAAGCAGATTATAAATTTGGTATAAACATATGCAAGCTGATTATAAATTTGGTGTATAAACCTTTTTATATGGAGTCACTGTGAAAGTTACATTTGTATATCCGACACATGAATTTTTTGTAAATAACGATTATTCAAATTTAACAAACTGTTTCAAATCATTTAATTAAATATATTTTTTAGTACAGGTACTTACTTATTTATTTATTTATTTATTTGTATCTACGGACAAAAACAAACCAAAAATATTAATAATGATAAAAAACAATAATTATACGCAGAACAAAAAATAAAAGTTGACAACAAAAAGGCGATAAAAAGAAGTAAAAAATAACAATGCTTAATTATATGCAGATAAACAATAACAATAATTATATGCAGATAAAATAATAAAAAAACAATAATCATATGCAGATAAAATAATAAAAAAACAATAATTATATGCAAAACAAAAAATAAAAGTTGACAACAAAAAGGCGATAAAAAGAAATAGAAAAACATCGATTTATATAGTTAATTAAAAAATGACGAAAAATTGTAAATGTAAATAAATAACGAAACATTATATTATATTATGCATGAAGGCGGTAGCGGTTGCGGGGTATGGGGTTCTAAGCAACGCGCTCTTGTACTGAGACAGACTAGAGTTAAATATATCTATTATATGTATTATGTGCATACCTATTACCTACTATTACATACTATTTATAAAAATTGAGGGCGTCCTGGGTTCGTAATTGATTGAAATTCATTTCTCACGCAAACATTGCTTCTCTGGGCTGAAAAGACTGGTTAGTTGGAAGAATTGTCATAAGGCAATAAACTCACCACTTGCGCGGGGTGCACGGTTGTGTTTATTATTGTTATATGTTTTAAATATATGTGTTCTATATTGCTGGGCATAACCAACACACACATATTATTATATAGAGGATTATGTAGAACACGACATGTACCTAATTGAAAAGCTGAATGGCAGATCGCGTGGTTAGGTTCAAACGAAACGATAAGGTAAATATTATTAAGTCACAAAATAATTTTGAAATAAAACTGAAAGAAGTATAAATGGTCTGGTACGACGTAACCCATTTACAAAGCACATAGTACCTTATTGTAGTGGCTATTCAAACCACTGAATAATAATTATTACTTATATTTACCTGTGTATATGCATAAATAAATTTTCTTAATTATGTTATCTTAAAAATATACCCTGAATATTTAACCTTTGTCTAAATGCTTAAGAGTATTGCCTCGGAACAGGCGTTCAGCCTAGTGAGATAGTAAAATTTCAATATTATTATTATGTAGGTATACCATTATGAAATGTACTGTACTGAAATACGTAAATAAATAAAATTAATCAATAAATATCTACATATAACTTAACTCAATACCTATGTCAAAAAGTACTGGGATGGCAGCAACGACAGGGTAGAATAGTGTTCAATGACCTCAAGCTACACTATTCTTCCGACGATATAAGACAAATAGAGGCTGGAAGTGGTAAGATGCGCTCTGAAGGTCTCAGGGTTTATGCACATGTCCAGTACTGAACAAAAAAGCGCTGATATGATCCGTGAGATAGTAACGTTTCGATACATCATTTTTAATGGCTGGTTTTTATATTTTATTTCTTTTTGAATATAGGTATGAAAAAGATAAGTCTGGCATCTGGGAGTTGTCCTCTTTATAGGTAAAATTTGCAGATTTTAACATTATTTCAATATAATTTGTACTTTTATGTTTTTTGTACCTATAAAATCCGTCCGGTTGTGAAATACGTAAGTACTGTTACTGAAATATGTAAAAAAAGAAATATAAAAAAATGAATTTTCCAGTGCGCATCCACTTAATAGGTGAAAATCGCAGATTAACATTAACATTACTTCCATATATGTGTACTTATAAAATCCACCCGTTTATGGAATATGTACTTTCTGTTACTGAAATATGTAAAAAATAAGAAGAAAATAATCTTTTTCAGAAATCGTCACAGGTGTGCGCTGAACAAATCACCAAGTTTCATTGTAATCAGATGAATGGTAGGTATAAGGGCACAAAAACGACTTACAATTATATAAATGACACTAAAATCTTCAATTTTCATGTATAAAAAGTGGATGCACACTGGTAAACGTAACGACTCCCAGGTGCCAGACTTTTATTTTTATATTCATCATACCGATATTCAATTAGGAAGGATATATAAAAAAACTACCATTAAATGAATGATTTTTTAAGGTTTCTATATATTAGACTAAATGTGGGTTGCCTTATGTAATAAAAAAAGACTATGATGATTTATATAATATACTCCTGTGTATGTACTACATTCAAAATATACATAGAATGTTACAATATCTAAAGGTTTTATATTTTTGGATTCAGTATTTTGTCTATCATAGGTGTGTTTTTATACATACATACATACCATCACGCTATGTCCCCTACGGGGTAAGTAGAGAGAATCGAGCGCCATACTTCTCTATTTTTGCACACATTTCTGGCTTCTTTTACATCCATGCATCGTCTCATACATGCTCGTCGATTGTTCAAACTTTTTATGTTTCCTTCATTCAAAATATCATTCACATGGTCATGACATCCCTTTCTGGGGCGACCTCTGCTGTTCACTCCATCTCTTGCACCCATGTATATTTTTTTGGTCAGTCGTTCTTCGTTCATTCTTTCTATGTGTCCAAACCACCTTAAAGCATTTACTTTCATTTTACATATAATATCCTTATTTATCTTGCATTCTCTCCTTATATCCTCATTTTTCATTATCGTCATATATCGTTCTATTACATACTCTTCTTAGTGATCTCATTTCTACAGCATTTATTCTACTTTCATGTGTCTTTTGCCAAGTCCATGTTTCACTAGCATACAATTTATAAATAAGTCGGCCTTCGTGGCTTAGTTATTTAGATATCTGTCTCCTGAGTTTATGATCCCGGTTTCGAATTCCCGGTGGTTTTAAATTTGTTTTCACTCTGGAACTGTGAACATATAGAACTGTGAACATACGCATGTTGTGGTAACTATTTTGGCAAATTACTGATATTTTTTAGTGTTTTAATTTATGGATTATAAATTTCTGTATGTTTCCCCTTAAATTAAATAATTAAATAGTTGATATGTACGATTTGTATTGCATATCCCTAGAATGTGGTGAAATGTTATTAGGCGCCTTTTTGATTTGACATAAATGTGTAACCCTAGGTTAAGGGGGAGACTGCTGCCAACGTACCTATTTTTCAATTTGATATACCATCATTATTTCTTATCAAATCGTTTTGAAAAAAATAATTTAAATAGTTTGGATATTAATAAACAAAAATATTCCTTAACTTTTTGATAATGTTCTGTATAAATTCTTGTAGAAAAATAATGGCATACCCCGATTTTCAACGTTTATCATATATTTTTAATAAACTATAAGGCGTAGTGTAATATATTTTTTTTAAATTAAAGAAGACAAAAATATCTAGAAAAAAATATGATGTGACGTTGTATTAATGCTTCAGGTTTAGTAAATAAACCTAAAAAACATTTATTTTTCATTCAGCGCCATTGCGTAATAAAAGTTTTTTTGGTTTATTTACTTAACCTGATGCGTTAATGCAACGTCATATCATATTTTTCCAGGTATTTTGTTCTTCTTTAATTTATAAAAAAAATATTGCTCTATACCTTATATTTTTTTAAAATTTAAGATAAATGTCTAAAATCGGGGTATGCTTATTATTTTCCTACAAGAATATATACAGAACATAATCAAAAAGTTATGGTATATTTCTCTTTATTAATATCCAAACTAACTAGCTTATTTTTTTCAAAATGATTCGATTAGTAATAATGATGGTATATCAAATTGAAAAAATAGGTACGTTGGCAGCAGTCACCCTCTTAATGTTTTTTTTATTCGTTGAAAAATAAGATTAATTACATTTATTATTATGTTTAATTAAAATTAATTAGTGCTCTCTTTATCACTGTACCTATAGTGTAGGTACCTACTTCATTAATTTGACAAGACTAAGGAATTTCTACTCTGTTTAATTTGGATCGCATAGTCACATTCCTCTCAACAAATGCACTTGTCTAAGTCAACCATGAAGGATACTTCGTTGTCATGTGATTTTCTAAGGGAGTTGCAGACAGCAAATGCTGGTTTAATTACGAATTCTCAACTTAACACCTCGCTGGTAAAATATTTCATGTTTAATTTTTGTACTTTTTTTTTGACTAAAGTAATCGACAATGATTTTTATTTATAATACTTCATTTTGTTTAAACCACCAATGTGTTAAGGGGGGGACTGCTGCCAACGTACCTATTTTGTCAATTTGAATTTGCGTCATTACTACAAAACGAATCATTTTGAAAAAAATAACCTAGTTAGTTTGGATATAAATAAAAATATACCTTAATTTTTTAATTATGTTCTGTATATATTCTTGTAGGAAAATAATAAGCATACCCCAATTTTTGACATTTATCTTAAATTTCTAAAAAACTATAAGGTATAGAGGATTATATTTTTTTTATAAATTAAAGAAGATCAAAATATCTGGAAAAATACGATGTAACGTTGCATTAATGCATCAGGTTAAGTTAATAAACCAAAAAAACTTATATTTCGCAATGGCGCTGAATGGAAAATAAATGTTTTTTGTCGGTTTATTTTCTAAACCTGAAGCATTAATGCAATGTCACATCGTATTTTTCTAGATATTTTTGTCTTCTTTAATTAAAAAAAAATATGTTGAACTACGCCTTATATTTTATTAAAAATATAAGATAAACGTTGAAAATCGGGGTATGCCATTATTTTTCTACAAGAATTTATACAGAACATTATCAAAAAGTAAAGGTATATTTTTCTTTATTAATACCCAAACTATCTAAATTATTTTTTTCAAAACGATTTGATAAGAAATAATGATGGTATATCAAATTGAAAAATAGGTACGTTGGCAGCAGTCCCCCCCTACGCCCAGTTTCGAAGCGACCGTATATTTCTCAGGACAGATGACAACTGACTCTTTCGTGAAATATCCTCTGAATCGTTTACTTAATGGATCGATCGCTTTGCCTCGACATCTGTTTGGCGGTATGAATATAATTTTTTTATTAAGAAAAGTTGAAAATTCTTCAATGCCATTTTATGAAAGTGATGTGCCTTTTTAGACATTTGAAAATTAAAAAATCACATTTTAGGTAACTAAGTTTAGGGTCACTTTGAAATATTTGACAGTTAAAAAAATTAAAAGCACTAATCAGATAATCTTCAAAATCTAATGGGGTCTGCGAATCGAACGAGTACTTTAGTCTATAATCGATAAAGTAGAATAAACATGCCGTACATAGAACATAGCACATATCACATAGAACACAGCACACACAAACCCGATACTTTGTGATGAAAATTTCAGAATACAATCTCAGCATGATACTAGTTGATAATAAATAAAAAAAATATAACCATAATAATTGCGAATATATTACTCCCCACTGTACCCCTACCCCTACCACTCCTCACTACCCCTTGGGTAAAATGGTTTTATTGTCTACGTAATTTTTCAACAGATGAAATGAAATTAGTGTTTCTTCGATGTTTCTCACTTAAAAATAATCATGAAAACGATACGCAGTGCATGATCTCGTAAATCAGACGAATAAATTAATTATACCTTATACCTTATTATTTTCTTTGGTCGTTTAAAAAAAACAATCGATTTTTTTTAAATATGTGCTTGTGCATCTAAGGCAGTCAGAGAAGTTTTAAGCGAATTGAAATGGGATTTCGTGCAATGGAAACTCTCAAATACACCAGTGAGAGAAAGTAGGTATGTACATATGTATGTATTATGTATATCTTGCATTCACAGCTTCAGAAATTGAGATGAAGGTAATCAATTTCATTATGTTGTATTTCTCGCTCAGTTATAAGTTTCATCTCAGTTCATTTATACCTATACCTATAATGCAATGTGAAATCTCATTACTGATTTCGTTATAACTTTTCGGATTATATTTGATATAAATAATATCAAAGTTGACCTCCACTATATTATATTATTTATTTATTTATTTATACATCTTCTTGTACATAATATAAACAAATAAAATTGTACACTGGCGGGCTTATTGCCATTAGGCAATTTCTTCCAATCAACCAGATTACAAAGTATTACAACATTGTGTATGTACAACAGCAAATAAATAAGAGCAAAAGAAATCAAAGAAAATACCTATTAACACTTAAATACTATTAAAACAAAAAAAAAAAATAATAATTCATAGCAAGAAAAAAGGATATGGTAAGGACAGGAGAGGGAATCGGGATCAGGTGTTCAAGGATAAATATTCCTTCTTTAGTTTTTTCTTGAAAATACTAAGTGAGTTAGACGGCGCAATATCCGGACTAAGGCTATTCCATAATCTTGCTGATTGTACTTCAAAGCTGAGAAATTCTGTATTATGGATAGGATGGATTATAGTGTTGTACGTTCAGCAGATCGGAGTTGAAGTCCATGGTTGTCCAAAATGTGTATATTACGCCGCTGGCGTATCCTGGGCCAACAAAGAAGATTGCGGTAAGATCAATGACGTAGGTAAGATGATATGCGATCAAATTTTTTCAACCCAAAGATGAATCTGATACATATATTCTGAAGACGTAATATTATATGAGAAACTAATTACAGTAATTACATACACCCCTTTCATTTATTTCGTAATGCTCCAAAGAGCGCATTACACAATGTTATTGCAGTTTTGATATATGTAGTTTCACAGAGTTTACTCTTAAAAAAATCATTCTTGATTGTGATGTATTTATCTCAGATATTGTACATATTGACAGAAACTTTGACAATGACAACATGAAACAATCACTCTTTATATTTGAAAGAAAAATCCTCTATAATTATTGAGGTAGTGCATAAGTTGGCGTTGTCTTAGTTGTATAAATAATATACTGATGTAAGGCATATTCAATTTTGCGTCGAGTTTGACAAATCAATAATAAAAATAGTTCATACTGACGATTTTTTCTATACGTATAAATAACAGTTTTTAGTATTGGAAAATATTATTAGCTTTATTAATAAAATTGTGAGAAGACATTGGACACCAGCTAAATATGATTGTCAACAATTTAATTAAAACTAATGTTCTATAATAATTAACACGATGAATGAATCTGTTGAAGATAAAAATGCACTTTACTCAAAAATTTGATTCAATGAAACAATAAATTGCTTGTTTGGTTTAAAAATTAACTGAAAAAATCTGCTTATACAGATTATTAGTAAAGGCATTTTAGATTTTCATGTATACAAAAATTGTCAAGAGTTCTGTTTTCGATTGGAATATGTTCATTAGATTGACGAGTTTTCAACTATCCCCCCGCGTCCGGACGAGCGTCACCCCCGAATCACCTTTTTTTTTCAATTTCAAAGAAAACTGTACACGATACATAAAAAGTGTATAGGTATAAAAAGGCCTTTGAGGGCCGCGGCGGAGGAGAGGGGGGGGGGAGATTTAAACATTTTAAACTCCTCTACCTAATGATCATAATCCTGTCGAAAATATTGCTAAATTTTGAGCTAAAATGCCTCAACTATATCAAAATAATAGATTTACAATACACGGATTAAATAGATTTTAATTCGATATAGTACCTAATGGTTGATTATAAAAGTGTTACTTAAAATAAAGTACTATCTAGCAGCAATAATGTCTAATATGGGAATTCGCAATACGAAAATCTTGTGGTTTCTTTTTTTTATTTTAAACTAGCGGAAACGACAGACGTTGTCCTGCCCGAAATATTTGTGAAACAAAAAAATATATGTATGTATAATATATATTAGAATCATATGGATATTATTATTCGCTGAGTAAACTAACATTTTATTGTTCGATGAGCCGCTAAAAACTTTGAGGTTAGATTGATTGTCATTTCGTATATAATTGCAATACTGCATACCTACCTATATGGTCTGGACAGATTTCTTAGTGTTGTCAGATGGAAAAAACTAAACATTGCTCATTCGACATTAACGCCACCTATTATAATTTATACTTATAAATAATCATGTGTTTTTTCTATTATTTTTGTTTTAATGTTTAAAATTCCATTTTTTGAATGTAAACCAATCAGGGACTCACATAAACAAACACAAAAAATTATACCTATAGATATAATAGCGGACCCAAGAGACGTTGTCCTGCACGAACATCGGCTTGCCTGTTATTAGTTAACAAACATAAAATGGATGTGGATTACCTTATAAAAGGAAGCACGACACATGCGTGTATACCCAGATATCAGTCCGTGTATATGTTGCCTGTTATATTAGTTTCGATTATCCGGCCATGATGGGACACCAGAAAATGTACAAATAACTAAATAATTTTATAAAATATTAAAAATATGAAAACAAATACTGCAGACAGCGTTGGGAATAACATCAAGTTTTATTGGCATAACCAACATTGCATAATATTATGACATATTGAAAGCAATATTGCCACTATTCAAAATGCATATTTCGAAAATATTTATAACGATTGATATTTTTATTATTCTTTTATTATATTAATGTATAAAATTACTTTTTGTGAATCTAAACCATTTAGGGACTCACATAAAGGCACACAAAAAGATTAATCAAAATCGGTTCAGCCGTTTAGGAAGAGTTCAGTGACATACACACGTACAGAAGAATTATATATATAAAGATATATAAAGATTAGGTATGGAAGAGTCGTAAATCATAAAACTCGGCGAAAAACATTATTTATTGAAATTTCTGAATAGAAATTTCATTTTATGGCTAACATGATATCAAGTAGTCTAGGCATATGAAAAATTATAAGAATTTGATTTATTGTCGAATATTATTTTAAGAAACCAGGGTCGTCTCATTTTTGGATGAATCTTAAATATAATTTGATCAACTTTATGATAATTAACTTGCTAATCTCTGTCGAAGAAAAGTAATTAATTTTCTTTAAACACTAACAAGATTGTCTCTTACTTTTAAAGTAGATAATTTTATTGTTCCATAAAAAGTCGAATAATTTATTTATGGGGGGTTTAAGAGGATTTTAATCTTTCCCTCTTCCCGAATTATTGATTTTTAAAAGAATGAATATGTGCTTGGAATAATTATCTACGTAACACTTTCACATATCGTCTGCTTAATTTAAATACAATTTGAGTCATTTTTTGGCCATATCGAATTTTGATTCAGTGTTTTTAAGAACATCAAAAGGTACATATCTCTTTCATTTGTTATAGTCACATGAAAAAGATAAAAACAGAAAATTTGTTTAAAAAATGTATATTTCATATAAATGTATTGATTGAAAAAACCTTTTTTGTCTCGTGTAAAGTAGGTAGGTATTGAATGGTATTGATGTCTTACGTTGTATATTTACTAAGCAGACGATATATTCCTTAAAAAGTTGATCGTGCTATTTTTTCTTCTTATTCCTTAGTGTTTTTTCTCTTATACTCCCTTTCTGCAGGGCTACTGATGAAGTTTATAATAACAGTAAAATTAAGATCAACTTTAAAATTTAGCAACCTTTGAGGCTAAATTAATTGAATAGTAATATTAATTTATACAACAATTATAGAAAATTTCAAAGTAAACGTTAATATTAATAATTTTTCGTGATTAAATGCAGAGAAAGATTAAGATTGTATTATATTCAAGTACTGATTTATACATTTTTAAGATTAAGGCAAGCTAAGAACGTATAATATTAAGACCGTGTCATGAGTAGCCCCCCTGTATAGTCTTTTTCTTTTTAGTTCATCAAAATATGCCTACTTCGCCGGTTGGGTCACGTAGGAAAAATGGAAGATCGAAACCCTCTATGAAGGCTGTAGCCTGCAAAATTTATTGTTGGCATTTGGAGAAGTGTTGGCAGGTCAGATCTGAGATGGATGGATGATGAAGAGAGGATTTGAGAGCGCAGTAGGCGGCAACAAACATAGGGATATATTTGCCGATATCCAAACTATGGATATCGGCAAATATCTCGATAATTTTCAGCATAGAAGTGGATGGTTTGCGTATCTATCAACCGAGCAAAAAAAATGTTCTGCTGTTGTTGTGTAATAAATATATACCTATCTAAGGTTTAAGAAGTTTCTAAATATAATACATAACCTATTTTAACCACATTTATTGTTTTATCAATACATCCAGATGTCCAGCTTTTGCAGACACTATTTATAAAATACAAAACACGCGAAAGTATCGTACACAGGCGGATGGCCATCCCTTTCAACAAATCAGGTTAATTGTTTCGAAAAACTTACTCGGAAGTAAGATTTTTTATTCTTTTCAAAATGTGACGAATTAATTTTTGGGGAATAAGTAATTTATTTCAATGATTTTCAGCATGCTTATTTATATAATATTATTTGAATTTAAAAAATGTATAATACTGATCGTAATGTTTTATGTTACAAAACTGCTAAATAAACACGTATTCTAAAGAAAAAAAACACAAGAAGACTTTGTTGATCTTGAGAGAAAAATATACTTAAGCGTTAGAGAATTCTTAAATAATATCAAGTTTGATGTTTTTACAACAGTAGATAAAAACCTCCTGAAGAAACGGTGGAACAAGACACCACTAATGAAGTCTGTAACTATACAAAAATGGTATTTTTATAACAACAACAGCAAGGGATGAAATAACAAACCACCCACAAAATATTACATCAAATTAAGTATTACATGAACTATTTTTATGAGAAGGCGAACAATGCCATCGTATTATTGTTGCAGTGGCGTTACTATCTACAAGGTTTAATCTTTTATCTCAGTTATTTTAGTATGTAATACCTACTCTGAAATTAAGACAAGACTGGTAGCTGGCAATATGTGCTATTATGGTCTGATAAAGGACATGAGGTCCAAACTGTTAACAAGGAAAATAAAAATCCTTATATGCAAAACTCTTCTCAGACCTATAGTCGTGTATGGAGGTGACTGCAGGATCTTAACAAAAAGAGAAGAAAATAGCCTCTTGAAATTTCTTCTTGAAAAGTGTCTGTAAACGGAAGACGTGATTTCTAATAGTTTTCCGTAGAAAATACTTATATAAAAATCACGCTTAATACTATATCGCTTCATATTGACGTGTTAAAATAGCAATTTTCAACACTTTGAAGGTCGTTATCTCCGAAAGCCATGAACACTCAGAGTTCATATTGCCCAATCGTTGTTACATGCTGTGTTATCATTTTACAGAAAAAAATCAACCTTTATACTATGACATAAATTTGGCTCTTGGTACCTACGTCCTATATATTAAATTATAACTCAATTGTAGGCACTACGAAACAATGCATGTATAGCGTGCCAGTATTGATGTTCTGAGTTCAACACATGTCATAGAAATTCTTTAACATAATTTTGTTTCAGATATCTTACGAAATTGCGAAAACCCAAAGTACCTTGGCGTAGTGTTAGATAGAATGTAATACTGTCTAAATACCAAGTGAAAAATTGACATTCTGAACTCATCCGAAAGCTCGTCGGAACAAAGTGGGGAGCACAACTATCAGTTCTTAGAGCTTCAGGATTTACACTTTCCTACTCGGAAGGGGAATATGCGGCTCCAGTCTGGTTCCAATCTTCCCATGCCAGAAACGTAGATGTTGCTTTGAACAAAACCATCAGACTCATAACGGGATGGCTTGAACCTACTGCTGTGGAAAAAAATCCAATTATTAACTGGAATTGCACTACCACATATAAGAAGAGTGTAGCCTCTGAAGAGGAAAAGATGACACAGCAGAGTGACTCTCGACATCCGCTATATGGTCACATCCTCCCATCCTCAAGATTCAATTTTAGAAACAGCTTTCTCAAGAATACAATCGCATTAACCTCAGCCAGAGAAAAGAGAAAGTAGCGCTGGGGAAGGAACGGTTTAGGAAATGAAAATTTCCATGAACGAAAAGAGGTACTTCCAACGGGTCTCCGACTTCCATATATAACCTGGAAATCCCTGAACAGATTAAGGACGGATGTAGGAAGGTGCAAGGTAAAAATGGACAGATGGGGAATGCTAGAGGCTGACCAAGATATGGCATGTGAGTGTGGGGAGACGCAAAACATATCATACCTGCTGATTTGCCCGCTTACTTACTTTTCGTGTGGCTCTGGTACTTGAATCCTCTTCACCCATATGGGCAGCGTCTGAGTTATGGCTGCAAATTACTGGAGGGACACAATATAGGTAGATGATATGGAAACGGAAAGTAAGATGTCTTTCTGATGCCGATGGTACATTTTTAGATTCAATTCTTGATTGATACTAACTTATATGAAGCCAAGTCATGTAGAGCTTTAAAAACTATCAGGAAAGTATTTTCATAATATAAATACTTCAAATATACGAGTATGTAAGTTGGAGGGTTTCAAGAGCGGATTGAACAATTGGCAATTGATTGTTTTAACAAGATACATTTGTTATCAAATATGCTCGTAAGTTTTCATACGCCACTGCTCTCTTGCGTTCTTTACGCAGATGTCTTATTAGGTATTACATGGGCAAATTATATTTTTTACATAATTTTCTTTCCAGATTGCGTACGATGTTTTACGTAACAATAATAATTGGTAAATTAGACCTGATTACTCGCTGGTGACCTTTACATTGAAACATTCGGTATTCGGGTGTTTAGTTACGACAGCAAAAAAAAGATATTCTTATTTTATAGTCATATATAGGATAATTGCCGATATCTGGTTAATCCAACTGTCGATTCGTTCAAGAAAAAATATTTCTCTTAATGAATCGACAGTATTAATCTTAATCTCGTGTGAGGGAATTGTATGTAGTAGTAGAGTTTTTGCTTGGTTTTTCCAAAAGTCAAAAAACACCACGCACGCGTTAGGCTTTGCAGCATATTGGGTGCGTGAGTGCGTGCGTGTGTGAGTATATGTGTGTATGTGTGCGTGCGTGCGTGGGTGCGAGCGTGCGTGTGTAAGTGCGTGCATGCGTGAGCATTTTATAATTTAATTTTAAGCCTACAAAACTTTTATACTCAGAATTTCAAATTTTCGTTCAGTCAAGGGTTATAAACTTTGTAATATTATCTTTATCTATCCATATATCTCAAAACAATAAAAGCTAGAACGCTGATAATTGGTATAAATATATTTATTTATTTATTTAAACACTTTATTGTACATTACTTAATAGCTAATACAAATGGCGGACTTATTGCCTAATGGCATTTTCTTCCAGACAACCATCTAATAGACAAATACAAAAAAAGTTCCAGAATCTCAAGCACTTTTTATTAAGAAAAACATTTTGTAATGATAAATTTATGTGTTTAACTGTCTATATTTCCATTTTTTTCTAAATATCGAAATCGCCGAAACATCCCAACTAGATAATTTAATTTTCTATAAAAAAATATGCATATTATAGTTCGAGGCATGCCTTTTAAGTTTTGTCGTTTGAAGAAAATAACACTACTTTAATCTTATAGTATCTTTTATTGTTTTTCAAAGTATTCACCACGTAGTTTAATACACTTTTCCATTCGCTCGAACCAGTTATTAAAACATTTATTCCACTCCAAAGTAGGGGTGTTCAATATGGCTATCTTGAAGGCGTCGACTGCTTCTTCACTGGACTGGAACCTTTGACCGCGAAGATTTTTCTTAATTTTAGGAAATGTAAAGAAATCGTTAGGGCTTAGGTCAGGACTGTATGGAGGATGGTCAAGAATTTCTACGTTTTCATGCTTCAAATACTGAATAGTTTGACGAGCGCTGTGTGATCTTGCGTTATCATGGTATAGGATGATGTGTCGCTTTGGGTTAGATTTCCGAAGTTCGACGATGACTTGTGGTAAACAAACTGTCGTATACCACTCAGCATTAACCGTTCTATGATCTTCAAGTGCAATTGTCGCAACATGACCGGTTTTCGCAGTGAACGTAGCCACCATCTTCTTTTGAGTGCTTCGAGAGAGAACAACTTAAGTCGGCTTTGGCTCATCTTGGAAGACCATAGGCATAGATCCAAGATTCGTAACCACTGATAATGTCGCAGGCGTGATTTGACTCTCCTCGGTTGAACCTTTGAAGAGTTTTCGTACACCATCTGATGCGGGCCTCCTTATTATAGTCGAAAAGCAAATGCGGGATCCAACGGAAAACTAGCTTTCTCACACCAAGTGCCATATGCAATATCTTCTGAATGGTTGTCCCTGAGATGCCTAATAACGCCTCTATCTCTCGATTTGTCACATGAGGATCTTCGAGAATTAGTTGTCTCACAGCAATGATGTTTTCTTCAGTGAAGGCGGATTTTGGACGTCCTTCACGAGATTTGTCACTAAGACTGGTATGTCCACGCTGAAATTCTAAGAACCAGCGTTCGACAGTCCGCAGAGATGGAGCTTCATCTTGGAACACAGATGTTATCTCTTAAAAACACTGAAGCCGTGTTAGGCCTCTTTTGAAGTTGTAGAAAATTATTGCACGGACATTTTCCTAAGATTCATTTTCGTACGTGACCTGACAGATTCAAAACGACACAATGACTAAACAATAGCATTAATCCTAATATTTTCAATTGTTTTGAGATTCTAAATTCAAACAAATTTGAATATCAAACAGTTCCAAATTCAAAGCTGCCGGTAAATATGTAAACGACAGAGCTTAAAAGGCATGCCTAGTAGTACCTACTACTCAAAACGCTTTTCATCAATTTTTATAAAAATTGAATTTATTTACGACATTGTTTCATACAATTTGTAATGAAGTTTACATTACACAATATCTACGGGGACTCTCAATAGTTTGATACTTAATCTCCAAACATACTTACATACCACCATGCTGTTTACATATTCTGGGTAGAAAAAAGGACTGACCTCCGTATTATCCTATCATTACATTCATACCTACATGTTTTGTATAGAAAATAAAATATCAAATTTGCAAATATACCAAACATGTAAAAAACACAAATTGTGACGTGATCAATAACTCAAATTATTTTCTGCTACATATACTTTGTATTAGTACGGAAGGTGAGTTTATTTTAATTTTTATAGATAATTTTTATTATTGTTTGAAAAGGCCCCTAGTAGGTGAATCATTTATTTCTCATTGATTAAAACCATTTTCGTAAAAAAATACGATAAAAATAATATTTTTTTGGTTTTTAACCAATTTTATCCAACTGTCGATTCGTTCAAGAGAATAAAATTCTATTGAAGGAAGAGGCAGTTTAAATCCAAGATGCGTATACGAAGGAACATTTTGTATGGCGTAGTGGACTTTTTGCATGCTAAAAACACCAACTTAGAGGCTTCGCAGCATATATGTTCCTGTACATGGATTTACTCAAAATTCGGAGCAGAACACATTATGTGAGTTTTGTGTGTCTCCCCCCCCCTTATAACTTTTGATCCGCTCAATTTACAGGGCCCAAAATTTCATAATATATAAACAATTATAGGCCTACAAAATTATTATACTCAGAATTGTGAATTTTTTTTCAGTCAGGGGTTATCAACTTTTGAAATTTTGGTTTATTTTTCCATATATCTCAGAAACCATAAAAGCTAGAACGCTGAAAATTGGTATTTACATAGACAAATACAAAATCTCAAATTAATTTTTTTTTAAATATCCAGGGTTTCTCAAATATTTTTTATTAAGAAAAATATTTTTTTTATGATACATTTATGAGTTTAACTACCTATATTTCCAATTTTTTTAAAAATATCGAAAAAAGCCGAAACACCCCAACTAAATAATTTAATTTTCTATAAAAAATATTAACATTGTATTAGCACATCTCAATTTTTTTAACAATTTTTATGGCAGTCGCCTATACACAATATGTAAGAAGACTTAATAGTTTGATACTCGATCTCCAAGCATACATACATAACCATCATGCTTTTTTCATATTCCGGGTAGGAAAAGAGAACTGACCTCCATACTGTCCTATCTTGACATACGTACCAACACGTGTTAAAATTTTCAATAATTTGGATTTATGGGTTTATAGTTTGATTCTTTTTCTTCAACTATAGGTAGGTACATACTATCGCTATCGACAGTTGGATCTCATGTGTTACATGCAACTAGTTTAGTATTGAATTTTATTTTCCATTAAAAAAAATTACTTCTATAAAGAATAAAGTATATCGGTTACTGTCTCGTGTCCTACAATACGATTACCAAAATGAATATCGTACTGTTGTATGTAATTCTATGAATTCGAAGAAAAACAGAAGTTATTATAAAATGTAATGTTTACTGTGAAAATATTTGATAAAATATATCATTTAGATACGCCTTCATATCAAAACAAACATCACGTCATATTTTTATTTTTGTTACGAATCACGAATATGAATTACAATATTAAACTTAACGTCAGATATGTTTAATTAATTTATATATTAATTAAATATTATTTCTTTATTTAAAATATGTAATATACAAGCTATTATACTATAGTCATTCTTATACTTACCTACTTATTTTCCGTGTACTAAGTTTTTTCTTTTTTTTTTATAAAAATGAAAATGTCCTTGTTATATAAGTACATTTACTTCTTCCTACGTTCCCTAATATAAGCATAAATGTTTGTGCTATAAGTGAACATTTTCAACGTGAAGGTCGGAGTGCACCAAGGATCTGCGTTGAGTCCGCTTCTGTTTAACCTGACGATAAATTATCTTACAATACATATACAAAAGCAAACCCCATGGGACATTCTATATGCAGACGACGTGGTGCTAATTCGTGATACCATCCAAGATCTACAGCAATCACTGAATCAGTGGCAAATAGCACTAGAAAAAAACGGACTGCGAATTAGCAGAAGTAAAACAGAATACATGTATTGTAATTTTTCCGGAGATACACAGCCCATAACCACACTAAAATTAGATGACACTCCAATAAAACAAGCAGAGCAGTTCACATATCTAGGCTCCGTCCTCACAAAGGACGGAAAGATCGAAAGTGATATAGAGCATAGAATCCATACAGGCTGGTTAAAATGGAGGTCCCTAACAGGGGTACTGTGCTACAGAAGAATGCCAGTCCGGACTAAAGGCAGAGTAGGTATATACGACCTGTGTGAGACCATCTTTGCTCTATGGATCAGAATGTTGGGCTTCTAGAAGGCAGGATGAGCAGAGACTCCACGTCACTGAAATGAAAATGTTGAGGTGGGCCGGTGGTGTGCCATTGCTGGACAAGGTCAGGAACGAATACGTCCGAGGCAGCTTCAAGGTAGCTCCCATAGCCGAAAAGATGAGGGAGGGTAGATTGCGGTGGTATGGGCATATATGCAGGAGAGATGACTCCCACATTGTAAATAAGACTTCCATAAGCGAGTAATTCAGCAGATGTGACATGCTCTGCGTCTCCCCACACTCACATGTCATGTTCTGGTCAGCCTCAAGCATTCCTCATCTGTCCAGGTATACTTTTTATGTATGTTCAGTGATAAATTTTTATGAATTTTCAGTGATAACTTTTTATGTATGTTCAGTGATAACTTTTTATGTATGTTCAGTGATAACTTTTTATGTATGTTCATTGTTCAGTGATAACTTTTTACCAGGTTGTACGATTCCGATGATTATTATTTAATTAGAAAGTGGGTATCTTCCGATTGGTTACATAAGTTACATTTCAATTTGGTCAAGATCTGACTATGGGATCCACGATGAAATCATCGAAAACTAAAAAAAATGAAAAATCAGTGATAATTCCTTACCACATCGTCCCATTAATTCCTTACCACAGAATTATTTCTGGGGTGGTTACATCTGAACTATAAGCCAAGAGATTTGATGATTTGGGGATCATCAGAAATCATGAAACTCATCAATTTGCGAAGGATTTGCGTATTATTGTATACGCTAATTGTATGAAAGATAATATTACCACATACATACATACAATCACGCCTTCTCCCTCATGGATTAGGCAGAGAGAACCGAATACCACACTTATTATCTTGACCTTAATTTTGTAGTAGTTCTTTATGTAAGATAATTATTTTGACTGCGAACGGTTTCGTGTATTAAATACGAATGGAGTATTGCAAAATAAATTTAGTATTCTGATTTGAAGTGACGGGAAAAAATCGGGAAATTTACAATAGTAGGTATATATATATATATATATATATATTTATCATTTGGACACCTCTGGAAAATCAAAAACCAACAAAAAGTGTTGTATATTTATATTACATAATGAACGCCATATTAATATATGTAGAAAGATAAAATCGCTGATGTATCTTCCTACAAATATTAAATGATCAATTTTAAAAATATGTAACAACCCTTAAAATTTTAAATAATGGCGGCTAAGAATCACACCATTCCATAGTGACAAAATGAGATGGTCTGTGTCACAATAATTCTGAAAAAAAATCGACAAAAAACATAATATGTCTCCGCGGCTAATTTGATTAGATGTATGAGTCCGAAACGAAAGGTCCCGGGTTCGATTCCCGGTATATAAGATACTGTTTTTAATTGTTTTCAGTCTGGACCTGTGAGACGATAAAAGTCATGTCTCTTTGTACAAGGACCTAGAAAATACCAACATGCTCATACTTCAATCATAGCGTCCATTTCTTCCAACTGCCGATTTGTTCAAGAGAATTTATTTCTCTTAATAAATTGACAAAGTTTGCAGCCAAGATCCTTGAGATTTTGTAAGGCCAGGTCTACATTTTTTATGGTTTTTCAACTTTATAATAAAAGATACCAACTACGAGGCTTCGCAGCATATATATTATCATGGATGAACTCAGAATATCTAAAAAAATATTAATTATAAATGCCGAAACACCCCAACTAGACGATTTTATTTTTTATATCGCCATCGACAGTTGTATCCCATGTATTACATGCAGCTAGGTGTAATAATATAGGTGCAAACTCAGGCTTGGTTGGTTCGATCATGTTTTGAATAGGCGATGACTACGTCGTTAGTGCCTTTCAATGATCGCTGAGACGGGATGACCCTAAAATACCTGGTTGACGAATGTCTAGAGGGGCATGAAGATGCTGGGCCTAAGAAAAGATGATTCTTTCTAGAAAATCAGAAAAGTCCACCCGTGTAACGGGACTAAGCGACGACTATTTCATTCCCATCCATGCATTGAGTAATACGTGTTCTCTTATTATTCTGATTTCATAATATATACATCCCCATATTTCAAGATCTCATGTCAATATTTTTAAGGGACCACAATTCTTTTCAGCCTTATATAGGTAGGTACTTGCTTTGTCTGACGTTTTAACGTAAAAAATGTTCAGAGTGTCGTGATTTCTTGTTCAGTGATTTAATTCACACACGGATTATTCCGTCTGCCTGTCGACGACTTACTCTGTATTTATATTTTCTCGTGAGATATGTGATTGCCCAATCGATGTTGTGAAAAAAATTAATGAGAATTCGCACACCTACACCTTGAAACTAAATATTGTTTCTGATCTGTCCAACTTTCAGACGAAGTCAAATCATTTATATCGTTGAAATATTTCCTCGCTGGAATTCTCGGGATTAAAATAATTCAAATAAATATTCACAAACATTCAATGTTTTCACTGACGGATGAATAAATTTTCAAAATAAATAAATCTCGAAAGTATTTTAATGTTTACCTAGAGCAAAACGAATCAGTTTTGATGTTCGATTACGGAATCTGTATCCGTAGTTCAAATAGTAAGACTTTTGATTCTAGAGCTGCAGGTATCGGGTTTGAATCCCGAAAAGGTCACGTTAGTAAATTGGCTGATTTTTGAAGGATATATTGGTTCGAATCAAATTATGTGGCTTGATATTGGTGGTAATTCTTCTTCTTCCGGTGCCATGTCAGGAACCCCCGACGTCGGCTATCACTCTGGCAAATCCCTCTCTGTCCTGTGCTGCTCGGAATATCTGTTCCACGGTCCTGAAACCGGTCCATTCCCTAATGTTGCGCAGCCAGGACATCTGTCTCCTTCCAGTCCCTCGGCGACCTTCGGTGGTAATTCAGAAACGATAAATACCGATTGACTTTTGGCATAATCAAAATTCAAAATGGCGGCGATCGTCATTTTAGAATGGTGGTTATTTTGAACGCACATCATTGTAATGTGGTCGATTGAAAAGGTTATTGAAATTATTACAAGCGGTCAAAGCGTGTTGTTTAAATTACAGTTAGAAGTTTTGTTCGTTTAAATATTTTGATTTTCGAATAAAATGGCACAAGAATGTGCAGCTTTGGCTTTAGAGGAAGCTGACGGAATATTTCCAACGATTTAAGGATAAAACACCTCATCTTGTTGTTGAGATGCATGACGTATATTCATCACATTCTCTGTGACCGACATTTTGGATTTTTTTTTATACTTATTGTTATCAGATTTTTTTATACTCATTGTGGAATATTCATATTCAATATTTGATGTTTAATATACAAAAAAAAACATTTATGGCTAAACAAAATATATTATTTATATCCTAAATTTACAAGAGAAGATTTATGTAGGTATGTACCTAAGTAACTAACTGTACATTTTTCCTTTTAAATGTGCGTACTAATGTTGTTCATAAAAAACCTTGTCATATCCAAATATAATGTTTTTATTGATTTTTATTATTTTATAAGTGATTTTAAATGCAAAAATATAGTTGAGTTATAACAGAATAATCTGAAAATAGTTACAATTGCTTTTGACCATATTATACAATACAATAACATGTTCAGAATAACCAAAGTATACTATAAGATGACAATTGATTTGGCAAACAATTACAGTTATTGTAATTGGATTAGTTTCAATCTAATCGTATACGTTTCAGAATAGCACTCAATATCCGTGAATGGACTGGAGTGCGGATATGACGGGATATGAAGAAGAAAATAACGATTAATTTGTGGAATTGTAAGTATCATTAGTCTTTCATCCGCTTCGCATAAAGTATTGTAATCGGCCCCTTTGTAGAAGTACCTACTAGACCATAAGACAGACTTTTAGGGACTTGAGTCAGTGTAGATTTCAATACAAAAATAGTAAATATGCACGTTCAGCCATTTTCATTCTTAAAAACGCCGACAAGTGACGAAAAAACTATATTTTTATGACAGAAAACCGTGTGGGTAAAATTTTCTTGGATAAATAATACATAGTGTTTCATTTTAAAAAGTCAAAACATTTTTAAATATCAGTTTATAACACGTTAGGATATGTTTTCTAAATTATCGTAAAAAAAAACAATATGCGTAATATCAAAACCATGTTGATTTTCATTTCAAAAATTTTGGCATGACAATATCGTTAAAAAAATCATTATAAAACGAGTGGGTTGTGGCCAACATTAAACTCTCCACACCATAGCAAGCGTTCATTTTTTCTTCTTGAAATGTTGACAATCTCAATATGGTAAAGAATGCTTATGTTGTATGAAATATTTTATACACAAGAAAACAATAGAAACATTGATTAGAAACAAGGGCATTATATACTGCGGAAACATGATCAAGCTACAATAGTTTATATTATATTTTTATAATAGGTATATTTTATAACAAGTTTTAGTTAAATACAAGTTTAATATTTTTCTGTCAGATATAACGCAAAAAAAAAAAAATTTCTGCCACCTCGGTACAGGCTCAGCCTAGTGAGGTGGTATATACCAAATAATCCTATAAAAAAAATGTTTCATATAACTTATTTAAATTGTACTTTTTTGTAATATTTTTATTGTTTGTATATTGTTATATTTTGTTTGGTTTCAATAATAATAAAAAAAAAATTTAATAAAAGCAGATAAATTTTGTTTTAAAGAACGTGAGAGCATTTTGAAAATTAAGATACGTGATATCATATGAAGAAATTTTATGTTATTTATGGAAAGCTAATCAGCTCTTAACACATATTATGATATCAATATGAAGTCAATCGGACTTATAGTTTGGGTTGCAGAGAGGATACAAAAAAAAAACAACGCAAGTGATGAATTCATAGAGAAGAAATCAAAAGTTGTCTATGGAAAACTAATCAGCTCTATGCACTTTACACATATGATGTTAATATGAAGTCGATCGGACTTATAGTTTGGGACGTAGAGAGGACTCAAAAAGGATTTTCTGTACGCCATACGCTATACGCCATACATACAAACACAACATGATACCCGTTGAGAAATTGATGTAAAAAATAAACTTTAAAATTGTGAAATCATGACTCTCCCCTATTCCATAGTGTGGTGAGTAAAAATGTAACAGATAATGAAAAATAAAAATCATTTGTCCATTATCAGTATGTATTTTTTAAGTCTTATCGGATAATTAAACCAAACAAGTGTCGAAATTCGTATAAAACTTTAGATTCGTATGGCATGAAATTTTCCTCTTAATCTGGTTTAATCAATACACAGGCTGTAGCAAATACGTGTACTATGGGTTGAGTTAGACTCGGTTAGGTAAACTGTTTGACTGAAATTTTAATCAATGAACCTGACATAAATGGATCGATCGTTTAGTATTCATTCTACTGTGAACACTTGCTATACCTTCAATTGTTATTTTATACGCCGATTTACAGATATTTTGGAAAAAAAAATCACTTATTGTTACGGATTTACGAACTCCACTAAGTGACATGTTATTGTTGCTTGTTGTATTTTCCCTTACCCGATGATTTTCCCGATGATAATAGCAAAGGCTTGCAGCACTTTTCTAAGCCGTTGCCTCAAAGCATAATATTCGTACATCTAGTTCTTCTTCTTTTGTTTCAATTTTGGGGATTGGTTATCAGCAAAGTAATGCATCTCTTCCTCTACTTCTCTCGATCTTCAGCGACTCTCTTCAACTCTCTGTAGGAGGTAAAATTCATGTCCTCGCACGCTCTCTGCCAGTTGTTTTCTCAACCATTCCCTCCAAGATGATGTGTAGGAGATCCTCGTGTCGCAACACATGGCCTATCCAGTTATTTGTAAGTCTTTTTGATGTGGTATTCAACATGTGCCTAGTTTTCTTCAATTTTGCTGAGAACCTCATCATTTGTAATATCAAATATGGTACCTCCAAGATATACCAATTATTTATAGGCAGGTTCACATCTTAATGACTTCCAATATTTTACTATACGTTGTGCATTATGTTGTAGACTACTGTGATAATGTGTGTGAAATTATGAGATTATTATATCTCGTCGTTCCTTCTAGTGTATTTTTTATATATTTTCATCACACGAGATGGCATTTTGATTACGACAATACGTCCGAACACTACAACGTCTTGAGTGTAACTAAAGTGCGGTAAGAATTAAGTGAGGTATGCGCCTTACTACCGGTTAGGTACCAATTTTAAAGACTAGTAACGTATCTATTATTTTTGTATATCATTGGTTATAAGTAAGATATTAAATTTTCAAAAAAATGTATGCACGTATTCTTTTACTAAAAAAAAGAAATAATTTGATGTCTCATATTCTTCTTTACATTTAGGGCGGTGAATATTGTTCATCAAGCCAAGGCAAGAGGGTAGAAAATGATAAATGTGTAATTATGCATATCTGTATATGTTTGATATGCATCCAAATTAGCCTAACCAGTGATAAATAATTTACAATTATGCAGTGTACCTATAGAATTAAAATTTGCGTCAAAACAAATTGTATATCTGTATATGTCTGATATGCACCCGACTTTGCCTAACCAGTGATAAATATTTTTTTTATAATACAGTGTACCTATTCTAATATAATTAAAATTTGCGTCAAAACGAAATGTACTTAAACTCGAATAAACTTGTACGTTTATTATAGTTTAGTATATTATGATTATTTTGCCACGCGATGTATGGCCTTGGCTAATAAATACAATAAAATTGATGCTAAATAATTCCATTTAACAAATAATTCTACATTGAAACAACATACACTTGGCAATTATGCATGTATAATTTTATTATCTGTTTGATACTGTCACCATGTACGGTTTATTTAAATTTCAATGCATATATTTGTTTCATAATAATTACATTAATTAAACTGTAATTTTCATAAATTAACTTTACAAACTATTAATCATTTCTGCATTTTATTCACTACATATTTTATCAATCGTGTTATGAAGTAATTTGGTAGGTAGGTACTTTGTTTTTTTTTTGTTAAAACAAATCTTTGATAGACATAGACTAATATGGGAGGATGCCCTACAGAGGGATTCGGCACAGCTCCTACAAGTAACGAATTGTAAAATGTCTTCTGAAGTAGACGGAGTTGGAGGCGAAGGTTGACGAAGTCCAAGATCAAACAATAAGAAGTTGAAGAATAAGGCCCCTATGGGGCCTTATTACGTGCAATATTTTGCGATAAGTTTCGCTATCTTTAAGTATCACAGAATGTAAAGTAAAAGTTACGTATCAGGAGCTGTCATTCATCACTATAATCTGTGAAACGATCGAATGTGTGCACGTGTGGCATTATGTCTTTACACAAAACTTAACACCACCTCGATATGCCGCAAAAAACACTGCGAATAAATTCACCTGTCGAATGTCATACGTATTTCGCTCCCATCAGAATACCGCGTTACGAACGGCGAACGGAAGTTTTCTCGACATAATGCGTGGAAGTTTACGCGGGTTAGTGTCCGCAGAAAACAGAATCTGCTATGATAAACACATGTATCGTAAAAACTTGTGTATATTGCTGCGATAATAGTACCGGAATAGGCCCGCGACTGGAATATCGCTGGACCGATGCATATTTATCTTTATATTTTCAATTGACTTATCTCTTTATTGATTAAATTATGGAAGGTAAACTGAAGATATCCCGGTGGAATAGTAAGTTGCGGCCTTTGAACTTTAAAAAGGATAAATATTTAGGCGTACAGGTACAACAATATATGACACGACAATATAATTTTGTCATCGATGGATAGTAAGATACAACAATATAAGACATGACAATATAATTTTGTCATCGATGGATAGTAAGATACAACAATATAAGACACGACAATATAATTTTGTCATCGATGGATAGTAAGATACAACAATATACAACAATAAGATACATCGATGGATAGTTAGATACAACAATATAAGACACGACAATATAATTTTGTCATCGATGGATAGTAAGATACAACAAAATTTTGTCATCGATGGATAATTATTAATAGATGGTTATTGTTATTTTTTTGCTTTTAACAACATGTGACCTTAGACCAAATTGGAAAAGTACCTACTGCCTCAGAACAGTCTCTTCTAGTGAGGTAGTAAATTTCCAAATAGGAACAATTATACAAGTATGTTTATCTTAAGTCTTTTTACTCGTCGCTTATCCAAAGTGAAGATGAATTCGCAATTTTTAAAGCTATTATCAAATCAATATATATCAACTAGTATCATGCTGAGAAAGTTTCATTCATCACAATGTATCTGTGTGTCTGTGCTATGTATGGCATGTTTATTCTTGTTTATCGATTATAGACTAAAGAACTCATCCAAATATTTTCAAATTTTGCAAATTTGTACTTATATCAAACACTCGCTTAGACCCCATTAGATTTTGAAGGATATATGATCATTTCGTCTTATTTTTTAACTCTCAAATATTCCAAAGTGACCCCAAGGTTCGGAAAATTAAAATTTGATATTTTTATTTTCAAATTGCTAAAAGGCTCATCATTTTTTATAAAATGCCACTTAATAATTTTCATAATAAAATATTTAAAACAAAAATAGTTAAACAATAACTCATTTCATGAAAATGCTGAAAATTTTCCGTACCAAATTTGAATACGTTTCGGAGTGACTTGCTAGCGAGGCGTATAGCGTTGGCCACAATCCACTCATTTTCCATTCGGTTACTTTTTTGTTATTGTAATATGTAAAAATTAAGGAAAATTTATTTTTTTTATTTTCATTTAATTTCATTTCAGGTTTTGCAATAATTTTAAAGGAGATGAACTCAGAAGCTACAACAAAATATGACTAGAAAATCACAGCTTTCTTAGTCTTTTCTACTGACTGGAATTTGATTACTATTTTTTTTCTTTCTTTCTACTTTTTGGGCTGCTATCAGGTACTATGAAATTAACAAAATTAATTTATCACACACCCAATACCAGTTGCCACATTCTGAAGACTTACGATATTAATCGTCTGACAGATCCAGACTCTAAACACAATTATTTACTGTGTTTCCACCGGGAATCGAACCCGGGACCTTTGGATCAGTATTCAGATACCTAGCCAACCGAGCTACGAATGCAGCCGGAATAGTGTAGTTACGAGTCCATTCATAATACTCATAACATTTATTGAGACGAAAAAGGGATGTGGACATCAGACGAGAATGCAAGATTGATTGAAAGAGATATTGTGAATAGAATGAAAGTAAATACACTACGATGGTTCGGACATGTGGAGAGAATGAACTATGAGCGCCTAACAAAGAAAGTATACAAGGCTGAAAAGAGTGGAATGAGAGGTCGTGGCCGCCCGAGAAAGAGTTGGCATGATCATATAAATGAGATTTTGAAATATGGTAATATACGAAGTCAGAATAATAGGAGAGCTTGTATGACGCGATGCATGGATGTAAATGAGGCAAAACATGTATGTCAAGATAGAGGTGTCTGGTGTTCGGTCCTCTCTGCCTACCCCAAGTAGGGATACGGCGTGATGGTATGTATGTATGTATGTATGTATACATATAACAAGAACACAAGACGATATACCTACAAAGACAAACGTCACTCCAAAAAGTATATAAAACTGTGTATGAAATCTTTTCAGCATTATCATGAAATGAGGTTGTTAAATTATTTTGATTTAAATATTTTTATTACAAAAACTTAATAATTTTTTAATGCCATTTTATGAATATGATGTACCTTTTTAGCAATTTGAAAAAAAAATATCAAAAGTTTCCTGAGCTTGGGGTTACCTTAAAATATTTGACAGTTAAAAAAATGATAAGCCCTGATCAGATACCCTTCAAAATCTAATGGGGTCTAAGCGAGTATTAGATAAGGGTCTAAGCGATTTGCGAAATTTGAAAAGAATTGAAGGAGTACTTTAGTCTATAATCGATAAAGTAGAATAAACATGCCGTACATAACACATAGTACACACACACACACACACACACAGATACATTATTATGAAAATTTCAGAATACAATCTCAGCATGATAGTGTTGATAATTTGTAATAAAAAATTACCGAATTCATAATTCCCCACTATACCCTTTTTGGGGAAGTGAGGAGTAAAATCAATTTTTTCATCTGAAAGAGACAAACCCCCAGCAACTGATTTTAGCATGATCCAATCACAATTTCTTAATACATATGCGTATAGTGTATGTCATTTTCTGTTAATGTAGGTACATATTATTATGATGTACGAAAATATTAAATCTGATCTTCTGGTCTAAAAAATTTTTTGACCAGTCAACAAAATGGAGAAGGTTTTCATTTTTTGAAGCCTATATTTTTTTTACAAATATTATATGAAATGAAATGTTCTTAACCTAAAAAGAAAACTATTTATAAACTTCATTCGTGGCATTTTCCCATTAGACTTGCTGTCCAAAAATGTCAAGTCAATTTCTAATCATTGGAGTATTGTTGACGACATCTCTATCCAATACCAGGGATCGTCATAAGGAATATTACCCGCCTGGTATGGTACAAATTTCGTACTCACCATCATGTAATGCCCCTAGTGGGTT
Organism: Molanna angustata; assembly: GCA_963576475.1. Taxonomy (NCBI): domain Eukaryota; kingdom Metazoa; phylum Arthropoda; class Insecta; order Trichoptera; family Molannidae; genus Molanna; species Molanna angustata. The sequence goes on along the minus strand of OY754974.1, from coordinate 19,393,594 downwards.
AGGTAAAAAGTATTTGGTATGTATGGGTTAGGCAAAAGTATTTCTTTAGAAAATACGTTATAATTTTTGTCGCGTTATGTACGAGGCACATCATTAGAATGATAATCAAAAATTTAACTAAAGAATTTCCTTCCACTTCATTGTTAAATAACTCTTGCACAATCACTTCTCCTATCGTCTTTGACTATGCTTTTGTTTGCTATTTGGGGCAAACGAGGAATAGCTTAACAAACTAGAACGCCTTCAAAATGTTTGCATCCGTTATCTTTGGACTGCAAAAAAATCACATTTCTCATTACCCTAACAATCTTCTCCATTGGTCCAAGATACGACAACGACGTAATATACCTACATATCCTGTCACTTTTATACAATGTCCTTTCGAATCCAAACTTACCCAATTACCTCAAAGATAAATTCACTTATCTTTCAAGTCACGGGCGTCCACTCCGATCTGCTGAACGTAGGTACTTTACAATCTATTTCAATTTATAGGTTGTTCTGAATTTTTTAGCTCTACATTTGAAGTACAATCAGCAAGGCTATAGAATAGTTAAAACGGCTCTCATAAACATATTCAAAAAAGATCTATCCTAATTTCTTTCTTCTTCCTCTCCTTATCCTTTTATTTTACTATTATTTTTATGAATGATAAGTGATTAAAAAAAGGTTTGTAGTATGCTTATACCTTCAATAATTAGATGTTATGTATAAATTATAAAAAAATATATACCTAGTATTGTGTTATATGAATTAATTTTGTATTTATATAGTTATTATTATTATTTCAACATAGGCAAAACGACCATTCAAGGACGGTGCCATTTGACGACATGATAATTGTTTTTAAATACAAAGAAAAAACAGTTTAACAAAAGACAAACAACGCCTATAATACTACCATGTTTTTCTCCACGAATTTTAAAATTTCCCTGTAAATTATCGGGGAGGTAATTGCAAGAAGGCGTCGAATCTTTAATGGAAACTGCACTTCGTCAACCTAGCCACGTAGAGATCGGTATAAATCGTATCGATCTCTTATAGAGCATCCAAAGAATACGTGATCCAGATCTTCTATATCTAGGACACACTCGCAATTAGGAGAATCAACAAGATTCAATCTAAACAAATGAGCATCGTGTCTATAGTGACCGAACCGCCTTCGGGATATACTTGTTATCTGGGGTCTATTTAACTTCATCTTGTGGGGCTTGCCTGGAATGTCACTTTGTATTTCCTTATACAAAGAACTCTTGACCTGACTGAACTTTTATTTTACATAGGTATAGTTAGTTTTTATTCAAGAATTATGTCTATGTAAGTTTCAAAACATATTTCAGTGGCTTTCCTTCATATTTAAAAAGAAGTACATTTTCTTCATATGTCAATTTCGATAGCATTGATATTGTTGTAATATTTTTATAAAATCAAATTTATTTCACTATTTGTACATAATATAAACAAATATATTAAACACTGGCGGGCATTAAGAAAGGACGAGGAGAGTAAATCGGGATCAGAGAAATATTCATTCATAAATATTTCTTCTATAGTTATTTCATTAATTTTAAAATTTACCGATTCATATTCCATAAATATTTTATTTCCATTTTACAGAACGATCGTTTCGGAAGATCGGATGATAAGGGCATGTTAGGGATATCCATTTGAATCCTCTACTTATCCGTATCCATATCATAGACAATGTATGCCTACCCACCTAGCCGAGAAGAAATGTTGTAAAAAAAAAACTAACTACAAACAGTATACATAGATCTTCAGCATAGAGAGTCAACTTCGAGAAACGTCACAGTGCACTTCACCTACATATATGTCATAAGTTTACTTTCGTTTTTAGTATTTTTCTACATAGTTTATTCGTCAAGTTTATAGTTACTTTGTGTGGTGTATTGTGTCCTGTGTTTCAAGTTTAACTTCATAATTGGTTCGTCGTGGCTGGCGGTAAGTGTATTATTTACCTTCATTGTTCTATGCTCCCGTCGAAATATTGTTTATCTTCCATTCCCGATTTTAACCATTATTCTGTACTTAGAGAAGAGCAGGAGGAACGCCTCTAGTCTTGCTCGGCAGTGACTCGTCAACTGTGGCGAATGTTGTTTGGTTCGGGCACACCGCCGGCGCAGATGTCGGGTCAGACATCCTGTGTTGACAATTGAGACGTCAAATCTGACAGGTGATGATTGCGTCGGATGCCCCCGGTGTTAGCCCGCCAAGCCTTCGGACGCCAACACGAGGACCGAGGGGTCCGGGGACATGCCCTTCCGTTCGATCGGTGTGCCTAGGGGCTTGCCCCTGCTGCCGATCTTGAGCGGTTGCCCCGCCGTTTGAGGTTGGATTCTCGGGGGCAGTGGTTGAACCCGATGGATAGTGGATATTTTGTGTTGTCCTACGTTGCGGCTGCGTCCGGGGGTGATCAGGACCAATGGGTTCTATAACGTCACCGGCGTGGAAGTGGTATCGCGATCTCCATAGATAGTCCATTTGCGATGTCCTAATCATCTGAAAAACTCTTCCTGTAAAAAGGAAATAATTTATTGTGAAATATAAATCAGTAAATATGATTTTGTTTTATTGTGTCCGGCAAACATCTTGAATAATGGCGTCGCTGTACAGGACAAATTTTGGGGTTTTCGCTTTGTCGGTAGAAGCGCAAATCTTCCTTCACGACGCCGATAATTGTAAAAAGGTTTGTGTATTTTTTAAAAGGCCTTAGTTATTTTTGAGAAACATTCAGGTTTTCAATGCAAATAGGTATTTTATAGTTGTTTTAATGCTATCAAATATTCAAGATGGAAAACTAGTTTCGTATGAAAGCGTTTGTTCACGTTTGTCTTTCCCAATTTCCACTAAATTTGGTTCGGCCCTGTCCATACCGACCGGCTCCCATTTATCGAACGTTGAAATTTTAACCCGAGAGATCCTATAATTTGATATTGTTGAGCAAAGTCAAAATCAAAGTCTTCTTCAGTTTGACATTGTTTACAATTCACAAACTTAGATTTGTTTTGAGAATATGAGAGGGAGGTAGAACGAAGTTATAATATCTTAAGAAATACCTATAGACAGGAAGGTTAATTTATTATACATGTAGAATTGTGCTTGTGTCCATGCATGAATTCATGAATTCAACAAAGTATATGGCATTCAAAGACAACATAAATTAAACATATTATTTCTCTTTTTTTTTACTATACAAATTAGATACTGGTCTTTGCTATTAACTTTGCAACTTCAGAGAAAACGAGTGGTTTAATATCACTCGATGCATTTTTAGGTTTACAATCATTCATTTCATTTTTGGGTTTACAATCACTCATTGCATTTTTACGGATCCAATTTCAATTGTATATGTCACTATTTAAACTAAAATAAAAAAAACCCAATCGAAATCAAAATACATATAAAAAATATTTCTGAATAATTAATATGTTGATAAATAATAGTAATAATAATAATGAACACTTCCTTACACTCTGCGCAAGTGGCGAGTTTATTGCTGTATGGTCATTTCTTCCAAATAACCAATGTTTCCAGATCAGAGAAGAAATATTTCCGTGATAAATAAATTTAAATAAATTTTTCCTCTGCTGGGAATCGAGCCCAGGACGCCCGCACAGAAAAACCGAACGGCATACCAACTGTGCCATGACGGTCGGTATATGTTAAAAAATAAAACAAAATATATCTATGTAAATGTAAATGTATCAAAATGTAACTTATAAGGTATTCGATTGAACACAAAGGAATTCTTATAAGTCCATGCCTACTCTTAATTTAGATTTATCTACAGACATAAAAACTGAAAGAAGGCAATTGCGTCAGACACTGTATATTTTTGGTTCATTCATTGATTTTATTTCTTCATTTGGAAACAATCCAGTTCTATAAGTAGAAATAAAACGATTTCCACACAATGATTTTTTCGTCTTTAGTGTATAAAGTAAATCTGGTTCAAGGGTTTCTTCCATTTCCTTAGACATTTAATGGCAATTGAATAAAGAGATATACATACAAATTATACAAAAATATCAATAAATGAGTATAAACAATGAAAATTTATCTTATTTTCAATAACTTATGATAATTACGATGCGAGGGAATAATATTCTATTGATCATCTTCTTCTTATCTTTATATAATATAATTCTTCCGTACGTGTGTATGTCACTGAACTCCTCCTAAACGGCTGAACCGATTTTGATGAAACTTTTTGTGTGTGTTTATGTGAGTCCCTGAATGGATTAGATTCACAAAAAGGAATTTAATAGAAGAATAATAAAAATGGGAATCGTTATAAATATAATCGTTATAAATAGTGGGAACATTGGCTTCCAATATGTCATAATATTGTGCAATGTTGGTTATGACTGACATTAAAACTTGATGTTTTTATCACTTGATGTATTTGTTTTCATATTTTTAATATTTTATGAAATTATTAAGTTGTTTGTATATTTTCTTATTATTATTATTTTTAAAAACATCCGTAATGTAAAGTGAGGTTATAAATATATATTTTGTGATCGAAACGTCAAGATCAAACAACAAAACGTATATTAGAGAGAATTTTCTATAGTGAAAAAATATACACTTTCGTACTATAAAATTAGGTTATAAATTAGAGAGAGAGAGAGAGAGAGAGAGAGAGAGAGAGAGAGAGAGAGAGAGAGAGAGAGAGAGAGAGAGAGAGAGAGAGAGAGAGAGAGAGAGAGAGAGAGAGATATAGGTACTCTTATAACTTATTGATTACACACAAGCTACATCAGGCCCACAATGACTTATGGAGTTGAACAAAGGGCAGACACGGTAAGAAAAAAACAGCTACTCAGAACAACAGAGATGAAAATCTTGGGCAGAATCCTCAGAGACAGAATCCCCAATGAGGATATCTGCAGAACCTGCAGATATCCTCATTGGGGACGTCGACCACCGGGAAGACCATAAACGAGATGGAGGGAGAGCTGGACATCATCGTTCCAGGACCTGTAAAGACAGATCATAGATCTACAAAAAGAGGAAGAAATAGAAGAGCTTATACACAAATATAGGTATAGGTACCTTTATAACTTATTGAATGCAATAGGCACCCTTATAACTTATCGACTACACACAAATATACATAGGTACCCTTATAGCTTATCGATTACACACAATATCTATTACACACAAATATAGGTACCTTTATAACTTATCGAATACAATATGTACCCTTATAACTTATCGACTACACACAAATATAGGTACCTACCCTTATAACTTATCGACTACACACAAATATAGGTACCCTTATAACTTATCGACGACACACAAATAAAGGTACCCTTATAACTTATCGATTACACACAAATAAATTTTATTCAAATGGATTATTGGATATCTATTTATTAAGACGTGAATAGAACATAATATGTGATCTGTAAAGCTAATTAAACGCAGGGCTAAGTTGATTAAAATAAAATTAAATTTAGCTTCAGACTGTACATATCTTTTGTTGAGGTTAAAATTAATTGAATAATTATATCAATTTATACAACAATTATAAATTCATACTGAACATTGATCTTAACAAACTTTTATGATGTAATGTAAAGAAAGATTAAGATTAAAGCATGATTGAGTACTGAATTATACGTTTTTAAGAATAAGGCAAGAAAAGAACGTATTAAGAACGTGTCATGAATAGTCCCCGTTTTAATTTTTAATGCGATTAAACACTTACTCCAGGATTGTGATGCAACGTTGATAATCGAGAATAATGATTCATTATTACTAGTAAGGATAGATCTCAACTTCTCATTTTTGTCGATTTAAATGCTTTGGTTTTTCAACATTGCCCTTATTTTATTTACAGATTACTTAAAAAACTTACTTGTCGTCTGACGATCCGCTACTGGCTCAGGCAAATATTTAAATGGAATAGCTTTTTTCAAAACATTATTTGGTTAAGCCCCTCAAGTTCGATCTGGCAATACTTTGAAGGATTTCCATTTTGTTTAACAAATAAATCAGATAGGGATAGTAAAAAAAACTTTCTCCTACTGAATAAATTATCCCAACTACCTGTGCATGTCTCTTTACATTTATTTATACTAACTCCTCTGATATGCAAATCAAGTAGCACCTTTGGAATACATTCCTCGGGAAATAAGTTACCGAAAAACTTCTCTATATCATGTAAATTCATGTTTTTAGTGTAATATAAATATCCTAAATTAAAATGATAAAAGATCTGTCACCCTATCCGATCGACGATTATTTATATTTTATCGGAAGAATGCGTAAGGAAATGAAAGTCATTTCTCAAGTATCGAAAACAAAGGTATAAAGGTGAAGTCTTACGAAAACGGCGGTATATATGTATGTTATCCAACTATTTGTGTAATATAGAAAACTTGCATCTCGCTTTTTACCAACAAAGTATAAATGTATTATGTTCATTCAGCCAACATCACTCACAAGTAAATAAATAAATAAATTCTTTATTTCTCTTAAACATAAAAAAACATCGAGATTAGACAAAAGATTAATTAAATAATATCAAAAAATAATATAACAAAACAACAAAAACAAAGAAATACATAACATGAAAAAAATAACTCAACAATTATTAATATAAATAAACAAGAGAAATCCCACCAGGCAATGCCTGTTGGGATTCATTAGTTTGATAAAGTTATTCATTATCAGTGTCTTCAAGCCCCACTGTCATTAAATAAATATTTTAATAATATTGATGAAAAGGTATTGATTAATGCAAACTGAACAGAAACTATAGAGATCGTCCTAAAGACAATTATATATGGATTAGGTGATCAGTAATGTGCGTTGTAGCAGCTACCAAGATATGAAGAGGCTGGCGGACAGCAGAGATATCGAGATATGTGGAGAGATGGAGTCTGCGGTGCAAACCAATCCTAGGTATTACTAAAAACATATAAATATTTCATCATTATTTTGAGTTATTGAAATTCTCACAATAGGTACTTGAAAAACCGATATGGTGGACAAATATTGATAGAATGAAAAGAATAGTAAGGGTAATAAATCATAATCAATTTCATTTTTATAGATGTTCAACTTATATTTTGAATGCATTTCATATATTTTTCTTTTGACTGCATCTTTTGTAAAATTGTCAACGTCGACATATTAATTTTTATAACTCTACGTTTTTTTTGGTGTTTCTAATAGAGGTGTATCACTACTCATTCTCTTTTTTATCATGGACACATTATATTCGGTGATACCACATGCTTCTGCAGTTCTCTAAAGAGTATAATTTTATTCAATAACTGTACATATATTTTAATATTTGCACATTATTTTACGTACCTTACATGGTTTCGTAATCATTACAATAAGAATGTTATAGAAATTTTGACAAAATATTTAATAAATAATAAAATATCAATGACAAATAAATGGTTGTGGTGTGTATGAAACAAATTTCATACATTCTATTTGTTAAAATAATATTTTTGTTGTTTAAAAATACGCACTAGGACAAATTGTCACCCTATAGACGAAGATTTGAAATATTTCATTAAAACGTCATTCACATTCACAAACGTCACGTGGTATATTCGAAATAAGTGTATGATTTATAAAAGACGTACGTTTCAACATTTTATATGGGAGTTTGGTTTTTTCACTGCGACTTACTTTCATCTTCCGTCTTTGTTTTTTTATATACAGAGAATAAGAAATAGACACATTAAAAGCAGAAGTATTTTTGTTCGATCGACATATTTTTGCGATGAGTCATACCAAAGTCAAGATTGGCCAGCCTATAAATGGTATGCGAATGTATTTAAGTAGGTACAGTATTTGTTTTCAAGATTTATTTTTGTTTTGTTACTGAAAGATACATAATTTATTTGAATAAATGATGAAGATAAAAAGAAGAATGGATCGTATATTTTTGATGTACGTAGTAAATATTCATAGTTATTTCAGATGTAAACGTATAATACATACCTATGTAGTTATTCTTTCATCGATGTAACTCCTTTATCAATACAGCAGCCCGACTGTGGAACGATCTTCCGAATTCTGTGTTTCCATCTTCGTACAACCCGGGTCTTTTTAAAATCCGAATTAATAAACTCTTTTCTAGATTGCAAACCACTCCCGACGCTACGTAGTGCGCTTCTTCGGAAGAGTAAAATGGACCCAAATCCTAATAGCTGGCGTCCCCTACGTAGACATGTTAAAAAAAATATTCTTAATAGTTGTTTGAGATATAAACGTAAAGGTATGTATTATTTTTTTTTGGATTGTACCTACTCGTAATTTTATAACTCAGGTTTCAGATTTGACTGCAAATGCATTAGTTTAAATGAAAATTTAGAGTGTAAAATGGTGAAGTGTCAATCATAAAGAGATGCATATTTAAATATAGCATACCGGGGTTCAAATCTTCCTTTATGAATATATTTTACCGGATTCAATTTTATGAATATGTTTTTTTAAAGCCCAATATTTATTTGGGGAATGTATGACGATGCATTTGTACTATTTTATTATCAAAGGGGCGTATTAATATTTTTATGTAAAAAAATGAATAAGTAAAAACACCAGTCGTATTCAATAGAATATAGACTCGCGTGGGAATAAGATAATAGCAGAAACGTGTCTTTATTATGCGAAACATAATATCAACGTAAAAAATAATGGATTTAATATTCAGAAAGATATTGAATATAATGTACCCACAGAAAAATCTTTTAGAAGGAAATTAAATAAAGCATAAATAGTATAAACGGGATCATCATGAGACATCCTCCCTTCTAGTGCAGCCAGAAAAAGCAAGGCAAGAATACTGGATTGTACCATACAGTGGAGGTCCAAACAAGCTATCGGAGACTTGGGACAGGGACACCATCACACCATCTACCCTACCGCACATGAAAGACACTTAATAGACTCCATGAAAGTGTCACAAGGTGTAAAAAGAACTTGTACAGGGGGAGTATAGGACGAGAAGAAGTTCTTTCGATTGCGGGAGGTCAAAGATGATAAGCATCTTCTTGTCTGCCGAAACATGATACAGCAATGTAACAAGGAAGTCCGATGAGTCGAACAGGGGTGTGTTCTCTCACCTACTCTATTTAATTTATATTCTGACTTGGTCTTTAAGGAAGCGATGACTGATACAGATCTCGGTATGAAGGTCAATGGTGTGGTCATCAATAATATCAGATATGCAGTATTACTTGCAGACAATATACAAGATCTTCAACAACTACTTAATAAAATCAATTTTATTGGAGAGCATTATGGACTTAACATTTAAAAACTAAAATGATGATTTTTAGCCGTGATAGCCATCCATCAAATACAAATCACCAACTTAAGGGTATTAGTATAGAAAGGCGAAAAAAAATTAAGTACTTGGGTAGTATAATTACTGAGAATCTAGACCCTGACACTGAAGTCAAATGCAGAATAGTAAAGGAATTTTACAAAATGAAAAATCTTCTCCTCGACGACAATATCAACTTAAAGCTGAAACAAAGAATGGTCAAGTGTTATGTGTGGTCAGTGCTGCTTTATGGGGTGGAGGCGTGGACTCTCACAGCGGTACTAATAACATTTTCGCTAAAACTCGTTTTAGCCAACTAAACCTCGCACTACGTAAACCACGTATTAGGCACTAATTCGTGGTGAATTCTGACTAATAATGTAAAAATGTACAAGGACTAAGTAAACCATGGAATACGGAATGAATGTTGAGTGAACGCAGCCATTTAACGGGAATTTCGGAATTTTTCTTTACTTTATGCTTTTTTTGTTCATTCTCTATGACTTTATTAGCCGTCATCTATGACATTTATCGAGAATCGTATTTCTATGTTTGTCATTGTTTGTTTATTGCATGGTTTTGATGGTTTACTGTTTACGTATCGTCACGTTTTGGTTGGGTTCCAAATAATTTAACTTATTACAACATAACTTATTTATTTTAAAACAATTTCAATGGAAAATAAATATCTTCATTTATTAGCCTTCTTCCAAATAAATCTACGAGATGTGTAACTCCTGTCTTTGAAAATCTGTACTTTCTTCTAAAATTAATGTTGTCGTAATCAACAAACGGATTACAACGCACCTTATAAATTTTGTGGCTTCGAAAAACTGTTTTCACCTGCTCTATTTCTTGAAACGATCTTTCAAAATCGCCGATTCTATAATCAAACAGATTGTCGTCCATAATTAAAAAAAGTATTTCTTTAAAAATGACAAAATTTATACAATACGCGCGGTCTATTTGACTTTTGACAGCTCACGAATTCGCTATTCCACCACTAAACTAGGGGCCCGGATGGTTTAGCGTTACCATGGTGATATAAACCATGGAATAAAATAGAAGTTTTAAAACTTGGTTATTAGTAAGATTTTTGGCCGTTAGGTTTTAGTCACTCTATTCCATGGTTCAACCTCGCTACTTTTTCGTTATTAGTACAGATTTCAAAGTTTATATTATAAACCGCCTTGAAACATTTGAAATGTTGATCCACCGCAGAATATCGTGGACTGACATGGTCAGTAACACTGGAGTACTACGTAGAGCCAACGCCAACAGATAATTATACACCAATGTTAAGCTTCGTAAAGTGTTGTACTTCGGCCATATTCAGAGGTGAAAAGTATGCCATCCTTCAGCTCGCCATGAAGGGGAAGATTGAGGGTCGTAGAGGGGTCGCGGAAGAAGGCAGCTTTCCTGGCAGCGAAACATCCGCGAATAGACCGGCATTAGAACTGTGGGGGAGCTGTTTCGCAATGCACAGGACAGGGAGGCTTTCTCTATGGTGGTCGTCAACGTCGGGGAGACCTGATATGACACAATAAGAAGAAGAACGAGGAAGACTTGGTTGTGGCAAATGATATGGCTATTGCGTTTAGAGTGGAAAGACCTCACATGTAGGTATGTCTGAACACGTTAAATAAGTATAGACGGGAAACCAAAAATAATATGGAATCTTAGTCCTTATCTTTATCCCTTTTCCTCGCGATTTATTATAATACTCAAGTTAAAAGTGTAAAAAGATTAAAAGCAACGAAATAAAAATGTTCTAGGAAGCTGACAGGACCTTTGTAATTTGTTGGAGAATAAATTGTCCTGTGACAATTTGTCCCGGACGAATTGTCCAGGGACGAATAATGACTTGACTATTCTCTCGTTTATTCAAAATAAAAATAAATACCTGACGAAAAATCCATATAAATATAATTAATTATTAAATAAATATGGATCATGATATGATATATCCGGTCGTTCCCTCAAAGTTCTAGTGTAACTTTTACATGTTTTCATCATACAAGATGGTATTTTGACTAGGACAATACGTCCAAACACTACAACATATTGCGTGTAACTAAAGTGTGGTAAGAATTAAGTGAGGCATGCAACTTTATTTTTTGCTTACCGAATTTAAAAATAATGAAATGAAATGAAATTATTTATTTACATATATATATATATATATATATATATATATATATATATATATATATATATATATATATATATATATATATATATATATATATATATATATATATATATATATATATATATATATATATATATATATATATATATATATATATATATATATATATATATATATATATATATATATATATATATATATATATATATATATATATATATATATATATATATATATATATATATATATATATATATATATATATATATATATATATATATATATATATATATATATATATGTTATATTTGATGTTTTCACGGGTGAAATATGTTATAATATTTTTATCTCGGTTTTCCCGTGTCAGTAGGTCTTGACTAAGACCATTTGTCTTCCGACGTTTCGCCTGAATATCACCAGGCATTTTCAAGGACTTAACGAAAAGCACGCGCGCGACACACGTCTACTCACACTGAAAGCTCACCGTCAAGTGACTCGTAGCGTACAAGATGGCCGCTTATGTCAAATATTGTTAGCGCGACGTGATTGGCTCCTTGTGACACGCCCACCTGCTGTCGTGTTCGTTGGTAATAATATTTTATCATTATTTTTGTGTTGTGATTTATTGTTAATTTTAGTTGTGACATTAATATTATTATTGTTGTGTTTTGGGGTTATTTTCGCTATGGTATTATTAATATTATTATTGTATTGTTTGTCATATAAAATGTTCTTCCAGGTACTAGGCAAACGAACTCCGTCGTCCCGATTGTTCATTATATCCCTTCTCTTATATATTTCTATAGCTTCCCTGTAAATTCTGAGAGGTTCACTGTTTAAACTTGCTATTATTTTTGAATGGTCAAAATCTATTGTATGTCCTTCTGTGAGCGAGTGTTGTACAGGTGAGGATGTAAGTTTTTTGTTTCTCATGTCGACTCTGTGCTCCGCTATTCGTGCTTCAACTTTTCGATTGGTTCTTCCTACATAAGTCTTATTGCACGATCCGCACGGTATTTCATATACTCCATGAGCTTCAAGTGGAATGATGTCTTTCGGGTTTCTTAGAAAGGTTGATATTTTATTTGTTGTGCTGAAAACGGTACGTATGTTATTTTTGTTTAATAGACGGCTGATTTTATCGGTGACGCCTTTGATATATGGTAGTCGGGCTGTTGATAATGGTGTTTCATTGGATTTTTCTTTCACTGTTTTTGGACTCTTTAATGCTTTGTTTATTATATAGTCTGAGAAACCATTACAACGTAGAGCATTTTTCGTGTATTCTAATTCTTGTTTTTTATGCTCGTGGTCTTGTTTTAATTAGAATACACGAAAAATGCTCTACGTTGTAATGGTTTCTCAGACTATATAATAAACAAAGCATTAAAGAGTCCAAAAACAGTGAAAGAAAAATCCAATGAAACACCATTATCAACAGCCCGACTACCATATATCAAAGGCGTCACCGATAAAATCAGCCGTCTATTAAACAAAAATAACATACGTACCGTTTTCAGCACAACAAATAAAATATCAACCTTTCTAAGAAACCCGAAAGACATCATTCCACTTGAAGCTCATGGAGTATATGAAATACCGTGCGGATCGTGCAATAAGACTTATGTAGGAAGAACCAATCGAAAAGTTGAAGCACGAATAGCGGAGCACAGAGTCGACATGAGAAACAAAAAACTTACATCCTCACTTGTACAACACTCGCTCACAGAAGGACATACAATAGATTTTGACCATTCAAAAATAATAGCAAGTTTAAACAGTGAACCTCTCAGAATTTACAGGGAAGCTATAGAAATATATAAGAGAAGGGATATAATGAACAATCGGGACGACGGAGTTCGTTTGCCTAGTACCTGGAAGAACATTTTATATGACAAACAATACAATAATAATATTAATAATACCATAGCGAAAATAACCCCAAAACACAACAATAATAATATTAATGTCACAACTAAAATTAACAATAAATCACAACACAAAAATAATGATAAAATATTATTACCAACGAACACGACAGCAGGTGGGCGTGTCACAAGGAGCCAATCACGTCGCGCTAACAATATTTGACATAAGCGGCCATCTTGTACGCTACGAGTCACTTGACGGTGAGCTTTCAGTGTGAGTAGACGTGTGTCGCGCGCGTGCTTTTCGTTAAGTCCTTGAAAATGCCTGGTGATATTCAGGCGAAACGTCGGAAGACAAATGGTCTTAGTCAAGACCTACTGACACGGGAAAACCGAGATAAAAATATTATAACATATTTCACCCGTGAAAACATCAAATATAACATATATATATATATATATATATATATATATATATATATATATATATATATATATATATATATATATATATATATATATATATATATATATATATATATATATATATATATATATATATATATATATATATATATATATATATATATATATATATATATATATATATATATATATATATATATATATATATATATATATATATATATATATATATATATATATATATATATATGTAAATAAATAATTTCATTTCATTTCATTATTTTTAAATTCGGTAAGCAAAAAATAAAGTTGCATGCCTCACTTAATTCTTACCACACTTTAGTTACACGCAATATGTTGTAGTGTTTGGACGTATTGTCCTAGTCAAAATACCATCTTGTATGATGAAAACATGTAAAAGTTACACTAGAACTTTGAGGGAACGACCGGATATATCATATCATGATCCATATTTATTTAATAATTAATTATATTTATATGGATTTTTCGTCAGGTATTTATTTTTATTTTGAATAAACGAGAGAATAGTCAAGTCATATTCGCTTGTAGCTATGCAGAGGAATTCTGTTGTTTTATTAGGTTTTGCAAACAGCTTTAATTTAATATAAGGTCGTCTCTTTCACATACATTATTTTGTTATGAGAGAGTATTATGACGTGGTTGCACTTGAGTAAAATAGAAAATATGTCTGCAGTGCAGTATGTGTATTTTTTGTATGATCTCTTTCTCACTAAGGCCCAGAATCATAGTCGCAAAATAGGTACTTACATAGATGAGTTTGAGTTACAGATTTGTAATCATAGAACTTTGTTTCTCACAGAAGTCATCAAAAATCGTTACTCATCTCCCGTGAGTTTGAGTCACCAAAATCGGTGACTTTAGACGCTGAGCATGCTTTGAACTGTCAAAATCGTTTACAAACCTAGTTTATTTTAATTTTTATTCGATATAAAAACTGGTGAATTTCGAGATATTATTTTTGTGGTGAATATAAAATTATCTTCATTAAACAGGGAGCATTAAAATGTCTGATATATTTGAGTTTTTGCAAGATATTGACAATATTGGGAATACAGATGTGATTAATTTTCCCGATGAATCATTTGCCGCAAGGCGAATGAGACGCAGCAAATGTTATATTCGAAATATGATAAACCCTATCGAATTTTATGAAAACTGTGAATTTAAAAAGCGCTACAGATTTTATAGAGAAACTGTGCTCACTGCCATATTGCCGCTTATTCACGATGGATTGCGAAAAATCAACAACAGCGGCATGCCTATAACGCCTGAAATTCAAATATTGATAGCCCTGAGATTCTATAGTACAGAAATTGCTCGGCGATCCACTCCCAAGCATCCTGTTTTTGCTAATTAAGGGCTGATATATTTTCTTATTTTCTACAATAGTAATTTTCTTCCCCAATAATTCCATTAAAAAATGTTAATCATATGCAGTATTCCTTTTAGCATTCATTATTAATTATTATTATAAAAATAAACAAAACGCGAAAGAAGCAAGCAGATGTTTTGAACTCAAATGACAGTTTTAATTCATAGATTGAAGAGAGTAGATAGGAATTTCAAAGACAAATTTAAAAAAGTAACCATAAATTTCAAAATAATTGCTGAAAACTTATGAAATTCCTACAGTTTGAGAACTATCAAACTCAACTGAGTTTGAGTCGTTATCTCAGCTCAGACACGTCAGATTTTGGACTATGTTTACCGAAAAACCTACTCAGCTAAGAAAGCCTTGAGCTATGCTCCCATGAGGCACTATTGAGACCTGACTCATCTCATGTTTATGATTCTGGGCCTAATGTTTTCTGTCATGTATGATCTCTCTTGGAGATATTGTTAGAATTCGTTAAAATGTTTCATTTACATAGAGCGATTTGTTCTCATATAACGTGTCTATATATAAAATGTCATTGAATAATTCATGTAATGTCGATGTGTGAAATTAATTAATTAGAACTAATGATAAGGTTTTCTTTGTTTATTTATATAATTTATATATTTACTATTCCAATGTATGTTTAACCTTTTGCTGTTGCACATTTTTGGATTATTTTCGACATTGTCTTCTATGATTATTATTTCCATTTTATTGGAAAAAGATAAAAAAAGAAGTTTTTTTTAAATCGTTATGTCATTTTATAATCGTTATTTTTAAATACATTTATGTCGACATACATATTTATATCGTTTTTTTACGTCAAAACGAGTCGATTATGGAATTTGTTGAAAATTGTGAATGAATGATGAATATAGAGATTCCACTAAATGTATTTTTAAATCAATTGATGTTTATTCAAAAAGGTATTTTTATTTATGGAATACTGGAAATATGAAGCTTGGATCGTAGACGTGTCGCAATATATGTACATGAAAATAAATTCGTGAATTTTTTCGTGAAAAAAAATTTGAGCAATGTGACATAGATCTTTTAGTGAGAATTGTAAGGCGGACAATTGAACATTTGGTATGTAAAAATGTGTCGAAGTTATTTATATATGACAAAATAAAGTGTCCAGCAATTTGTCATGTTTCCCTAGGTGTAGAAGCAACAGTTTGGGTTGTTCAGACAAATGCCAATAACAAAGGTGCAGAACCCTTTCTCGCAAAACTGTCGGGATGTAACAATATTGATGGATTCCGTTTGCCAAAATATTTCGTTCGACGATTTATTTATTCAATAATTCATTCATATCATCAAGCCATCTCCCAAATGTGGAGAAACCAACGACAGGTTTGAGGGTGTGCATTTCCTTCTAAAAGTAAACACGACACATGCGTGTAGTAGTCTTACATACTAGTCACTGCATTCAGAATGGGTGGTCAACCTCGTTTCTGTACTATATAAGACGTTTTTTATTTTTTCGTAAAATTCAATAAAATGTTATTTTACCTCGTGTATTATTTAGAAAATGAAGCAGACATGACAGAACTGATCGAACGGATGGAGAGAGAAAGCCGAAAGTATGGGTTGGAAATAAATAGAAGCAAAACCAAACTTATGATTATTGACAGGGTAAATCTCCTACAGCTTTCGGGAAGACTGCAAGGTCTGGAAACTGTTAAGGAATTTGTATACCTAGGTTCTCAAATCAGTGCTGAGGGTGGGTGTGAGAAGGAAATTAAAAGACGAATAGCCATGGCTAAAAATGCTTTAACACGTCTGAAGAAGATCTGGAAAGATCGAGATATTTCCAACTCCACCAAAATTAAAATCATCAGAACTCTCATCTTCCCAATATTCCTATATTCAGCCGAAACCTGAACAACGAAGTCCCGTGATCGTGACAGGATTGACGCATTTGAAATGTGGTGTTGGTGTCGCATGCTGAGGATTCCGTGGACTGCAAAAAGAACGATTGAGTCGGTCCTTAAAGAGCTCAAAATAAAAGAAAGATTGTCTACAGTATGCAGCCGCCGAGTACTGAGTTTCTTTGGTCACATCGCCAGGAGAGAGCCATGTTACATGGAAAAAAGTATTATCATAGGAAGTGTACCAGGCAAAAGAAGTAGAGGCAGATCCCCTGCACGATGGTGTGACCAAATTAAGGAGATGACCGGGAATGACCTTTATTCGGCGGTGCGACCTGCGAAGGGCAGAAAGGACTAGAGGCGACTAGTTCTGTCCATTAGCGGCCTCATAGATCACGACCCTCAGCATTGAGGAAACGAAGAAGAAGAAAAAGATTATCGATTACCCGGTCCTTTCGCGACATCCGAAAACGAATTTGTATACACTACACAATATCTACGGGGACTCTCAATAGTTTGATACTTAATCTCCAAACAAACATATATATCTACCATCAAGCTGTTTTCATATTCAGGGTAGCAAAAAAGGATTGACTTATCCGTACTATCCTATCCTTACATTCTTGCCTACATGTTTTGTATTGAAAACAAAATATCCTTAAATATTCAATAATTTGGATTTAGGTAGGTATGGGTTTATACTTTGGTACGCATTCTTCAACTATACCTACATACATACCATCGCCATCGACTATTGGATCTCATATGTTACATGCAACTAGTCGGTAAATAAAATTATTTTAGATGATGAATCTTTAAAACCTCTTCGTTTTTGCTAATCACTAACTGATGGGATTTTAGCGTGGACTATACATAACTGAAGTGACACTGAGGCGATAGGAAACATTAAATTAAAGATGTGGGTTTTAAGATAATTGTGAGGCTAAGAAAAACTGGCAAACCAATATGTTTGTTTGAATAAACAAAAGGTATCTTAAAAATAATAAAAATCCTTTAACGGCAGTATTTAAGTTATGAGGCATCCAAAACACCGGATTTAAAAAATAGCTCATAATATGTAACATAAGACGACAAAAATTACCCCAATTCATAAGACAGATGATAAGATGGACGTTAAAAATTACAGGCCGATATCAATCCTATCTGTCATCCCCAAAATTTTCGAAATGTGTATTTATAAAAATATTTTCCCTCAAATACAACCGTATCTTAGAGGCAACCAACACGGTTTTCTACCAAAAAGATCAATAGTGTCGAACCTGTTAACGTTTTCTGGATACGTTTCCATTAATCTTGATGCGACTGTACAGACAGATGTGGTCTATACTGATTTTGCCAAGGCCTTTGACAGTGTAGATCACGACGTTTTGTTACAAAAACTGCATGACTTTGGATTCGATAACTGCCTCCTATCATTTTTCGCTTCCTACCTTGAAAATCGGAAACAATACGTAACGGTGGGTCAGTTCTGTTCCCAGGAATTCCAATCTTACTCTGGGATTCCTCAGGGATCTAATCTGGGCCCGCTCTTGTTTTTATTATTTATTGACGACATACAGGATGTCATTGAACACTGTCTTTGTTTACTCTATGCTGACGACTTAAAGATTTTCTTGTCTATCAGAGCTATGGAGGATTGTTTGAAGCTCCAGTGTGATATTGATAACTTGTCAAAGTGGTCAATCACTAATAAATTGTTGTTCAATATTAAAAAATGTGTCGTCATGAGCTACAGTCGCTCGACAAACCCTATATTATTCAACTATTTGATGGACGGTACCACGCTAGCACGAAAAGTCACATTTAAGGACTTGGGGGTGATGTATGATGCTAAGTTGACCTTCGCTGACCACATCACCAACCTGACATCCAAATGTGGACAGTTGCTAGGCCTGACTTTTCGCCTGGGAAAATATTTTACAAATCCGGAGGCGCTAAAGAGTATATTCAACTGTATGGTGCGTACCAAGCTGGAATTTGGTAGTGTTGTTTGGGCACCATGCCGGAAGAAATACTCCGAAATGCTGGAACAGATCCAGAAAAAGTTTTTAAGGTACCTTTACATGCGTACGCACGGAGTGTACCCAACTTACATGCATCACCCTGATCTCCTTGAGGCCTGTGCCTATCAGAGTCTCGAAAAAAGGCGAGATAATTCGTTACTTCTGGTGGGTTACAAGGTTGTAAATAATATCATTGACTGCCCAATTTTGCTTGAGCACCTAGGCCTTTACGCTCCCCCGAACTACATGAGAGGTAGAGGACACCACTTATTTAATTTACCTGCCGCT
Organism: Molanna angustata; assembly: GCA_963576475.1. Classification (NCBI taxonomy): domain Eukaryota; kingdom Metazoa; phylum Arthropoda; class Insecta; order Trichoptera; family Molannidae; genus Molanna; species Molanna angustata. The sequence continues at coordinate 19,374,217 of OY754974.1, read as the reverse complement.
CGAACAGACGTGGTTGCTCGTAACACTCTCGTACGAATGTCTGTTCTATTAAATGATTTACCTGTTGAAGCTGACGTCTTCTTCTGGGGCGTTCAGCGATTTAAAAAATTTATTAAATAAAATAACGAACAGGTGTCGCACTGTAACTGGCGTAAAGCTGTCGTGCGAGAAAAAAAAAAAAAAAAAAAAAAAAAAAAAAAAAAAAAAAAAAAAATAAGACAAGAGCCTTGTTTATTTAAATTTATTTAATCTGGACATTCAATATAATATATAAACTATAATCACTTGATCCTGATCGGACTAGGAATATGCCTGATTCTAGGTTGGCAATTTCATATTATTAGTGCGACATTATTCACATTGATCCTATCAAGAACACAGATATACGTGTTGCAAGTAAACACAGTTGGGTTTACCTCACATCTGTTCAGCAACAATGATATTGTCACTGCACAAATGCAAGGCATTCAACCAGTGTATTTCCTACCTAAGTTAGTAGTACATACTGCAAAACAACAAGGTGACCACACAGTAAATAAATATGTAAAATGTTTTATCAGTAAAAACTTAAAAATGTGAATTCTCAATTTTATTTCTGTAAGAATGAAGTTTTTAATTTTGCTATCTTGAAAGGGCAGAACAGAACATCTACACAAATTCAGTATTATTTAATGACCTGTGTATTGTTTTCGATCTGATATTACATAACATATTATAAAATAAACTGTCCTTTGATGTTTCATCAGTATTGAAGTTTATTTTGTATCGGTATCTGAATCGATTATTTATTACGATAATCGGAATCGTATCAGTAAAATCATTCCTTTAAATGGGATATTTGTGCGCTTTAAGATTTATTTGCTAGAGTATTGAAAAACACCCACTTTTGCTTTTTCAATTATTACAATGAAAAGTTTTTAGAGTAATAAAATTGAATGCTTTATAAAGAAACATCATAATTTGTATTTTTAGAATTGGAAATCTAAACGAAAATAAAGTTTTTACACAGATTCGACGTGACTTTTCTTATTTCCCAATATGGCCTTTGGCAAGTAATACTAGTATAAACTAATAACAACATTTGTATAAACAATCTGGAATATAGAATATTTAATTTTAATCTGAGTACAATATATGTACTTCTATATGTTACATTTGTTTTATGTCAAACTAGTTGCATGTAACACATGAGATCCAACTGTCGATAGCGATAGTATGTATAGTTAAAGAATAAGTACCAAACTATAAACCCATAAATCCAAATTATTGAATATTTTAAGATATTTTCTTATCTATGCAACGTATGTAGGTATGTTTGTCAAGATACGATAGTATGGAGGTCAGTCCTTTTTTCCTACCCAGAATATGAAAACAGCATGGTGGTATGTATAGATGATTGGAGATTAAGTATGAAACTATTATGTCTTTTTAGATATTGTGTATGCCATACAAATTGTATGAAGCGATGTCGTCACTAAATTCAATATTTATAAACATTGTTAATAAAATCTGGGATGTACTACTACAATGCTAATATTTTTTATTTAAAATTAAATTATCTAGTTGTAGTGTGTCGGCTTTTTCCGATATTTTTAAAAACTTTGGAAATATAGGCAGTTAAACACATAATGTTTGAGAGACTCTGAAAATTTTATGAAAAAAAATTGAGATTTTATATTCGTCTACATGTATACCAATATTCAGCCTTCTAGCTTTTATGGTTTCTGAGATATATGGAAAAATAAAGTAAAAATTCAAATGTTGATAACCCCTGACTGAAACAAAAATTCAAAATTATGAGCATAAAAGTTTTGTAGGCCTATAAATATTCTGAAACTTGTGCTCTGTAAATTGAGCGGATCAAAAGTTATAAGGGACACACACACAGAGACAGACACACAAAATACATACAAAATGTTCTACTTCAATTTCTGAATTCATCCATATATATGGAACATATATTATATGCTACGAAGCCTCAAAGTTGGTGTTTTTGACATGCAAGTCCACAACACCATACAAAATATTCCTTCATTGACGCGTCTTGGATTTAAATTGCCGATTCCTTCAAGAGAATTACATTCTCTTGAACGAATCGACAGTTGGATAACAATAAGTATACTGAAAAAAATCTGCTCTTGTCGAGGAAAGAAACGTTTGTTTTTGAACTTGTAGTAATCTAAATACCACAAAGAGGAAAAAGAGTTATCCAACTGTCGATTTGTTCAGGAGAACTTTGTTCTCTTAACATATCGACAATGTATCAAGCCAGGATACGCGAGAATTGTATGGAGAGGTCTACTTTTTTCACGGCTTTTCCATCTTTGAAGTCAAAAAACACCAACTTAGAGGCTTCGCAGCATATATGTTCCATACACGGATTTACTCAGAATTCGGAGTAGAACATTTCGTGTGTCTGTGTGTGTGTGTGTCTGTGTGTGTGTGTGTCTGTGTGTGTGTCTGTGTGTCCGTCCCCCCCTTAACTGCCTATATTTCCAAAACTTTTACAATTATCGAAAAAAACCGAAACACCCCAACTAGATAATTTAATTTTCTATAAAAAATATTAACATTGTAGTAGAAGATCTCAATTTTTTTTTAACAATTTTTTTAAAAATTGAATTTAGTGACGACATCGCTTCATACATTTTGTATGGCAGTCGCCTATACACAATATGTAAGAAGACTTAATAGTTTGATACTTCATCTCCAAACATACATACATACATACCATCATGCTATTTGCATATTCTGGGTAGGAAAAAGGATCTTCCTCCATACTATCCTATCTTGACATACATACCTACATATGTTGTATAGAAAACAAAATATCTGAAAATATTCAATAATTTGTATCTATGGGTTTATAGTTTGGTACATATTCTTCAACTATACATACTATCGCTATCGACAGTTGGATCTCATGTGTTACATGCAACTAGTATTTAAAATTTAAATGAAAAAATCTTATAAAATATCGTGGTATAAATATTTATTATCCAACTGTCGATTTGTTCAGGAGAACTTTGTTCTCTTAACATATCGACAATGTATCAAGCCAGAATACGCGAGAATTGTATGGAGAGGTCTACTTTTTTCACGGCTTTTCCAACTTTGAAGTCAAAAAACACCAACTTAGAGGCTTCGCAGCATATATGTTCCATACACGGATTTACTCAGAATTCGGAGTAGAACATTTCGTGTGTCTGTGTGTGTGTGTGTGTGTCTGTGTGTGTGTGTGTCTGTGTGTGTGTGTGTCTGTGTGTCTGTGTGTCTGTGTGTCCGTCCCCCCTTTATAACTTTTGATCCGCTCAATTTACAGAGCCTAAAATTTCAGAATATATAAACAGTTACAGGCCTACAAAACTTTTATACTCGGAATTTTGAATTTTTGTTTCAGTCAGGGGTTATCAACTTTTGAATTTTCATTTTATTTTTCCATATATCTCAGAAACCATAAAAGCTAGAACGCTGAAAATTGGTACAAACATAGACAAATACAAAATCTCAAATGAGTTTTTTCAAAAAAATTCCAGGGTTTCTCAAACATTTTTTATTAAGAAAAATATTTTTTTTATGATAAATTTATGAGTTTAACTGCCTATATTTCCAAAACTTTTACAATTATCGAAAAAAGTCGAAACACCCCAACTAGATAATTTAATTTTCTATAAAAAATATTAACATTGTAGTAGAAGATCTCAATTTTTTTTTAACAATTTTTTTAAAAATTGAATTTAGTGACGACATCGCTTCATACATTTTGTATGGCAGTCGCCTATACACAATATGTAAGAAGACTTAATAGTTTGATACTTCATCTCCAAACAAACATACATACCATCATGCTATTTTCATATTCTGGGTAGGAAAAAAGGATCTTCCTCCATACTATCCTATCTTGACATACATACCTACATATGTTGCATAGAAAACAAAATATCTGAAAATATTCAATAATTTGTATTAATGGGTTTATAGTTTGGTACATATTCTTCAACTATACATACTATCGCTATCGACAGTTGGATCTCATGTGTTACATGCAACTAGTATATTAATATTCTCATTAAAATGTTCGTTAGACTCATACTTGGGATAATAAAAGCAGGTCAACTCTTTGATTTAAAATTTTACGGTAATTTGGGATTAAGCATACTCGTAACCTTTGACCTAAATTTATGGTTATTAACGTAAACAAGTAGGTAGGTAATATTATATTCGAAATAATCTTGTGTAAATACAAAACTAATTTACAAGAAAACATATATAAAACATTAAATTACCACACATTTTTTATAACAATTCACAATGAGTATGTATTATTAAACCACAAGTGATTTTTAGTAGGATGGGTTTCGAAGCGATTGCTTCTATCTCAGAACGGAAGTCATAAGAGCGGTCGCTTCGAAACCAGTCGTATCAAATATTTATAACAAAGTGAATTGTTTAAATCATATGTTAAACAATTGATTAATTATTTTAATTTATTTTCATTGTTTAGTTATTATTTGAACAATTGACATATTTCTTCTGAACGTATTTGTGTTTTAAAAAAATGCCTTGTATAGTAATAAAAATAATGACTTAAATGCACTAAAAAGTATAAAATAATTGCATTACTTAATTACAAAGCACGATAATTGTATACCAACTGGACAGACATTTCTCGTTTCATTCACATCCATGTATCGTGTCTTACTTACGAAATCTCTTTACATTCTCGTCTAATATCCTCATTTCATAGTCTATCATGCATCGTATTTGTCTTTCGCTGAACATACATAAAATAATTATGTCGAATTGACAAGCTCTCCGTTTTTGGAAGTATAATATGTTAAAAATGAGTTCATTATAATATGTTCGATTTTTGTGGTATACATAAATAATTTACATTATTATATGATCTCTAAAAATAAAAATATACCTTATTCGATGGATTAAAATTAATTTGAGAGCGGAGGAGAGCGGTGGAGGACAGGGACGGCTGGAGAAGGATTCTGGAGGCCAGGGCCCACACAGGGCTGTAGCGCCAATAATGATGATGAAAATTAATTTGATCTTCTTTTGTTATCTGTGTAAGGTATTTTATATAATAAAGTGGCGTATCATGTTTTCCAGTCCATTAAAAATGTTCCGCATTAAACTGTCTTTTTATCAAATTTCATTATTATAAATGTAATTAGAGGGGTTTATAATATTATATTTAATTTTTACCTTTAGCTGAGCAAAGTATTTAAATATATACGAATGTGGTTTATAATGTTACCAGTACATTGAACATTTTCCGCATTATACCTCTGCAATGTTCACCCATATACATACATACATAATAATATGTAAGTTCCTACTCTGGTACATTTTCGTACTTGCTGCTTTGTTCAATTTATGTATACCCTTTCTAACACATTTCACAATTCTACAGGGATAAAAGATCTCTCTCCGTGTGTTTTTTGACCCGGCTTTTTTTCTCTCTTTCCAAATTGTCTTTTTTACGTAAGGAAATATTTTCATTCTGGAATTTCACAGATAGTTTTCACGTTACTACTTTTGTAATAATTTATGCGACAGCGAAAATACATAACAATACCAACCTGTTGTATTTTGTTTGTATTGGAATAAATTTATAGTTTTTATGGAGTAACATGGTAAAAAGTTATTTTACAGTCAGCAAATAGTCGCTCTAATTCACTGATGCAAGTATGTAAGTAAATTTTGAATATTTTTTTTAATAAAAGATAATATAAATAACAAAACTTTGAATGCCAGTACACTTTTTTTCCTTTCTCAAAAAACATAAAATGCTTGTGCTGAGATAGGTAGTACACATAGTAACGGTTCAATTACAGAAAAACATAACAACACACAACATTTTTGAAATCAACCATATTAGAATAATTATATTTTTAGGTTTTTATTTTATAGTTTTTTCTTGGGTTGTTTTTGATTGCTATATCTTATAACATTTTTATATTTTAAGGCCAAATTCTAAATTTCTTCATTGTTAGTTAGTGTATTTTTGTTGTATAAAAATTTCAAACAGTATACAAAAAACTCAATTTTCCAGACCGTGAGAGCATTTTGAAAATTTGGACAGATGAAATCATAGAGAAGAAATTAACGGATATATATGGAAAACTAATCAGCTCTAAGTTTATGGACTTTACACATATGATGTAAATATGAAGTCGATCGGACTTATAGTTTGGGCTGTAGAGAGGACACAAAAAGGATAATTCCGTACGCCGAACGCCGTACGCCATACGCCGTACGCCATACCTACATACAAACACATCATGACGAAACTCACAGTGTGCACTCTCTACATGATACCTGTTTAGAAATTGATGCAAAAAATACGTTTAAAAATTGTGAAATCATGACTCTCCACTATTTCATAGTGTGGAGAGTAAAATTAAAGAATATAAATATTACACTAAGATAGCAATTAAAACAAAAAAAATGAAAATACTTCATAGCAAAAAAAAGGATAGGAAAAGGACAAGGAGACAAGCAGTACTAAATATGATAAATATAATCTGTAAATATGCTCATAAAAATATATATTAGAGGCCCTCACAGTTTTTGCATGAGGGCCCAAAATGTCTAGCTAAGTCATAGCAATAAGAAAAGCCATAACTTGTCATATCAAAGAAGAAAGGAAGAATTGAGTTGAGGGACGCAAAATAAATATCGTTCAAGAATTATTTGACTATTTTTTTTGTATTTCCTCAAGTGATAAACATCATCTCATAGGCTATTCCATAATCTAGTAGATTGCATATATTATGAAAACTCGAGCTTAAAACTTCAGTACAGTGAATGGGTGAATGATTACCAAGTGGATGGACATTTTGAAGAATTAACAAGACTTCACCTAAGTGAAAATTTAATATATAGGTACCTACAAGTGTATATCTAGGTACCTACTTCCTTACGCAACTGTCGCTTCTTTACCTGTATTTTTGGAGATTAATTACATAACTACATACTTTGGTAGTGTCTGACTGGTACGTAAGATATTTATATGTTGTATCTGTGTTCATAATATAAGTGTTCAATGTATACAACAGTTCGAGTCAACCAAGTACCTAATGTATAATGTACCTACCCATGTATTTTATAACAGGTAGTATACAGTCTACTCATTGAACAAACACACGACATTCACGTGATAAACGCTAAGGACATTCCGTACATTTACGTTTGATGTGCTTGCTTACTTATATACTTACATATATATGTTGTATCAATTTTACCAATTCACGGTAAACATTATTGAAAACTCACGAGAAAATTTAGATATTTACCTACAAAATAAATGTCAATCTTTCTATTCATATCTATAAGCCATTCGTGACAAAATATATTTTGCATCTTCACATCGAGGAGAGACAAAATCATCATATAAATGGTTTTGTCTTTATGCTCTTGGGTTAATGAATCTGGCAAATTCAGTTGGTAAATTTTCGCTATTTCTTCTAGTTATTGTATTGTTTTGTAAATAATTATTTAATACATGTAGAATGATTTGTGCAGAATGACAATTTCTTCCATCTAACAAGTAATAAACTTCGTCTAATTAAACGCTCATAATTTAAATTATTCATTCATTCATACCATCACGGCATATCCCACAATGTGGGGTAACCAGCGAAAGGTGTGCGGGTGTGCATTGCCTTATAAAAGGGAGAACAACACATCTATGTATACCCACACACCAGTCTCGTTTCACCAAAAAAGGCACTACATTCAGAATGGGTGGTGAACCTCATTGCTGAACTATGTAAGATGTTATTGTTGCCTGTTGTATTTTCGATTACCCGGCTCTTACGGGACACTCGAAAACAATGATTTAAAGAATGGAAGCACTATTCTTAGCCGGTGCCTCACAGCTAAATTTAAATTAACTAAACAAAAAAACCCATAAGAACATAAACCATGACCAATTAATAAAACTGAAACTCCCCCATATCCCCAATAGCTCATTGAAGTGATCCTGCCCAGAGATTACATCGCTGCATATCTTTTGTATTAATGTTTAATCATTATTATTTATCAATTTTTTTTGGCTATTTTATTTTACCTATAACTGTCTATGTATTGAATTGGCTGTATATTTGTTTTCAATAAATAATATAAAATAAAATAAAAAAATTGTCGGGGTAATTATCTGTTGAACGTTATTATTATTATTATTATTATTAACGTGTTACACTTGCCATTTTAATTTACTAAATTTCAAATCAAAGAGGTTTTTTTGAAAAATAATAGCAAATTTGTGTAATTTCGTAATTATTTTACGATTATTATTTTATTTTATTTTATGTACCTTCACGGGCAACTCACAGGAGCTATGTCAAATAATTATTTAATACGCACCCAATAACAAGTTGCCTCATTCCAGAGAATTCAGATCCAGACTAAAAACACGATTAAAAACTGTGTCTCCACCGGGAATCGAACCCGGGACCCTTGGATCAGCAGTCAGATACCTAACCACGAAGACCGACTATTTGAAAAAAAGCCTATAACAATAAATTGATTATCTACTTCTATATCCGCCAGTAGCGGAATTGCTTATAGAAACCGAAAATCCTGGCTTGCCTATGAATATTTATTCAGAAGTTCAAGACCTAATATTTTTTTGTCTTTTCTATTGAAACCATAATACAAGATTAAAAATTGAACCGTAGGTATTTCGATACGATCATACGATGCTTGACAGGGCCTCAAATGTAAATATCATTTTGGCATGTGATTTTAAAATATTTTCAAAGCCACTTAAATGAACGATGATGCTCAAAAAACGTAAAATTTTCGACATTTCTCAATTTTCCTTCAGGGTTTGCCTAGTCCGAAGGTTCTAGGCACGCCCCTGATATCCGCCATTATTTGCCTATTCTTTTCGTAGCTGTATTATAAGTATTATTTGAAGTTTTCAAATATTTCTTTGGTGTAGTTTTGAAATAAGTCCGTTATTTTTAATGTACCATAGAAATGAATGAGTATTAAAAACTTCACATTTCTAATGGTTAATTGAAATAAAAAAAAGAAAATGCGGCTTTTTGTCATGCATTCAATCTCATAGAAGAAGATTGAGACTGAAGAAGCTAGGTTAAACGAACGAATTCAGATTATATAGTTCTTAGACTATGGTTGTATCGTATATGCAAGGAGAGTTGAGATATTGTCTAAAACCAATATCTCAGATTGGCTAAATTAAACGATTTCGTATTATTAGATTCTGGACTGTTCAAATTACTTTATAAACAAACAACGATTTGTGCTATAGATTCACACGAAATGTTTCAACACTCAATTAGTGACTTTGAAAGTACATCCAAAAAAACGGAGAGAAAAAATATCGATTATAGAAGCACGTAACCTTCATAGCGGCAAACGCTCTGTAATATGGCCGAAGTCACTTTCAGAACTTATTGATTTTTCTATTGAAACACTTTTGGAGAATTCTATCGCATTGTCGAGAGGTGCTGACTATTCCCTTTTTAAATTACATTTCCTTTGTTACCCACAAGCGATGCGATTTAAATTGAAGTTTTTAAAGATATAGTTGAACGGAAAACAATGGTCTGTGATTACATCTTTTATAATTTGATAGATCAAAGATCGTATTATGTAGATTTTAATAAATTTAGGTACCGATTTTAATAATAATTCTAAAAAATCGTCTTTATTGTACACAATTTTTCAGATTAAAAAAAAAGTTTTAACGTCGTTATATCGTTGATCTAATGGAACAATCATCGCTATCAATAAGCGCGGTAAATCGGTATGAAAAATATTGAAAAATAAACAATAGGAATTTACTTAAAGTGGCAACACTCGACAAGGCAGAGGTTAATGCACAAAGAATGAACCCGTCCAAGTTGGCAATGTTCTAACCTATACCTACTTACAATAATTTTATAACGGTAATGTATAGGTAATTAGGTATACCCAATATACGTGGCATACTTCTCCAAAGTTTCACGGCTGGCAATCACATTTTTTTAGGTAATCAGAGTTTATCTACCTTGGCTCTACAGGCTAGTGACAACGACTAAAGACAAGAAATCAGGAGGAAGATAATGGCTGCAATCGTTGTTTTGCAATCGTTGTTTCTATGGTCTTCAGAAGCAGTTTGCCAAAGAAGGAATACCATTTTTTTTTTATAAATTCTGATAAAGCCAGTTCTGGCGCTGGCGCGTGCTTCTGAATGCTGGGTATTGACGAAGGCTCTAGAGGAATTCATCGCAGCATTCGAGAGAAGGATCTTAGAACACTAATCGGTTCTGTGAGAGAAACTGATGGTTGGCATCGTCGATACAACATAGAGCTATATGAAATATATGGAGAGGCAGATATTATGATCATTTCCATCAAGATATCCTACCTGAGAATAGATGACGATAACCCAGTAAAACTCCTCACACTCTCCACACCGTAAGGACGAGGGAGATAAGGAAGGCCTAATCTGCGATGGACGGACTCTGTCAGCCCTGATGTATCTATTCAGCAAATCAAAAACTGGAAAATCAAGGCTTCAGGAAGGCAAGGAAGTAAGTAATTGCTGGATTCAGCCAAGGCCCACCCAGGGCTGACTAGATTATGATGATAACGATTTGTGATCAATAAAATTAAATCATTGATGGTGCAAATTTATTATGTGATTTTAATGAATGTGCCAAAATTATTATTAACATGCAAATTAATAACTGGATCTGGCTACAAACAAGGATTTGGCATTTGGAGTATATGATCTGATACGAGTTTATTACTATCCAATTGAGGCTTTTGTGTTGGCACAGATCAGGAAAATGAATCGTAATGTTGTAGCATAATTATGCTCCATTTAGGCAAAAAACATGACTATCGTGGATTAATAATACATTGCAACTCTTAATTTTCTCCAATAAACAACAACAGACGATATTAAGCAGGTCTATATGAAAATAATGTAATTTAGCCAATTTCTAGATTAAATTTTCTAACATTTTTTGGAATTTGAATCGTTGCTATGAAATTGCTAATCTGATAGCTTTCGTGAAAACTTTTGAATTTTCATTTTCAACATACCGTAAAAAAAGCAATATATAATAATCTCCTACGTATATGATCCAGAGGAAGTCCAAAGAACATCTCGATAAACAATTGCTCCAAGATCCTAAAAAAAGCCGGCTTGCATGAAAGCGATACCCAGAACTAGCGATACCCCAATAGACAATATAAGCAATAAGTTGGGACAGTGCCAGGAAGAAGAAGAACACAGACATACAAATACTTACACAACAAAAAAAGAACATCCCTATACCAGAGTGCAAGCACTTGTGAGTGAAGGAGACATTTAAATACGAAAAAATCCTATGAATTTTCTGGTTGTTTGGAAGAAATTGCCTAATGGCAATAAGCCCGCTAGTGTACAATTATATTTGTTTATATTATGTACAGGAAGGTGTATAAATAAATAAATATTTTTTTTGTCCGTGGGAACAATTTCAGTTTTCATATACGGAATGCACAGTGGTTAAGTATTAATAGGTATACATCACTTAACTAAATTGATATTCGTAATAAAACGTTAAAATAATGAAGTTGGCGAAATCGGAGGTTGGTTTTTGACGAATTTCTTACAAAAAATTGTAACAATATAGAAAGGCAATCTCTTAAGGTTTTCATTATTTACAGCACACTCAACACGCGCTCACTTTATCGCGTTTACTGATATCGTTGCTGAGTTGTTCCGCAAGTTAAGGACCAGTCACACGATATTAAAATATATTTGACTTGAATTTTAAAAACAACAAAATTAAGTGGATTAAAAAAAGGTGTATAATTTGGCCATACTTATGTTTTAGTATGATGGAATTATTATCATCAATCATTAGAGTTCACTTTAAGTATTTTATTTTATTATTAAATATATTCGAGTTTTTTTATGATATGTTATCATGATTCTGTACTTTTATTGTACGGGGGCAGGCTTATTGCCATTATAACAATTCTTTCCAAATAATCTGATAAAGTTAGATAATTTAGTAGAAGGGTGATTGCAGAGGGGTTAGCTCCCTGGGTTAGTAATCCAGTTATTGCGAATTCGAATTCCGCCACGACCACTTTCGTTCACCTATGGACAAGTATTTACTTAACTTAGGGATCGTTTGAGGATGATTATGTACTTGTTTAATATATACATTATTGTTTTAAAAAAAGCAAGTGTATGTACTATATTATGTAGAAAACTGTATAAATGATTGTTTAGAGTTAAAAGAACTTTTCATCATTATAAACTTAAAAGAGTATAAACAAACAGATTTATAAAGAAAATAAATATCGAGATAACAAAAAATAGAAGTTATATATTTGATATTGCTTTTCGGGCAAATAACAGGTTCTATGTTAAATATTAATTTAACACGCTCCCAATAACAAGTTGTCACATTCTGGAGACTTATGATATTAATCGTCTCACAGATCCAGACTGAAAACACAATTAAAAACTGTGTCTCTACCGCGAGTTAAACCCGGGAACTTTGGATCAGCATTCAGATATCCATCCAACTGAGCCACGAAGGCCGATTTCATCTACTGGGTCCCAATCCTAGGTTTGGTCTGCACCAAACACTCGATCTTTCCACTTATCTCTATCGTCTGCCAGTCTCTTCATCTCTTTGTAACTGCTACAGCGCACGTCACCGATTATCTGGTCTATATAGTTGTTTCTGGGGCGGCCTCTACAGTTGTCCCCATCAATCATTCCTTCGACGATGGTAAAAAGCAGGCCTGGGTGCCGGATGTTGTGGCCTATCCAAGTTGTTCTCTGTTGGGCAATTCTTTTCATAAGTTGCCTTGTCTCTTCAACCCTGCTTAGTACCTCGTCGTTGCTGATGTGTTCTGACCATGCGTCTGTAGCACCACATCTCAAACGCAGACAGACGTCCCATTTCGCGTTGGCTTATGGTCCATATTTCACAGCTATATAGTAGTACACTCCAGACAAGAATCTTGATCAAATTTTTACGAAGGCCGACATGAAGGTAATAAAAAATGAATTGGAATCAGGTGATATATTTAGCTTAAAAATCACAAAATGAACATGGGCTACTGTCGTAGAGCTCGCTTTGGTCCCATAGTTTGACCTATAAATGGGTTACAGTTAAGTAGCAAATTTTATTCATCACAACATCAATATCATAAAAAAATGCATGCAGATGAAATTGGTCTATTATTATGTGTGATTCAGCCCTAGGCGACAAATCGATAAGGTTCATGGGCGTCTGTTTGCGTTGCCCCTGAAAAAATCAAACCTGTGGTATAATATACCTACCTACATTAGGCCGTGCCATAAATAATCAGAGTCAACGATCTGTTCGGGAACATTATGTAATCAAAATAATAATAAGACTTATGGAAGATATATGCCAACAAAAAATATAACTATATCAAAAGTAGCTAGGTGGATAAATTTGAAGGAGCCAATTGCTATTGTCAAATACTCATTGAAGGTAATCACTTTAAAATATTATTTAATTTTAGTATTAAGTATGATTAGGTATAACTATGGCTAGAACATGGACATTAGTAACTTTGTGGAAGAATTTTTTGGATTGAGGATAAGATCATAAAGATTAAATTGCGAATCTGTGTTACGAACATTCGGACTGTAAAAATTCTTATAACGGAAGTCACGGAGGACGTTATCAATATTTTTTTCTTATTTTTATGCTCAGTGATAACTTTTTACCATGTTGTACGATTTCGATGATTATTTTTTCATTAGAAAAAGGGTATCTTCCAATTGTTATCATTTTAATGTGGTCAATATCCGTGTGCGAGATCCATGAGAAAATCATCAAACTCTTCTGAGAAAATATAAACATACCTACGATCCTGCGAATAGGCAGTTGGTGCTCCTCCAACCAGGAAGTCCACCCTCACAGACAGGTCAGGTGATTTACCACACGATGAAGAAGAAGAAGATCTACGATCCGTCGAAGTTCCATAAATTGTTTGTTTGGTACAGACTTAAAACGAGTGGTTTGTGGCCACCACTAAACTCTCCACACCATAGTAATTGTTCATTATTTCTTATTGAAAAGTTGACAATCTCTAAATGCATTTTTATGAAGAACATTTATAGTAGATTCTTAAACAAATATAAGATTCCCAAAGGACAAAAATTTTCATAATACACCAAACACACAAAAAAATTGTCACGAAACTCATAGTATGCACTTTCTAAATGATACCTGTCGAGAAATTTTAAGTAATCCTCCTTTTAATCCTCAAGGGGTAGGCAATGAGAACCTAACACCCCATTCTTCTATCTTAACACATAAATCGCCTCATCAACATTGATACACTGTCTCATACATGCTCATCTTGCTTGTAATACAGGTATCATGTAAAAAATGCATACAATGATTTCCGTTACAATGTTTTATGTATACGGTGTATTGTGAAAACTTTTGCCCTCTGGGAATCTTGAAACTTATAGAAATGTACTTCATAAAAATGCATTCAAAGATTATCAACCTTTCAAGAAGAAAAAATGAACACTTACTATGGTGTGGAGAGTTTAGTATTGGCTACAACCCACTCGTTTCTAAATGGAAGGAATAGCTCCTTGAAGCAAATACCTACCTTAATAGAAAATAGTTATTGATGACCATTAATTATGACGAGAAGAAAATGTATCTTGGGATTGCGGGATGGTCCAGGTTGATAGACATCTTCTTGTCTGTCGAAACATGGCACAAGAACGTAACGAAGAAGATTTTGCTGTGGAAAATGTCATATTTACTCCTCCGAGGGCAAATTACTTGGTGGTGGCTGCTGCAACGTATTGGAGTGGAAAGGCGTAGAAATTATCAATTGAAGCAAATAAAACAGAGTTTTATAAAAAAAAACAATGTGTGTTTTATTTGTGCTGAACACTAGTTAACACAAAGAAAACGCTAGCTTTAAGTGTCTTTCTTATTTATGATGAGTACAATGAAAACCTTTTTGAATATTATTATGCTCTGAAAAACGAATCGTTTTAACTTCAGCGTGCTTTCAAGTAATTTCATTCGACAAAATTTAATAACAGCCAAATTTGGCTATTTCTCATTCCATAGTACCGAACTGTCTGACGGCTTCTTTATTAATATCATTTTTAATTGATATCTGTACAAAATATTCAAACAAAGCGAGATCGTAATATCAAGCTATTATTTTAAGCCAAAATGTCACCTTTAAAATGAACTGTCAAAATTTTAACAAAGCATCTCGTAATCTCCTTATAAACTGATTACATTTTGATAACAAAACCTACCTCTTACTTGCAAGAAAATTATTCTTGCCAATCTGAAAGTTATAATAATTATACACGAATCATCATTCTCATCATCAGTGGTTCCACAGCCCGTGCGAGCCTTGGCCTCCTCTATAATTCCTCGCCATCTCCTCTACCCCGGCACGTGCTCCTCCAGTCCCTTACACCTATGGCCTTAACATCCCGCTGAGCGCCATCCAGCCAACGAAGTTTGGGTCTGCCAACGTTGCGTCAACCTTGGGGCTTTGTGTGCAAGATCCTCTTTGTCACTCTATCTTCGCCCACTCTTTGAAGAAGTATCGGCAGATCAAATCTGCGCTGGTTAGATGGTTTTGCGATGGATTGTGGTTTGCTGGGCCAGTTTTTTTGTTTTTCTTTTTGCTTTCATTCTTTGTTGATGTATATATATACAATAGGCGTGATGACAGTAAGAAAAAATCATTGAAATTATGATTTTATAAAATAAAATATGTTATAAAGATTTGAAAAAATATATTTATTTTCATTTTAAAAGAGCGAATAATATTAATATTATTTAAATAAAAATACAAAATATGTTTGTCCGCCATTTTATGTGAAACACCAATCAGAGCGCATGACGTCACCATATTGTTACTGTCAATTGTGTTTGTTACTGTCAACTGTAGTGTTGTTCGAAATGGCTATTTTTTTCATAACAAGCTATATGGAATATGCTGCTTATTTTTAACATGCTATTTTTATTTATTGATTTATTTGGTTTATTTGGGACAATAAACCAAATAATATCGCTATCCGCTCTATTGAATCGTTGACGCATCTGTTTTAACACGCACCGAGTATTGTAACGTGGTGGAGAATATTTAACGTTTCAGAAATAAATAACTTGGTGGCTTTCATTGCTTGATTATAAAATAAAATGATGTTATTATATTGTTTGTGGGAGTTGTACAGTGTAACATGAGGTTGAAATGGAAATACACAATGTATTATGATGAATCTAATATACATATGGGATAATTGTTATGATTCATATACATATTATGATTAATATATTAAAAAAAAAAATAGAATGTTATGTAATAGGTGTGATGACTGTAAGAAAAAATCATTGAAATTATGATTTTAAAAAATAAAATAGGTTATAAAGATTTAAAAAATGTACTCATTTTCATTTTAAAGGAGTGAATAATAATATTATAAATATAAAAATACAAAATGTGTTAGTCCGCCATTTTATGAGAAAAAACAATCAGAGCGCACGACGTCATAGTATGGTCGCGTCAATTCTTCTGATAGTCTTCAATACAATATACGCATTAATTGTCGGTCTGGACAATGTTTATTTTGGTGTTTTTGATATATTAATATTTTAATTAGGTACTTAAAACTAAAACAAAACAATAAAATAGCAATGGAACAAGGATTCATCAAAGCAAATAGTTTCAATTTACCTAGATACTCGCCTACCTATCGGGGGATACTATGGGCCGGTATTACAGTGTCAGTTTAAGAGCTAAACTCAAGTTTCACAAAAATATAGCGTATTACAGTGTCCGTTTAGGCCTAATCTCCCCTCAAATATGTCACTAAAACGACAAATATTTAACTCAACGTTTCTGGCAGATTAAGTACTTTACTGTGAGTCAACTGTCATTTGCTAGGCAATTCGTGTAGTTTCAGTTTCTATCACTAGAGGCGTTAGGCAACGTGTGTAGTTTCAGTGTTGTATCACTAAAGGCGTTAGTTGTATCGACGGTGGCGCCACACAACAAAACAAACTGACAGCCGTATTGAACATGGGCATTTAAAAGCATTATTTTGGTGAAAAAAATTAAATTTACCATGTTGGATAATAAAACAATGGTATTTAAAGTCGTAGCGTCCCGTTTTGTAGTTCGTATTATTTGAGGTTATTTAAATTTGACAGATAATAACCACAGAAAAAGTGAAATATGTCTATAATTGAAGATTTAGTAACTGACATGTTATATTGCACTGTAATACGGAAATGGATTCAATCTCCCCATAACATTAATCTTGAGTTTAACAAACTCAATGAGTTGAGGGCCGACTGTAATATCGGGCCTAAGTTTATTGTATTTTGTATGTAACTTAGTTCTTATTGAATAAATAAATAAATAATGAACGCTCGCAACGTATGGTAAACTAATTTAGTTTTAGTATTCTACAATTTTGTCACGCGATGGTGAGCTGACGAACGTTCGACATGTTATGATGCTGGTCACTGCCAAACTAAACTAGCAAGCTATATTTTTTTCATGCAATGAAGCGATTCGCGAAACGACGGCGATTACGCGAAGCATGCGTTTTAAAACATCGTTACAATTTTAGCAGCATACGAATTATTACATAGCGCTCGTTATTTGTATTGTGTTAATAACAAGCTATATTTATCTGCTATCGTTATTTTTAGCAATAGCAGCCATAGTAGTTATTTTTCTGCCTGTCTTAACTACTCTTAACTAGAATGGAACTTTTGATGGTCGGATATTTCTTTGCGTCGAACAAAGACTTTTGTTCATCAGAATTTCGAAACGTAAAAACTTAATAATAAGTACATATAAGTACTTTATTTATCTGTAATTTAAATACAACTTACATCTCGAAAATCGATAAAATATGCTCCTTCTTCTCTCTACATTATGTGCTCATAAGCTAAAAACATACGCGGGAAACGTATGATGGCCTATTTTGACGTTTGGACATTAATGAAGTTCTTTATATGCTTATTGCCTAAATAATGGTAAATATTATATTATTGAGAGCTAAAAGTGGGGGAACAAATACTGTACTTCATTGTAAACGCGTACTTAATAAAATACACTTATGTCTCGCCGTGCGAAATTTAATCACTTATTTCTCTTTTTTTTCGCGTGGGACGAAAACATATACCTCAGTAGGTGTTTTTTTCGTCGTGTTTGTACATTTAGGGACCGCACAACACTTATGTACTTTTGAATTGATTATAAATACACAAATCGTCCTAGAATACATATATTACATATAGTAGTGATATGCAGTTTACAATATCGTGACGTCACCGTCAGGGTCGGCAGCCGCCATGATACTACAAGCGTTTTTTGGCGTAAATGTCAAATTTGATTTTAAAATGGCGATTTTTGCTACTAAACCTTTATTTTATGTAGAAATGTATATATATTTGAAAACAGTGAATGCGTAAAAACATCGTGAGATAGTTTTTCAAAATTAGTCATCATGCCTATTTGTAATAAGTATTTTGTTATCTGGCTAGTTGGAAGATATTGCCTAATGGCAATAAATGGCAATAAGAATATAAATAAATAAATAAATAAAAATTGGAAAGTGGCAGCCAGTGACAGAGCTGGATGGCGAAATTTCTTGGATGCAGCTAAGACCCGCCGAGGATTGTAATGCTGAAGACGATAATTATAAATTTAATACTATTTTTAATACATTTCAAAATAGAAAGAGCATTTAAAAATAATTCATTCAGAATTGCTATTTTTAAAAAAATTGTATATTTTTTGTTTTACACGGATAGAGAAACGCCGTGTTGTGTGATAATTTTCTATCAGTAATTTTTATAGGATCTAAATTAAAATACATTTAATTGATTTATTGCAACTCAAATTTTTTAAACCATAGGTGAGTTACTTCATACGAACCAATGACCTAGTATATAAGGTCTTTGATACGAACCGATTCAAATTCATTTATTTCCACGACTAATTTAAAAATAATAATTTATTTGTAACGGTTTAAGATACATTGAGTTTATTATAGAAACAAATATGAAGATGGTCATTTTTGACCGATACTGGTTGGTGTCAAAAAATATAACAGAGTAAAAATTATAATAAATTGTTTTATTTACCTAAAACATTAATTTCTATATCAATTGACCTAGTAATTCCACCAAGACAAATTTTAATTCGTTGATAAATTTTGAATAAATAGAAACAAATAGGTATAGAAGTAAAATAGGAATTAACAATATATAAAACAATTTTTTTTAAATAATAAATTGAAAAGTATACATAAGCTCATTTATTTTATAATATACCGATACATAATAAATGTATGTAACGTTATTTTTATAATTCTGAAATGTATATTTTGTGTTTATATTATAAATGTATTAAGTAAGCCGACGGCGACGTAGGATTTAGTGAGTAGGTTGGTTTCATTTTCCTGAGTATACAATATTAGATTTGACAGGTGATATGAAGTCTAGTGTAATAACACCAAAGAATACATAATATTGAGTTAGTAAACCTATAGGAAGACGGTATTGATTATGCTATTAATAAACTATTGGAGAGAATATTATATTCGTATGTATATAAAACTATTTAATGTGGCCATATTTTGATACATTTTTTTTTCCGATCTAATAGCGTTTTAATTAGTTTTACAATGAATTTGACGACTTGAAATATAAAAACAATATCTAATTTATTCATAAAATATAACTCATTAAATAATTACATGCTGATAAAGCATAAATGTTGCCAGTACGTGTGTATGAAGTGGAAGGTTGGACTTTCAAAATCTCAACCTAAAATAAAATTGAAACATTCGAGATGTGGCTATAAAGAAGATCGATACACATCTCATGGGTCGATAGAATCTCCAATGAAAGAGTTCTAAATATGATGGAGAAATAGAGAGAATTAAATCAGCATATTTTGGTCACATATAAAGTGGTGATAGATATGCCCATCTACAACTTATAGTGGAGAGAAAGACAGAAGGATGACGATGTATTAAAGAATGTCGTGGCTTGAAAATCTCAGGCAGTGGTTCGGGATTCCGGATGCAGTGTCACTAATTAGGTTAGCGCAGGAACGGGATGAGGGTGGTGTGACGGTCGTCAACCTCCATTAAGTGCGGCACAAGAAGAAGAAGAAGATTTGATTTGACATTATTTACATAATTGCAAAGAATTGTTGTTCGTATCTACTTGTACAGTGAATTCCTCATAAATGAATTTCTCGAGGATTCCACACGTGGTCCAGCGTGGGATACCAAATAGACGACGTTGACCAGGGTGACCCCCAAACCGATAGAGAGAAAGCTGAAGTTCAGCTTCACAAGAGACCATCCCAAAATAACAGTCTCTTCAGAGTCTATGACAAGAAAAGAAACCGAAAAAGAATATCTTTTTCTGGTAACAATGCTTTGATTTTTATCAACTTCGTTGCCAGTTGTGTCATTGATGTAGACCGTGTTTGATAGTATTTAGTTCGTGACATTTGCATCATATAGATTTTATTCTATTTAATCTCTTGGATGGTTTTGGCTTCCTTGCCTTGGACAACACATGAAAGTTACTTTTCTTTCTTATCACACTGGCTAAAAGCCACACGGGATTGTTTGTGTTTTCTGTCTTTTGTGATGTGGACTCCCAGCTGTCTATCCACCTTCCGGGGGGTCTTGCAGGCACCCCTTTTTCCTGTTTTCATGTAGGGTAGAGCGTGGTAGTCTTTAAAGATTCCTACGTTGGTATAATAAAACAATACTCAGAAAATTTTAAATAGAATTAAATTAGAAAAAAAACATACGAGGTCGGATCCAAATTGCTTTTCTTAAATTTTCTAAGAAATTTTTTGTTATTCCATCCATTGAGCTGATGAAAATTCAGACAACAACTAAAGCATATGCGTTTTTTTGAAAAATAATGTACCTACATGTATTCGTGAGGCAATCTTGATTCTTGGAACTGAACCGAGTAGGTAGGGAGTTTGAAGAGTTGGGGCGTTAATCTCGTATTTTATTCCACCTACGCACATTTTTTATTTTGACAGACACTCAAAACCAACTTCACAATTAGTTACTTTGCCGATCGTTTCAAAATAGTTATAAATACCCGAATCTGTGGAATATTATTCAAAGTTGATAATCTTAAAAGCTTTCCTGCAAAGTACTTCAAAGAGCCCTCGAATAATAATCTAAGTTTATCGAAATAGATATTAAGCTGATCATTAATGGAGAAAAGTTTCACGAAAATCATTTGTCTTACGAACAAAACAGTATCAATGACAGGTTTTACCCTTCTATACTTAACAACCACTTCAATCTTAAACTATATTCTTTACTCACATACTTCAGAGGTAGGTAGGTACCTAATATTTGAAATTGAATTATAATTAAGAATATTACGGGACATTTTTGAATACTTATTAGGAATTAGAAGATAATAATTATGGATATAGTGTAAATATCGCTAGCTGATATGAAAAGGTAAAGAGAATCCGGCATAATAATGAGCTTTATGATAGCATCATGCTCCAAAGACTGCGACTTCACACCAAATCCAGCATTTTTGATAGTTGACGTAGGTATTCAACCAAAAATGAACATCATCGCCGAACAAAATCTTATAGGGAAACAATATTTTCTTCTGTGAAGAGTTGTTCGTATATATTTATTGTTTGTATATATATTTTATATTCAAACATAATATATTCAAGATGAAATAAAAACCAAACTAAGTAGTTTATCGATAGAAAATGTTTACATTTAGAAAAAAAATGTCCCTTTCCCAGAAAAAAAAATTACAAAATACTAATTATGTTGAGAATCTATTCCTGGACGCCGGGACACTATACAAATTTATTTGTAATAAATATATTAGACTTCATATTGCTATTTTATATGTAAAGAAATATGTTTGAAATCCATTGAACAATTCTTATTCTTATTTCGAAATCCCTATCTCATAATTTCTTATCTACACCTACCTATGTAGCATTATTACGGTTATTATATCGAATTTAAACTCTATGTTTTCTTTAAATCAATACACGTTATAAGTTTAACACCATTGGTATATTTAATCTTAAAACAAAAGAAACCTTAAAGTACAATCTAACAAATATACATTAAAAGCTGGGTACCTACATTTATATTTTTTGAATATAAATTTCGAGTTTATTGATTATATTATGTTAATTCGCATTTTCATTGTTTTCTGACGATTTATTTTTATTATTACGCTGATCGTTTACAAGAAGAAAAAGATATTTTTTGATTAAAACGCTGGGATTTTAATACATTTCTGTAAGTGCCTTTTCATGTTTTCGTTATATTAAATTTCAAGTATTAAATCAACTGCGACATTAATTTATTTTTGAAAACTCTCCTCCTAAATCTATAATGCCTATAGTCTAAAAGTTTGCATGGCTATTGGTTGATTCAATTTTCTTTTATAATATTTATAACTATTATTTTTTTGTATTTCAATGGATGAAACGCAGCATTTTCTTAAAACAGGATTAGAATGAAGAAATAAATATACTGAACTAGATGTGTTATTCGAATACCTAGGTGTATTACATACCTTCAATATCTCTAGCTGAACACCCATTATTATCATTTCAAACCGCAGAGCCCCAATAATATAGATAATAAATAGCATTTAAACAAAACTGTTAAATATTTGTTTTCACTGTTAACACCAAAAGTGGACATTATATTATAGTATCTGTTACTATAGTATCTGAACCATAAAAAGTTTTCACCGAGGTTTTCGACATTTTTTTGTCAAACTAAATTTAACAAGACTGATTTAAGTAAGTACTCAAATATTTGCAATGTCATACCATCATGTCATTTCCCTATTTGGGGATGGCAGAGAGAACCTAACGCCAAACTCCTCTCTCTTAACATAAATTACTCGCTTCATTCATATCCATCCATCATCCCGTCTTTCAAAATTCCATTTATGTGATCGTGCCAATTTTTTCTTGGTTGACCTCTACTTTTTGTTCCTCGTTTATCCGCTTTATGTACTTTTTTTTGTTAATGTCATTACCCATTCCATCTATGTGGCCATACCACCTGCGGGCGTTTATTTTCATATTACTTACGAAATCTCTTTCAATCGTACATTCTCGTCTATCATTCTCATTTCTTATTCTATCATTCACCTTCGTCTTAGTGACCTCATTTCAACCGCGTTAATTCTACGTCTTCTGTCATGCCCGTGTCTCAGTAGCATACACTAGAGTCGGTACGACGATACCATTGTGTAGCGAGAGCTTTGCTTGCCTCGAAATAATTGGTTCAGCCAATACAAACCAAAATGCACCATCACTCTATTACCTGCCGTTACTCTCCTTTCAATATCTTTTCCTAGTCTTCCATCACGCTTAAACATGCTTCCTAAGTATAAATACTCATCCACTTGTTCTAATTGTGCATACTCCACTCGAATCTCACATTTCGTTTGTCATTCACTCTGCTCAAATTCCATTACTTTAGATTTAGTTTAAATATCTCCATTCAATAAAGATATTTGCAATGTCGAATTTAATAAATAGTGCATGCTTGTATGCGCACGCGCACCTCTGTTATCTCCCGTTTGGATTACAAATTTACAGAAAAAAGAAATGAATAAAACTCAGTCAGTTTTCAATAGGTACCTACTGCAGCCAGACTCATTACTATAGTTTCCAAGTTTTCTCATATCTCTCACCATCTTCGCAATCTACATTGGCTTAATACCCCGTATTCAGTAACTATTGTAAGTAAATTAGGAACGTTATGAAATATTTATCATTTTCATAATTATTCAAAATACGTCTAATTCAGTAACTTTTTAAGAACGTTCCGGCCAATATCAGTACGTTCCTATTCCATTTAGTCCAAGTTGATATTTTATAACGCTGAAATAAGACCGTAAATCTAAAATCTACAATTTTAGTTTGTTCCTATTTTAGTTACAATAGTTACTGAATAGGTGAATAGGGGGTAATGTCCCCGAAACACTGAAAAAAAAATTGTGACCACCGAACTGGCTACTTGCGTTTTAAGCCAAACCGTTGTTTTCAGTAATAAAATTTAATCAATTTATGACTGTACTGTTTGGTTAAGCGCACAAAATATTTAGTAGCACAAAACGAATTGTTTTGTAGTCACTATAGTTCGTTTAATTTTACCATAGCATTTTTTTCAGTGAAGGATTGAATATAAGCTTTGTCTCATGATCTTCAAAGCACTCCGTGGTATAGCTCATATTTACCTCTCGGAACTGTGCATTCCGCTTTCAATAAATGACAGAAAATTTCCTGAAATAAACAGGGTGCATACCACTAATTTCGGAGATCGTG
Source organism: Molanna angustata (assembly GCA_963576475.1). NCBI lineage: Eukaryota > Metazoa > Arthropoda > Insecta > Trichoptera > Molannidae > Molanna > Molanna angustata. The sequence continues at coordinate 19,349,803 of OY754974.1, read as the reverse complement.
CGTTTTGCTGTGGCAGGGCCAAATGTATGGAATAAGCCCCCACCTACCCTCATTCAAACCGAAAATATATCTTTCTCAAATTATCTCGTTCTCAAATCTCAAAAAGTACCTTTTTGCAAATCTCACCAGAGCCAAAATGATACAACGTTATCAATTTTGAGGTGATATATTCACCAAAATGGCGCTATTTAAATTTTTATTATTATTTGGCCGTTAATAATTTAATTATTCATTGTTTCTCCTTATGAAACGATCATTTCGTTATTTACGGACCTTTTCAACTAAAATATAAATACAAAAACTTATCTATGTTCTAATATATAGTAATAAACCTAATAGAAAGTAATAATACTTACCTATGTTCTAATACAAAGTAGGTATTAAACTTAATACAAAGTAATAAACCTTATTTGGTTCTAATACAAAGTAATAGTACTTAACTATGTTTTAATACAAAGTAATAAACCAAATACAAAGTAATAATACTTACCTTTGTTCTAATACAAAGTAATAAACCCATATTATTTTTATTGATTCGGTTATCGAAGTTTCTCTTCGTTTCTTATTATACTTACAATAGTTCCTAAATTATATAAATTATTATTTTGAGATATGGTATGAAAAGGGAAGAGGATCAAAATTGGTAGGAAAAAGAAAAAGGAAGGTACCTACCGCTGTAAAAAGGAAGGTACCTAACGCTGTAAAAAGGAAGGTACCTACCGCTGTAAAAAGGAAGGTACCTACCGCTGTAAAAAGGAAGGTACCTACCGCTGTAAAAAAAGAATTCTCCAACAAAAATAATTTATTTTCAGGCTGTATTTAAAATTGATGGGTGGGGTTGGATCTCTCACATCCGAGGGAAGGTTATGTTCGTATCATAGTGGAGATGCTTGGACGGTGAATGAAGCCGTATAGAAATATGTGCCTTTGAGAAATTAAAGAAAGTACGGATAAAGTTTTTGTGTAGGTAGATACCTAACTACTTACTCTTAATTAATTTTGTAGATATGGGGGGGCAAGTCTGGTCCAACCGGCGAAATCAAAACCCTCGTGATTACCTATTTCATGGATATAATTATTATATGGAGTTCTATAACATCTTTAGATGTCACAGAACTCCATATGATAATTATATCCATGATATGGGTAATCACGGGGGTTTTGATTTCGCCGGTTGGACTAGACTTGCCCCCATGAATTAATACTCGTTGCATGTAACACAGGAGATCCAACTGTCCATGGCGGAAGAATACGTACCAAACTATTAACACATAAACACAAATTAATAAATATTTTAAGATATTTTGTTTTCTATATAAAACATGTAGGAATGTATGTCAGGATAGGATAGTATGGAGGTCAGTCTGTTTTTCCAACCAAGAATATGAAAACAGCATGATGGTATGTATGTATGTTTGGAGATTAAGTATCAAATAACTCTTCTTCTTCTTCTTAGAGTCTTCTTAGATATGTATTGTGTATAGGCCACTGCCATACAAATTGTATGAAGCGATGTCGTCACTAAATTCAATGTCGACAGCCGCAGAATAATGGTTAGCCATTTGGCTTATGTGCCGACGTCCTCGGTTCGTTTCCCGGCTGAGGAGATATTGAATTAAATTCATTTCTCACGCAAATATTGCATCTTTGGATTAGATACAATGGTTGATTTGAAGAAATTGCCATTTGGCAACAAACTCGCCACTTACATAGTGTGTAAAGAAGTGATAAAATAGTATTTTTCTGAAATAGGTGGAAATCGATGATAGCTTTGTGGTTAGTCGGGATTGCGAAAATTGTAAACAATTTGATTTATACCACTCAATTAGTTATTAAAACAACACTATAGGTATACTTATTTTCCAAGAACACTACCCTAGGTATATTGTATTTATTGAGTGCTCTCCCGAAACTAGTAGTGTATATAAAATAATTCATTCTGTAGTAGGTATAGATAATGTATTTACAGTGTAATAATAATAATCCAATATAAATTTTCCTCGGATGTATGGACAGTCTCAATCTTATGAGCGAATCGTGATATCACTTTTTATAGAATTTCTGACGAATTATATGATTTCACCATTTTATTAATTATAGGATTTCAAGTCATATCGACATTTGTAAATACAATTATAAATCAACGAAATTCAAAAAAATCTATAAAATACTATAGAAAAATAAAGCTTTTACAGGCGATATTTTTTTGGAACTAGGTATGTTAATACCTATACATAAAAAAATTATATTATATTTTTATAGTAAAAACTCCTTCATTTCATTCATTCGAACACTTTCTTTATTGCAAAAGCTATTTTCCCCAATGTATTTACTGCTGTCAAAGAAACATTTTTACAGAAAATGTATAAAAGCTGTCTCGAAAAAAGTGCTCTTCTAAAAATAGTCTAAAGCGAAAAGCAAGTCACGTGAATCAGGTTATATGCTGTTGGTTTTATAGCGCTCTAACATTTTTGATTACAGGTTAAACATGAAACTACCAACAGTAAAATGTCACGAACGAACTTCACAGTATTGAAGCGTGTTTTTTTTTGACAATTTCTTATGTACCTATATGTTGTAATGTCAGTAAAGAATTGAATGTGAAATAATTTGTGTAAATTAAAATTAATGTAATTTATAATATTTTGATTTCATCAAATTAATTTTAGGGTTACACGACTGGGGGGAGTTATAAAGCACCCTTTTTTTAAATTGTTTTGTTTTATTTCATTTTGAAATATTTTACCTACCAGCAGAATTATTGTGACAACATTATTTACTATTGTTAAATTTATAATGAGTAAGTATTACATAGGAAAGTAAATATTTATAGAGGAAGATTACGAAACATTTTTTTTATAATTAAAAATATTGAGATCAATTCATCAATGAAATATATGAAAAAGTATTATCGAGCCTGAAATATATACAATGACTAATCATTTTCAAAATTTCTACTCGCTTTTTTATCGGGTTAATTTACAACTAGATGCGAGGTTAACTAAATGATTCAAATAGAGTTTAGTGAAATTTACATTTTTATGATTAAATATTAAAGCGATCTATATTTGAAACCATTTTCATTCATTAGGGGGGGACAAGTCTGGTCAACGGCGGAATCAAAACCATCCATGTTTACCCATATCATGGATATAATTATCATATTGAGTTCTAAAACATCTTAAGATATTATAGAAATCCATATGATACTTATATTCATGATAAATGGATGGTTTTGATTCCGCCGGTTGACCAAATTCGCCCCCCTGGTCCTCGGAATTTTGTCAAGTTTTCATTATTTGACGTTTATTTGACGTTTAACAATCGTCGGTCACATTTCCGATATAATAAATTGAAGAAAAGTAAATATTAAAATATTCCTTGTTTCGAAAATCTGACTTGTTATTGTGGTGATAGTTCAGAACGCTTGAAACGTCAAAAATAGTCACTACCCAGAAATGTATTTTTGGGATCCGATATTAGACAATGTCAAAAATCTCAATTTTGTATTTAACATGTCAAAGTAGATACTTCTTATATTTAACATGTCAAAGTAGATACTTCTTGTATTTAACATGTCAAAGTAGATACTTCTTGTATTTAACATGTCAAAGTAGATACTTCTTGTATTTTACATGTCAAGCAGAAAAAATGCGATTAAAGCAGAAAAAATGCAGTTGAATTGAGATCGTTAAGAAGAATTTGTACGATATTTTGAATGATGTATGAGAGGGTAAGAAATGAGGACATAAGGAAAGAATGTAAGATGAAGAAAGATGTCATTAATAGAATGAAAGTGAACACATTAAGATGGTTTGACCACATGGGGATAATGAATGAGGAACGCCTGACGAAGAAAATATACAGTGCGGACAGGAATGGAATGAGAGGTCTGGGACGTCCAAGAAAGGGATGGCACGACTATGTGAACAAGAAACGAACACGTATGAGACGTTGCATGAATGAGGACGAGGCGAGGGATGCGTGCCAGGATAGAAAAATATGGCGTTCGTTTATATCTGCCTTCCCCGCGAGGAACATGGCGTGAAGGTATGTATTTGTGTTTTTTTAATACTTGTTCAACAATACAACTTAAAATGGAATTCCATAATGTTCGGGACATCTAAAAAATAAAATATTTAAATAAATTCCTTGATAATTTCAAATCACCTCAGCGATAAGATTCGATCATTGTAAACATTGTAAATAAAATAATATCAATATTATAATAATAAATATTGATTTTATTTTATTAATAAATGTTGATTTTATTATATAAATCGATCGCCGTGAAGTCATGTCATTTAAATGTAAGTCGACCGACATCCTTTTAGAAAATACATTTATAACTTACGAAATTCTGGCTTCTCTGGACTGGAAACACTGGTGAGTTGAAAGATATTCTTATTAAATGCCATACAATTCACTATTTGCGCATGTTTGCAAGAAATTCATTATATTTAAAGAATCATTTTAAGTTTTGTTACCTAAATGATATATTACATCGCCAAACTCGCTATTTATCTTTGCTAGACATCGTCTAGAAAAGATAAATAGCACATGACGTTCTTATGTAAGATTACAAAATAATATTGCAGATACAAGCCTTTTGTTGTGTAAATTACCCTTATATTATGTGCCATTTAGGGTCATAAGAACTGCCCATACTTCCAAACTTCCCAGCTGTGATATACATACTATACTCAGAACTCTTTTATTTGTTGGAGTATGCAATATTTTTAATTGGTTTCATGACAATGATGTCTTCAATAACTCTTTTTAAAAAAATAGTACATTGGGCACAAACTCTTTGCGCGTCATTGTAATGCGTGCGTCTTTTTTCCCTTACACCACTGTCTTTTTCAGTAGTTTTATTTTTGTCTCCTTATTATCCATTTTCTTTTTTCCCACCACCCAAGCATTTCTTTTTCATTTTTTTGTAATTTCCTATTTGAAATGAAAACATGATTAAGGTTTCACTTTGTAAATATTATATTGTAAAGTGGTACATATGTTAACTTAATATACAAAATAAAAATAAAACAACTTGGTGCCTAGTCAACGTGTCATACGATGATTTATCTTTTCTTTTCGATCACTAAACTATATTGTATTCTGTAGAATATTCTATATTCTCCAGGAGAGAGAATAACTTTTGATGTTTGAGGAGTTTTAAAAAATTAACTCTTGTATTAAATATATTCTGTTTAATACAATTCTTCAAGTACAATGTATAATATTTACAATTTATAGTTGGCTGTCTACAAAGTGAGGTCTGTAACCAGAATGAGATTTTCAATTAATAAAGAAATCTCTTTATTGTTCCCTTTCAAAAATTCAAATCAATAATCATTAATTATGAATCATTTCTTGGATAGCAACTCAATAATATATTACAATAAATCAATATTAATAATAGACATCTGTCCTTCAATATAAGAACTATTTCTAATACATATCTAATATATATGCTATTTATTTATACACAATTTCCACAGATGTCTCCTTACTTGTCAAATTGAAAATAAAATTTATACAATATATTACATATTCTCATCTATTTCATGCTCTTGTGAAGCTTTTACATTTATATATCTATACATCTTTGATGAGATTAAATTTGGAATTCATTTCAAGTAGGTACGTATTTTGGTGAAGTTGCAATGGATCTTTTATGAATGCTTGAAAGGTCATTGGAAGTTTTCATATTGAAGGGCAATAATATGTTTGATAAATTATGTATGCAATCGCCTTGAAGGACCGTTTAAAGAGGGGCTGTCCAAGTGATGGCACCAGACCGTAAGTTTTGCCCAAAAATATTTTGAACAATTACTTACTGAACCATCTAATCAAATCACTTCCATTTCACAAACTACCAGTCGACATGCCAGCTTATTTTTTTAGTATAATTAGAGCTCTACGAACAAGTTTACTAATTTAATTTGTATTGATCAATTTAAAACATGGGTATTGCAAATTATCATTTGGTTTTCCTATCATTGCTATGAAATGTATTTATATTCAATCTTTATTTGTTTTTTTGTTTTACTATTCTTCTGTTATCATTTTAAATATTTATTTTTGTCATTTCATTACCTTGTTGCCATTGTTTTAAATATTAACGTTAAGTCTGGTTGGTAAGAAGGAATTTCCGTTTGCAATAATCCCGCCAGTGTACAAGAAGCTACAAATAAAAAAAATGTCCTTAAAAAGAACAGTTTTATATGTCACCCTTACTAATCGATATATAATGAAACAATTTAAAACTGAAGCATGAATTGAAACAATGTATTCGCAAGATAACCTAAATAAGGAATAACGAGTGGGTTATGGCCAACGCTAAACTCCTCACTAACAAGTCATTCTATAAAATATTAAAATTTTGTATAGAAAATATTCAGCATTTTCATGAAATAAATTTGTTAAATTATTTTTTATTTAAATATTTTATTATGAAAACTTAATAACTTCTCAATGACATTTTATGAAAGTGATGTATGTGCCTTTTTACCTATTTGAAAATATTATTTTCAAATTTCAAGTTTCCTGAGCTTGGGGTCACATTGAAATATTTGACAGTTAAAAAAATTGAGAAGCACTATTCAGATATCCTCCAAAATCGGACTAGACAAGCTGTGCTTTTCCATGAGGGAGCTGCTTCCACTAACTATATATTTAACTCTCCAATACCGAGATTACATAGGCTAGGAAATGAGCTGTGTGTTGATGCAGATATTTTCGGGGATAGCCTACCGGTATTTTAAAAAAAATATTTATAGGTCTTTCCAGAATTCAAATTGAATAGCTAACTTTGCAGTTTTCTTTGTTTTCCTTATTCTTTGTTTTTTTTTTAATTACCCTATAAATATTTCATAATATGTTATTATAATAATTAATAAATTATTGATGTATGTGCTTATTTCTTTGTGTAAAAACATTTTTTTTTAATTTTGTTTTGTCAATTTATTGTTGTTTCTCTATTTTTTATATATTCGACCAGTACTGTCTAATTTTTAAATGAAATGTATTGTTAATTCTGTTTTTATTTTTCTTTTTAATGTATAATTTTGTTAATTAAAAGAAAATATAATTCTATGTAACATGTTAATGGCTTATGCCGTGTATTGTGTAAAAAAAAATAAAAAATAAAATATAATAAAATCTAACGGGGTCTAAGCGAGTATTAGACATACATATTTGCAAAATTTGAAAATAATCGAATGAGTAGTATAATCGATAAAGTAAAATAAACACGCCGTTGATAATCTGCAAAAAAATAGCCTTAAAAATTGCGAAATCAAAGCTCCCCACTATATTCCCTTGGGTAAGTGAGGAGTAAAAAAACATCCTTATGATGAATTTTTGAAATTTGAAATATTTATTGCAATGTTATTGAAATAAGAAAAAAATAGGTATTTAAAAAATAACAAATATATTCCAACTGTCGATTCGTTCATGAGAATTCAATGAATCGACATTATTAAGCCAATATGCGTGTACGAAGGAAAATTTTGTATGGTGTAGTGGACTTTTTGCATGCTAATAACACCAACTAGAGGCCTCGCAGCATATATGTTCCCATACATGTGTGTGTGTGTGGTGTGTGTGTGTCTGTCCCCCCCTTATAACTTTTGATCCGCTCAATTTACAGAGCCCAAATTTTTAGGATATATAAACAGTTATAGGCCTACAAAACTTTTATACTCAGAAGTGTGAATTTTTGTTTCAGTCAGGGGTAATCAACTTTTGAAATTTTGGTTTATTTTTCCATATATCTCAGAAACCATAAAAGCTAGAACGCTGAAATTTGGTATAAAATTTTGTATGGTGTAGTGGACTTTTTGTATGCTAATAACACCAACTAGAGGCCTCGCAGCATATATGTTCCCATACATGGATTTACTCAGAATTCGGAGTAGAACATTTTATGTTAGTTTTGTGTGTGTGTGTCTGTGTGTGTGTGTGTGTCTGTGTGTGTGTGTGTGTGTGTGTGTGTGTGTGTGTGTGTGTGTCTGTGTGTGGGTGTGTGTGCCCCCCCCCACTTATAACTTTTGATCCGCTCAATTTACAGAGCTCAAATTTTCAGAATATATAAACAGTTATAGGCCTACAAAACTTTTAGTTTCAGTCAGGGGTTATCAACTTTTGAATTTTTACTTTATTTTTCCATATATCTCAGAAACCATAAAAGCTAAAACGCTGAAAATTGGTATAAAGATAGACAAATACAAAATCTCAAATGAGTTTTTTTTTAAAATTCCATGATTTCTCAAACATTTTTTATGAAGAAAAATATTTTTTTTATGATAAATTTATGAGTTTAACTGCCTTTTTTCCATTTTTTTTAAAACATCGAAAAAAGCCGAAACTCCCCAACTATATAATTTAATTTTATATAAAAAAATAAAAACATGTATTAGGACATCTCAAATTTTTTTTAACAATCTTTATAAAAATTGAATTTAGTGACGACATCACTTCATACAATTTGTATGGTAGTCGCCTATACACAATATGTAAGAAGACTTAATAGTTTGATACTTAAATCTCCAAACATATATACGTACCACCATACTGTTTTCATATTCTGTGTAGGAAAAACAGGCTGACCTCCATACTATCCTATCCTGACAAACATACCTACATGTTTTATATAGACAATAAAATATCTTCATATATTTATTAATTTGTGTTGTTTATAGTTTGGTACGTATTCTTTGATTATGCATACTATCGCCATCGACAGTTGGAACTCATGTGTTACATGTAACTAGAAGGAACAAAGCAAATTAGCTTGGTTTCCTCGACATAAGTTGGGACTAAAAAAATAAATCGTTTGAATATGTTTACCTATATATATTATCATACTAAAAATCAATAAATGAAGACAAGACTATTCTTCCCTCTCGAACCAGGGATCTGAATTCAACCAAAGGATGAATTATCTTATTTTAATAATGTAATCTAATTTTATAATGTTTATTATTATAATGTCATTTTCGATTAATGTATGTATTTAAGTTTTATTAAATAAATAAATAAAGGACCTCGAACCAACACCAAGGAAAAATTAACCAAATCGAAAAATATATCGTCCACATAGAATTATTTCGATTTGTGATTGCGTTTCTCGATATAACTTACCTACCCTCTTACCATACATAACAAAACCCTAATAATTCAGTAACATGTGAAGTAATTGACTTAAAATCTAATTTGTTCGCAATGTATGTTTTTGTATTAGGTACATACCAAACGAATTCCCAAAATTTAGTATTGATATCTCAATATAGGTAATCTGGGTAACTCGGTATTCATGTGTGTGGGTAAAATAACAAATGATTGTGTTATTAGCATCTGGATTGGATTCATTGACTTTAAATCAAATTAAATCCGAATGTTTAATTTTGTACGACTCAGTTCAGTGACTTTTGGTTATTTTTAGTAGGCAATTTTGTCTACTTTTATATACATACTTACCCCTCTTGTATGTAACATACAACATTCGCACAAATAAACTATTTAATTTGTGTTAAAACAAACGTAACCGAATTAACTCGATTCGAATGATTTAGACGACAGACAATTGTAATGTATGTGAATTTTGCACATCCACTGACATAAATCATTTTCAATATTGGTTCGGTGGTAATTCTATATTTTCGTTTTGTTTCTAAACAGAACCTACAAAGTATTAGGTAGGTATATCACCAGAGGTGTATTCGTGGCATAATCTTCGCATATTTAGTAAGTTGTTTAGGTTGATTTATTTAGTTATCTTTTTGTACATAATATTTATTTATTTATTTAACATATAATGTTATAATACACATAAAAATATAATTCACTAGTATAGTAATTTTTACAAATAGATTTTTTTTGCAATGCCTCATCAAAAGATTGCAATCTTATACTTGATGAGGGAATCACTTATACTGACAAATAAAAAATGTCAAATACAAAGTAATTAAATCAAAGTCACACATAAAGTAATTAAATCAAAATCATACATGAACAAAAAATCAAACAAACATTAAAAAAAGTTTAAAAATAAATGAAAAATGAGGAATACAGACAACTGAAACATATCAAAACACATATTTAAAATAAAAAAAGGAAATACTGGCAATTTAAACATATCAATACAACAAATCGAAAACAACCAATTTATAGAATGTTAGATGCAATTTTAATTTTTGTTTAAACTTTTTATATAATTTTATCTGCTTTAATTCATTTGGGAGGCAATTGAAACAAATATAATGCACACTGGCGGGCACATTGCTATGAGGTAATTTTTTCACAACCAACCAGATTACAAAGTTTGACAAAATTATGCATGTACATCAACAAAAGAAATTAAAGCGAAAATAAAAACAAAGACAAAAATACATTACAATTAGATAAATGTAAAAAAAAACATCATAGCAAAAAAAGGATTGGGAAAGAACAGGGAGAGGAAAACAGGATCAGGTGTTTAGGGATTCCTTCTTTCGTTTTTTCTTGAAAATACAAAATGAGTTAGACGACTCAGGGCTTAGACTATTCCATAGTCTTGCTGATTGTGCTTCGAACGACGAGCTAAAAAATACTGTGTTACGGACAGGGATGGATAGTGTCGTACGTTCAGCAGATCAGAGTGGAAGTATAATAGATGGTTTTTATAATTTTACTGGAACATTCGTCTTAACAAGTGGCTCTTGCGTAGATCGTAGTAGTTTTATGCAAAACTGAGAGTTTTTTAATGAATGAAAAAAAAACATGTCATGTAGAAATGTTGCTCTTATTAATGCATTTTGACTCCAAGTATCATAAGCAGTTAATTGAAAGATATTATAAACGGCACAATATTCGGGCTCCTCTCCTCTCCTCTCCTCTTCCTTTTCCCCTCCCTGACCGTTCCCTATATCCCAAACCATCTTGCGATGCTATATGTAGGTTCAATAGTTTTTTTGTTTTTAATTAATTCAAACATTTTATTCATAATACTAAATAAGAACATTGTAATTGGCGCTATGAATAATTGTAATTTTTATACTATTTTTAATTACAGCTTAAAGCTGTAATGTTCATTCAAATAATAAAATAAAAAAAAAAACAAAAAAAAATAATGATATTAGTTACCCCGATCGAGGCATGATAAATAAATATTTGTGAATAAGCCAATATTGTTTAATTTGACTTCTTAGTTTTGGCTTCAACTAACTTCTTTGTAGCACCTATTTAATATATCGTCCAATATAATATATGGAATCAATCTAAGCGATGCAAATAATGTCCACTAAGTATTTACAAATAAAATTCATTAAGCATTATGAAGTTATAACGATATTGTTGATTTTAAAGTTACTAATCCAACTGTCGATTCGTTCATGAGAATTCAATTCTCTTAATTAATTAACATTATTAAGCTATTAAGCCAAGATGCGTGAAGGAAAATTTTGTATGGTGTAGTGGACTTTTTGCATGCTAATAACACCAACTAGAGGCCTCGCAGCATATATGTTCCCATACATGGATTTACTCAGAATTCGGAGTAGAACATTTTATGTGAGTTTTGTGTGTGTGTGTGTGTGTGCCTGTGTGTGAGGGTGTGTGTGGGTGTGTGTGTCCCCCCCTTATAACTTTTGATCCGCTCAATTTACAGAGCTCAAATTTTCAGAATATATAAACAGTTATAGGCCTACAAAACTTTTATACTCAGAATTGTAAATTTTTTTCAGTCACGGGTTATCAACTTTTCAATTTTCACTTTATTTTTCCATATATCTCAGAAACCATAAAAGCTAGAACGCTGAAAATTGGTACAAAGATAGACAAATACAAAATCTCAAATTAGTTTTTTTTAAAAATTCCAGGATTTCTCAAACACATTTTATTAAGAAATTTTTTTTTTTATGATAAATTAATGAGTTTAACTGCCTATATTTCCATTTTTTTTAAATATCGAAAAAAGCCGAAACACTCCAACTAGATAATTTAATTTTATATAAAAAATAAAAACATTGTATCAGCACATCTCAATTTTTTTTAACAATTTTTATAAAAATTGAATTTAGGGACGACATCACTTCGTACAATTTGTATGGTAGTCGCCTATACACAATATGTAAGAAGACTTAATAGTTTGATACTTAAATCTCCAAACATACATACATACCATCATACTGTTTTCATATTCTGTGTAGGAAAAACAGACTGACCTCCATACTATCCTATCCTGACAAACATACCTACATGTTTTATATAGAAAATAAAATATCTTCAAATATTTATTAATTTGTGTTGTTTATAGTTTGGTACGTATTCTTTGATTATGCATACTATCGCCATCGACAGTTGGATCTCATGTGTTACATGCAACTAGTAACTCTAAATGTGCCTTGTAGTCTGGACACCATTATCAATTTATGAAAACTTAATAAGACAAAACATCCGATTGTTTTGTGATCCTAAAAATATTCGGGCCAATTCCTAGACCAAACCTGCACCAATTCATTACCTAAATAACATTTTCACAATGAATGAACCTTTTTGTCGCCAATTCTTATCTTATGTGTGAGTAAATATTATGTCAGTTGTCAACATAATGCTAGAGTTTGTTTACTGCGTGAATATCATTTACAGTCGTTTTCACATACATCAAAATTTTAAGAAAAAAAGTACTATGTGATAAAGGTATTTTAGTATTTTTTAATGACATATGGCATACGTTAAAGCATTATTAAATTTAAAATATTATTTCCGATTAGCAAAAAGAATTCTACATGTATATTTTTCATAATGCAGAATAACTGTTACATACTCTTGATTCCCAAAACTCTTAAATTACTCAAAAGGATCATTTCTTTTAAACATTTTTTTCACATCAACCATATTAATTTGGTGACGAAAATTGTTTTTTATACGCTTACCAATTTGTATGACTAAAATATATATTGAAACATAAAACAAAAACAATAAAAAAGGGAGGGGTGAGGAGAGGAAGGGTTACGGATATGATAAGGAAACTAATTTAAGTGTAATGCGTAAGGAAATGATTCTTCAGATTTCTTTTGAAAGCGGGAAGTGTTAATGAAACTGCAAGTTGCGATGGGATGTGATGTATTATGTATTTTCTTCTCATTTAAAATTTTTGTCACGATTACATTATGCGTATTGATTTTGCCAATATAAATATATTGGGTAAAATAAAAATAATTCACTAGGTATGACTGAACATACAAAATATATATTTTAAAATATGCCGTTGTTTTCAGAACGTTTAAAATAGTATTTATTAAATATTCGCATGGAAGTGAAATAAATATTAGCAAGTGTATTTATTTTTCTTGTGACTTCTGCGAATGTTGTTATAGGTCAATAAATAAAATGTTTTCATTTCCTAATGACGTAAATGTAGAGTGAACTGTATTTATAATCATTTTCATAATAAAAAGATCGCCAATGTCGTTAATGTCTTTATAGTTATTAATGGAATTCTACCGGCGAAACACAATCAACGGTCAAACCAACATAAAATCGAGCTGAACAAAAGATTTTTCCTATTTTACAGTTAGGTAACAAGAGTAGCACAATGAATTAAGTTTAAAAACGTATTCCATGCATGAAAATTCACGGTGTAATATGCAGCTCGCTTTGGCCTAATTTAAAATAACGAAGAATGAATACTAAAAAATACCATTTTTGATTTGGTAATTTATTTTTACCACTATTTTTTATGAGACACATCGCGAAACTCAAAAAAGTCGTAAATAGTGAATTATCAAGTCAAAAATAGTTAATATTCTTCTTCTTCTGGGTCACAATCCAAGTATTGGTCTGCGCCAAACACTCGATCTTTCCACTTATCTCTATCGTCTGCCAGTCTCTTCATCTCTTTGTAACTGCTACAGCGCACGTCACCGATTATCTGGTCTATATAGTTGTTTCTGGGGCGACCTCTACAGTTACCCCCATCAATCATTTCTTCGACGATGGTAAAAAGCAGGCCTGGGTGCCGGATGTTGTTGCCTATCCAAGTTGTTCTCTGTTGGACAATTCTTTTCATAAGTTGCCTTGTCAATATTAACTACCACATAATCTCCTTCCATTCTTAAAATGATAATAAAAAGCCTTTATATCAATAATGACTTCTAAAGTAACCGTTGCATTGTAGTAAGTTGCTGAATTCCTTTGTCTGTATTTTGTCCTAGCAGGTAATTCATTTATTGAAAAATCTTGCTTTTCCAAGCTGAAAATATTTATTTTTTAATGAAATTACCATTCAGAAACGAACTCGCCTAGTACAAGGAAGTGCTTAGTTTATTTTATGTTATTAAATCATCGACAGTAGATACCAACAAATGAAAATATTTTTTAGGTATTTTTAAATCAAACAAAATTAATTTTGGTTCTAAATATTTTCCTTTTATCAAGACAACCGTTTCGGTTGACCAGAAATTGACTTCGGCTGATAAATACATACATACATACTATCACGCCGTATCCCTACTTGGGGTAGGCAGAGAGGAACGTAAGACACCTCTATCTTGTCATACATGTTTTGACTCATTTACATCCACGCATAGCGTCATATATGCTCTCCTATTATTCTGAATTCGTATATTACCATCTTTCAAAATCTCATTTATATGATCATGCCAACTCCTTCAAGGGCGGCCACGACTATTCATTCCACTCTTTTCAGCCTTGCATACTTTCTTTTTCAGGCGCTCATCGTTCATTCTCTCCACATGTCCGAACCATCGTAGTGTATTTACTTTCATTCTACTCACAATATCTATCTCTTTCAATCTTGCATTCTCGTCTGATGTCCACATCCCTTATCCTATCAAAGATCGTTCTACCACACATTCGTCTTAGGGACCGTAAAATCGTTACTGAAATTGATTTCCTGACACCTCATGTCCGTGTATGAACGATTCGTGTATGAATCGTTCCTTTTACTATTGCTTTTTATAATACCTATTATGTGATAATTTTAGTCACCAGATGCGAAAATGGTGATGGAGGAGTGATCATCATTCGTCATTTTCCTCATGACTGAGGATAGCGGCTGCAGTCCGTCGCCACACGTATGGCCCGCCTCCATGCCAATCTGTTTTGGGCTGAACGCAGAGCACCAGTCACCGAAGACCCCATTGTGGACTTAACCAAATCGCTCCATCTGGTCGGTGAGCGACCACGAGATCTCCGTCCCTCCACGCTGCCCATCACAACAAGCTTCTCGAGGCAGTCTGGTTCCCTTCTGGCAATGTGGACCATCACGAAAAACACGAAGGCTAGACTCATCAGGGCTCTGATATTCCCGATGTTCCTGTATGGTGTGGAAACATGGACACTTAGGGAGTCAGAGCGAGAGAGGATCGATGCTTTCGAAATGTGGTGCTGGAGGCGTATGTTGCGCATCCTATGGACAGCCAGAAGAACGAATGTGTCAATTCTAGACGAGCGAAAGATCGAGGATCGTCTATCGACGATATGTTACAGACGAATCCTTATTAATTTTAAACAAGGCCTCGTATTCTAATACTTCTTTTTCTCCTTGTAGTAGGCTTTGGAAAAATGTTTTTTTAAGGAAGTATGCCCCTCTCGCAAGGCCTCCTGTGACGCCGAGCTTCAGCTATCCCTTCATCTCTTGGTGGTCTACTTCGTAATTGTTTACCATGATTAATTTGCTGGGAGATAATTTTGGGAAAACTCTATGTTAATTGTTGCTTGATGAATAATTAGATTAAGACAAACGAGTGATCAAATTGTTTTAACGTAGAACATTCATTATTATATATTATGTAGTGTACAGCATTTTGTATTCGTAAATTAGTGTTAAGGCAATGCCCTTCCCAACAGTATTACAGAATGAATACAGTTGGGAGTGCCAAATTGATAATATCACGATATACCACCAATTATACTATTACAGAAACTGTCAAATGCTTGTTCGCAGTCTGTTCTATGAAAATCTATTTTGACATAAAAGGAAATAATAAATAAGACATCACTTTTTAAAATATAACAATAATAGAACAATCGGTCACAATAGAATGATTATATTATAAACAGATTTTTTTTCTAAATATATAATACTGAAAAAAATAGAAAGATTTTTCAAAATCTTTTTTTTTTCATTTCACACTTATTAAAAAGAGACTTTTTTTAATTAACAAATAGGAAAAACTATACACAATCCATATTATTATTATTATTTTTTTTCTCTTCGCGGGGTAACAGAAGAAAAAAACCAAACAACGGAGGAGTTCTCAAGTTGTTTAGTTACTTTGTATGTTATTTGTTGTGGTTATAATGAAAATTTACGAATTACCGAACATGTCTTTATAGATGTTTGGTGGCAGACGGTTATCCTGCCACGACCGATTTCATTCACCTACATATAAGCATTACTGTTTAGTTAAGGGAATACATGAGGATAAATAAGTACTTTTAACAATGAAATATATATTCCTTTTTTAAAAAATTTATTTCATAAATTTTTCATTCACCTATAGCACTAGATTACTGTTTACTATTTATTAAAGGGAATAAATGAGGATAAATATTATGTACTTTTAACAATGAAATATACATTCTTTTTTATTAAAAATTAAAAGAAATAAAATTTAAAATATAATTAAAAAACAATTTTTTAACATAATTGAATAATTGTGACAACTTCAAATTTGTAGTATTCATTAAATTAATTAAAATCAGATAAATATTAATAATATTTTTTTTTTGTATAACGATTTTCCAGAAAATACCGTCATTGCAAACACCCAATAGGATTCTGGAAGAACATCCGGGAGGGAAAAGAAAGGTGAACAGGCCAAGGTTACGATGCGAGAATGAAGTTGGCGCAAGGACGCAACCCGGGTGTTACGGACACAGGAATGAACCACAGAGGAGGAGTTGGAGGCGGGGGTCGAGAGAGGCCAAAGCCCGAGTTGGGCTATAGAGGCATCGAAGAAGAAGAAGAAAACATATGTTTCTATATTTACCCGTAGTTAATTATTAATATTATAAATGCAAATAGCAAATAAAATGTCCGAGAGACACTTTGCGGTGGTGTATTATATTAATTTACTATTTTGGTTTGTGTGCGAACATAAATTTGAAAGCATCTGAGTTAGATACTTCTTTTGCGTGTCACCCACCGAGGAAAGGTTGGAAAATGTCGTTTTACGTCACGCGTCCTTGTTTCTCGCATTTATCACGCCACATGTAAGAAAGAGATAATATGATGTTCAAGCAGACGTCATTAAGTTTTCTATTTCAGTAAACCACACAACGTCTAACAGGAAAAGTGTAATTTAGAAAACGTTACAGAATTTATTGATTCGTTTGTTTGATGCTGAATACACGACGAAAAACATATTTAGCAATTATCTTGAGTTATTAAGCTAAAACATCAAGGTGACAAATATTTGTTAATTTACAGCGAAGTGGTTGGAAGATGATATTATGGCAATGAAAACGCCTTTGTACACTTTGCTGTAGAAAATATTGATTAATAAAGATTTTTATAAAAATACAAATAGTTTTGTACAATCCCTAAAATCTTTAAAAGAGGTTCATTGTATAATGATCCAGTGAGGCAAACAATAAGCAACAGACCAAAACTGCGCTGGTTGGATGGTGCCGTGATGGATTGTCGCTTGCTTGGCCAGAGAAACTGGAAAGTGGTGAAGGATGGCAAAGATTCTTGCAGGCAGCTAAGACCCGCCAAGGGTTACAATAACACAGTAGTTGTTGACGACAAATAAATAATAATAGTCTCAGAAATAGATGCTAAAGTCTAACATTTGCACTGAGAAAAACCTAAAAATATACTTATAAAACCCTAATTAAAAATTCTAACTAACCATAATTCTATTGATAGAACTATTCTCAGACGAAAACAGGCTCTTGATATTTGAAAGGAAAATCAAGATTTTTTTTGGCCCTGTAAATGATAATGGACTTTGGAGGATGCGATATAATCACGAACAACAGGCATTATATGATGAACCCAACATAGTACAAGTCATAAAAGTACGTAGACTGCAGTGGTTGGGACATGTCAGCCGGATGAATGATGGTCGTATTCCCAAAAACGTTCTTAATACTGATCCAGAGGGCAGAAGAAGTAGAGGCAGGCCCAAGCTAAGATGGCTAGACGATACAGAAGACGACATAAGGGCGATCGGAATAGCAAACTGGAGGAGAGCGGTGGAGGACAGGGACGGCTGGAGAAGGATTCTGGAGGAGGCCAGGGCCCACATAAGGCTGTAGCGCCAATGATGATGATGATGATGAACCATAATTCTAGCACTGCTTTCTCTTTGGTGGTTATATGACATAGTACAAAAAGAAGAAGATCTATAACAAATTCTGGTAATTTATTATTCATCTTAGAAAAACTTGATTTTTAATGATTCGGCTTAAGAATCGTTGAGAATCTTCAAATAAATATTTTGCATTCAATTAATAAATCTCATTACCTACAGTCGAATGTATGATCCATGGTAAATTTTTCTTTTTTTTTCTTTTCTCTTTCGTAAAAAATCCTAATTGTTTTATAGATTTTCTGTTGTCTTGATTGATTCTGAGACTCGAATGAATAAATCGAGGATCACATCTATGCTCTGTCAGTTCAGTATTCCCAAGAGATACCTACTATTTATTTATTTATTTAATGTAGCTTCTCGGGCAACTAACAGGTACTAATGTCAAATATTAATTTAACACGCTTCCAATAACAAGTTCCCACATTCTGGAGACTTACGATATTAATCGTCTCACAGATCCAGACTGAAAACACAATTAAAAACTGTGTCTCCACCGGGAATCGAGCCCGGGACCTTTGGCTCAGCAGTCAGATATCTAACCAACTGAGCCACGAAGGCCGACAATTAAAAAATAAATATGACAAGATACCTACATACACAATAAGTATAATGCATATCATGATGACTCCAATTCACTTTTTTATCTGTGTACTTTTTGAAAATACAAATATGTACAACCTATATGTCTCCTGTGAAATGTTGTAATAATATGTACACTGCTAGCCCTAGAACAGGTTTTCCTAGTTGGGAAGCAGTTATCTATTTTAAATAAAGCATATTTAAATGGTGTGATAAAAAATAAATATATTACATACGTACAACGTATATTGGATTCTCATTTGTAAACAAGGACACAAGGAAACTTTGATAAAGAAAAAAACAGTCTGACTGGTAATAGGAATTAAAAGCATACTGAATCTACTGATCTTAAAAGAGAACTGAAATAAAGAAAATCTTGGATCTTGTTATACTAAGTAAGACTTACATAACTAAGAATTCAATAAAATTTCAATGATAAGAGTTAAGATATCGTTAAGAAGATTTTGATGCACCGGTCGCAGTAAAATCAAGGTACCTCAAAATGAAAACAACATTCTGAGACAAAAAAAACACAAGAATAAAAACATACCGGATACTCAGAAAATTGTGACTTTGCTAACAAAATAAAAATTCACCCTGGTAACCATATTTTAACCAAGATTGTATAACACATCTGATTGGTAAATAAATAAAAGTATTTTACGATTTGTACATATTATATAGATAAGTAAATTTCCCATCATTACGTGGAAATAGATTAAGTCATATAATTAGACACCTCCTAGATTTCTTTACTTTAATTCTTTTATACGAAGACATAAAACTTTAACAAAGTAACGAAACGTGGTTAGAATTTTCTTCGGAGCAAAAAGTAAAGGAATACGACGTTGAATCAAAAACTCTAATTTTCCCCATTAAAAAGTATAAAAATGCCGACACTACAAGAGAAATATATTATTTTGCTGGGGCATGAGAAAATTTTCAACATTGAAAATGTCTCGTTTGCTTGGTGAAAATTTGGAAATATTGCAGAAATGAGAAAACATTAGCGAATTCGTAAAATAAATGTTAAAGCTTTTAAAATTTTTTTACGAATAAATTGTTGACGTTATTTTTTGCAATTTACATAAAAAAACAGAAGAAAATACATACGTACTCCTCGTTGAATACGATAAATAATAAATAAAAAAAAAATAATAAAAATAATAAATAATTAAGTTACATACCTAATCTAGAATACTAGATTGGAGTGGACTTCTAGAAAATAAATAACCCATTTTAATCCATGTCTTTTAAACGATATCATTTTTTTTAATTCTTATCATTTTGTTTCAGTTATAAACAATATTCGCACTATACACTTTATAAACTTTTTTGAAAAAGAAACTTTGAAATTTTTTATTTGTCTGTATTTATACCAATTTTCAGCGTTCTAGCTTTTATGGTTTTAGAGATATATGGAAAAAAAGATCAAATTCAAAACTCGATAACCCCTGAAAAAAAATTACAAAAAACAAAAATTCTAAATTGAGTATAAAAGTTTTGTAATTATCTATATATTCTGAAATTTTGATAGCGGATCAAAAGTTATAAGGACACACACAAACACACACATACACATAAACACATATGCTGTGAAGTTGGTGTTTTTTGACTTAAAAGTTGGAAAAACCGTGAAAAATATAGACCCTGCATGAAAATCTCGCGTATCTTGGCTTGATACACTGTTGATATGTTAAGAGAAATAAATTATCTTAAACAAATCGACAGTTGAAGTATTTTATAATTCTATTTTCCAACTTTCGATTCGTTCATGAGAATTCAATTCTCTTAATGAATCGACATTATCCAACTGTCGATTCGTTCATGAGAATTCAATTCTCTTAATGAATCGACATTATTAAGCCAAGATGCGTGTACGAAGGAAAATTTTGTATGGTGTAGTGGACTTTTTGCATGCTAATAACACCAACTAGAGGCCTCGCAGCATATATGTTCCCATACATGTGTGTGTGTGGTGTGTGTGTGTCTGTCCCCCCCTTATAACTTTTGATCCGCTCAATTCACAGAGCCCAAATTTTTAGGATATATAAACAGTTATAGGCCTACAAAACTTTTATACTCAGAAGTGTGAATTTTTGTTTCAGTCAGGGGTAATCAACTTTTGAAATTTTGGTTTATTTTTCCATATATCTCAGAAACCATAAAAGCTAGAACGCTGAAATTTGGTATAAACATAGACAAATACAAAATCTCAAATTAGTTTTTTTAAAAAAATCCAGGGTTTCTCAAACATTTTTTATTATTTTTTTTTTAACTGCCTATATTTCTAAATTTTTTAAAAATATCAAAAAAGCCGAAACACCCCAACTAGACAATTTTATTTTATACTAGTGAACCCCCGGCAAACTTCGTATTGCCTGTATAATTAAAAATGGTCCAAAACCACCCGTCGCTTCAGACCCTTCAGAACCTCCCGTCCCTTCAGTGCCTCCCGTCCCTTCAGTGCCTCTCGTCCCTTCAGTGCCTCCCGTCCCTTCAGTGCCTCCCGTCCCTTCAGTGCCTCCCGTCCCTCAGTGCCTCCCGTCCCTTCAGTGCCTCCCGTCCCTTCAGTGCCTCCCGTCCCTTCAGTGCCTCCCGTCCCTTCAGTGCCTTCCGTCCCTTCAGTGCCTCCCGTCCCTTCAGTGCCTCCCGTCCCTTCAGTGCCTCCCGTCCCTTCAGTGCCTCCCGTCCCTTCAGTGCCTCCCGTCCCTTCAGTGCCTCCCGTCCCTTCAGTGCCTCCCGTCCCTTCAGTGCCTCCCGTCCCTTCAGTGCCTCCCGTCCCTTCAGTGCCTCCCGTCCCTTCAGTGCCTCCCGTCCCTTCAGTGCCTCCCGTCCCTTCAGACCCTTCAGTACCACCCGTCCCTTCAGACCCTTCAGTACCACCCGTCCCGTCAGACCCACCAGTACCTCCCTTCCCTTCATTACCTCCCGTCCCTTCAGTAGGTTAAGAAAAAGTTTAATTCCCGACACAATACTGGGAAGATCTACGAAGAGATGAAAGGACAGTTGGACCTTCTTTTTCCAGGATTCTCCAACTTCATAGGTAAAATGAACAAATACACGATAAATAAGAAGAAGAAGAAAAAAGTTTGAATCCAGAAACCGTCCTGGAAAACCTGCAAAGAGATGGAAGGACAGTTGCATCTTATTCTTCCACAATACTCCACCTTCATAGGTAAAATGACCAAATACACAATGAAGAAGAAGAAGAAGAAAAAAGTTTAAATCCAAAAAATGTCCTGGAAGACCTGCGAAGAGATGGAAGGACGGTTGAAGCTTCTTCTCCCAGAGTATTAGGTCATTTTACCTTTATAGGTAAAATGACCTAATACCCGAAGAAGAAGAAGAAGAAGATTTTTTTTAATTCAGAAACCATCCCGAGCATACCCTCGACAATTCGCCAAAGTTTCATTGCAATCGGATGAACGGTTTCCAGGATAGTCCACTTTCATAGGTAAAATGACCCAATACTCGATGAAGAAGAAGAAAAAAAATTTAATCCAGAAACCATCCCGGGCATACGCTCGAAAATTCACCAAAGTTTCATTGCAATCGGATGAACGGTTCCCAGGATAGTCCACTTCATAGGTAAAATGACCTAATACCCGATGAAGAAGAAGAAGAAGAATTTTTTTTTAATCCAGAAACTATCCCGGGCATACGCTCGACAATTCATCAAAGTTTCATTGCAATCGGATGAACGGTTCCCAGGATAATCCACCTTCATAGGTAAAATGAAGGTGGATGAAGAAGAAGAAGAAGAAGAAATTTTTTGATCCAGAAACCATCCCTGGTATACTCTCGACAATTCACCAAAGTTTCATTGCAATTGGATGAACGGTTTAGGAGCGCATTCAACACATACATAGATACATACAAACATTCAAATTTATAATATACTAGTGAACCCCCGGCAAACTTCGTATTGCCTGTATAATGAAAAATCGTCCTCCATAACCACCCGTCGCTTCAGACTCTTCAATACCTCCCATCCCTTCAGTGCTTCCCGTCCCTTAAGTACCTCCCGTCCATTCAGTACCTCCCGTCCCTTCAGTACCTCCCGTCCCTTCAGTACCTCCCGTCCCTTCAGTACCTCCCGTCCCTTCAGTACCTCCCGTCCCTTCAGTACCTCCCGTCCCTTCAGTACCTCCCGTCCCTTCAGTACCTCCCGTCCCTTCAGTACCTCCCGTCCCTTCAGCACCTCCCGTCCCTTCAGTACCTCCCGTCCCTTCAGTACCTCCCGTCCCTTCAGTACCTCCCGTCCCTTCAGTACCTCCCGTCCCTTCAGTACCTCCCGTCCTTTCAGTTACTCCCGTCCCTTCAGTTACTCCCGTCCCCTCAGTTACTCCCGTCCCTTCAGTTACTCCCGTCCCTTCAGTTACTCCCGTCCCTTCAGTTACTCCCGTCCCTTCAGTTACTCCCGTCCCTTCAGTTACTCCCGTCCCTTCAGTTACTCCCTTCCCTTCAGTTACTCCCGTCCCTTCAGTTACTCACGTCCCTTCAGTTACTCCCGTCCCTTCAGTTACTCCCGTCCCTTCAGTTACTCCCGTCCCTTCAGTTACTCCCGTCCCTTCAGTTACTCCCGTCCCTTCAGTTACTCCCGTCCCTTCAGTTACTCCCGTCCCTTCAGTTACTCCCGTCCCTTCAGTTACTCCCGTCCCTTCAGTTACTCCCGTCCCTTCAGTTAATCCCGTCCCTTCAGTTATTCCCGTTCCTTCAGTTACTCCCGTCCCTTCAGTTACTCCCGTCCCTTCAGTTACTCCCGTCCCTTCAGTTACTCCCGTCCCTTCAGTTACTCCCGTCCCTTCAGTTACTCCCGTCCCTTCAGTTACTCCCGTCCCTTCAGTTACTCCCGTCCCTTCAGTTACTCCCGTTCCTTGTGTTACTCCCGTCCCTTCAGTTACTCCCGTCCCTTCAGTTACTCCCGTCCCTTCAGTTACTCCCGTCCCTTCAGTTACTCCCGTCCCTTCAGTTACTCCCGTCCCTTCAGTTACTCCCGTCCCTTCAGTTACTCCCGTCCCTTCAGTTACTCCCGTCCCTTCAGTTACTCCCGTCCCTTCAGTTACTCCCGTCCCTTCAGTTACTCCCGTCCCTTCAGTTACTCCCGTCCCTTCAGTTACTCCCGTCCCTTCAGTTACTCCCGTCCCTTCAGTTACTCCCGTCCCTTCAGTTACTCCCGTCCCTTCAGTTACTCCCGTCCCTTCAGTTACTCCCGTCCCTTCAGTTACTCCCGTCCCTTCAGTTACTCCCGTCCCTTCAGATACTCCCGTCCCTTCAGTTACTCCCGTACCTTCAGTTACTCCCGTCCCTTCAGTTACTCCCGTCCCTTCAGTAACTCCCGTCCCTTCAGTTACTCCCGTCCTTTCAGTTACTCCCGTCCCTTCAGTTACTGCCATCCCGTCAGGCCTGCCGGTACCTCCCTTCCCTTCTCTCGTCCCTTAAGTAGGTGAAGAAAACGTTTAATTCCCGACACAATACTGGGAAGACTTACGAAGATATGAAAGGACAGTTGGACCTTCTTTTTCCAGGATTCTCCAACTTCATAGGTAAAATGAACAAATACACGATAAAGAAGAAGAAGAAGAAGAAAAAAGTTTGAATCCAGAAACCGTTCTGGAAGACCTGTGAACGGATGGTAGGACAGTTGCATCTTATTCTCCCAGGAAACTCCACCTTCATAGGTGAAATGACCAAATACACGATAAAGAAGAAGAAGAAAAAAGTTTAAATCCAGAAACTGTCCTGGAAGACCTGCGAAGAAATGGAAGGACAGTTGGAGCTTCTTCTCCCAGAGTATAAGGTCATTTTACCTTCATAGGTAAAATGACCTTATACCCGATGAAGAAGAAGAAGAAGAAGAAAAAAAATTTAATCCAGAAACCATCCCGGTTATATGCTCGACAATTCACCAAAGTTTCATTGTAATCGGATGAACGGTTCTCAGGATAGTCCACCTTCATAGGTAAAATGACCTGATACCCGATTAAGAAGAAGAAGAAGAAATTGTTTTAATCCAGAAACCATCCCGGTCATACGCTCGACAATTCACCAAAGTTTCATTGCAATCAGATGAACGGTTTTCAGGATAGTCTTCCTTCATAGGTAAAATGACCTGATACCCGATGAAGAAGAAGAAGAAGAAAATTTTTTTAAATCCAGAAACCATCCCGGTCATACGCTCGACAATTCACCAAAGTTTCATTGCAATCGGATGAATGGTTTTCAGGATAGTCCACCTTCATAGGTAAAATGACCTGATACCCGATGAAGAAGAAGAAGAAGAAAATTTTTTTAAATTCAGAAACCATCCCGGGCATACGCTCGACAATTCACCAAAGTTTAATTGCAATCGGATGAACGGTTCCCAGGATAGTCCACCTTCATAGGTAAAATGACCTATTACCCGATGAAGAAGAAGAAGAAGTTAAAATTTTTTGATCCAGAAACCATCCCGGGCATACTCTCGACAACTCACCAAAGTTTCATCGCAATCGGATGAACGGTTTAGGAGCGCATTCAACACATACATGATACATACATAGATACAAACATTCAAATTTATAATATAGATATAAAAAATATTAACATTTTATTAGCACATCTCAATTTTGTTTTAATAGTTTTTATAAAAATTTAATTTAGTGACGACATTGCTTCATACAATTTGTATGGCAATCGCCTACACACAATATCTAAGAAGACTTAATTGTTTGATACTAATCTCCAAACATACATACATACCATCATTCTGTTTTCATATTCTGGGTAGGATCAAAGGACTGACCTCCATACTATCCTATCTTGACATACATACATATGGTGGTACATGTGTTGTATAGAAAATCAAATATCTTAAAATATTAAATAATTTGTATTTATGGGATTATAGTTTGGTACTTATTCTTCAACTATACATACTATCGCTATCGACAGTTGGATCTCATGTGTTACATCCAACTAGTATTAATATAATTTATTTTAAAAATATTATTCTTTATAATCCCCGAAATTTTAATATATTTGTTGGCACAGGTTGTTTACCAAGAGGGACATTCCCGTTGTAATGAGATTTAATTTCATTTTCATATAAAATATAACTAGTTTTAGAAATATATTTTCTATACGCACTACAAACATTATTTTTCCGCATATTTGATTAGTCCATGATCAATTTTTTTAGTAGGTATATTCGTATTATAAATAACGAAATCGACAACAAATGGTAAAAAGAATTAGGTTATCCATAAAATATTCTCTGGTTTACCCACGGGACGAGACGGGAATATAAATGATATGATAAATTGAGTGAAGGAAGGTAAGTTTATTTTAATATACCTTGTTTAGTATAAAATGAGATCCCATTTAATATATCAAAATCTGTACATAACAGTATTATATATTTAGGTATTTAATATATATTTACGTCATAATTTTGACCGAGGATATAATAAAATTATATCCTAGGTTTTTACTATTTTATAAAAATGCACAAGTTAACTATATCGTTTTATATTTAATAATCTATTTTCCTATCATATCATCCATTGCTTTTACTAATGGAAGATACCAAAATGTAACATGGCATCTATATATTATCAGATCATTTTAAGAACGAACATTTGTTAACACAAAAATACAATAACTTGTATCATTCAAGAAATTACTGGTTCATACTAATTATTTTACAGTTAATAATTTTATTTTAGATTTATCTGGTTTAATCTGGAATTAGTTTCGATACGAGAAACACTTTGTAAAGCAATAATTTTAGAATAACCTACGCCTAACTACATATTCTTCAAAATTAATTAAATAAAATGGACACCAAATATATTATATAAAACATAAAATACGAAAAGGAAGGTATGAAGGTATCCAACAAAGCAAGAATAATTTTTGTAAATGTAATAATATATTTTCCTACATCTTGAAATTCGATATTCAAAGTGTGGACCTATTTATAAAATCATATTCTCCCACTGTAATAAACCACTTGTTCAAAATGTAAAAAAAATTGATCAAAAGTAGAAATAAACACTTGTATCTTAAGAGTTTTATATATAGTAAAGAATGAACTTGAATGGAATAAGTTTTTAAATTAACATATTTCCATTTATTATCTTTCCTTTGTTCATTGGGTACATACCTACATTTTATTATTCGAAAACGTTTTTATTTGTAACTAGCGAAACTGGGCAATCTATTTAATACCTGTGTGTTATTGAAAATGGTCGACATTTAGGTATGTAATCTAAAATTTCGAATTATTATTTCGTCCCTTCAATGCCACCCGTCCTTTCAGATCTTTCCGTCCCCTCAGTCTCCTCCGTCCCCTCAGTCTCTTCCGTCCCCTCAGCCCCTTCCGTCCCCTCAGTCCCTTCCGTCCCATCAGTCCCTTCCGTCCCCCCAGTCCTTTCCGAACGTATGGACGACTATTGTATAGTCGAAATTATAAAGACATAAATACTCAACAATAGAAGAATACTCGGAATACCTGCAAAGAGAAAGAAGGTCAGTTCGACCTCATTGTTCCACCTTCAATGATCAAATGAATTATTAATACACGATGAAGAAGAAAAAGAAGGAAAATTTTTAAATTCAGAAACAGTCTCGGGTATGCGCTCTATAATTCACTAAAGTTTCATTGCAATCGGATAAACGGCTAAAGAATGCATACCGTACATACACTCATACTTATTTACCGGTCTAACACATGGTTGCGGTGTCCCGCACCCAAGTCGCCGAAGCCAAGTATCCCTTTCCGCTTTTGTGCACACTTGATTACTTGCAAACATATTTTTTTTATAAATATAGATTAATTTTGGTTGTAAGAGTAATTCTATTATTGCCATTTTTTTTCATTTTTGATAAGTAATATCTCTCTTTCGGTCTGTGGTATTTATAAGCTACAAATATAAATTAAACGTTTATTCAAATTAATATTTATTTTAAAAAAACTTATTGTGTTTTCTAGTCACCTCACATTATGAAGACTTTTGGACTTGAGTGAAGAGAAGTAGGATACAAAAGACAAGAAAAGAGAGACGTGGAAATATTAAACAAGGAAATGCGGAAATATTAATGTCATATGCCAGGCAGGTTCATGTTTTATTTGACTATCTCAGAAAAGGAATATTTTCCAGAGAAACACAGATTCACGTGCTACGTTTAGAATTATTGTTCGTATTTTTTATTCTATTGTTAGATGAATCGCATCGCCTAGGGCTCTTTAACCTGTATTCAGTGTTTAAGCATTTCTGCATTATATATTATGTTGCTTGTTGTATCATACCCTTACTAGAATAGGATAAAAAGATAACTCTCAACAAATCTAAATATAGGTACCTTGATGAAAAATTTTATAAGAAAAAATAACCAATTACCTACTGTAATACATAATATATGTAATATCATTACTTAAAAAACCTTTTCATCATTACTCATATTTGGGAATTCGTATTTTTAATCGTAACCATTTTTTTCTTTAATTTAATTTTCTTTTTATGTTAATGTGACAAGTACATATTATATATGTTAATGTGACAAGTACAGGTTTATCCTAGTGAGGTTGAATACATTATATAATTAAAATTGTACTCAATAAATTGTAAGATTTTTATGAATAAATAAATATACATCATACATTACCTAAACTAAACGTAAATGCTTTGGTAAAGGTGAACGAAATCGGTCATGGCAGGATTCGAACTCACGGCCACTGAATTATTTATTTATGTATTTATTTATTTATTTATTTATTTATTTATTTATTTATTTATTTATTTATTTATTTATTTATTTATTTATTTATTTATTTATTTATTTATTTATTTATTTATTTATTTATTTATTTATTTATTTATTTATTTATTTATTTATTTATTTATTTATTTATTTATTTATTTACTTATTTATTTATTTATTTATTTATTTATTTATTTATTTATTTATTTATTTATTTATTTATTTATTTGTTTATTTATTTATTTTCTTATTTATTTATTAAGCTTCATGTACAATGGCGGGCTTATTGCCACAAGACAATTTCTTCCAACCGACCAAAGCAACGTAAGGTAGGTAAATAGTAAAGTGGTAAGTACATTAAATTTATAACAAACGTTAAGAAACATGTAACATTATTAAGAGTAAATTCACAGCAACAAAGGAAGGAAGGAAATAGAGGTCGAGGGAGGGGAGGGATGATGGATATGGGGTAAATTATAAATCCAGCTCGCAAAGCGCTCTGCCACCACCCATTTAATAGTCATTGTGTTTTTAAAGATTATTTATATTAAAAAGTAACAATATTTTTCACATAAGAATTACTTATAAAATGTACCTAGCTACCTACCTGATATTTACATAGTATACGAACAGTATCATACTGTTTTAGCCCAGTAAATGTTCTGACGAAATAGTGGTCGTTTTGACCACTATTTCGTCAAAAATAACAAAGTGGAAATAATATTCATTCATAAATGAATAATAATAAAAACTTCCTTGCACCCTGCGCAAGCGGCGAGTTTATTGTCATATGGGAACTTCTTCCCACTAACCAGTGTTTCCAGCCCTGAGAAACAATATCAACGTGAGAAATAAATTTAAATAAATTTCTCCTCTGCTGGGGATTGAATCCAGGACGTCCACACGGAAATCAAAAGTACCATCACCACATATTCCATGATGTAGGCTAACCAGCGACAAGTTTGCGGGTGTACATAATCTTATAAAAGGAAGCACAATACATGCGTGTATCTCCACACACCAGTATCGTCTCACATAAAAAGGAACAACATTCAGAATGGGTGGTGAACCTCGTTGCTGAACTACTTATCTATGTGTGAGATGTTATTTCGCGTCTTGTATTTTCAATTACCTAAGAAATATAAAAAAAAATTGCGTAAAAATGTGCCACAAAACAGCTTTGTAATAGCGTTTTTGAAATTGGTTTAGATTCTCAAAATTCATTTTTTTTTCTTTTTTTTAAATGAATATCTCTCTGTTAAACAAGTACATATACATCTTCCTACGTTCCCTATAATAAGCATAAATGCTTGTGCTATATGTGAACGAAATCGATCGAGGCAGGATTCGAACTCGCGACCACTGTGGTTGCTGACATCAGGTCATATAGGTACCTTTATGTGAAATGAAATGATTTATTTCACATATTAAAATAACAAAACAGAAAATATATTTAAAAAATGACATATAATAATAAACATACTATGTACAATTGTTTCTATTTGAAAATTAACTGCCTAACTAGACGAGTCTGTTCAGAAGCTAAGGTTACATGTTATTTAATGCAAAAGAATAAACAGTAATTACTAAACATAAACAGAAAACTATACAGTGACCTCTTAGTTATTTGAACCCATAAAATTGAAATGAAAATGATGAATGGCACCAAGCTATGGTAGAGATTCTTAGGTTATGAAGGTAGAGAGTTGTGAATTATATTAAGACATTTAACAAGTACATATACATCGTCATACATTCCCTAAATTAACCATATATGTTTGTGCTATAGGTGAACTAAATCGGTCGTGGCAGGTTTTGAATTTGCGACCACTGGATTACAAATCCAGCACGCTAACCGCTCTGCCACCACCCATCTAAATTCTGCCACTACTTTTTAGCCTGTATAAATTACAAATATGTACGAAAGTAGAAAATTTTGAATATCTCAAGGGCTTCACCCCTATTTCTTCACCGATGACGCGGCCCTATTCTCTCTAGTGGATGTTTAGCATCAGGTACAGCGACAACAGTATCCGGTTTCCAATTTATTTTTGTATATTGTTTAACCAGGATAAATCGTTTAAGAAAATATTTAATATGACTTAAGATTAATTTAATATAACGATAATAACTTTTTTCAATCTATCCCGAGGGTTCTTGAAATGTTTGAATAGGAAGCGGTCCAACTCCCACCAGCGAAATATCTTCTTGAAAAGGTCGAGAGCACTTTGAACGTATTTTTTCAGACTTCTCAGCAGTAATCTAAAATTTTGACCAAACTTTATAATAAAGTGGGTAAGCCAAACAAAATACCTAGATAAAATTAATACAAAATTTGCGGCTAAAATTTTGTTTTCTAGGAATCTAAGTGGTGGGTAAATAAATAATAACAAACCAGGTTTTGCAATTGAAAAATTAAATTCTTACATGCTATTATTTTCATCCTACAATTGTTTTTTTACCAATATTAAAAATCTCTAGCATAAATTGTATCTCTCTCGCTCGGCAAACTCGTGAAACTAACCTTTTTCACGAAAATGCGTTTTAGGTGTCATTTTAATCGTTTTCACAATAGCCACAATCTGGCAAATTATTGAATCTGTAACATATTCCATTAAACTTAGAAAAAACGTTAACTGCGTTATAAAATGGATTTTACATAGAGTGTCAAAGTTTGTTTTTGCTCTCCTGTAAAATTTCTATTTTGCAGATTCGCTAGTTTGCCATAGGATGACATATTATGTTGTGTCAGGTCTCCCTGTCATTGACGATCGATTTGGAGAAAGCCTCTACGATGTTGGAAGCACAAGACAGCACCTCCATATTTTATTTTATTTTTATTTTTACTTATATTTAAGGTTACATACCGTTTTTTTTTTCAAATTAACATAAATTCTCAAAATGAATTAACAAATACAAAACCAAGATTGTAACACCAATTACTAACATACGGTCTTACAATAAACAATCTTACAATAAACATTCCTTGTTCTTACAATAAACATTCCGTGTTCTTACAATAAACATTCCTTGAATACAAAAATAAGTAGAATAAAGACACCAAATTAATAATGTGAATCAAATGTCCTGAAATCAAACATTCGCTACTTCCACCAACACCCGCTCTGCATATGGGGACTGTAAACGGCCATTTCACATAAGTAGCTTATGGAGCCCTCTTGATTAGCAATCTCGGCACCATAGTGCAAATGAACAATCGACGAATGTGAATGGAAGATTCACATTCGCGGACTGTCATTGACTTCAGATCTTTTTAAATGAGAAACATCAGGGGTTTGACCAAGATCTTTGTAAAAAATTAACCTATTGGAAATCTAACAATAGTAAGGCACCATAACTATGACAAAACTTTTTAAAGGCTTTAAAATTGTACTTCGTAATCACAAACTCCGCGTGACCAATGTGGAGCCTTGAAAAGGCCCACGGACAAGAACGAGGAGCTCTTATCTATAAGAGGACACCATTGGGTGGCAATAATCCCACAGGATATGTTAGGAAGTTTGGTCTGCGTATTGACAGAACTGACATGAGGCAGAGGAGGCAATTTTAAAACGGTGAAGATAACTCTTAAAAATTCAATTTTGGAAACAATTTTGGTCATATCAATACATACATCATTACATGCACCACGTTTAGATTGTGAAATGTTTTTTCAGTCTTTGTTTGAACCTTTTGAAATCATTTATCGGTTTTATTTCATCTGGGAGGCAATTGAAATTCTATGTATATTCCCATATAAATGTTATTATTTTGCATTTGTCTAGTATTACATTTATGATTTACCAATATATTTGAAGGTATTTAATAAAAAAATATTATCTACCTATGAAAGCAACAAAAGATCAACAATTTTTGAATCCCCTAACATTTTCATCAAAATTAGGAAAAATTTGATCAAGACTTGTGTCTGGAGTGTACTGCTATATGGCTGTGAAACATGGACCATCAACCAACGCGAAACGGGACGTCTGTCTGCGTTTGAGATGTGGTGCTACAGACGCATGGCTAAAGTTCACTGGTCAGAACACATCAGCAACGACGAGGTACTAAGTAGGGTTGGAGAGACAAGGCAAATTATGAAAAGAATTGCCCAACAGAGAACAACTTGGATAGGCCACAACATCCGGAACCCAGGCCTGCTTTTTACCATCGTCGAAGGAATGATTGATGGGGACAACTGTAGAGGCCGCCCCAGAAACAACTATATAGACCAGATAATCGGTGACGTGCGCTGTAGCAGTTACAAAGAGATGAAGAGACTGGCAGACGATAGAGATAAGTGGAAAGATCGAGTGTTTGGTGCAGACCAATCCTAGGATTGTGACCCAGAAGAAGATGATGAAAGCAAAAATATAACACCTCTATGGAAATATCTGTTGTTTATATTTGTATCGTTAGTCTGATTTGAATGTATAATTTTAAAAATATTTTCAATGGTATTAAAACAGATGTTCATGTTGTGAATAATACAAGATAATATCATTGTATCAAGAGGACATTTCGGTAATTCATTGTGTTGGAAACAGATCACAAATAAATAACGAAACTAAATTATAATGTCGGAATCAAAATAATAGAGAATACTTAAATAAACCTGCACAGTGTCACAAAATCTGACATAAAAACTAGGATTCTTGGAAGTATATTGTTGCGATTTATTTTTATTTTTTGTGAACCTATAATTAAAGATTCTGATTAAATACAGTCCAGTCTTGTAGTGTAATCGCGAAAAATATTTATTTATTGAATATTTTTTTAATTGCATATAGGTACGCAAACATTGGATTTTTTTTCCCTTTCGGGAGTTAAATGATATTTTTAATGACAAACTTTTTTTTAAAATCTCAATAGAGACGAAGTTGGGATATTGTAGAAGAACCAGGAACTCGAGGCACCTACAGGGCTTACGACCTGTTATCGGCTGCTTTACGTGATCACTATATGCGCTTGCGCAACGTTCACCAATTATGGCTTCTTATTGAGTTCCCTTATCGATGTAGTTTTTGAAAGTTCTATATATTTAAATAGTGTGTAACAATTCTATTGCCATCTATGAAGTAACGGAAAAGGCTTTTTTTGTAACGCCATCTATTGAGAAATTAGTTTATTTGTAAATAATGAAAGCAACAGTCCTTACAAATGAGTCCTTATATGTTCTTTCAGAGTTTTGCAAGGCGTCGTTATTAGTCCCCATAAGCAGAACGGGTAGTGGTGGAGAAAGAAAAGGTAGTATAATATAACGTCAGGTGAAAAATGTAATAAAACAATAAAACGACTTACATAATTAAATTTACACCAAGAGAGCCGAATTTTGAATTCGGCCTTTATTAAGGATAATTTAATGCCAAGAAAAGAGTTGCGAGACTTGCGCGAAGGAGACGCACGGGTGCGAAAAACTTGGCGACTGAGGACGAGAAGGGCCGACCCCACATAAAATGACCGGGGTGAAGAAAAAGAAGGTCTTTATTAAGGACCCGATTGTAGGTATATTGATCTAATATACTTGATCTATTATCTAAAAACTTCGATGGTTTGTGGTACTTCTGTTAAGATTTGTGATTTTTCGTGACGATAACCATTCCATTTTAATGTAGTTATCAGCAAATAACTTAATATTATGTGGGGTGCTCAGAGCGCAAGTTTGGGTTATTTAATTGGTCGGTATCTGCGCAAACCTCCCTCATATATCAAGATATTTGACTTATACTTACCTACCTATATTTTATGAGTTAAATCTTGAATCTATTAGTAATATCCAAATGATACTTAGTGATGGCACAGCTGTACCTAAGTAGATATTTAAGCGACGAAGGTTATCGTCCATCATCGTTGGTTACAGGTAATTAAGCCATTGTTCCAGAAATAACTGACACTGTAAACATTTTTATTCAACCGGAGAACATTATGAGCACATCGCTCATAAATTTATCTCTGGGTTGTTAACTTACTAAACAAACATACGAAAAAAGTATAATATTGGAAAACTTATTTTCCTTATATTAAAAAAATACCTATAATGGGTTTCAGTTTGAATTCGAAAAATTAATGATGAATATGAATGAGTGATTTAAGTACACGAGGCTAATAAGAAGGAAATAATAATTAGAGGTCGGCCAAGAAAAAACTCGTAAATGAGATCTCAAAGGATGGGAATGTAAGGTATAAGAATAATGGAAAAACCGTGTTTGAGACGACGTATGAACCCGAATGAACCGAGACAAGAACCTTTTTCTTCTCAACTTATGATGCAACTCGCTCACACGAATCACAACACTACAAATCCTTATATTAAAATAGATCTTCGATTTATTCATCTCTTTCAGCCATCTCTCTACTTCTGGATGTAGACCTCTTCTTAATATTTTTCTCGTCTTTTCTTTGGGATTCTCGCAACCATCCACATTTAGCGACAAGGATATCTTCGGCCCAAAGATAATTTTTGCAAATATGGAATATTAAGAACAATTATGACCTAAACTTGGTTAACGTCGAAGCCCATCTAACTGCACACAACAAGCAACACGTCGAGATATTTTAAATTTTTTTCTTCAGTCTAATAATGGCTATATTTATTCCTTTACATAATTACTTGTTTTATTCATTAGAATTAAATGAAAAAATCCATCTTCTCATAATTTTCAAGGGATATTTCCTTTTGTTAATCAAATAGTATGTTTTTTTATTTACGTAGTAATACTAACTCTAAATAATTTTCAGACTTGTTGACTTTTAAAACTCTGGTATATACTCGTAAATATACTCTGGACACTTTTTATTTTGCTGCCCTCAACCCTAATCTGGAAGTCGTTTATGCCCATTACTTTTGTTTTTGCCAGATTCATACATGGTCCCACATACTTGGAGGCCTCATTTATTTCTATCAATATTTTGGTCAGCTCTTGAGGGCTGTTGCTAACCAGGATAGTATCGTCTACAAATCTTAGTTTAGTTTTTTTTTTCATCAATATGGACATATTTGTTCTCCCAATTAAAACTTAGACAATTAGTTGTTACTTGATCTGCAAATCTCTAAAATGGCCAGTTCATGTTTTTTTCAACTAAGATAACTCAAAAATATTTGTCGAAGCATGCCCAAGAATGAGACAAAAACATTAATAAATGCATTAGTCGTGTCTCGGCTTGATTACTGCAAAGGCATTTATGCTGGATTGCCTATGTATCAGCTCGATAGACTACAGATGGTTTTTAATGCAGCAGCAAGGCTCATTTACGGTGCAGAAAAACGATGTCACATAACTCTACTACTAAATAAACTACACTGGTTAAAGTGTCTAGAGCGAGTTGACTACAAAATTTGTTTGAAGGTGCTTAATGCTTTGAATAATCTGGCACCACAATTCATTCAATAACTGTGTCAGAGAAAAGTGCTATCTGGGAGGCATCTCAACCTCAGTTTTTCTGGATCACAGAGTAACAACTACCTAAAGGAGTTGGACAGAGCCAACAAAATGGCTTACAATGATCGATGCTTTAGTGCGATTGGTTCTATAAAGTGTAATTGATTACCTCCAGATGTCCGCAGTTCTTTATTTCGTAGAGCAACATAAGAATATAAGCGCCATTGGAATGATCCTGAATCATAAAACGGCGCATAAATTATCTATATTATTATTTTATTTAGCTTACTAAAAACAAATTCCAATGCTTATGTCAACAATTTTGGGGATATTGTATTTCATTTTAAATAGATACATTTTTTTAAAGGAAGTTTTTTGCTATGGACATAAATTTGAGTGAATCTTTGGAATACATTTAAAGTTGGAATCGCTGTGTGCCATGCAAAATAACAACTTTCCATAGGAAAAGTTTTGACAGTTGTAAAAAGAGTTCCTGAAACACACAATGTTCATTCATTTTGGGTATACATACATATTTTGTTTTTACGGTTAACGTATTTTCATTTTATAATTGCGAGAATTTCAAAATTGGATTTAGTTTTTGAAAGCAAGAGATCAAACAAAGCAATCAAACTTTAAATAGGCGGTAGAGTTTGTGAAATGAAGGAGTGAAATAATATTATTTTATTTTGGATATATATTTTATAGTGATCTGGGTCCTGTTCCTGATTAAGCACATGACATGCGAGTTTGACGATATAATGCCGACCCCAAGTAAAAGAGACAAAGTTGAGGGCTAAGGAAAACTTAGACTTAAGATTCCAAATCTCTAAACTTCTGACTAAGGATGAAACAGATTAATTAGGTATCAATACTACCAAAACTAATTTTTTTAGCTATCTATGGATACATTTGAGAATTGTAAGTACCTATAGATTCTATTACTTTATTTTTTTAGACATTATATTTTTAGTTTAGAGTTTTTCAAACATCAATCAAAATGTTCAAATATCAAATAAAATAAGACAGAAAAATCAATGAAAAATTAAAGAAAAAATATTCAACAAAATAGTCAAACAAAACATCAAAATAAGCAACAAACTTTAATCGGTGATTAAATAAATAAAGCGTTTTCTCGCAAAAATTCGACTTTTCTTAATTCATTATTTTTTATTGATTTATATGATCGATGAGTACTTCATGTATATTTTAAATATTGAATTTGTTTGAACACACGTTTAAAGTAGAAACATAATATACATGTGAAAAATATAAAATAAAAGATGAAGGTCTCTTTGAATACACTTGCATGTTCATGTGAATTTAATTATGAAGAAAAGGAAAACAATAGATTTTGAACATAATTAGAGGGCACGTATTGACTGTTTTCAAGCAATAGGTGTCTGTCAAATCTCGTAGAATTTTTCATAAAGGACACGGGGTGATGATATAAAAAAAAAAGTCTATATATCAAATTTAATTAGGATCTGACTGCTTCTATCACTGCAAGTTTAAAACTTTCGTAAATAAACGTCGATTTAGCAAGCAAGATCAATTTTACCATTATACGATGTATTCAAAAACTTAGCATGTGCTAATTTTCTACCGTGAAACATAAATAACAATAGATTGCAAAACGAAATGAAATCCAAAACTGCAATTCCTACAATAAAATACCATAATATATTGTTGACCTAACTTTATACATCAGTATTAATTTAACGATATTACGGCACATGTGTTGCCAGATAAAACTTATAACTGCGTAAATTCCACATTTAAAAACAACGTATTTATAAAACCAAACAGCTGCAAGATTATTTTAATACATTCGTTTTATGTTTGGGTGCCAGTGAAGAGCTATTGTGTAGTTTGACGAAAATAAAATGCAATAGCTTCTTCCATTTATTTGTATACTAGCTTTTATGTCCCGCCGTTGGCCAAGAATGTAAAATTGTGATAGAAAAAGCAATCGTTTTTATAATATTGTCACCCAATTATTTTGCAATATCAGACTATGAAAAGTGGTTTGAAATTTGATTGAGTTTAAGTACCTATTGTAAAATGTTCAAGTGATGGCCACAACCCATTATTTTTTATATATTGCTATAAAGTGTGAATGAAGTATAATATACAATTTCTGCTCGCATGGACTATGCGTAATGGTT
This sequence comes from Molanna angustata, assembly GCA_963576475.1. Lineage (NCBI taxonomy): Eukaryota > Metazoa > Arthropoda > Insecta > Trichoptera > Molannidae > Molanna > Molanna angustata. Next base: position 19,311,604 of record OY754974.1, on the reverse strand, counting down.
TTAAATATGACTGTTTATCAACGTTGTAAAGAGATTGGTTTGGCCACAACCCCCATTTTTAAATATTATCATCGAAAACAAATTGTAATGTGTACATATTGAAAATTTAGTAATTTTGGATGTTGGGATGTGGTTAAAATTTGATTAAACAAACGTAGGTACTGAAAAGATCTAGTATTGGTTACATCCCATTAGTTTTTATATTTTTTCATCAAGTGTGCATTATATTTTTGCACAATTAGACTGAAAGTCTACATTAACGAAGAAGAAGAAGACTTAAACTATAGTAAATAATTTTTAATTTGAATACAAACGTTGTAAAGAGTTCAGTAATGGCCACAACCTCCATTCTTTAAATATTAGGTATTGAAAATTATTCAAAATAGGATGATATACCTAAATGGTTTAAATTTGATTAAACAAAAGTATTTAAAAGATTCTAGTGCAGGTTACATCGTCACATCCCACATCCCATTCATTTTTACATATGTATTTTCAACAAGTGTGCATATCGCTAATAATATTTCTGCACAATAGACTTTTAGACTTAAAACTAACCCAAAAGACTAAATAAAAAAGAGAAAAATAAGTATAAGACTATAAGAAATAGTTTGTATAAAAAACTATTCCAATGGTCTACATAAAATAAGTAAAAATACATATACCTAATAGAAGAATTAGACTATTGGAAATAGATTGTATAAAAGCTCACCCAAAGGTCTACAAAAAAGAAGAAGAAGAATAATTAGACTATTGGAAATAGTTTGTATAAATACTGACCAAAAGGTCTACATAAAAGAAAATGAATAAGACTATTGGAAATAGTTTGTATTAAAACTCTCCCAAAAGTCTACGTACTTAAATGAAGAAGAATAATAAGTAGACTAAAGGAAATAATTTTAATAAAAAAATGACCCAAATGTATACATAAAAGAAGAAGAAGATGATTTAGACAATAGGAAATAGTTTGTATAAAAACTGCCCTAAAGGTCTACATAAAATTAAGAAGAAAAAGAATTAGACTCCAGGACCCGCCGCTTCAGACCCTTCAGTACCTCCCGTCCCTTCAGGCCCTTCACTACCTCCCGTCCCTTTAATCCCTCAATTACGTCCCTTCCCATCAGGCCCTTCAGTACCTTCTGTCCCTTCAGGCAGTTTTATACCTCCCGTCCCTTCAGGCCCTTTAGTGCCTCCCTTCCCTTCATTACATCCCATCCCATCAGTCGGTTAAGAAAAGTTTAAATCCAGAAACCATCCTGGAAGAACCGCGAAGAGATGAAAGAACCTTCTTTTCCCAGGATACTCCCCCTTCATAGGTAAAACGACCAAATACACGAAGAAGAAGAAGAATAAAAAAAAAGTTTAAATCCAAAAACCATCCTGGGCATACGCTCGACAATTCACCAAAGTTTCATTATAATCGGACAAACGGTTGATAAATAAATAAATAAAATAATTTTCCTATAGGAAATCAGTATAGGTATATTATTGTTGATTTGTAAGTAAATAGTATTAGGTAGGTACCTACCTACAACAACCTTCTAAATAAATTCGATTCCTAACAAATTTTATTTGAATATCACATTCTTTCTGTAGCCATGGAAACGATTCGAACACGTAAGTAATATCGAATGGTTCGGATACATTTTTTGAATATGTAGGTACCTACATTGGTTTGTTCGATGCCATAAAAATGAAAATTGTCCGAAATATCAAATATTATATACAAATTATGCAATTTTATTATGCCCATATCTTTACTAATAATTAACAGACTTTTACAATATACGTCTTAAAACTTGCTGTAATGTCTTGTGTTTCATTTTATTATTTCATATTTATATTTATTTCAAAGGTTTATTATTTTCAAGAACATATTCATTCGGTAGGAAAATGAAATATTGTATGAAAAGATATTAAAATGGCGGCATTTATGTACAAAACGCTTACTTTAAAAATAAGTTAAACATTATAATTATACCAAATATTCACCATGTTTTTCACTTAAACGCTAAGTTATACTTGAAAGTAAATTTTTTTCGTGTAAATACGTACTTCTAACTTTTAAACTAACAGATATATGCGTGCAAAATGTACACTTTTTTGACAGATACGACTTGGAAAATTTTGTATGAAAAAAATAATTATTGAAATATTTTTAAAATTCAGCATTTTTATCGCATTATTTTTAGCGTGACACTGCATCAGGTATACAGGTACACGTTCGCACATAAATTAGATTTTTAGATGCTCTTGGTTTTTCAGAAGGCGTGAGACAAACACACACACACACACACATACACACACACACACACACACACACACATACACTAACATTTTGATTGCTTTATTACTTTAGATTAAACTATTTTAATACGATGTAGCAGAATGATCGTATTATTCGGTTAAACATGATATGACTTGGCATTTCATCCAACTGCGGAGCTGCTCAAAATGATTGCGGAAAATGCGGAGCTGCAAAATTTTGTCCATTTACCATATGTGGCTTAGGAACAGTTTTAGTTATTCATGAAGGTTAATCGATTTTGGTAACCAATGTGACTACCAATTGCTGTGGTGTATACTAGGTCTGTTAGTTAGACTCCGTTTAGACCAATATGCAATACTCAATGCTGACTCCAGAAAGGATGTAGCTTTGAACAGTATATAGAGTAGCTTCTCGACGTGACGTGCTAAGAGAATTTATATTTCATTTATTATTATTAGGGTCATCAACAAATATTTCTTCTTAGCAGATCACTTAAAGAAGTTCAGTTATCATGGAAGGTGATTAACAATGTACATACTCTAGATAAAGATAAAGAAGAGGTATGAAACGAAAGAATGATTTTAAACTTGCAATGAATATAACGATCACGAAATAATTAATAGTGTTAACACAGATAATAATAATAGTAATATTTGATGTTCCTTTTTTCATCAGGTTTCGAATGTAGTCGCCATATGATGATAAAAACAAGAAATAATTTATAAATAAAATAAATATGTTTGGGTATTACTTTTTTATGTAATGTATTTAGGCATGAAACTGTATATATCATTTTGTTATTATTATTATTATTATGTATGCTGTATGTTTTCTGAATAAAATAAAATATTGTATTGTTGTAATTTTTTTTTTGTATGGTTATTGTGGATTTTGAATAAATAAATAAAATATAACACGTACAGAGGAACTTTCTCACGATGAGTAGGAATTTAGGTAAATCGATTCAGTATAACGAGCGAGTCGAAGTGACCTAGTTTTCGCGTTTTGTGTACCATCGTGCTCACGGGGTCGAGAGACGAAGCGACGGCGTGCTCGCGTAGAAAAGTGACGATATATATATATATATATATATATATATATATATATATATATATATATATATATATATATATATATATATATATATATATATATATATATATATATATATATATATATATATATATATATATATATATATATATATATATATATATATATATATATATATATATATATATATATATATATATATATATATATATATATATATATATATATATATATATATATATATATATATATATATATATATATATATATATATATATATATATATATATATATATATATATATATATATATATATATATATA